>CM031580.1:7171515-7632412 GCA_018467065.1 Ephestia elutella | reverse complement strand
TCAATCCAGCCACCAGTACCAGGCCTGTAAATAATGCAACAGATTTCACCACGAATGGCGGATCCAGTTCAACAAATTCTCGCAAACGTACTAGAGACAATGAACAAGTCATGCGCTTAAATACTATAAAAAACCTAGCATCGAATTTGAAGAGTAAAAATTTAATGCAAACAGCTGGCGTTGTAGGACTTGTAAATTTTTTGCTTAATCTCATAAAAATTTACAATTTAAGATATCATGCCAGACTTCGTCTAACTGATAATTTTGAAATTGATGAAAATGAGAATATCGTTGATACAATTACTCTTGATGATGACGAAGTAGCTGCAAAGAAACCTAGAAACGAGGAGAGTTGTAAGTTTGAAGAGAACTTAAGTAGGATTCAGCAGCTAGCATCCAAATTGAAGGACCTTGAAAGCAAAGAATTAGCTACACCGCGGCAGAGGAGAGCATTGTCCAGTGTTGTCAGAAAATTCAATGATTCTTTTAATGCAGATATCTACGTGAATGCCAGTTATGATATCGTGGATCGGCGGCACATCATCCTCGATTCTAGTTCCGATTCAGATTGTGTCATTAAAGAAACTGAAGTAAAGAAAAATAGAAAAAGAGTTTCAGTTGGGAAGAAAGTTAGAAACCCTTTCAATTTATTGAAGACTCTTTCGGAGAAAAGTAAACAAATGCCCAGTTGTAGCAAAGATGATGAATTTGTAGAAATCCCAAATGATGAGAGTGAAGATAACCTAAATAAGGAATATAGTGAAGAAATGAAGCGATCATTTAAAAGTTGGTTGCCGAAACGCGATGATTTCGGAAGAGCGGAAATTGCGCCTAAAAGTTTAATGCTATCCCGAATAGTTGAAGCAAATAGGCATACATTTTTGTTTGACTTCTTGAAAAATCATACTTGCAAGTTCATAAACTGGTTGGATGTTAAAATTTCCTTTTTGGAAACCATGGAGTATGCTTCGGCTTTGTTTCATGATGACCACTTGATAGAAAATAGCTCTGATTGGGATTCTATTATCAAACCGGAAGACTGCAAAGATATGCCATCTGTGCTAAGTAAATTGAGTATAATCCCTAACAACAGTGATACAAATCAACAAACTAGTCTAAGAATAGATTTTGATGTTTACAACAGAGATGTACAGAATTTTAAGAAAAGTAATTTACCCAAACCGCATTTTCGCATAATATGTGTCAAGTGAGTATACATTTAATTTTTCACTTTTATCGTACTTCAATAATCACAATTTAGTTGGATTTGATGGAAATGAGCCGCTTCCAATCAATTTTAGTTCAAGCCACAGATATTTATCTGATTCCAGCAATAAACTTTCTTATAGCAGATATAATTCGCTGGAGCCCTGACCACCGGTAGCTTGGGTCTTTGCCCCGCTACCTATGGGTTCCCCTTTTTTTATATTTTTAAATGTCTATTATTTTTTTGTAATATTTTATATTTAAGAAAGTAAATAAGGAGATGATAAATAAATAAAAGAATAATGACCATTATATATTAACATGAATCAACTAGAAGCATAAGTTATTCTAATTTTTATTAATACATAGACAGCAAAATAAATAATGGCTTTCCCCCAGAATCCTACGAGCCAAGCCATTTTATTTTGTGACTTACAATATTTTTTTTAATTCAGACCGGTAATTCCAGCGATTAGTGCGTTCAAACATTCAAAATTTTATTATATCAGTATGTATCAGTAGGTTGTATTCTACCCGTGTACCAAGTTTCATCGAAATCAGTCCAGTAGATTTTGCATGATTATCAAACGTCTACACATTTAAACTTTCGTATTTGTAATATTAGTAGGTGATTTGAGTTAAATCTAACACCAGTTTTATCTTTTATACACTCGACAAGGAGAAGACATGCTAGTTAAAACCGTGTACCGTGAGTGACCCATTTATTTTAACAGTTTTAACGCTGAACTGCCCCGACTGCCACACTGGTGGTACCGGGTTTGATCCCCGTCGAGTCAAGATGAAAAATGATCTTGGCTTGGATGTTTATCTATATATTATTAGATACGCTGAAATTAAAAGCCTAGGATGACACTTGTGTACTTTTATCATTTAATATTCTACTTTAAACATTAACACAAAACAAAAGATACATAAGATATTCTCTAAACAAAACAGAACATGTAAGATCATGAAAATTAGCCGGCGACGCCATGACAGATCGTCCTATCGCTAGCCCAATCACAGCGAAGCTAGAGATGTCCAGCTATATGCAGTAGTGATGTACTCTTGAACGAAATCTTCCGATTTTCTCGTCTAACAATATGTATTTGTTATAAAATATAGTATCGTTGAGTTAGTATCCCATAACACAAGTCTCGAACTTACTTTGGGCACAGAATTAATATTAGTACTACGTACAGAAAGGAAACTCCCTGCCCCTCCCGCAATATGGCACCCCCCCGCTCCTTCCGCACTTCTCCCCCGTTCATGTGTAACTGTGGGACGTTCGACTATGAAAACGCACACATTGACGTGTTACTGACATATTCACGGATATACAGTTTCATTTGTAGTAGTAGTAGGCATATTTGACGCGCCGCCGTTTCTATGAAGCGCCCGCCCTGTGCTTTGGGGTTAACTCAATCTGAAAAAAAACTACATGTTTTGATATTTTTTTTCTTTTGTTTGAATTCCAGCCAGTGTTCAGGGCTGCCCCCCGGCGCAGACGTAGCGGCTCTGTGCTCACGGCACAGCGACGCACCCCTAGTGTTCGCTGTTGTCGGCGAATCTATCTCCTACCTCCAAATAACACCTACCAACCTGCCTGTGTATATACCCGAGGGAGAATCTACGTGATGTGTGTATATGTGTAATAAATGTTGATTTTTAATTTTTGTGTTTCAGTTTTAACATACATACATACATATTATCACGCCTTTTTTTTCAGTTTTAACATATAGTTAAATGTAGGATGTAAGTCTATGGGAGAGAATTACATAATAAGGCCTCTACTCACTGCCCTTTAATCAGGGCCGATATCGGGAGCAGTGTTGCTAGATGCAATTTTTGAAAATCCGTAAGGTTTTACTTGAAAATCCGTTTAAGTCCGACACTGCACCCGATATCGGCCCTAATATTAAGAGCTTTGAGTAGAGGCCTATATACGGCTGGGATATAATAACTTAAAAGAACACGGCAATTTCCTATTATTAGTAACATGAAATGAACAGCTACCGCGCACATCAGAAATGGGATACAAGTAAGAAATTTTTCTTCATGCTTTCTTAGGGTTCCTAGCTGGTCGACATTTGTGTCCGTTTCTTTCATTACATTCTTATCTGTAATGCCAATGGGACATTTAGTAGGTGCGTATATACATATAATAAAACAGTAAAAATATTTTGTCTGTACATTTAGTATTTTTGACTGAAATGGATAGAGGGACACAAAAGAAAGCAAAAAATTTTTTATTTTTTGTCAGTGTCTGTATGTATGATCACGCTAATCTCCGAAAGTACTGAACAGATTTACTTAAAACTTTCACCAATTGCTTTGTTTAACTCAGCAAAACATTTACAGTTTGTTTCATCAAAATCGATTCATTAAAAAAAAAGTTATCGTCATTTGAATGAAGTAAAGGCATGAGTTCGCGGGCAACAGCTAGTATCAAATATACCTAATGTTTGATGTGTAGCCTACACATCTATTCTGAGTGAGACCTTCGTCACATTCTACCCTGGAGTCTTGATGTTAGTTCCTAAACTGTGCTGTCAAATGTAAAATTAAAGAAATAGAAACAAAATATTTAGATTTAATGTAATTTATTAACAATAATTACTATAAAATTTTAAAGCTGTAATATAAATAAGCAACTACATGGCACGTGAGTTATGGATGGCATAGTGCGAATGTTTACTATCTACTCTTAAAATGTAATAAAAAACACTACAAATCTATATAGATACTTTAACATAGGTACTGTGCACGGCAAATTTAAAATAGTCTAAGCAAGATACGCGAATACCTATCCATTCTATCAACTACTAAGGACATATTTCATAACCCAGATTGGCCTTGCTAACATATGTTTTTCACATTCAGTTAGTTCATGTTAGTATTTAAAAAAAAATATTACAAAATTAGCCTCCTCTGATATGTTCAATTTATCTTACAAACTTCCATAGGTAACTAAAGTCCATTTATTCATAATTGTCCTATTATGTAAACAATCTTTGTCTTTTTATGATTTGACAGCAATATAAATTAAAATATACTTTTTAGGAAATTACTTTCGTGGTTAATGAATGTTTAACTTCAGAATGTTTAGGTTTGAACTATTATTTGATTTATTTTTAACAAAATTCAACAAAAAGTACTGTGAAGATTGTTTACATAATAGAACAATTATGAATAAATGGACCATACGTACTTGCACAACTAGGAACCGAGTGACCTTTTTATTTTATTTGCATTACAGAAACTTATTTTACTTTTAAGCACTTATTTTAGTCACTAAACTAACTCAATCTATGTATATTCCATTATTTCGTTTACGTTACACAACCATCGTATATCTTTCATTTTACATCGAATAATTGGAGTCTTAACTTATTTACCTACCTAGATTTTTTAAAGTCAAAATTTACTTAGTGGCATCAACAAAATGAGCAATCTAATTAATAACAAACAAACAACATTCAACTGGTTACAGTCTCAGATACGAATATTTATACATTCCTCATTCATTTAAATTATCCCGTGCAAATAGGTACTAGTGACTAGAGGGCCTAAATGAAAAGTGAGGGACACTTTAGCGTGATCACTATTCTCTTGTTTGTGATGATCTAAATCTAATATTCTTGTAAAACTATCTGAAATACTCCAAACATCTAAATTGAAATAAATAGTATACTCAATACAACTAATATTTGCAACTGACAACGTTTTACTCCATAATCGTATAAATTATGGAGTTCAAAAGTCTCAAAAATGATATAAATGCAACATTGACAAGGAATGCCCAATGCCTAGGAACTGGAAAGCGCCTACTTTAAAGTATATATCTCTAAATATTTGGTTTTACATTAATCTTTATAGCTATAATAAGTTTATTTTGAGCTGTAGCTACATATACTAATACAAGTTGGTGCTGTCACCGCATAAATTTAAGTAAGTAACTTAAACTTTTTTTTTATTAGGTAATATTTTCACATACGGAAAACTACTTCAGATGTGCTTTAATTTTCTGTTTTCAGATATTGGAATGCTTTTTCGGATTCCATGATCGATGTGATTTTAGTTTATTTATTTTTTTATACAGACGATAAAAATATATATGTTACTGTAAAAGCTCGAACTACGGTAAATCCTAAAAGGAGGGTTAGGCGGTCAGCGAAAATTCATATGAAGCGGCTGAGGCGGGGGGGGGACGTCCCGGTTGCGCGCCATTCACATTTTTATCAAAAAATTAATAGAAATGTTTATGTAGTTTTTCAAAAATTTAAATCAGTCACGAAATCGAAAAGGTAAAATACCTTTGTGTTGGTGATTTTAAAACAGTTTTTATTATAAAACACGGATGTTATCTGTATTCATATGACATTTTAGAGGTAACTTCAGGATTTTTTTCTATCGAGCAAAATTTTTCCCATCGTGTTTTGGAAACAGTCCTCCCTTTAAACATACGTTCTACAATACATATCAGAAATTTCAGGGCGAAAACTCTTCAATTCTCAAACAGCAGCTTATAGAAAACAGCCAATATTGCCGTTTTCACTTACTGAGAGCCCTAAGTCTTAGGATTTACCGACATGAGTTGGTAAATGTATTTGTAATGTTTGGATTTATGAAAATTGGATGATTTTTTCGGGCTCTTACAATTAGAATTTAGTACATGCTAGGTTTTACCACTGACGGCTACATAAAATAACCAAAATTTTTGGTATATCTAAGGCCATCCAAAGTTGATGCCAGACATCTGGTAGAACCGTTCATTGAAGGGTCTGTAGAAATCCCTAAGTCTCTCAATGGCGACGGGGTCGATATGTGGATGATTTCTTCCCTTGGTCTTCCCGAGACAGTGCGGCGTGGGACGACTCTCAGACTTGAGGAGGCAGGGGAATCCTTTGGTAGAGTTAAAGTAGAAATGCTTCTCGGTGATCACGCGCTTAAGGCCTAGGAAATCCTGGAAGAAATTAAGACGATGATATAGTCCTTTTTATTTTCCGTATTGGAAAATTGTAAGGTAGTCTATATAGGGTATGCACAAAACTAAACTAATAATATAAATT
This sequence comes from Ephestia elutella, assembly GCA_018467065.1. NCBI lineage: Eukaryota > Metazoa > Arthropoda > Insecta > Lepidoptera > Pyralidae > Ephestia > Ephestia elutella. Next base: position 7,626,134 of record CM031580.1, on the reverse strand, counting down.
CGAAAGTGCGTTTGTTTGTTTGTTACCTCTACACGCTTTATCTACCAAACCAATCGTCCTAAAATTTCGCATACACATAGACGTCTACTGAGAAACTTTCATCCCGGGAAATAGCCGCGGGCAAAAGGTGGACTTTAATATAAATGCAATTAAAAAATGCATATGTGTACCTCAAAGAAAAGTAAAGTCCAAAGGAAGATAACTTGAAAATAGTTTTTTTTTTTCATATTAAAGCAGGCAAGCAAGTTTAAAGAAAGGAGGGGTTTGGATACTTTGGATTGCCTCATGCAGTAAGCAAATACCGCAGTGCATGGACCCCAACAACCCAATAAAGGCCCATTTAGACGGTGCAAGTTTCTTGCTTGATGCATACAATTGAAGTAATATACTTGCATGGCCTATCTAAACAACAGTTGCTTACAATTATTCATAGTCAATTGTTGCACTGCAAACATGCAATTATTGCTCTTGTATGTTCAAGAAACTTGCACCGTCTAAATGGGCCTTTAGTCACTGATGCGTTGCCGACTTTCTCTTACCTGAACTCTAGCCATCTCCGCGGCCGGATCGGTGACCAGCCGTTCCCCATTGATCAACAGCAGTCGAGACCTCGGGAATCGTCGCAGCCAGCGCCGCAGTGGCCGCGCGTACACGCCGAGCCGGACCGGCGGCCACGACGCGTCCACCACCGACCAGGGCGCGCCGGCCCAGCCCACCGTGCTGTTCACTAGGGCTAGCTCCTCGAACTTAGGCAGGCTGGGGCGTTTGCTATGATAAGACGGGATTTTGGAAATATTAATTTGCCTGGCCGCGTACACGCCGAGCCGGACCGGCGGCCACGACGCGTCCACCACCGACCAGGGCGCGCCGGCCCAGCCCACCGTGCTGTTCACTAGGGCTAGCTCCTCGAACTTAGGCAGGCTGGGGCGTTTGCTATGATAAGACGGGATTTTTGGAAATATTAATTTGCCTGGCCGCGTACACGCCGAGCCGGACCGGCGGCCACGACGCGTCCACCACCGACCAGGGCGCGCCGGCCCAGCCCACCGTGCTGTTCACTAGGGCTAGCTCCTCGAACTTAGGCAGGCTGGGGCGTTTGCTATGATAAGACGGGATTTTGGAAATATTAATTTGCCTGGCCGCGTACACACGCCGAGCCGGACCGGCGGCCACGACGCGTCCACCACCGACCAGGGTGCCCCAGCCCAGCCCACCGTGCTGTTCACTAGGGCTAGCTCCTCGAACTTAGGCAGGCTGGGGCGTTTGCTATGATAAGACGGGATTTTCGGAAATATTAATTTGCCTGGCCGCGTACACGCCGAGCCGGACCGGCGGCCACGACGCGTCCACCACCGACCAGGGGGCGCCGGCCCAGCCCACTGTGCTGTTCACTAGGGCTAGCTCCTCGAACTTAGGCAGGCTGGGGCGTTTGCTATGATAAGACGGGATTTTCGGAAATATTAATTTGCCTGGCCGCGTACACGCCGAGCCGGACCGGCGGCCACGACGCGTCCACCACCGACCAGGGCGCGCCAGCCCAGCCCATAGTGCTAGGGCCGTACTAGGGCTAGCTCCTCGAACTTAGGCAGGCTGGGGCGTTTGCTGTCATGAGATAGGATTTTCGGAAATATTAATTTGCCTGGCCGCGTACACGCCGAGCCGGACCGGCGGCCACGACGCATCCACCACCGACCAGGGTGCCCCAGCCCAGGGCTAGCTCCACCGTGCTGCTATGATAAGACGGGATTTTCGGAAATATTAATTTGCCTGGCCGCGTACTAGGCCCACCGTGCTGTACACTAGCTCCTCGAACTTAGGAAGGCTGGGGCGTTTGCTATGATAAGACGGGATTTTTGGAAATATCAATTTGCCTGGCCGCGTACCATGCCGAGCCGGACCGGCGGCCACGACGCATCCACCACCGACCAGGGCGCGCCAGCCCAGCCCACCGTACTAGGGCTAGGTATTCGGACTTAGGCAGGCTGGGACGTTTGCTGTCATGAGACAGGATTTTTGGAATTTTTTATTTATTTGGTTTATTTTTATTTATTTTATACAGAGTGTTATTACAGGCACATAAAGAAAAATTATAAATTTGGTACACATTACCATTCAATGTTGCCACACACCAGATCGAGAAATCTGGATAGAACGGTCGAAAAATCTATATAAAATCTGTATGAACACAAAACGCTAAAATCTGTATAAAATCTGTAAAACTGTAATAAAATCTGTACAAAATCTGTTCAAGAAAACAATATTTATTATTTTTTGTACATATTTTTATTCATTTTAACTATCATTTTTTTATCAACTTGGAGTTTATAACAGGTGGCAATAAATAAACACTAAATTATTATATACTAAAAAGAGATACATTTTCAATCATTTCGTCATGATTATGTGAGGAAGCGAAAATTACGAAAATCTGTATAAAAGTTATGCTAAATCTGTAATCTGTATTGGTGATGAAAAATCTGTATAGATACAGATAAATCTGTATATATGGCAACACTGTTACCATTAATTTGCCTACTTCTTTAGGTACCTAGGTAGGTATATCTTATTTGAGACACAAAAGACGAGAATACAAAAGTCGGAAAAAGTATATACGAGTATATTATGAAGGCTTACCTGCTCGAGTTTTTACATAAGAGTCTGCAAAGTACCTATGTAATTTATTTAGATTTATTTTCCGCCTGGATTCCTCCAGATGGCAATGAAATCTCAAATCGAAGTGTGCAATCATGTCACTATAGAATTTATCTAGAGCAAACTACATACAATGAATTTATCTACCTAACAAACTGCGTACCTATTTAGTATGTAAAACTATACCTAACCCTATCTCAGAGCCTCACCTAGCAGACTGCGTGTAGTCGCTGATGGCCCTGGTGACCGGGTCGCGGACCACGGCCAGCAGCCTCACGGCCGGGTTCATAGCGAACACTATACCTAACCCTATCTCAGAGCCTCACCTAGCAGACTGCGTGTAGTCGCTGATGGCCCTGGTGACCGGGTCGCGGACCACGGCCAGCAGCCTCACGGCCGGGTTCATAGCGAACACTATACCTAACCCTATCTCAGAGCCTCACCTAGCAGACTGCGTGTAGTCGCTGATGGCCCTGGTGACCGGGTCGCGGACCACGGCCAGCAGCCTCACGGCCGGGTTCATAGCGAACACTATACCTAACCCTATCTCAGAGCCTCACCTAGCAGACTGCGTGTAGTCGCTGATGGCCCTGGTGACCGGGTCGCGGACCACGGCCAGCAGCCTCACGGCCGGGTTCATAGCGAACACTATACCTAACCCTATCTCAGAGCCTCACCTAGCAGACTGCGTGTAGTCGCTGATGGCCCTGGTGACCGGGTCGCGGACCACGGCCAGCAGCCTCACGGCCGGGTTCATAGCGAACACTATACCTAACCCTATCTCAGAGCCTCACCTAGCAGACTGCGTGTAGTCGCTGATGGCCCTGGTGACCGGGTCGCGGACCACGGCCAGCAGCCTCACGGCCGGGTTCATAGCGAACACTATACCTAACCCTATCTCAGAGCCTCACCTAGCAGACTGCGTGTAGTCGCTGATGGCCCTGGTGACCGGGTCGCGGACCACGGCCAGCAGCCTCACGGCCGGGTTCATAGCGAACACTATACCTAACCCTATCTCAGAGCCTCACCTAGCAGACTGCGTGTAGTCGCTGATGGCCCTGGTGACCGGGTCGCGGACCACGGCCAGCAGCCTCACGGCCGGGTTCATAGCGAACACTATACCTAACCCTATCTCAGAGCCTCACCTAGCAGACTGCGTGTAGTCGCTGATGGCCCTGGTGACCGGGTCGCGGACCACGGCCAGCAGCCTCACGGCCGGGTTCATAGCGAACACTATACCTAACCCTATCTCAGAGCCTCACCTAGCAGACTGCGTGTAGTCGCTGATGGCCCTGGTGACCGGGTCGCGGACCACGGCCAGCAGCCTCACGGCCGGGTTCATAGCGAACACTATACCTAACCCTATCTCAGAGCCTCACCTAGCAGACTGCGTGTAGTCGCTGATGGCCCTGGTGACCGGGTCGCGGACCACGGCCAGCAGCCTCACGGCCGGGTTCATAGCGAACACTATACCTAACCCTATCTCAGAGCCTCACCTAGCAGACTGCGTGTAGTCGCTGATGGCCCTGGTGACCGGGTCGCGGACCACGGCCAGCAGCCTCACGGCCGGGTTCATAGCGAACACTATACCTAACCCTATCTCAGAGCCTCACCTAGCAGACTGCGTGTAGTCGCTGATGGCCCTGGTGACCGGGTCGCGGACCACGGCCAGCAGCCTCACGGCCGGGTTCATAGCGAACACTATACCTAACCCTATCTCAGAGCCTCACCTAGCAGACTGCGTGTAGTCGCTGATGGCCCTGGTGACCGGGTCGCGGACCACGGCCAGCAGCCTCACGGCCGGGTTCATAGCGAACACTATACCTAACCCTATCTCAGAGCCTCACCTAGCAGACTGCGTGTAGTCGCTGATGGCCCTGGTGACCGGGTCGCGGACCACGGCCAGCAGCCTCACGGCCGGGTTCATAGCGAACACTATACCTAACCCTATCTCAGAGCCTCACCTAGCAGACTGCGTGTAGTCGCTGATGGCCCTGGTGACCGGGTCGCGGACCACGGCCAGCAGCCTCACGGCCGGGTTCATAGCGAACACTATACCTAACCCTATCTCAGAGCCTCACCTAGCAGACTGCGTGTAGTCGCTGATGGCCCTGGTGACCGGGTCGCGGACCACGGCCAGCAGCCTCACGGCCGGGTTCATAGCGAACACTATACCTAACCCTATCTCAGAGCCTCACCTAGCAGACTGCGTGTAGTCGCTGATGGCCCTGGTGACCGGGTCGCGGACCACGGCCAGCAGCCTCACGGCCGGGTTCATAGCGAACACTATACCTAACCCTATCTCAGAGCCTCACCTAGCAGACTGCGTGTAGTCGCTGATGGCCCTGGTGACCGGGTCGCGGACCACGGCCAGCAGCCTCACGGCCGGGTTCATAGCGAACACTATACCTAACCCTATCTCAGAGCCTCACCTAGCAGACTGCGTGTAGTCGCTGATGGCCCTGGTGACCGGGTCGCGGACCACGGCCAGCAGCCTCACGGCCGGGTTCATAGCGAACACTATACCTAACCCTATCTCAGAGCCTCACCTAGCAGACTGCGTGTAGTCGCTGATGGCCCTGGTGACCGGGTCGCGGACCACGGCCAGCAGCCTCACGGCCGGGTTCATAGCGAACACTATACCTGACCCTATCTCAGAGCCTCACCTAGCAGACTGCGTGTAGTCGCTGATGGCCCTGGTGACCGGGTCGCGGACCACGGCCAGCAGCCTCACGGCCGGGTTCATAGCGAACACTATACCTAACCCTATCTCAGAGCCTCACCTAGCAGACTGCGTGTAGTCGCTGATGGCCCTGGTGACCGGGTCGCGGACCACGGCCAGCAGCCTCACGGCCGGGTTCATAGCGAACACTATACCTAACCCTATCTCAGAGCCTCACCTAGCAGACTGCGTGTAGTCGCTGATGGCCCTGGTGACCGGGTCGCGGACCACGGCCAGCAGCCTCACGGCCGGGTTCATAGCGAACACGCGACGCGGCGCCGAGCGCGCCACCCAGTACCCGGGCGTCTTCTCCATCGTAATCTGGTGCTCCAGCGTCGCCGGCATCTGCTCTCTAAGGATAGATTCCGTATTCAAATACTATCAAAAACCTCGGTCTGAGTCAGTGAGTGAGAAACTTTTAAACTTGGACACGGTTTCATTTCATTAATGTATAGTAGCACCATCTGTTAAGAGAATTTGGCAACTGTTTTAAATATAGTTGGCGTCCGCATACTTTCTCTTATAATATAAGACGTTATATCTTACCTATACCATTCGAATCCCTTGTGATAATATTTATCAAAGAAGTGAACCTCTGACCCTGCGGCCCTGACATCTGGATGTAATCTGAAAATAAAACGATAAATATTATTATTGCGAATCACTGAATTAGGTAGGTAGTATACCTATTTAATGTTGAAAATAAACCCTAAAATGTAAAAAAAAAATCTACAGGATTTTCTACCAAAAGTTTAAGCCTGCATCACACGTTTTTAGCCAAAACAGGCGTTACTGAATTGACCCTGGTGCCAAAACTAGATCATTATTGATAATAAAAATAGTACTATAGGCTTCTCAAATAACTGCTACTACTTATACGAGACAGATAAAAATATTTTGCCTTTTATTTTTGCGTAAATATCTTCCAGAAAACACGAAAAATACGAAAAACAAGGTTCACGGCTTTAACGAAATCATTATGTAAAACACAAATTATAATTTCTACATAATGTTAAATCGCGAGTTTATTAAACTAGCTACAAGTTGCTCGTTTTAGATTTTTGAAAAATAACTCGAAAAAAATATTATATATCGTAACAATTCACTAAGAAATTCCCCATACATTTTTTGTATGGCATTGTCATCGCTCAATATATACGAGTTCCAAGCCCACGAAAAATCAGTCTGCCGGTAAGAGTCAAGGGGAATCCACGTCGCTCTGCTGCTCGGGAGGCATTTAATTTTCGCGTGTTCATGTATTCACAGACAGCAGAGAGTAATGTAGATCAGAGTTACATATTTATTACTTTTAATCTTTTTAACATTTATATAGGTACCATTTTCATACTCATGAATGGCCGACAATTTTTGATGAAATAGAAATCGTAATAAATCGCAATCATAGAAATCGTAATAAATCGAAATCATAGAAATCGAAATCATAAAAATCAAAATAAATCTAAATCAAGATCCAAGATGGCGGCCAACTTTTTTTTTTAATTTTGCGATATGTATATCGTTTCATAAGTTTTTCAGTGCGCTGATTACGAAAATAACATTTATTTTGAGATCCAAGATGGCGGACAACTTTTTTTTTCAATTTTACAATATGGGTATGTTTTTATAGGTTTTTCGGTGCGCTAATGACAAAAATAACATTTATTTTGAGATCCAAGATGGCGGGCAGTTTTTTTTTCAAGTTTACAATATGGGTATGGTTATATAGGTTTTTGGGGACGCTGATGACGAAAATAACATTTATTTTGAGATCCAAGATGGAGGACAGTTTTTTATTTTATTTTACAATATGGGTATCGTTATCTAGGTTTTTGGGGACGCTGATGACGAAAATAACATTTATTTTGAGATACAAGATGGCTGACAGTTTTTTTATTATTTTACAATATGGGTATCGTTTAATAGGTTTTCGGGGACTCTGATCTTAAAATAAATGTTATTTTGGTCATCAGCGTCCCCAAAAACCCATAAAACGATACCCATATTGTAAAATAAAATAAAAAACTGTCCTCCATCTTGGATCTCAAAATAAATGTTATTATTTTCGTCATCAGCGTCCCCAAAAACCCATAAAACGATACCCATATTGTAAAATAAAATAAAAAACTGTCCTCCATCTTGGATCTCAAAATAAATGTTATTTTCGTCATCAGCGTCCCACAAAAACCTAGAAAACGATACCCATATTGTAAAATAAAATAAAAAACTGTCCTCCATCTTGGATCTCAAAATAAATGTTATTTTCGTCATCAGCGTCCCCAAAAACCTATATAACCATACCCATATTGTAAACTTGAAAAAAAAAACTGCCGGCCATCTTGGATCTCAAAATAAATGTTATTTTTGTCATTAGCGCACCGAAAAACCTATAAAAACATACCCATATTGTAAAATTGAAAAAAAAAGTTGTCCGCCATCTTGGATCTCAAAATAAATGTTATTTTCGTCATCAGCGTCCCCAAAAACCTACAACATGTTAACCATATTGCAAAATTGAAAAAAAAAATTGTCCTCCATCTTGGATCTCAAAATAAATGTTATTTTTGTCATCAGCGCATCGAAATACCTATACAGGGTTACTTGTAAAACATCAATAACCTCTCTAGGGGTGAAAGTACTCGTGAATATGAGCAACTTTTTGTATGGGACCGACTCTGAAATCTCAAAAAAAAAATCAGCTGTTCCATACATTTTACAATACCTACTCGGCCAAACTTAATAAAACAATACCCATATTGCAAAATTAAAAAAAAGTTGTCCGCCATCTTGGATCCAAAAATACTATTTTTGTAAACCTCATCCCGAAAAATTGGCCTTCATGGGATGCCAGGCAGATGTTTAACATCTTAGCATCCTGGCACGACGGTCATGCTATTTTCTGTCGCGGCATTCGTGTCCATTTTACTGCCAAGTCGCGCCAAGTATGTTTTACATAAGAAAATGGTCGTAATTTTATTTTTAGTATTCATTACCGTAAAGCAAGAAAAAAAATATATATAGGTACCTACAAATCCTTTGTCGGATCCCTGTCACTTATTACTTCGGGTTGGCGGCAATCTCACGTCGATGTGTGCGTGTGACTTGCACACAGCCAGCTGAGGTCTATCAAATACCTAAACTCGGTCGGGCGCGCGGACGTGATACACTCTTAAAGCAATTGCACTAATAAATTATACGTAATATTTAATAGTCTGTCAATTTAATACTTGTGTATTTATTCTTTCCAAAATATAAAATATAAAATCTTCAAATTTGTATTAACTTGCCTCAAAAATTCTAAAAGCGCTCGAGTGCCGCACTTCTTAACTCCTATCACCAAGGCATCAGGCAATCTCTTCACTGCATCCTGTTCTATCCTCCTATAATCGTCGTTTTTGTCCCACTTCAATCCCAAAAATGAGACGAAGCGAGCAGTCGCACTTCTGTAGTTCGATATGTGTCGTTTGAAAAACTGATACTTCAGTGTCAACTAAAATCGGTAACAATATTATTAGGTACCTTCTTATGTGAAAACCCTAGAGCGAAGAAAATGCTAACTAAGCTTATCAAAACAGATTAATTTCAGATTGAGAAAGGACAGAAATATCCCTTTATGAGGGCTCATTAATTGTCCATCAGTCTGTATGTATGATTACACGTTAGGTCTAGGTCTAAGTACTATTACTGTCTTAGTTAGTAAAGACTATCAAAAGATAATCCATCAAATTCAAATCTATAGTGTACTTCCCTTCCCGTATACGCACCTTTCTTTCGTCAACTAAACAGGAATTCAGAGCATACAATAAATATAATAGAAACAATAATATGAAATAAATAAACATAGTTCGTTTCGATACTGCCGGTATCCATTTCATAGCTGTATTTCGAAACCATTTGTAATAATTTCATCTCCTTTTGTTAAAACACGAATAACATTATCGTACAATTATTTGAGCCTCCTATATGCACCACAAGTCACCAACACAACACTTGTAAATAAACTGCAGTCACCCGTATCCCGGTACTGCAGTATTAAGTTTGACAGTTCTATTTAAATCACGCGATCAATGTTATTTCCCGGGATGAGATTAACACTGGCGGTAAAGCGCAAACGCGGACGCGGTACGGTATCAGCTTGGTTGAACGGGGCAACATGAATAATTTTATTTTATTGCGAATTTTACCGCACTTATTGAAGTGCTAGTGCTACCAATCTACAAATACCAAAACTGTCAAAAGTTCATAAACTTCCGTTTCTCTCCCGTTCGGACCTAGCAAATCTAGCAATACTTGACAATGGGGTCAAAAAGGACGTGGTATTTATGGTATTGGACGGAACCAATGACTAAAGCGCACTACACACCAAAGTCGCCGACCCGCCGACCTATGTCGGCAACTTTTTTTGTTTGTGTTGCCGATATAATTCTATTCATATAGGCCGCCGGGTTGTGTCGCCGGGTTGTGTCGGCGGGTCGGCGGCTTTGGTGTGTAGTGCGCTAATGATTAGAATGTGTAAATAAAGTTATTACTACCATGCGTGTATCCAAACAAAAACATGGTGCCAACTTTAGAAAAATTCACTGACAGTTTCGGAAATGACAGCTAGCATCAGACAAAGACAAAAAGGGAATTTGATCGCGTTGAACTTTGAAGTTGTAAAATAAATTAAAATGACAGTCCAACAGCTAAGCTCGAATATTTCTGACGACTCTGATGATATGGTTAGTTTACCTTCTGAGGAAGATATTTATAGGCGAAAATATCAACTGTTACTTGAACGATGTGAAGTCTTGCAACAGGATAATGAGAGAATTCTTAACAGGTTCGCTATTTCGTGATATTATTGTTTTACTCAGTGTTTTAGTTTGTGTTTCTTGTGAAAATAAATGACGAGCGTTGTTACAGAATACAAGAAGCTAAGAAAATAACGAAGCGCTATAGTAAAGACATAATGTTGTTGGTAGAGAGACTGGATAGTCATGGAGATGGTTTTAGGACGGCTTCCATGGAGCCGGAGATCAAGCCTGAAGTTGTGTCAAAACCATCTCGTGCAACACCCAAAGCCCAGACATCTAAACAATCTGACAAACTGAATGCTACTGGAGGAAAAAAACCTGGTCCCAAAAGGAAAAGCAAAGCAGATAAAGTATATTTCTTGATAACTCAAAAATTAACAAATTGTTTATTTAACTTTGAACACAGTGCAAAAATCTGCCTGCCTACAAATATTAAAAATGCAAAAGTTTTGATGTGAGTTTGTATGTTAGTTACTCAATCATGCGAAAGCCACTGAACAGATGTCAATGAAATTTGCTACACGGGTAGAATATAACCTAGAATAGCACAGTTTACTTTCTATTAAATTCCCAAGGGAGTAAAGCCATGGGGCTAAGCTAGTGCTACATAATAATTAAGTTCCAATGCTGACCTAACATTGGTTTCCTCTAGTGGAATGTCTTATATCCTAACTAATATATATGCGAAAGTGAGTTTGTTACCTCTTCACACTATATCTGAATCTATGCAGAAGATGATTCAGTAACCAATATTCTGTATACGCATAGATAAAATTATGGAGAAAGACATAGGGTACTTTTCATCCCAGGAAAAAAGCACTGTTCCGGCGCAGTCAAAAGCTAGTCAAAATATAAAACAAAAGTGCACTATAATAATTCAATTGTTAAATTATTGTAAATTCTTGTGTGTTCCAGCCGGAGAGAGATCCCAATGCCCCTAAAAAGCCTTGCAATGCATTTTTCCAATTCTGTCAGGAGCAACGGCCATTGATCGTAGCTGAAGCTAATACTGATGTGGGTTCAGAGCCCACTAAACAGGAAGTCACTAGGCAGCTGGCATCAAAATGGAGATCTCTTAGCAGTGAGGAAAAGAGGGTAACTATTTTCTTCTGCTAAAAAATACATTCAGATGTATTCATTAAACGGTAGAAATTACCTTTTTTGAAGCTTAGAAATTACCTTTTTTGAAGCCTAGTTCACGTTCATCTACTGGGCAAAAACTTTGTTTTTCATTGACTTGTTATTTCATCACAAATTACCAGACCAGATCTCGATATGCTTATTGTTTGGTTTAGGACAAGCATCCCGCTCCGACTTTGCTCGGGAGGTATATATATATAAATTGTAGCCTATATCACTCAGGTATAATGTAGCTTTCTTTTGGTGAAAGAATTTTTGAAATTGGTTCAGTAGTTCCGAAGATTGCCCCCTACAAACTCATAAACTCACAAACACTTTCACTTTATAATATTAGTATGATTTAGAAAGATTCAAAGGATATTTAAAAAATAAATTCAAATCAATAATTCCTGAGAAAAATCAGATTAATAACAAAGTGAAAACCAAAAACCTGGACCTTAAAATTGCTTACACATTTTTTATTATTTCAGGTGTATGTGGCCATGTTTGAGAGATCTAAAGAGAAATATGCAGAAGAAATGTCAGCATACATAAAGAAGGAACAATGACAAAGCATTTGCAATACTAGCTCTTATTTCCCTTGTGATAGTCAGCTTTAAGTTTAGGCTAAATTAATTATACTTTTAATAATTTCCAGTTTTTTATTTTACCACATTCTCCATAATGGATGGATACATGTTTAATTCGGTTGGGTTTCATGGACAAGGGTAACAGCTGTTAAAATTTATTGCACCCGAGCGCGAGCTCGAAGTGCATTGCTCTCGCTTCGTGACAGTTGCGCCAGTTTCGGAACATAAATTGTCTCTATTGTTTTCAACTGTACCTTCAAGGGAATCAGCATAGAGTAACAGCCCAGGAATAAAAGGGAAAATACAGCAGACCACAAAACCATTTGTATTAAATAGCAGCAACCGGTACCAGATCAGGATCACCCAGAGAAAGTGGCAATAGTTGATTGTGGTGACAGTCACTTTCTTCACAGTTCACACAGAAGTATTATTATTTTGTGGTCACCAGGCAATCCTTATACACAAGGAGATATTGCAAATAAAGTTTTGGGTTACCTAATTGGTATACATACCTATTTTCTGGTTAATACAATTCAACGTATGGCAGATAAGAGCCAAATATAATAAGGTATTTAGTTTACATAAGTAGCTGCAACTATTTGTGTAAGAAAAACTTGTACCTAATATGTATAAAAATTTATTAATAGTATCAACCAAAAATAAATTAACAATTAACCAAATCCATATTGCACCAGAATCTTAAGCCGTTTAATAGGAATGTTCACTTAAAGTGGTCCTTCTCAATGCGAATCATTTTCATAGTCTGGATGGGGTCAGTCTTCTGGGCATGCTTCATGACATTTGGAACAGTGACCCGCATGAATGGATTGTACAGTTTCTCTTCTCCAATTGTTGATGGCACCTGGAATTGAAAATGGATAGTGCTTGCAGTTAAAATAAATTCTAAAAATCGTAATTCCGTTAATTTTCGTTACATTCATAAACTAGCCTATAAGAAATCTATCATATTTTGAATTTGCCTTCATTTTACTGTTATTTTTTATGTATATCTATTGCCGTGACGGCAAATGACACGCTGTCGTGCCACACTGCTTGGATGTTATACATCTGCTGGACATCTGTGACAGACAACTTTTTTACTGTATACAGATTTGTATACTCATATGTTGTATTATCTATCTATCTATCTATCTTCTATCTAACAAGGGTAACTGATAAATCAACGCCCAGCCTAAACCATAAAAGCTATAAACTTGAAATTTGGACCGAAGTTTTATGTTAATATGTAGTGCTCAGATAAGAAAGGATTTTTCAAAATTAGACCCCTAAGGGGTTAAAATTGAGGGCAAAGTGTGTATGAAAAAAAATTAAAATCTTCACTGATTTACTTGAAACTTGGCAAGAATACTTCTCAACAAAAATAACCAATGGCGTGTTTCAGCGTTCTTTGAAATTCAACCTCTAAAGAGGTAAAAAGGGGGAGGTAAACTAATTTATCATCACAAAACCGAAACTATAAAAGCTATAAACGTGAAATTTGGTTAGTGTCTTCATTTTACGATATACTGCCCACATAAGAAAGGGTTGTTCACAAATTCAACCCTTACAGTCCAAAAAAAGGGATGAATTTGCGTACCTATAGACAAATCCTATTTGAAATTTGGGTAGAGGTCGCGGATATTTTTTTTAAGTAGAGGGTTCGAATCCTGGTAGACATGACATCTTTTTACTTACATTTTTTTTTCGTTTTGTATTAGTTTTTTTTTTAGAATTCTATATTTTTTTAAATATTTTAGTAAAGAAATGTTTCAAGAAAGTAGCTAGAAGTAGCTGGATTGAATCCTGCCACAAACAATAATTTTCTGTTTTCGTTTTTTATTTGTTTTCTAGAATTGTTTTCTTACTTTTTTTTTACTATGAAAAGAAACGAATAAATTCATTTGCAAATTTATTTCCGGTCATCTACTGATTGTGCCAAGAAAAATATCCAATAGATGGCGTTGATATAATGAGAATGGCGTCTTTAAAGTGATTTTATATTTATATATGTATAACTGAGAAATATTTCACTCACTGTAGGCATCCCTACATTGCGTCTCTCTAGTGACCAGGTAATCTTCTTGGCAATCTCTTTATTCTCAGGCTCGACATGGGCTGCAAACTTCAGGTTCTGCAAAGTATACTCGTGGCCACAGAACACCTTGGTGTGGTCAGGAAGATTGCTCAGGACATTTATTAGAGCCTGATACATTTGTTCAGCAGTCCCTTCAAAGAACCGTCCGCAGCCACCAAGGAATAAAGTGTCACCTGAAATGATGTGAGAAGGTGAATTGCATTAATGAGGCACTCTTAGTCCCTTTAAGATGAATTTCTCATGTACAATTTCAATTTTGCAATTTTGACTAACAACACCTTAAAGGCATCACCTGTAAAAACAGCTGCATCGCCCCCTTCTGCTGGAGAAGTGACATAATAACAAATATGGCCAGCAGTGTGACATGGTGTGGATAGACACCTTATATTCAAATTGCCAAGGTTGAACCTATGGTCATGCTCGACCATGTAATTCAGAGCTCCAATCCTTTTGTCACCTCCGTAAACAGTGAGTCCTGGAATTAGTTTTAGCAAGTCTACGTTGCCACCTGCATGGTCCCTGTAATTATGTTTAATTGATACTTTATGCAAGAGTAACATGCAATGCACACTTACTTGGAAGTACTACAAGAGCAAAGAGTAGCGTAAATTGTGACTAGACAAATAAGTATCTTAAATAAGTGACTAAATGCACCGGGAGGCTTTGCTCCCATGGGAATTTCAAGATAAAAAGTGCTACCCTACATGCTATTTCCAATTTTTATCTACCCATGTATCAAGTTACATCAAATCCATCCAGTAGATTTTGTGTGATTGAGTACCAAACATACTCTCCCACATCCAAACTTTTACATTGATTTAATCCTTCAAGCCGCATGTAACAAAGACAATTAAAGAACAATGGTTGCACTGCTAGATTCAGGCGCATGGGGCTTGATGGATTAATAGTGTAATGAATTATCAAAGTTAAAATATTTTACCAGTGATGGTGTGTAGTCAACACAGTTGTAAGATTGAGCCCTTGGGTCTGAATCTCATGCAATACTGTTTGTGGTTCCACTGGGTCCACAACAGCTGCTTCTTTTGTTGCCTTGTCTACAATAAGGTACATGTAATTGTCCTGAAGTGCTGGCAGGATCTTCACGTCCATTGTTTTATATTGGTGTTGTTCCTGTTGACTGTGGAGTCCTACTTGGTTACGGACCAATGCTGTAATAAATTGTTTTCTTATTAAGTTTTATACATCCAAAGGAGAGTACATTCATAGAAACTTCAAGATCATTGAAGACCAGTTATGTCAAGAATCTTTATTAAATCTTTAAACTTTTGATGAAAAAAGTGCCCCAAGTGAAGGAGTAACAATGAAAATGATTCAAACCTATTAAAACTTTTACATGTGAGTATAAAGATGGAAATTATAAATGTATGATAAATTAACAAGCAAGTATAGCATAAATTACTTATCAATAAGTCAATATTTTCTTTATTTACAATGTTTACATAACGATAAACATTTTTGTAAGTAGGTACCTACATCGAAAATAAAGCTTCGTTAGTTGGTTCGAAAGCCCAAATGGCAAACAATTCACAAATCGAGCAAGCATTGAATATTGAACATAAAATATAAAATATATAAAAAACAGTGAACGTTGACGAAAATAATTATTGTGACCGGTTCACCAAGATAGCAATAGACTTTATCTGATAAGAATTGTTGACAAGGATCCCTTGCCGTTTAATCACTACCGAAACGAATATTACATCAGTGATCTCAATTTAACTTCGCACTTTAAAAAACAATTTAATTATTTGTCAAGCAAGATTTTTCACAAGAAAACATAGAAAATCGTAAAGCGGAAAAATTTTCTGAAAACTTGCACGCACTGGCATTAGATCAGCTGACTGGCACTGTCAGTGTCAATGTCAATTCATATCACAAACTAAATAGAGATGTGTCGATGGTAGAGATGGGCATTTACCCGATAAATTTCCGAGACTCGGAAATTTATCCATTTATACCCATTTTTTCCCAGGAATTTTTAATTTACACCGGGTAAAAATTAAAATCAATTAAAATGTTTGTAATTGCGATATTTTATAATATATCGTTAAGATTTATTAAGAAATAAAGTGTTTAAGGTAGTTACTATTCAGTTTTTAAATTAAGTACTGCGTAAAAATACTTATAACCCTTAGATGCATGATTTTTTATTTTTTTTTAGAAAAAACATATATTATGTAAAAGCATCTCAGCTTTATGGTAAAAATAATTAAAAAAATCATATAGAATTATTATGTACTTTTTTATGTATTAAACATTGTTATCATTTTTGATAATGTATGCATCTAACTGAAAATATTTTCTATACCAAGAACATTATTATGTAAAATGGAAAGCTTAAAATATTTTAATAAAATAATAAAAAAATAATGTAAAAGCTGGATGCAATTGTTCTTCCTGTTAATACATAGTGATACATTGCATTTTACACATATTACAGATGTTATTTTTTTACATAGTGCTTATCAGTTTTGAATTTTTGTATTTTTGTTTGTAAGGAATAAGCTCAAAAACTACTGGACCGATTTTAATGAAATTTGGCACAGAGATAAACTAGACCTTCTGGAGTAACATAGTCTACCTTTTACCGCGGACGAAGTCGCGGGCAGAGCGCTAGTAGTCAATAAAATTGTCGTCAATATCGTTTTCATCCTTCAATATTTTTCCTTTTTTCAGTTCTAATAAATATTTTTCAATGCTTATGTCATCCATATATATAATTATAAAATATAAATTTAAATAAATATAAAAAAAATAGCCAAAAACCCAATAAAAGTAATTTTGAGATAAGAAAAATTTATACCTAGACTGCATACATTATCATTTTTGATAACTAAGTATACGTGCAAAAAAATATGCCATATCCAATGTATTGTTTGAAAATCAATAGGAAAGTACAAAATATAGCTAAAAACCTCTCAAAATATATTTTTTTTGGCCGCAGATTATGTTATTATCTATAATAATTATTTCGATGAAAAATCAGAAAAAGTTCACTTCGTGAACTGTACGACATATGGCGACAAATGTCAATTTATATTCAAAATTCGCGCGCCCTGTATTTTTTCAAATTGACAGATCGATTCGTGACAGATGAGGAAACATTCAAAAACTAAATATTTCAAAAGTTATAGAAGTATGTAGAATTTCTGAACGCGGAAAGTAATGTTATCAATTTTGATAAACTATGCATTTAAGGGATAAAGTGTACAATTTACGTTTTGGTTACAAATAGACCTAACAAGATATATCTTAATTCTGACTCATTCGCAGCCAACTGGGAGGCAATTCTGGGGTCTGCGATATAATATCAATTTCGACATTTATCGAAAAAACATGGCGGATATCGATAAATATCGAAATTGCGTATTCTCGTGATTTCAAATGTGACATTTATCCAGCGTCAGCCCTCGATACGCATCGAGTGGTCGAGCGTGGCCGAAAACCATATCGTGTGTGATATTTGTTGCTTCAAAGCTATTGAATAACATAATATTCGTACTTTACAAGACGCTTTGTATTTTTCTTCAGCTATGGTTTAGTAAAATATGAATGCTGACGATTTTGTATTCAATTTTATTGGAAATCGTTGTTTATTTACATAAAATTATTTTATTGAAGCCTAATATAGAGGTTTGGATAGATACATACTTTGCTTTTTTCTGCCTCGAGTACCATACCTTATTTGTTTCTCGATTCAATTTCGTAAAGAAACAATATCATACATAAGAATATAATTGATACTCCGATAACAAATATCACATAACCTCACACACACAATAAACAAACAATGACAAGTATCCTCGCGTTCCGTTCTCTCCATCAACTCTAAAATATTTCATTTTCTTTGCATTTTATAAATTTGCATTGGAGCTTATTAAGTTACATAAAATAAAGTATTATAACTATTTTTACATAAATTCACTATTAAAACATTGGTTTCATATAAAATATTTAATGAAACAAGTAAAACATAAATTTCTCGATTGTAGTTAAGTATAATCGAGAAAAAGGAACGTGTTTTCAATTAGAGAAGCCCTAGTTTTCGATATAATATCGAGTTTTATGTCGAATAGGTTCGAGAATACCATTTTGGAGGATTTTGTGATAATTTTGTTCGATAAAAGAAGTTTGATATATTATCAAATTCGATAAAATATCGCAAACGCGAGAATTGGCCTCCTGGTTTTAGGCAATGAATGTTATGCCGGGGCGACGAACAAGTTTGCCAAATGCCGGAATTCTATTGAACGGCTAGGCGATCATCGAATCGTATGACCCGCCGTACTAGGCCAGATTATTACAAATGTCTGTAATATCAGTAATTATGAAAAACTGAATTTGAAATTAAAATGCAGCAAACTTAATTACTAACTCTCTCAAAAACACGATTGCATAAAACTTTCTCGATAGAAAAATATTGCGAAGTTCAAATCCTAATCCTAACTAATATTATAAATGCGAAAGTGAGTTTATTTGTTACCTTTTCACGTTTTATCTACTCAGCCAATCTTCCTGTTTTCACATAAACATAGTTGGAAGTACTGAGAAGGACATGGGATACTTTTCATCCTGGAAAAAGAACTGTTCCCGTGGGAAATTCACGCGGGCGAACCCGTGGGCAAATGTTAGTCTACTTTTTTGTTAATTCTACTTGAAACATCCATATACTGAAATGCATCATTATTTTTAAAAATATTATTTGAATACATATGATTGTAAAGCTGTTGTTTTCGTTTTTTAATATTTGAACCGAAAACAACTAGTTATTTATCTTCCTTATAATCAAAACATATCTAATATTTATACTTTAATTATTATTTTAACAGTTTAAAGTAAATAAGGATAATTTACTTTCATTATAATTTCTACCCGGTATAAATAAAAAATATCGGGTATAAATGGGTATAAATTAATTTTTACCCATTCTACCCATTCTTTCCCATTTTTACCTTCCGGAAATTTATCCAAGCGCCCATCTCTGGTCGATGGGCGATTTTCCGACAGGTCAAATTAAGAAAAAAAAGACCGGCCAAGTGCTAGTCAAACTCGCGCACGCACCGTGGGTTCCGTGCACGCAAAGTATCTCACATATATATATATAGGGCACGAAACATAGCAAGCGCCCGGGGCGCGCGCCCGGGACGCTTAGTTAAATTGTATGGATTAGTATGAAACAAGCGTCCGAGACGCCGCCGCCGCCGCGAAAGAAACGCGCGTCCGTCTTGCGCCCGAGACGCTAGTATGCAAGTTCGTCCAGGATTAGTGATGTGCCCTTTCCGAAATTTTCGGGAATTTTTGGAAACGGTCAGGAAACGTTCTCGGAAATATTCCCTAAAACAGAAATTGTTGGAAAAGTACCTGAAAGATTTTTAAAAAGGGAATTTTCTTTTTGCAGCTGTCTTTAAAATAAGAAGATTGACAATCACTAAAATTTTTAAGAAAATCGGATGAAGGGAAATGCATATTTTCCATATTCCGGGGAAATTTCCGAGAAATTTCCAAGAAATTTCTTGAGAATTTCATTCCAAGGAAATTTTCCAAGAAATTTCGGAGAAATTTCCAAGAAATTTCTTGAGAATTTCATTCCCAGGAAATTTTCCAAGAAATTTCAGAGAAATTTCTTGAGAATTTCATTCCTGAGAATTTTTCAGATAAAAATATTTTAGTACTAGCTGTTGCCCGCAGTTCCATTCGCGGCAAAAAGTCTTTATGTTTTTCATAAAAACATTGAAACATCGTGAAATAGTGACAGACAGACTTTCGCAATAAATTGGGAGAAAACGTTCCCGAAAATTTCTGGAAAGTTTCGGAAATTTTCCATGAAAGAAATTTTCGGAAACCGAGAAATTCTCGGCGGCACATCGCTATGCCCATGCATTCGAGCCCCCGATTCCGGGAGTTCCGAAAGCGGATTGCGCATGTAGAAACCGTATGTGTGCGGCCCGCTTTATCTGAGGGTGTAAATAACATGTAAACAATCACTGTCAACTGTCACTGTCATAATCTCACAATGACACAACTTGCTTGATGTGCTTCAAATTTGCTTTATTTACTATCATGTGTGTTGTGAACCTAATGTGAAAGTTTTTGTTTTTATTTAAATTTACAATTGTACCATAATTTGGACAAGATGAAAAGTAAACCTGTGAAACACAAAACAACGAATACTTTTCGCGTAAGACAATTTATTGTATAGTTCCAACTATTGTAGTGCATGTTATTTTTAGGTTATATTCTGATTTTGCTATATTGCTATATTTTTACATATATTACATTAAATAAAGTTATTCTAACTGTTTAATTGGGTTTACTTAGGATTTTATTTCAACTCTAAGGCTTTATGCAGGCAGGGATAGTTACGTGCAGGTTTATGTGATATTTTTATTATAATACACGTCCATACATAAAATATTATTAAATTTATTATACCAGCAATCTTACAAATAAGATAAGTATTGTACAGGCTCACATATTATAGGTGAATAATGTGAATCATTTTTCAACGATGCAAAGTTAAAAAAGAACTAAAATGTGTTTATAAAAATAATTACTTTTCTTCCTTAGTTTATCCCATTTGCTGAACGAATAAATGCCATCGATATAAGACATGCAGCTCTGTACCACATTGAGCATGCATACGCGAGGCAGCCAGAAGAGAATGAGACCCACTTCCACTTGGCTCTCCAGAAATGGAATGTACTCAATTTGACTGAAAACTTCAAGAAATTTAGAAAAGAAGTATTGGGCATTGTGACCCTGCCACAGCTAGTTCATAAGAGGGAAGAAGTTGTTGATAGTTTGGACAAATACTTGAATTTAGAAGATCAGTTATGTCTACAGCCCTTATTAGAGTAAGCATTTATTTTATTTCAGATTACATAATATAGATACTGGATTTTTCTATACTTATAGAAAATAAATGAAAATGACATAAATTTACAGTTCAACTAAAAGCAAATCAACTAAGTAATTATTGCTACCATACAATACTGTAGTTTTGTTACAAATGCATAATTATCCAAAACTTTTGTTATTAACATCACTCAAATCTTATGAAAATAATATTTTTATGCTCTGTAACCTAACTTGACATAAATAAATTAATTTCCTGAATGCAATTATTATTAATTTTTTTTTCAGAATACTAGTCTCAATAGCAAAGGACCTCAGAAATGACTTCTATCCCCACTTTCCAAGGTTTCTGGATATTCTCCTAAAATTGCTTAACACCAAAGATGCAGAGAGACTGGAATGGACATTAATCTGTCTAGCATTTCTTTTTAAAGTTTTAAAACCTTATTTGAAAAAGGATATAGCAGTTGTTCTTAAAAAAATAATACCATTATTGAGTGACAGTCAACCACATTATATAAATAATTTTGCAGCAGAAAGTTTTGCTTTTGTTGCCCGTGACATCAAAGATAAGAAGAAATTCATAGATCTTATATTGAATTACCTGAAAACTAATGAAGATGTAAGTAGATTTGGGTTCTTTCAATTCTGTATGGTGTCATTAATATTCTCTATATAGTATTATATTTATTCTCATGAGAGTATTATTATTTCAGGCTATTACAGGATGTGGCCATCTTATCTTCGAAATATTAAGGGGTGTAAGTGGAAAGTTCCACAATTGTATAGAAACCTTCCTCCCTATATTACTGACAAATCTCAAAGACAACAAGGAGCATCAAGAAATATTATTTAAAGTCCTAACTCAGACTCTTGAAGACAGCTTACAGACTATATCACCCAAAGAATACAATATATTCTGGACAAGTATTTTAAAATTTACTGAAGAGATACTCAAAGAGAATGATGAGCAAAGCAAGGGCTTGGAATACATATTAAGACTTGCAGGACAAGTTATAGAACACAATAATGGAAAGTACTTGACATGTCCACCTCAATTTGTTCTTTTGTTAGTTAAAGTGATATGCGAACAGACTGCTGAAAATGTACTAGAAGTTTGTGCTCAAATTGGAGCATTATTACTTCTTTCACCTAATGTTTCTCTTTCTCAAGAACATGCTAGCATTATCATCAAAGTACTGCTACCTTTGCCGTACCCAAACATTTTGATAAACTTTGTCAAAAATGTAATTGACTACCCTCAGTTTGATTTGCACATTTTACCGCCTTTCCTGAACTTCGTTGTGCAATCAGACTTTGATAATGAAGCTATGAGCACACTTACTAAAATTTGTGTTCGGAAATCACCATTGTCAAAAAATGGTATGAAACTTTTTGAATGGGTCAAATATCCGCTTGATTTCGGCAAATGTCTGCCTATGTTCATGGAATATTTTGATTGTGTTATCAACGACGATATAGAGAATATCGTGGAGAAACCTATTAAATTAATGAATATGCTATTCTGTTTGCCTCATGTTGAAAAGTTAAATGTGAATTATTGCATCAAAAGTATAAATGGACTTATAACAAAACTGTTGAATGTTCTATCAAGTTACAATATAGAGAACCAGCTTGACCACAACAAATTCCATTGTGACACCACAGCTTTATCACGATGTACTAGATTGGTTCTTTTCATAGTTGTTAATGCTATGGAAAGTGCAATACATATATCAAATTGTATGAGATTGAAGGAAATCTGTGATATTGACGTTCTGTTGCCGATGATTCTGCCTTGTGCTGCGGACCCTAATTACTTAGCAGCGTTGCATTTGCTGGATTTGTATCTGACGGCTTATGAACACGAGAATGGACTGACATACCCACATCTTCTGTTAGTGGACTCTTATCTCAGGAGTAATGTGTCTTCACCTTTTCACATTGTAAGTATTTTATTTGTAATTTATTTTTTAAATTGTCACAAATAAATATATAGCAAATTATAAATAACATGTGAGTGTTCCTGTCAACATATTTATAATACTTTATTACTTACTAGCTTTCGTCCGCGGTTTCGCCCGCGTGAAGTTCCACGGGAACAGTGCTTTTTCCCGGGATGAAAGGTACCCTATGTCCTTCTCCGTACTTCCAGCTATGTGTATTCGAAATTTCAGGAAGATTGGTTCAGTAGATAAAGCATGAAGAGGTAACAAACAAACAAACCAACAAACGAACTCACTTTCACATTTATAATATTAGTTAGGATTATTTTATTATTTGTAATATAATATTTTGATGAAACCTGTGAAATTTTTCTATCTAATTGATTAATTAATTAATTTTTTTTTCTATTTAATTTTATTTTTACAAGGGATTTTTTTACTATTTCAGGTTCGGCTACTTACTACTCACATTTATAAATTGTTCGAAAATGTCGAAGAACTGAATAAAACAGTTGAAGTTGGTGGCTCAGTAGAAAGGTTTGAAGTTTTCAGTAGGTGTTACGCCGTAGAATCTACAACTCCTTCCATACAAGAATACCGAGGTCAAATAAATATGCTTCAAAAAATGACCTTCAACACTACCCAATATGTACTAGCCAAGGATACTGACTTCAAATTCTTTTCTTTAAATTATATGCTAGGTGTTTTGTACTTTAATTTCAAGTTACTTTGGGAGCCAGTCTCTGAATATATTGCTGGATATGGTAATGCTTTGACAGTTGACGAATTCTGGCCAACATTTTATAAAGCCTTGGAATCGTCATTCGCTAATGCTAAAAAGGATTTGAAGAAGTTTCAATTTGATGAAGAAATTGACAGCGGTAATCTCAAGGATTTATATTGCGAATTTAATAGTATCCCAGAGAGACCTGATTTGTATAATTATAGGACACTGTTACTTAAAATAATGTCAAATTGTATTCAACCATGTGAAGCAAGAAATCGTGATGTAGTAGTCTTGTTCCTTAATTTCATTGAAGAAGAATATAGAAGGAATGATAATATGAATGCTTTGAAAACAGATGTTGAGCTTAGAAATAATACTGAGATGGATGTTGATGAAGAAAAACCTGATGAAGATAACATTGAGGATCAGATTGAGTCTATTGATGAAACAAAAGAAACAGTATCTGGCAAAATTATTTTTAAAACCCTAATCAATATTATGCAAGTGCTTGCTCGATTCAAAAATCCCAGAGCACTTCATAAAGAACCTATCTTTTGGGAACTTTATATGGAGTTTCTGAAGCACAAGAACCCAGGACTGCAGAAATATGCCTTGGATTGTGTTCTTAACTATAAAAATAAAAGTGTTACACCATATAAGAGCAATCTACAGAATTTAGTAGATGAAAATAAGTTGAAAGATGAACTAACGTTATTTAAAATAACTAAAGATTCAAAGAGTATTCAACCGGAAGATAGAGAGCATGTGGTACCTATTATTTTAAGAATTTTGTATGGAAAAATGACCTCAAAGTTAGGAGCTGATAAAAAAGGAGGTGGTCAAACTAGGAGGTCCCTAGTAATGAGATATTTGGCAGGATGTAATGAAAATGAACTAAAAACGTTTATAGAAATGGCATTCTCTCATTTCAAAGAATATATGTTAATGGAAACTAAAGAAATACTTACAAATACGTTGGCTACTTTAGACCTAAAATCAGTCACAAGTCCTGGAAAACTTCGTAGTATTCTGAATTTATTTGAAGTGGTCAGAGAATACTTTGGAGGGTATATGAAATATGAATTACTTGGACAATTATTTAAGATTTTCTATGCCGTATGCTCGATAGTAGCAAGCGTATTGGCACAAGGAGAAAGAGTGCACATTGGGTATACTAAAGTCATGAAAAATCTCAGGACTCTATCATTGAGTTCACTTAGAAAATTGTTTGAACAATTTCACAAGTATCCATGGGGTAAAGATGAATTGCATTTGTTATTTGAAACATTACTTTGGCCTACGATACCTAAACTACATATTGAAGGTATCCACAGCCCAACAGCATTGCTCAAATTATTCAATGAATGGTGTCAGAATCCTAGGTATTATGTATTGCTAATTACTTGCTCACAGAAAGACAATTCATTAAGTGCATTACCAGCAATATTTCAGCTACTACTAGCTCCAAAAACAACTCCTGGAGTTGTCAATATGATTCTAGATATGATAGAGAAGCTATTAACCTTAACTGAGGATGAAGAAGAAAAAGATATACCACCAATTGAATCATTTAGTGCCCTGCCAGTTGATGTTATCATGGAAACCGATAGGGTACCTAATATCAATTTTGGAAGTAAAATTCTAATTCCACATGTACCCTCAATCTTAGAAGTAATGAAACGACGCATCGCAAATTCAGCTAAATCCAATACTGTGAATAGAAGAGATTTACTAATTCTGTCAAGGGTGACCGAATTAGTTGCTACTCCAGAGTTATGTGACGAGTTACTAAACTTGCTCCTGCCAATATTGGTAAAGAAAGTTTGTATGAACATGGCAGAAGAAAATATGGAGCATGCTGTGACAACGATTATAAATTTGTTAGGTCACAGCACCAATCCGCAAATGTATATTAAGAATATAGCCGTGTTGTTTAACAAAGTATCCCCTGTTGACGTAAGAAAACTACTTATCAAACTGCTATTTTCTATAGCTGAAAACGTAAAAGACAACAAAGATACTATATCTCGTTTGGCAAATATAGTTTCTGAAATGAATGCGTTTAATAAGAGATGGATAGAACAGCCAGACTTTGATAGAAGACTAGACGCTTACAAAGAGATATACAAATTAGCTGAAAACAATGAGATTGATGTAGATCTAGCTATTTTAATTGTCAATAACTGCTTTTATTTTATTCGTACTGAGAAAGATATCGGTTTGCGAGACTCTGCTGGACTATGCCTGAAGAAAATTCTACCAAAATTGATGTCGAAGTATTGGTCGACTAGTGATGGCCAGTATTTAGTTCGAGACACAGTGTTGTCACTTATATCTTCGGGTATAAGAGATACTAAGAATGAGATAATGAGAAACGAAAGCATTGATTTACTTGGAGAGTTAGCTAGAGAATGTCCAGACGCAGACGTAGTTCTTTCAGATTTAGCTAATTTTACTAATAAGGTAGATAGAGAAGTAGATTTCTTTGATAACATGTGCCATCTGCAAATGCATAGACGCGTCAGAGCTCTAATGAAATTTTGTAAAGTTGCAAAGAAAATGGTTAAGTGTCCGACACCTAGGACATTGACGAACTTTATATTACCTTTAGCAACGATGTTTATATGTGATGACAAATATTCAGACAAGAATACATTGGTGGATGCTTGTATTGAAGTAATATCTAGCTGTTGCCGTTTGCTTCCTTGGTATCACTATGAAGTGATACTAAAACTGTATTTGAATAAAATGCGACATTCTACCGAGCATCAGAAACAGCTGACACGTATTTTGATGGGAATTATAGACGCTTTCCATTTCGATTTTTCGAAAGTTAAAAGTATCGAATTACCAAAAGCATTAGTTACAAATATGGAAACGGGAAAAGTTGAAATTAAAAGTAAAACTGACGCTAAAGTTCAGGAGAAAGAAGTAACTGAAGATAAAATTGACAAAACAGATGAAGATCAGAATAACGATGAACCAAAAGAAGAAAGTGCTTTAGAAGTGAATGTAGAATCTGAGTTAAAGGAAGCTGATAATGAGGCAGACAATGATGAGACAACTAAGGAAGTTAGTAATGTGCCAGCTTTCGAGAGAGTGACCAGTGTGTCTCCTTCTGTTGCTAAGAGGATCATCAAGTCACTTTCGGCGGGATTACTTCCTCAGTTGCATAGGTAAGTAGACTACATTTTAATGTCTCCTATCGTACTTCATAGTAATATTATAAGAGGAAGAGTTTGTAAGTTTGCGAGTTTGTTTGTAGTTGGTTATCTTCGGAACTATTGAACCGATTTCAAAAATTCTTTCACCAATAGAAAACTAAATGTAGTTTTCTATTGGTGAAAGAATTTTTGAAACAGGTATAATGATACCTGAGTGAAATAGGCTACAATTTATGTATGTACCTCCCGAGCGAAGCCGGGGCGGGGCGCTAGTCTTATATAGTCTGTTTTAATTACATGTCCCTCCATATACATGCTTTGCGTATATATATATATGACTTTCACGGCCATCTAATATTCTGATGGATCTGAAGTATCTGTATCTTCTAGGGCTATTGGTAAATTCTCTTTAAAAAATGAATTAAGATTTTCTATGAAATGTTTGTCTTTGAGTCTCACGACTCTTGGCTCTGTCTACCCCGTAAGAGTTAAAGACGTGTTCTGTATCTTCCAGGGCTATTGGCAAAATGACGGATCATGAAGAGTCGCACAAAGTGAACCGCCGGCGCACAGGGCTGGAGCGACAAGAGGAGGATATGTTGCGAGTGCCCATAGCTCTAGCGTTGGTCAAGTTGTTGCAGCAATTACCTGGAGATGTTTTGAGGCATCAGCTGCCTGGGTGAGTTGTGGACTTCTTTGTTTTTCTTTCTTTTTCTGTAATTGTTACTGGCCAGGATATGTTGCGAGTGCCCATAGCTCTGGCGTTGGTCAAGTTGTTGCAGTAACTGCCTTGAGACGTGTTGAGGCATCAGCTGCCTGGGTGAGTGTTGGACTTTTTTTTTTCTTTTTTCGTAATTGTTATTGGCCAGGATATGTTGCGAGTGCCCATAGCTCTGGCGTTGGTCAAGTTGCTGCAGCAACTGCCTGGAGATGTCTTGAGGCATCAGCTGCCTGGGTGAGTGGTGGATTTTTTTCTTTTTTTGTTATTGTTACTGGCCAGGATATGTTGCGAGTGCCCATAGCTCTGGCGTTGGTCAAGTTGCTGCAGCAACTGCCTGGAGATGTCTTGAGGCATCAGCTGCCTGGGTGAGTGGTGGATTTTTTTTCTTTTATCGTAATTGTTACTGGCCAGGAAATGTTGCGAGTGCCCATAGCTCTGGCGTTGGTCAAGTTGCTGCAGCAACTGCCTGGAGATGTCTTGAGGCATCAGCTGCCTGGGTGAGTGGTGCATTTTTTTTCTTTTTTTTTGTAAATGTTACTGGCCAGGATATTGCAAGTATAGGTTTGGCGTTGGTCAAGTTGCTGCAGCAACTATCTGGAGACGTGTTGAGTTGAGGCATAAGCTGCCTGGGTGAGTGGTGTTTTTTTTTTGCTTTTTTTTTGTATTTATTACTGGCCAATACTTTTACAATTCTCAAAGTTTCGCGCTTAAACACAACTATATATTCACGGGAGATTTTTTAGCACGAAACTTTTTTACCCGAAAAAAAGTTTCGTGCTATCTATCGGCCTCCCGCCACGAAACGTCAGCCTACAACAAATTTATGAAAAAGTTTCGTCAACTCTCCATAGCTTGTAATCTAGCAAATATTCGATATATATACACTTATCCGATTTATTCACATGTATTCCTATGTAAATAATATACAGACCACAATTAAAATTTATATTTCTTCACAGAATCATAATAAAGTTATGCTCCTTCTTGAAATCTCCACTGAAGCAAGTCAGAATAGCGGCGCGAGATATTGTAAAGAAAGTCATGCTCACAGTCGGCACAAGTTACTTAGGAATATTGCTCGAGCATCTCACTCTATTACTCACAAAAGGTTTCCAAGTTCACGTCTTAGTTGCTACGATACACACCGTATTAGATGCGTTGAAATCCGACTTCAAATCTGGCGAATTAGATAACAATCTACGGTATATACTCGATGTATGCGCAAATGACTTATTTGGAGCGTTGTCTGAGGAAAAAGAAGTCGATAAACTTCATTACAAAACGCCAGAAGCGAAACCTAGCAAGAAAAGTTATGTTACACTCATGATTGTCGCTCAGAATATAACAGAAAGTTGTCTCATAAATCTACTATTACCATTCAAGGATGTATTACAGAAACATCATTCGAAGAAAATTGTCATGAAAGTACAAGAGGCATTCACTCATATATCTAGTGGATTAGTAACAAATAAGTTTATAGACGTAGAATCTTTATTCATATTTTTACATGGAGTGGCTTCGGAGAGTATACCAGAGTTCGTTTTGAATGCTCCAAAGAGAGAAATCACTGAGGCGCAAAAGGAAAAGATGTTGCGAGCTAAACCTGATTGTTTTATTATCCCTGAAGCACCAAAACGCAATAAAGAAAGCCAAGCGAAGAATGTCAAAACTTCTAGTAGAGCAAATGCTCATGTTTTAGTAGAATTCAGTTTGAATATACTTTATATTTTGCTGAAAAGAGAAAAGGTTCCACGAATGGATTGCCGAGCATTTGTTGATCCATTGATTCCGTTGTTAGTGGATTCGTTGAAGAGCGATCATATTAAAGTGACGACTGTAGCTATGAAGTGTATCGCTTCATTGTGGACTATTAGAGTTAGTACGCCGACTTTGGAAGAAATGGTGGAGGATATTGTGAGGACGATATTTTTGATATTGCACAAGTACGCCACGTTCGAGATCAGCAAGCAGAATGATAATTTCCATCTCGTGAGGAATGCTTTTAAGGTAACATCGTTTTTACATATCTTATTTAGATATATTTTTTATAAAAAGTTTTTAAGTACCTACCTACAGTCCGCGAGGCCTAAGCTGAGCTTTGCATTTGTGTGAGTGCACACAGTTAGTGTAAAAAGGCAGTGTTTGTACAACATTTTGACAACCAGCGTGATGTGTGAGATGTCACTTGTTCTGCGCAATCTGCTGCGCACTTACTATTCGGAATCACTTCACAAATGCAAAGCTCAGCTTAGGCATCGCGGACTGTATCTATGCTTAGAATCAGGCGTTGGAATTTAACTGAAAATTTCTTTTTCTGATTTTATAAACTATTATTGAGTATCAAGAAAGACAAAAGATACTCTATTCTATGGCATTTCAGGTTGTATTGTACCAAATTTCATCGAAAGTTACATCCAAACATCGTATTAATAATTAGTAAAATTCATAACTTTCGCAGGGTATTCGGGATAAAAAGTGCCCATGTACCAAATTACATCGAAATCCGTCCAGTAGATTTTGCGCGATTGAGTAGAAAACATACTCCCAAACTTCCACATTTATTACATTATTAGTAAAATTCAGGACACATTTTTCTTGATAATACTTATTCCTCATGTTATTTTGCTTAAACCACCAGGCTATAACCGTACTCATCCGCAACGTAAAGTACCATAGACTCGACAACGACCAACTAAAGACTTTGCTACTATACGCGGAGGAAGATTGCCAGAATGATGACAGACAGGCCAACTCGTTTTCTCTGCTGAAAGCGATCCTCGAAGCTAAGTTGATATCGAATGAGTTGCACGAGGTGATGGAGAAGGTTTCCAAGATTTGTGTTTTGAGCGAGTCTGCTAGGTCAAGGTAAGCAGATTTTATCAGCACTTAACACCTTTAGTTTGTTTTATCATCTTTGTATTGTTTCATTATATAGGGACTTTCGACTTAGGGCTATCGCGTTCAAATATTTCACCAAGTGTCAGCACCTATACTCCGTTTTATCTTACTTGTCCAATTATGTAAACAGTTCTTTTTGTTGAATTTTGTTGAAAATGAATCAAATATTAGTTCAAGCCTAAACATTCTTAAGTAAAACATTTATTAACCACGAAAGTAATTTCCTAAAAAGTCTTTTTTAATCGTCTTTAGTCATATTTCCTCATGACCGAGGGTCGTGATCATTATATGGAATGAAACACACACAACGACTCTCATGGCAATTTTAGTGGAGTGGTTTGCCATTGCCTTCTCCATTTCACAAACTAGCTGATAATCATCAACTAGAGTGCAGGTTTCCTCACGATGTTTTCCTTCACCGGAGGCAAGTGGTGGTCGATGGAAATTAACATGAGTCAGATTGGTATACAAACTCATATAGCCCGGGCAGGATTCGAACCTGGGATTTTGTATCCACAGGCGGGCGCCCTACCATTCGGCCATCATTTTTTAATCTATATTGTTGTAAAATCATAAAAAAGTGGTAAGATTGTTTACATTATAAGACAAGTAGGTAATAACGGAGTTTACAAGTGAGGTGTAGTCATTCTGACTAATTTAAGTTGGTCTCGTTAGGTGATAATCCCACTCCCAACTGATTTTCATCATCCATTATATGTTCAGTTGCCGGTACGATCGCCCCGGGGCTTGGGAATATCGGGATAAAAAGGACCATCCAGGTTTTTATCTACCCGAACATCAAATTTTATAAAAATCGGTCCAATCGTTACTTCTTTCTTATCGTGTGTGTTAATACTAACACTGGTGTCAGATTATATTCAAGTCGCCTAAAGGCATCTGACATGACTTTTACGACTACCGCCATCTAGTGGCAGTAGCTGTATACACACTAGTGACACTAGTAAACTAAACAGCTAATGTGCAGGTTTCCTCACGATGTTTTCCTTCACCGGAAGCAGGTGGTAGTCTATGAGAAAACTACCATATATGAGTCAGATTGGTCTACAAACTTGACACAGGTAGGATTTAAACCGGGGTCCTACTCGACCTCAGGCGGGTTCCACCCCTTCATCGTTACTGAATTATAAATAGTGTAACCAAACAGACTTTATGATGAAGTTTTTTAATTCTCCATAGGGACGAAGCTCGCGGCATATTCGTCTCTTACTTGACTAACTACTCGCCCGGCAAGCGTATGGACAAGTACATACAGTTCTTCGTGTCTCAACTAAACTTCGAGCTGCAACACGGCAGGGAGTCATCGCTCAAGTTCCTGGAGATGATCATCAACAAACTGCCAGTGGTAAGTGTTATTTGACTAACTACTCGCCTGGCAAGTGTATGGACAAGTACATACAATTCTTCGTGTCTCAACTCAACTTCGAGCTGCAACACGGCAGGGAGTCGTCGCTCAAGTTCCTAGAGATGATCATCAACAAACTGCCAGTGGTAAGTGCTACTTGACTAGCTACTTGACTAACTACTCGCCTGGCAAGTGTATGGACAAGTACATTTAGTTCTTTGTGTCTCAACTCAACTTCGAGCTGCAACACGGCAGGGAGTCGTCGCTCAAGTTCCTGGAGATGATCATCAACAAACTGCCAGTGGTAAGTGTTACTTGACTAACTACTCGCCTGGCAAGTGTATGGACAAGTACATTCAGTTCTTCGTGTCTCAACTCAACTTCGAGCTGCAACACGGCAGGGAGTCGTCGCTCAAGTTCCTAGAGATGATCATCAACAAACTGCCAGTGGTAAGTGTTACTTGACTATGCTACTTGACTAACTACTCGCCCGGCAAGTGTATGGACAAGTACATTCCAGTTCTTCGTGTCTCAACTCAACTTCGAGCTGCAACACGGCAGGGAGTCCTCGCTCAAGTTCCTAGAGATGATCATCAATAAACTGCCAGTGGTAAGTGCTACTTGACTAGCTACTTGACTAACTACCCGCCCGGCAAGCGTATGGACAAGTACATACAGTTCTTCGTGTCTCAACTCAACTTCGAGCTGCAACACGGCAGGGAGTCGTCGCTCAAGTTCCTAGAGATGATCATCAACAAACTCCCAGTGGTAAGTTTTGCCACTTGACTAACTACTCGCCCCGCTTAGCGATGTGCCGCCGAGTAATTCCCAGTTCCCGTGTAGTGTATTATATTTTATGAAAGGAAGTTTTTTTATGCAGAGCAATTTTCACTCTACGCTTCAGGAGTTTAGGCACTATCTCGACAAGAACATAGTCCCATGAAGACTTCCCTTTCGTACAAAACCTATAATCCATACTAATATTATAAATGCGAAAGTTTGGATGTGAGTTTGTGAGGATGTTTGTTACTCAATCACGCAAAATCTACTGGACGGATTTCGATGAAATTTGGTACAGAGGTAGATAATGACCTGGAATAGCACATAGGCGACTTTTTATCCCGGGAAAAAGCACTGTTCCCGTGGGAAATTCACGCGGGCGAAGCCGCGGGCAAAAGCTAGTTAATTATAAAAAACACCGGGTTTTTAAACTATTTCTTACCAGTGGGCTGATTGTAGGGATAATTTTGCATTTAACTTACTTATTAAAAAAATATTTCAGCCAAATCTATCCAAACACGGCGACTACTTAATCTTGGCACTTGGCGCTTCGATGCTCAACGACAGCGCCCCAGAATGTCGCTCAGCCGCTGCAGGATGCATAGAAGCAATGCTCAAGCGGCTGCCAGCGCTTGAAAGGAACAAATTGTTTGAAATCGTGCTCAAGTTCTTTGAAGACACACAGGTAAGCAAATAAATCGATACAACAGCGCTTCATAATGTCGCATTATGTTAAAAAACACTGGTTTTGAATCTTATCACCGATACATAAAGTTAATTATTGGATGGGAATATTTAGCCGTTTAATCGTCTTTTGTTGCGTGTTTTCGTGGATTTTGTCAAACTAGCTGCGCTTCGGAAATTTCGGAAAAAGTACCCCATCCATTACAGGTAATATTCTATCAGTGTACCAAATTGCATCGAAATCTATCCAGCAGACTTGGCGTGATGACATACACTTAACAAAACTTTCGCATTTTTTAAATTAACTTTACTTTTTAATATTAAATCCATCCATCCATCGCTCAGATAGGATTGGTTAACGTATGGTCCATTTATTCATAATTTGTCCTATTATGTAAACAATCTTCACAGTACTTTTTGTTGAATTTTGTTGAAAATAAATCAAATATTAGTTCAAACCTAAACATTCTAAAGTAAAACATTTATAAACCACGAAAGTAATTTCCTTAAAAGTCTATTTTAATTTATATTGTTGTAAAATCATAAAAAGACATGGTAAGATTGTTTACATAATAGGACAATTATGAATAAATGGACTTTAAGTATAGGTACTATTTTTACTCTTAAAATTTTTAACACAATATTATGTTTAATTATTTCCAGCCAGTACACATAGAACTCGCAGCCCAGTTGAGCACACGATTCGTCAACGTTGAAACAGACGATTTCAAAACCCGCCTAGACACGCTACTGCCTATAGTCAGCTCAAAAATTCTACTACTCGCCAACGACATAACCGAAGGCAGATTCGTCAAATTACACATAGAACAATCCGAAGATAAACCCGACGAGGAAAAACAAAAAGAAAAAGACCACAGTCTTATACAGATATTAAATTTAATCGACAAAATCACCATTAATTGTCCAAGCACATTGAGAAATAGTAAATTTTTAAGCGATTATGACGATATAGCACAGCAGTGTCAAGTTTTGCTGGGTTATCCCCACGCGTGGGTTAGGTTGAGAGCGGCGAAAATATTGGGTGCTGTAATATCAGTGATGGATCCTCAGGATTTGGACGTGGTGGTGAGGAAAAAAGTTGATAGTGAACGCGGGTTCTTGTATTACGATACTGAGGATAAAATTAGGAGTCTTGTGTTGGATCTTTGTGCGCAGTATACGCCTGCGATTTCACAGGAAATGGCCGAACAGGTATGTATTGCTTTTTTTATTTTTTACTAGCTTTTGCCCGCGGCTTCGCTCGCGTGAATTTCCCACGGGAACTGTGCTTTTTCCCGGGATGAAAAGTAGCCTATGTCCTTCTCAGTACTTCTAACTATGTGTAAATGAAATTTCAGGAAGATTGGTTCAGTAGATAAAGCGTGAAGAGGTAATAAACAAATAAATAAAAAAGAAACAAACTCACTTTCGCATTTATAATATTAGTTAGGATTAAGATAGTTAAGATTAAGATTTTCTTCTTGTTTTAGTCATCTATCTATTATAAAGCTGATTAGTCTGTTTGTAATTTTGAAAGCGCTAATCTCAGGAACTACAGGTCAGATTTGAGAAAAAACTGTGCTTTAATTTAGTATTTAAATGGTAAAAAGAAAGTCAAAAATCATTCAACATTTATAAAGAAGGTTATTCGGAATTCCAAAATTCCCACGGGAGCAAAGCGTGGCGTCAATAATAGATAATAAAATGTAAATTTGGTTCTTACAAATTGAGAATAGTTTCCTTTTACAAACATACACACATGCGAACAATATTATTGTACACGAGCTGCCCCCGGGGCTGCGCTCCCATGGGACATAAAATTTACCGTATGTATGTGTCCCTGGTATTTTTCTACCCTTGTAGAAATCTTTCCAGTAGATTTTGAATTACAAACATATATTTGTGTAAATTTATTTTTCTTTATTTAAAATCTTTGTTTTCTATAAACTAGCAGCGATCCCAGATCACTGCTAATAGCCCACATATAGCTAACCCACGTGCTTGGGTTCGACTGACCCACCGGCTCGGGTCTGAATTTGGGTACACGGGCTATCTGCGGACTGCAGTCTCTGCTACCCCCCCCCCCTGTCCCCTGTCCCCTGGGTCCCTTAAAACGCAGGGGCGTTTTAAGGGACCCAGGAACCCTTTCTAAACCAATAACTTATGACTAACACCTACCGTACGAATGGGCCGCGTCTTGATTTATTTATCCACAGCGCGCTTCCACGCGCGCCGTTACGCTGCACACGTGGCTTGATAAAGCCACGGTACGGCGATACGATAGAAAACAATCTTTATTTAATACAAATATTATGTACAAATGGTGAAGTGTCGTATACATAGTATAATTATCAAACTGATAATATTTTCCAGGTCACAGCAGTATTATTCCTAATACTAAAGTTAGTTCATGCGATGTCGAGTTTCAAACTGACGAACAAAGCCATAGACGACGACCAGACAGAAGCCACCGCGAGAGTGAATATCCGGTGGATTTTGTTCAAACTGCGGAAGGCAGTCAACGTGGAAGTTGCTAAGGCTCCGTTGTCTATGAACATTGTAAGTATATTTATTTCTCAATCTATTTAAAAACCATTTTTGCAATATGACTTAGAATTTATTAAGTAAAATGCAAGCTGTTTTTTACGCGACTGACAAACAAGCTAATTATTTTACAAGCTAATTATTAAAAAATGAAAAACACGACTGACTACTCACATAGCCTATGTCACTCGGAGGAATGCAAGGAATCTGAAAATACCTCTCACATCAAAATCTGTTCAGCCATTCAGGACTTATGGTGGAATAATGAAATTATATACATACTATGTATGTATTTTCAGATTCCTTCATACATACATGAACCCTGAAAACAACACTCCTTTTTTGGTCAGCCGTGTAAAAATAAAAAACACGACTGACAACTTACATAGCCTATGTCACTCATAGGAATGCAAGTAATCTAACAATACCTCTCACATCAAAATTTGTATAAAAGGTGGAATAAAGAAACTTACATACTTGCATACATGAACCCTGAAAACATAACACTCCATTTTTAATCAGTCATGTAAAAAAGGACACGACTGATCAAAGTGTTATGTTTTCAGGGTTCATGTATGTATGTAATTTGTATTGTAATTTGTTTATTCTGCCATAACTCCTGAATAACTTAACAGATTATGATGGGAGAGGGTTTTTTTGGATTCCTTGCATTCCTCCGAGTGACATAGGCAGTCGTGGCTTATTTTTTAATAATTAACTGATTTAGGAAATGTTCTTGTCATAAAGTGGAATGTAGGTCTCTCTAGGTCATAAATCGTCAACTAAAGTGCAGGTTTGCTCACGATGTTTTCCTTCACCGGAAGCAAGCGGTGGTCGATGTAAACTAACTTAGGTACATAAGTCAGATTGGTATACAAACTCATATAGCACGGGCAGGATTCGAACCTATGGGACTTTTGCAGCCACAGGCGTGCGCCCGACCACTCGGCTACCACTGCTTCGCATACTTAGAGTATATTCAGTAAAATGCAAGCTATGTTTTTTTAAATCTAGAGAGAGACGATAGAATGATATTCGAAAAAATATTATTTATTTTATTTGAATAAAAAGTGCACTTTATGTTGAATTTCATGATTGAAATTCAATTTTTGCCCAGTGCACTTTTTATGCTTTGATTCAGGACACCTACCTATTGTTGTAAATTTGACGTCATTATTATACTAATTGTTGTTTATTTTATCCATTCCGGTATTGGGTACATCACCAGCGTTTGCCTATTGTCAAATTCAGCAGAGACCTCTTTATTACATACTTACATTTTTTTTTCGAGATCTGTAAGGATCATAGGAAGTGGAAATCGCTAGTGTCTGCTAGCCTACCCCCACGGGAAAAAGGCGTGATAATATGTATGTTTGTTTGTAAACTCTTTATTGCACATACATATAAGAAAAATACAAAAAAGAGAATCGTGCAAAGGCAGACTTATCCCAGAAAGGAATAAAAAAAAAAGCATTTGAAAGGAATAAAATGAAATAAATAAATAAACCGTTTATTTTTCTCTCCAAATTAGGTTTACAATATTTGAGTCGTAAGCGAAGTCCAAGGCAGGACCTTATCTAAAAATGTATACGATCAGAAAAAATACACATGTTATGTATATTTTTTTTTTACAGAGAACATCAATATTCACAATGTGGGTACACCTAATCAGTTCCATGGACACCGAGGATCTAAACAAAGTGGTCGACGTGATCTTCCCGCCGATAGTTCGCGAACTGTCCACGGGAGACCCGCTGGCGCCAGCGTCGGCGGCGAGGCAGCTGGCGAACAGAGTGGGAAAGAAGATGAGACGGAAGATAGGGGAGCTGGAATATAGCAAGATGGTCGCTGATGTGCAGATGAGGCTGAATGTCAGGAGGGCTGAGAGGAAGAAGGTTTGTTTTATTTTTTTTTTATTAACACGACTGACCGAAAAAGGAGTGTTATGTTTTCAGAAATAGAAATATTTATTTGCAATAACATGGTACATAGGATTTTTAAAATATATAACATAGAACAACAACAGGGTTCATGTATGTATGTGAATTTCTTTATTCCACCGTGAGTCCTGAATGGCTTAACCGATTTTGATGTGAGAGGTATTGTTAGTTTCCTTGCATTCCTCCGAGTGTCATAGGCTATGTGAGTTGTCAGTCGTGTTTTTTATCTTTAAATAATGAGCTTGTTAGATATTATCTTTTTCAATACAGTTGTATAACATGGCGTACTTTCTGAGCCTATATCTATGATTCGAAAATTGAATATTTTGCACAGGCATCTTACTTTTCCGCGGTCGTGACTTACTTTTCCGAGCTCGATCATTACTTTTGCAGTTTAGTTTTAAATCAATTTAAAAAGTTAAGTAGCAAGTGAGTTTTCGTACATAGAATAAAATTGGATACAATTTATACGAATGATTATTTTAAATAGTTGTTTATTATCAAATATATTATACAAACATTTAGTTTCATTCACTATTCATATTTAAGTTAATTATTTTCGCATAAACATTTGTCAAAGATCGTATACTTTGGCTGTATACGCGCACGTGTCCGTTGCTTAGAATCGCCGTAAAAAAAATTGCAATAACGCGCAATTATCTGAAAATTTTCATTTGTTATTTTGTTGTGTGCTTCAAGTTGTGTTTTAAATTGATTTTAATTCTTTGATTTGTTTTTTACAATTTCTACAACTGTATTGAAAAACGTTGTTTGGCACACGTGCGGAAGTGTCATTTTCACTGTCCCGACTTTGTCCTCGCCTTCGGCTCGGGCCAAGATTCGTCGGGACTCGTGCAACATGACACACTTTCCGCACTTGTATCAAAAACTACTATTGTTTGTTTAAAGCAGTATATTAAATGATAAATGTACACCAATGGCTCCTAGGCTTTAATTTTCAGCATAATAATCTTTTTCAGCATTAAATAATAAAGTACCTAACAATAGAGAATATGCATGTATTTTTTATTTAATTTTTTTTTAAACGATTACAATACTGGGTTAGGTATATGCTCCCTCAACTGATTCGATGTATTAACAGTTGCAGAATAAATTACAATTAAACTATTTATTCACCATTTCCAGTTACTACTACAAGAAAAAGTGAACAACCCTGACAAAGCGGCTAAACGTAAACTGCAAATGAAAGAAAAGAAGAAGCAAGCGAAGAAGATTAAAGTAGAAATGTTGCACGGAAAGAGACCGCGGCCCAAAAAGAGGAAGGCGGAAGATATTGACATAGAAGACCAGTTGCTACAGGACAATGATTAGGATATAAGGCACTTTATTATCTAAGAGATAAATGAATCCGTTGTAAATAGTACTGTATAATGTAAATATTCGAAATGTAAGACTGTTATGTGGTTCGATAATAAACATGTTATAATTTAAAGAGTTTGTGTATCAATCAACTAAACAATCGCTTAGTTACTTATAATACGTAAATCGATCCAGTCTTTCAGGGTTCTTCTCTCTCTCTCTCTCAGCCGAAAGACGTCCACTGCTGGACAAAGGCCTCCCCCCAAGGATTTCCACAACGACCGGTCCTGCGCTGCCCGCATCCATGCGCAACCCGCGACCTTCACCAGGTCGTCGGTCCACCGAGTGGGAGGCCTGCCAACACTACGTTTTCCGGTTCGTGGTCGCCACTCGAGAACTTTTCTGCCCCAACGGCTATCTGTTCTGCGAGTTATGTGCCCCGCCCACTGCCACTTTCAGAGTTCTTACTACTACGAACATAAATGTCTCAGTGTTCGGTACGGCTTCTACAAATAGTTACCAGATTTTTTTTTTGTGTTAAGAATTTACCAAAAATTACTTTTTTAGACACACTTCCCTTTTCTGCAGATTACTCACAAATGGCAGGTAAGCGAGAGGAAATATGTTGAAGACGTTATTATCAAAATCGTTCCATTTTTCCTCTTTGTTTTCAGGTTTCTGTGGATGGTAAAATAAAACAACAAGCATATAAACAAAATAATATTGCTTTATGCATTCAAAGTACAAAAGAACAATTCAACAAAACGTCGAACAACATCAATCGAAATAAAGTACAACATCACAATATAAACGCCTTTTCATAAAAGTGCGTGAAAGCGTATCATTTACATAGTAATTTATTCTCGTTAACTTCATGTTGCGTATATAACGAGGCTTTACAGGCAGAGATTTTGTGTACGGACGCAGAATATTTACATTTCCTTTTTTAGAATATCAAAGCTTATTTGATTTAATATGATATATTTTCAAAGCAAATTACAGGCATACTAAAGCCTGGTCCATATTTGTGTACCAATATGTAATATTGTTTGTTTTTTAAATTCACAAAATTTTACGTAAAAGAAGACACTGAGGCATCAAATAAAAAGGCTGAATAATAAGAATAATTCGTTTCAATTTATCGCCTTAGAAATGCCTAATTTTAAAGCGACCCTCATACATTCCTTTGCAATAAACTTAAGTATAAATTAAACACAACCGTTACATAGTGAAGACCAGGCTTTAGTATTAATGTCCTTTTCAACACACTTGCTCGTAAAGTGGGTCTTATTACATCGAATTTAGGCCCATAATGCCATATATTACGAAGGTATTACGAATATATTACGGAGGTGTTTAGAAATAAAAATACCATACTGCGCTATACAAAAGATAGAAAACTAATGCGCGTTATGAATTCCACAAAGCATTTTTAATTTAGCCGCATAATACATATTAGATCAAATAGGGAAAATAACAACAGTTTTTAAATAAGCAAAGATAATGATTTTTATATAGCCAAACTGGCTGTATGGCGATATACCATCCGCAGCGTGCACCGCACGCTCCCTGCGCACGGCGCGGGGCGGTGGGCGGCGGCGGCACGCGAATAAAAAACAAGACTATATTTATTGTTGTGTTTGTTAGGGACATTTTCCGATTTTCGTCGTGTTAGCATATTAAATATTTAATAAACTGTCGACTAGTATGGAAGAATATGTAAATTTAACTCCACCTGAAATCATTAACGAGGCGCGTAATGTTTATTGCCTCCAAAATCAAACGTAAGTATTTGGCGGCATGCATACGAATGTTTTATAAAGTGGAGGAATGACAAAAAGGGTGCAATCGTTTTCCGATAATTAGATGTGAGGACCACATTAATTTTTTTTACTCACAAGTGTGTTAAAAACGTCGTATGATACACGTGTCCATTTGGTCATTACGCACACTCGGCTTTATTAGCGCGCTCGCTCCCCGGCTCGCGCGCCAATCTCGCCTCTTGTGCGTAATGACCAACTTTTGGACACTTGTATCATAATGTACTATTTTGCTATTATTTATAACAAAAAGACGAAACTATTCACTTCTCTAACTCAACTAACATTTTTCTGTAATGTTTTAAACTCCATGGCACTCATTCACTCTTGGAATTTAGAATCTTTGTACATAAACGTATATAGTAATTACGACATTTACTTAGGTAATTAATAACTATCTATCTAAACCGTAGAAATTAAATTGAAAGCATGATTGTCAATGCTATTTATAATTAACGATACTAGTCACAGCTACATCAGAAAAAAGTTTTGTAGGTTGCCGACATTACTGCAGACTAGAATTAGAAATCTAAAAAAAACAAATGAAAGTGGTCGTGTTAAATTACAAAATGACTCTATGAATGAATATACCTATAACATCAAAATAATGCTATGAAATGGTTGTCTATACTTCCTTTTAAAGCTATATATTTTATAATACAATTAATAACATCTGATTTGTTAGATTTCTCATTATTATATTCATATCTTTATATTTTCAACACAGTGTTCTAGAATTTTTAATTTTGTGCCTTAATATCAATAACATGCAATCGGTAACTATATGTAATTTTATTGTAAAACGTGTTGCTAAACTAATACTACTATGATTTTTTAATTTCTGTATGAACTAACTAAACACAGCACCATTAACTTTCAATAACACACTCTTTTTTCCAGTAGCTGTTTTTGCAATAGATACTACTATTTAGTATTTGATGTTGATACTGTGTAGGAAGAAATCAAAAAGCTAGATAGAACAACTTTTTATTGCACCATTTACAGAAAGTAATTATCGCCTTATTATTAGAGATGCGCCGAATAGTGATTTTGCCGAATAACCGAATAGTAACCGAATACCGAATATATTATTCGGTCAAACCTTTACCGAACCAAATATTCGGTTTACCATTACTTTATTTTGCCGCGTAAACAGGTTCTACCTACGCTACGTGTCGCTGCTGGCTAGCTCACAATCGAGCCGAACCTCGTAGCATAAATGTTGGCTATAATAATTAGTTTTCTTTGACTTTTTAATATAACAAAAATCTTGCATATGAAGCTGTCTTTTAATTCTAATCAATGTCATGTAGCCAAGAAATAAAGTTTTCGTTTTTACTTGAAAAAAAAAAAACTTGAACCGAATGTATTCGGCAACAAAGCCGAATAATTTGGCCGAAAACAAATACCTAGTGGAAAAGATGCCGAATACGCCAAATACCGAATACCAAACGAATATTGCGCATCTGTACTTTTTATGTATTCTCCTGATGTTTTTTTTAGAGAATTTGGTGAACCATATTGCATGCATCTTTTATACGTCCGTTTGGACGTTCTATCGATCAAACACTTGAAGAATTAATAGTGGAGTGGTATCCAATCTTTATTTTTTAAGTTTTCTGAAGGCATCAGTCTAATTAGGATCGGGTCAGATAATTTAAATTTCTTTCCACACAGATAATTCGAAATTTCTTCCCACACAGATGACCTTTAATCTACTGTATTTTATTAGATAGGTACTACTTAAAAATGTACCGTCATTAAGAATATTATTTTCGGGAACAAGTTGAAACATTGGTTTCTACTAAACTAATATTTTAGGCCGGTAAAGATAAATCTAAAAAGCAGTATTTTCGTTTTATATAAATAGCGATCTTGAGATCTATTCCTAAGTAAATAGATGTTAAAATTGATATTATACAACACAATCACTTGTATGAAATTTTTTAATTTGAGTATTTAACAATGCCGATAGACTATGTAGACCTCATTTAGTTAACATATTAGAAGAAATAAAATTAATTAGGTACTTATATCTTTTTCAACTCGATGTTTCCAACATTATGAGTTTTGATTACTTTTGATTTAGGAAAGAGATTTAACGATTAATATTAAAATAGCATGGACGGCTGCAAGCTCTGTAATTAAGCTTAACATGTTAAGCATTATGAAAATCGTTTTAAGGTAGGTTAGGTATCTGAATCCTATGAAATGTCAAACTGTTTTCCTTATTTAACCGCCAAAACCGTCCATTGAGCTCTCAAAATAGAATTGACGGTGACGAAGTTTGTTCACCCGTTTGAATTTTTCGGCGAGGTTAGCTGGTAAAACCATGTTTTTC
The DNA here is from genome assembly GCA_018467065.1 of Ephestia elutella. NCBI lineage: Eukaryota > Metazoa > Arthropoda > Insecta > Lepidoptera > Pyralidae > Ephestia > Ephestia elutella. The sequence goes on along the minus strand of CM031580.1, from coordinate 7,583,039 downwards.
CTACTATAAATGAAATTAATTGAAGGCTTCATATACCTACTATCTTATTTTTGAAATAATAGCGATCAAACTGTGACTTGACAGTTTTCCTTCACTTACAAGCAACTGTAATTTTTTTGTTATCATTGAAATCTACCAATTAGGGCGAACCATCAAAAACCTTATTTAATTGACTAACAGATAAGGAAGAGATCAGGTCCAGTGACGCTTCTAGCAAGAAAACTTGGGCCTTTGTGATTTTACAACAACATAGTGGATATGGGATTATACCGCATGATTTTAGATAGTAAAATCCACAGAAGTGACGTGGTTGCGGCAAGTGCTACTCCTCCCCAGCCGAGATCCAGGGACCAGGATGTGGAGAATTCCCTGGCGGAGAGTAGGAAGTAGGCAGGGTTTTGGGGACCGACGACTCCGTCGCTGGTGTCGTCTCCATGCATAGAACCTTTAGTGGAGACGCGCTGAATTCGCTTGAAGTGGATGATCATAAGCGTGAACATTGCGAATAGGCCTGGGGAAAGAAGTTGTTTAACTACCAAAAAAAGTTTATTATATTCATTTTAGAACGAAGCAAATTGTAAATGATAAACTCAAACAAGTACTTTTGATAAGAAAAGGTATAAAAATGTAGACAGTACTGAAGTGTATTAAAACAACATTAACATGTATACATTAATTTTCTACTTTAATTTGTCAGATTAAGCTCCTTCGTACACACTACACAGGTCGCATGTACTAGGTACGAATTTATATTGAATTTAGGTATATTTCAACATAATATCTCTGATACCTGCATCGCCTTGTAGACGAAGCGGCCTACAAATACAAAAACCTCTCACTGTTTGCTATTTAATCTCTTCTTCTTCTGCGGCTCACTTCGTCCACTGCAGGACATAAGCCTCCACTAATGCACGCCAAGCTTCGCGATCTTTTGCAGTCTATTTAATACAAATAAAAAAACTTACCAGCTAAAAGGTACATGACACCCGTGATGAGAACAGCACTAATCTGGTGCTTGCAGACTCCGAAGGTGCCCACTAGCGCCGCGCTGCCCAGCACTATGAGGCAGACCAGCGCACATGATATGGACAGATTCTGCATGCCTGGAATTGGAGAAAATCTATACATATAATAAAACAGTAAAAATATTTTGTCTGTACATTTAATATTTTTGACTGAAATGGATAGAGGGAGACCTAAAAAGAACAATAGAAAGCAAAAAAAATTTTTTGGAATTTCTTGTCTGTCTGTCTGTCTGTCTGTCTGTCTGTCTGTCTGTCTGTCTGTCTGTCTGTATGTATGTACGCGTTTCACGCAAAAACTACTGGACGGATTTGAATGAAATTTTTTTTGTTGTATAGCTATTAAGCCTGGGCAACATATAGGCTATAATTCATTTTGAAAACTGGAACACCTGATGAAGAACCATAACGGAACAGCTAAACTATAAGTAATATGGAAATGGTGCCTTAACAAAAAATCGTTCAACCTGATGAGCATTTTCTGCCGACGTATAAAAATTGAAGATCTGGAACATCTGATGAAAAGCTCCAAGAGACCAGCTATACTATAACATATATGGAAATGGCGCCTTAGCAAAAATCGTTCAACCTGATGAGCATTTTCTGCTGACGTATAAAAATTGAAGATCTGGAACATCTGATGAAAATCTCCAAGAGAGATTTTACATCTAAGTGAAACTCACGCGGGCGAAGTCGCGGGCGACAGCTAGTGTTTAATATATTACCATGGATGGACGACATCACGACATGCACAGGACTTAGATATTGGAGATTAAAACAGGCCGCTCAAGATCGAGAGTGATACCGTATGCTGATTTCCAAGCTTCATTTTGAAGATAGCACCCCTTGAAAGGAGAGAAGGAATCAAAATGGGATTCGGCATTATCATCTTTTCCACTTAGGAATGCTGACAGGCTTTCATAATTAGCGCTGAAACGGCCAAAAGCATATAATGCGTGTATGGGCACAGATTACTAAATAAATAGTTACGTATGGGACCGCATGCTACTTTTAATTGTCCCGAGTAAAGCATCCTATACTGTAGTGTTTTTCAGAACTAATTTTATATTAGGTACCTATTTATAACTATACCTAAAGATATTTTTATTTCATTAATGTACCTATATAAAAGAGAATCTTTTGTAACAATAATGGTTAAACACTTTCGAGATATTTAATCACCAGAACACAAAGAAAACTAATAATCATAAATCACAATTCTGTCGCATAAATTGTTAAAGGGAATCAAACAAATCGAAAAGAATTTCGAAAACAGCCATTAATAATTCAAAGAGCATAATATGGTAATTGCTTTTCATCGCTTTCACAAAAACTTCCAACTTCAACACGTTATTGAGAACGGGACAAGTAGCCAATACTACGCTAAATTGGCTTCCATTTTTTCTTCATGATAAACGAGCAGGGAGGACTTTTTTTGAAAAACTTCATTGTCGAATTCAATCAAGAACGTAAAAATTTCAAGTCGCTCCTAAATTATTTTTCATTTCTCATACTCTGAAAGAAGTGTATATTTGATCCTAGTATTGGGTTGAAAATGCTTCTTCCCTCACGTGGGAGAGAATGTTTCATAAATTCATTTGTACCCTAGGGAAGGAATGAATTTTAAAAACAGAACATAATAAATTCCTTTAGGAATCGGCTACTGTCATAAATGTAGAAAAATAAAATCTATGGAATTATTTTTTTTCTACGTCTATGGCTAAGTTCTAGGTTTTACACAGAAAAAAATACAGAGTTTGAAAAAAAATCCAAAGACTTCGATGAGAAACATTTCTTTCTTTGACATTTCTTTTTTTTTATGTGTTTGGATACTACATGTATTAGACAATAGTAGCATTGGAAAAAAAACATTCTTTATAAAAGAAAAATTCTGCTGTAAACTTACTGCTTTATTTTTCTTTTTTTTATCCATATTTTTTTTAATTATGTAAATTATAAATATTAGTATATATATTAATTGTAATAAATGAATTAGGTGTATTTTCTACTAAGATTAAAAAGTTAAAAAAAATCCTAGGATATAGAAGCGGCGGCGATGATTGTTCCAGGCCGCCTGGTAATTCCATGTTCAAAATTTAAAAAAAGACTCTCTCTCTCTCATTTATTTCATAAGCTGTACTTATTGAAATGAAAAGTAGAATGCTTACTACGGGTGAACGACATCAATTCATATTATAGCCGTGACTATAGACTTTAGACGTGCTGATTACACCCTGATTATTTTTCTTGAAGTTCAATAAAGAAATACATATCTATAGATACGTGATTTATTTAAGGTTGATATGTGGCATGTATACTATAGACTTTAGACGTGTTGATTACACCCTGATTATTTTTCTTGAAGTTCAATAAAGAAATACATATCTATAGATACGTGATTTATTTAAGGTTGATATGTGGCATGTATACTATAGACTTTAGACGTGTTGATTACACCCTGATTATTTTTCTTGAAGTTCAATAAAGAAATACGTATCTATAGATACGTATACGTAGTCTTGAAGTTCAATAAAGAAATACGTATCTATAGATACGTATACGTAGTCTTGAAGTTCAATAAAGAAATACGTATCTACAGATACGTAAATTTTTAGAAATACGTATCTATAGATACGTATACGTAGTCTTGAAGAAATTAATAAAGAAATACGTATCTGTAGATACGTATTTCTTTATTGAACTTCAAGAAAAATAATCAGGGTGTAATCAACACGTCTAAAGTCTATAGTATACATGCCACATATCAACCTTAAATAAATCACGCTAGGTTTTATAAGAAATATGTATTTATTTGTAGCGAGCTGTAAAAAAAAAGGTATAGACTACAGGTACGCAGATAACTCATTTCGAAAATGTATATCCAATATTCTACCTTAATAACGTAAAAATATTAAAAATGTCAGTAATTACAATGGGCAGCGGTGATCGCTTACCATCAGGTGACCCGCTTGCTCGTTTGCCGCTCTATGTTATAAAAAAAAAAAATCGTTGTAGGAATATTACTATTGTTTCATAATTTTATCATTATAGTATCGTTTATATCTATGTAATAAAGGATAACGACGACTGTTAGATGCAAAGGTACTAAATCCGTGTATTTCTAGCTATAAAATGTTTAAAACCCATTTTGTTTATGCTTCGGCTAAAAGGTGATAAAAACGAATTTTATATTCTCGACCTAGCCCGACCTAGATAACAAATAAAACAATACCCAATGAATGTTTAATATTTATACCGAGATAATATCTAACATAAAATTATCATAACTAATATTATAAAAGCGAATAGGGAGTTTGTTTGTTACCTCTTCACGATTTATCTACTGAACCAATCTTCCTGAAATTTTGCACACACATAGTTAGAAGTACTGAACTGAGAAGGGCCGTGGGAAATTCAAACGGGCGAAGCCGCGGGCAAAAGCTAGTCGTTAAATAAAGTTTTATATCTGCAGCACTAAGATTATTAAAGTGTACATGACTTGCTTAAAAAGTAAGAAAATTATTTAAATACCACGAGATTTAAATACTTACGCTGCAATAAAGTTTGTGACGTGGTTTTAGAGGGATACCTAGTAAACTTCGTTGTAATCATCATCATACCAACCGCTGGATGGAAATATCTAAACTGCTTGTAATATTAGACGTCTGAGTGATTTACACGATGACGACGATGAGGATGGCTGAGGATAGGGAAAGATGGAAAAAACTCCACCGACAATAGAGTGATTTATATTGAAAAACTAGCAGCGCCCCGGGGCTTCGTCCTCGTGGAAATTTCGGGATAAAAAGTACCCTATGTGCTATTCCGGCATTTTTCTACCCGTGTACCAAATTTCATCGAAATCCATATAATAGATTATGCGTGATTGAGTAACAAACATCCTCACAAACTCACATTTTTAGTAGGATTCAATATCAATACAAAGTAAATATAAAAAAAGACTCCCGCGTCTGTAGGCCTATTTTGATGCGGTTTTTACTGTCATTCAGGTCATTTCTTCCGGATGACTTATAGGTTTAATACATACGTACGATGCAGAGATGTCCCTAGTGATAAATAAAGTACTCACGGTGTTGCCAGTCGGCCCTTGGTTCTTCTTCATCGTTGTCAGCCATGTAGTTGGTGCACAGTGGCTGCTTGGGGAACCCAGTGCGGGACAATATTGACACCTCCTCGTCTGCAAGGAGAGGCTAAGGTTAATCGTTTTTATCTTCATCTTGCTTCCATGCTGGTCTGCGAGCGAAGAAAAAACATAGAATGTGCCAGCTGCTTCTCTTCCCGCGTAGATTGTAAAAGTCAATGGACATGGCTTTAAACTGGGATTCCTCCACTCATAGGCGATGGGCTAGCAACCTGTCACTATATCTGAATATCCATTCCATCAGAAAGCCCACTATTCAGCTAAGCGTGGCCTTCGAGTCTAACGACGCTTGGCTATGTCTATCTACCCCTTAAGGGATAAAGACGTTATTCTATGTATGTATGTATCTTCATCATCAGCCATTTTGATGTACCCACTGCTGGGTCACTGGCCTTCCTTGATAGATAGGGTTGGGCCATAATCCAATGCGGATTGGTGGGTTTTATATAATAATAATAATTCTTTATTTTCAGACCATCAGAATCCATACATGTGTTAGTAAAATTCTTAAGCGCACTACACACCAAAGCCGCCGACCCGCCGACACAGCCCGCCGACACAACCCGGCGGCCTATATGAATAGAATAATATCGGCAACACAAACAAAAAAAAAAGTTGCCGACATAGGTCGGCGGGTCGGCGACTTTGGTGTGTAGTGCGCTTTAGCCTATGTTAGTAAAGTATTTTGTCATGATTATTTTTAATGAGTCATTGAGTCGAAACTCACTTGCGAGACACATGAGTTTCGACCCAGTTCGAAGCAGCACCAACAGCATTCTAAATGTGTTGTCGGATAGACTTGACTGTCCGATAGTGAGGCACTGCAGTGCCTATCCGACAACACATTTAGAATGCTGTTGGTGCTGCTTCGAGTCTTTAACGACTGCTAATACAGCCGGGACAACAGCTTAAAGTGCCTTTCGACGCACGGATTCTATCTGAGAAGTAATAGGTACACGTTTAGTGAGAAAAATCTTACTGCTATGAAAATGAAAGTTTGTATAAATGTAAATATACCTATAAAAATACATTATAAAACCCTTATAAATATTAAGAAAATACCTTCTAAAGACACGCACATGGTCCAAATCCCGCCGTTCATTGGGACGAGAAATGTCGCCGGACCCTTTTTGTGACCTGTGTCTTCGATCTGAAATAAATACTTGTAGTTTATTTTTCTATTCTCTTCTACATGATGACTAATCCAGTCATCATTTGGTTTATTTCAAAAGAACGAGCCCACAGGAATATTGAAAATGATAGCATGTCATGATAGATTATATGGACACAAGTCCGAAATAAAGTCGATTATTATTATTATTTACTCTTAAATGTCTTACTCTCCCTTTTGACAGGCCTTAGCCAAGCGTGCATTTATTATATTAATCATCAATGATAATGGCTAGTACATTGGTTGTGGCTGGGATTGTACCTATGCAAGAGTGCTACGCGTGCTACAAAATGCTACGCCCTCTACAAAGAGCTACGAAATACTCTACGCGTGTGCTACAAAATGCTACTCCCTCTACAAAGTGCTACGAAACTGGCTGGCTATATACAAAGTACTACGCCTTGTACAAGGCCAAATTGCTAGGTTTTTGACAAAGATAAATCGATCAATTGATCATTTATTTATTTCATATAATTACTTAATATTTTTTTTTAGGTAGTACAAGGTGTATAGGATACATGAATAAGTGCTCTGTTCTGCGCCATTTGGCATACAAACTTTAAATTAAAAAAAATTAATCACTAAAGTACCATTGCACAAGAGCAACATGCTACATACAGGACTGTACTGTACAAGCATATATGTTTATCTCACTGTTTGGATTTTTTTAAGACTTGGTAATCTTGAATGTCTCAGGTTGCGTCGGAGAGAATATACATTCACGAGTACTACTGAAAAATCTATGTATCATTCATTTAACAATTCCAATGAATACTCAAACATCAGCTCTCATTAGAATTTCAATCAAAATCAATAAAAGCAAATCTGGCATGTGCGGAAGCTCGCGTGCATATCTTGGGTGCAGCCCGAAGGCATTCGACCGATTAACCCGCGTGTGACCTTGACCCCGAACCGATCAGCTTCGAACAGCTGCACACTTTCCTAGAGAATATTCCTTTATGACGTCACACACAGCCCTACCACGATATCGCGAAAAAGATAAAGGTTTTTAAGGACGGTGATTAAAAAAGTAAAAGGTTTTTACTGTATTTGTTGTGGTGTTCTGTTGTAGGTAATTTTAATAATATATCATTATTATGACAGTTGGATTAAAATATTTAATTTGTGTAGGTACTTACTAAGAAAATCAATAAATATGATTTCTAATTGAACATTTATTTACGAGTTTCATAAAATAATTATATGGTTGGCGTAAAACTTCTTAACTTTTCGAGCGATCACGAATGCGAGAAGACGGATTAAAAAATTTCAATTATGTCATTACTAGCTGTCGCCTGCGGCTTCGCCCGCGTGAGTTTCGCTTAGATGAAAAATCTCTCTTGGAGCTTTTCATCAGATGTTCCAGATCTTCAATTTTTATACGTCAGCAGAAAATGCTCATCAGGTTGGACGATTTTTGCTAAGGCGCCATTTCCATATATGTTATAGTGTAGCTGGTCTCTTGGAGCTTTTCATCAGATGTTCCAGATCTTAAATTTTTATACGTCAGCAGAAAATGCTCATCAGGTTGAACGATTTTTGTTAAGGCACCATTTCCATATTACTTATAGTTTAGCTGTTCCATTATGGTTCTTCATCAGGTGTTCCAGTTTTCAAAATGAATTATAGCCTATATGTTGCCCAGGCTTAATAGCTATACAACAAAAAAAGTTTCATTTAAATCCGTCCAGTAGTTTTTGCGTGAAACGCGTACATACATACAGACAGACAGACAGACAGACAAGAAATTCCAAAAAAAATTTTTTGCTTTCTATTATTCTTTTTAGGTCTCCCTCTATCCATTTCAGTCAAAAATATTAAATGTACAGACAAAATATTTTTACTGTTTTATTATATGTATAGATGTTAAGAGAATATATAGTATATAGGTATATTTATTTAATTCTTTAGTATGAGTGCAACAAATGTGGGCATTTTATTAAATTTTTATTAAATAAGTAGGTAAGTATAATCCATACTAATATTATAAATACGAAAGTTTGGATGTGAGTTTGTGAGTTTGTGAATTTGTGAGTTTGTGAGTTTGTGAGGATGTTTGTTACTCAATCACGCAAAATCTACTGGACGGATTTCGATGAAATTTGGTACAGAGGTAGATAATGACCTGGAATAGCACATAGGCTACTTTTTATCCCGGGAAAAAGCACTGTTCCCGTGGGAAATTCACGCGGGCGAAGCCGCGGGCAAAAGCTAGTATGCTAAATATATGGATTCAATCTTGTAATAAAAAATAATGTTGCCACATATAACGACACAAAACAGAGCAGAGTAGAATTTTAGAAAGCATTGCTTTTTCTGCGTGTATTTCTAGTGTAGCAATTTTCACAAAGCCAGATTTTCCTAAAAGCGTAAACACGAATGGAGTACCTAGCTATGTTTTTGGATTTTGCATTATTATCGCAACAGTGACTTTGCTTCGTAGTATAGATATTTTGTCTTTTGTTTAAAACTAGCTATCTAGGAAAACGTGTTCTGCATATTTCTGTGAAATTTCTATAAAAAAATGTTCACTCGTGCGAATTTCAGAAAAAAATCTTTAAATTTCTCAATATCTATCTCTTAATTTTTGCTGCGAAGCTATTTTTAAGAAGCTCTAATTTCTATTTTTAACTTAATGCCAGTCAAGTGTCAGACGAAACAAAGTTATGTTCTTAATTTGTATTTAATTGCTGCAGTAGCCTGCCAGAGCCTCTGCAGTATTGCCATTAGTAAATTAAAATAATATCTAATTAGTTTAATAGGTACGTATATGGTTGGCGTGTCTACGTTTAATGTGAGGTGAAATATGTTTGTTACTTATTTAGAACACAATACGCCTCGACTGTTTAATAATGTTTTACTTTTTCATTTTGAGCCATCCAGTTCCCACTGCTGGGCAAAAGCTTATGTCCAATTTTTTCCATATCGTTCAATCCTGTGTTAAAACATCTCGTTTTATATACTTACATAGATATCGAATTAAGAAATGTATCTATGGTTCTGTCAAAAATACAGTAACAAAGACCTATTGACGTAAAAATTACAAGGAAATCGAAGTGGCCCAGCAGTTTACGGTTCAGGGTTCCCCTTATCTGATCACCTTGACCAGCTAGCCATGCAACCCAGTCGTAACACTCCACATAGAATTACCTTTATAGTTTAAAGGAGTGCGTAGGGTTGAAAATTCAAAGTTCGATTTGATTTTGACAGTTGTTATATGACGTGAATGACGTCGGATCGTACTAATTTTGAAGCAAAAACCTTTTTTTAAGCCTAAATAGCGGTGTAATGAGGGATTTTCCGAGACCCAAATTAAAAAAATAATAGTTCCAGATGAATTCATAGGTGGCGCTTAGTAAAAGGCGAGACCATTCAAAAAGCCTAATAAAAAAACATCTAAAAAGTAACAATATTGGTTGTAATTTGTGCAACTGTCAAACTGTTAGGCGATTTTTTTTCTCCCTCTGGCTGACAAAAAAAGCGCATAATATAGGTACAGCCATTATTACGACGTTGGCTTCCAATAAAACGCCATCTGTTGAGACTTTTTTATACAGATTTTTTTTCTTAATTTAGCTGTCAGAAAAATCGCTCATTAATGTAAAATAGAGTCAGAGACATAGAAAAAATCTAACTTTGATTGTTTTATGTCTAGTGCAAACGGGCATAAATCTTACGTATTAATTAGATTGTAGTGTTAAGTATTACTATTGAATTGGTTCGTATATGGTAAGGTATTAAAAATGGCACCTGCCTTATTATCCCTTTAACAATAACAAAATTCAAATTATGATAGTTCCGAGAAAATATACGAGAAATCTGTCACCTGGGAAATTCTGAGCCGTGTCAGCGTCCAACCCTCGTCCAACTTCATAAGCCCTGCTATGGACCACAGATTACATAGTAATATTACGACACGAACGAACAGTTTACCAACTTTTCCCGCGAACTAGCGCCAACTCTTCTAAGAAACTGGGCTGTGCATAATATAAACGTCTTCTTTTAGAGTAACAGGAAAAGTTTCTTCTGTTTTATTATGTAGGTATCTATTTATTGTTTATACTGCAGTTTGGTCTTCAGTTATGTCACGTCTGTCTATCCGTCTGCAATTAATTTCAGAGATTCACCATTTTTTACATGGTAGGTACGAGTACTTGCTGAAAAAAATAACATGTTTTTTGTATAAACTTTTAGCCCCAATTGCAGCCTCTTGCGAGATTGTTTTTATATAGCCTATATTCTACTTTGGGCCTTAAACTAGGTATCTCTAAACTATCTTTCGTCAAAATCAGTTCTTGTTTTTTAGCCGTCAAAGCGTCTTTCACAATCCTAATCCTAACTAATATTGTAAATGCGAAAGTGAGTTTGTTTGTTTACTTATTTATTTGTTTGTTCACGCTACGCTTCATCTACTGAACTAATCTTCCTAAAAATTTCCATGCACATAGTAAGAAGTATAGAGAAGGACATAGGGTACCTTTCATCCCGGGAAAAGCACTGTTCCCGTGGGAAATTCACGCGGGCGAAGCCGCGGGCAAAAGCTAGTTATAATATAAGTATGGATTAATGATTTCATTTTTTGAAATAGACCTTTTTTCTGTGTATGTTGGATTGTGGAGAATAATAAAGAGAAAGCAAAATTTTGAATACCTAAGTAATTACTGTTTAAAAAACTATTCGTACAAAAGAAAGTCGATCAATCGTAAATTCTATTGCATTATCGTGTACGAATTTAACAACTCATCCCTTAGATCGCGTGCCATTTTCAAGGTACTCCGAAAATGGGGTTTGAAAATAACCATTTATTTGTGGTTAGTATGCGGTTATAATTTAGTTGTAGCAAACGTTTAACGTAAAAAAAGTTTTTCAACTACAAAATTTGCAATTGTTTACAATTGTATAGTTACTGTTTCTAACATGTTTATTTTTATTGTTGATTTTTTTCCCGTCTGCTACTTGTACCCCTCCCAGATAAAAAGTCCTGAATACGACCTTATTTGTAATGTTATCTAATTGTTAAATTGTACGCTCGCGTACTTATGGGAATTGAGTCACTCACGTAATAATTTCTCTTTTTTTCGTTATTTCAACTGACTTTTCATAAAAAAAACAACTATTCCCTCTGGAGCCTCAATAATGTCACGTTGACATTTATTTGTAGCATTTCTTTGCGTCGCAAAACTTTGTAATACTCCGCTTGGCTACAAACAGCAAAACTTGAAAGTTGAATAGAATTACCTACTGAAACTTCCACCAAAGACTGGAATTATTCTGTATACTGCTCAAACTGCGTTGTATAAGTTATGAGTTGGAACAAGTTTATGAATTAATTACTTATTGTATTCATCTAGAATAAGATAATAACCTAATATTAAGAATGTTTTTGGTTATGTTGGTGAAAAATATTTTTAAAATTAATCAAATATTTTTGCATTCGCTCGCTATGACAAAGGTGCTAAGTCGGACTTAAAGGAAGTCACCGACATTTGTATTATAATACCTAATTAATCCATTGATTTTTTATGAATTCTCAAGAAATAAATACTCACGAAACAGAAAACCATAGACAACTAAACCAGAGCACGTTTTCCGTTAGCATCCATTAGTATCTCAAATCTTTCAACTAACAGAATATATCTCATCGTTACCTATAGTAACTATAAATATAGATTAAGCTATTTATAAGACAATACCCAAGCAGGAAGATGCCGCAAGATATCGAAAAGATGCCGTAAATTTGACTCGATACTTCCAAGTTTTACCAATTCTATATTTCCTAGTTTTGCCGCATCGGATATAAAATTCAAGATTATCGGTAGGTCCACTATCTTTTGGACCAAGAGCTTCACCTTTCGCTCGTCGGAATTTGATATTCAATTCAAGTAGGAACTTTTTTTAAATAAAAAAATAGGCAGATACCTACCATTGTCAGGGTTTTAGCGTCAGTAAAGGTTATAAGGGCCTTGTACATAAATGTAATACAAATTTAAAAGTGCTTCGGTAAGCCTCAAAAATTACGTAATTAGTATTCAAGATCCGACACCCATTTTGAATCGCAATATCGTTGTTATTATCATTGTTTACATAAACTACGCAAGTAAAAGTTTAATATAATTCGCTAATGCTCTCACTAAAACTCTTTAGGCCTAGCTCGGAATTTTACGGACCACAGCACCTTTCCTTTTGTACCCAGACGCGTTAAAATTACACCCAGGTGAGGGTGACCTTTCACGTGCCTGAAAGTACACTTACGTGACCTCCGGTCTGAAATCTGAGTATCGACATCCGAGGGATTTATGATCAATAGATGTTGTATAGGAAAGGAAAAGATTTATATTTTCATGTGAGTTATATTGACTACATTTTGGTATGTTTCAGTAATACGATGAGCCTGAGAAGTCTTATTATGGCTACAGTACTCTGTTTGAGAAAAACTACGTCGTTGCTGCCATCATAATGTGTGTGAGTTAGTATCAACCTTAGCGACCTTGTTATCGAGCAGCCATTGTAGGGCTGTGTTGGAGGCGTTGGCCAGGTTCGAGGGCTGTTGTAACCTCACAGCTGCCAGTGAGTCATGATGTACGCGAGTACCAACCTTAGCGACCTTGTCATCGAGCAGCCACTGTAGGGCTGTGTTGGAGACGTTGGCCAGGCTGCGAGGGCTGTGGTCCCACCTCACTACCAGTGTGTCATGATATGTGCTAGTACCAACCTTAGCGACCTTGTCATCGAGCAGCCACTGTAGGGCTGTGTTGTAGGCATTGGCAAGGCTACAAGGGCTGTGGTCCTACCTCACTGCTGCCAGTGAGTCATGATGTGTGCGAGTACCAACCTTAGCGACCTTGTCATCGAGCAGCCACTGTAGGGCTGTGTTGGAGGCGTTGGAGAGGGCTGCGAGGGCGGCGTGGTCCCACCTCACCTGCTCCCAGTGGTCTGTCATGATGGACGCGCATAGCATTGCCGTCGAACAGCTGTAACAAGACACAATATTACACTATATATTTAGAGGCATTTTTGACGTATTTTAATACCTACCAAGACATGCTTTTATAGATATCTAAAAAAAGACAGCAGTATATTATGAAAATAAAGGGTTGTACTTGATATCCGGTAACAGACATAATCCTATCGTACTTATATTATAAAGGTGGAAGGAAGTTTGCGAGAATCTGTATACATTTTCAAATTACACAGTGTTATTTTTGCATTTGAGTGTACGAGAGCGGCCAAAGTTTTCCGAAAACATCTGTAAACAAAGCAGTTAATTACCGTAGAACAAAGGGCAAGCTATTACCAGGAACATTGCGACCGAAACAGTGAGGTAATACTTCGGTAATACCCTTTTAAGGCTTACGAAACAGGCTCTAAAATTTTAAACCTCTAGAGCACCCTTTTTGATGGAGGGTTGAATACGGAAAACGTTTTAAGATTTCGATCAATGAAAAAGGTTAACGAACAACGAGTTCAGTATTTATTTTTATGCAAACATTTCAAACAACAGGTTTTTTTTCCATGAAACTTTGGCGCAATGTCCTTTTACTTACCTTTAAAAGTGATGTTGCTAAAGTGGTTAAGGCAGCTTTTTTAAGCTGTGGCTGATAAACTTATGTGTCATGAGATATGATCGAGTAGTAAAATACCATCCAAACACGATGAAAGCCAACTTTTCTCGCTTCTTTCGTAAATGAGTTTATCCAATTTTTCTAACATTTTACAGATTAAGATAAGACACGTTTTAAGTTTCGCCGAGGATTCTTGTAAAACATTTACAAAATTCTAATGGTATTTTTGCAAAAATATCTAGCTCGATTTTCACGTTTTATCACAGACAATAGATACGAGTGTAAAATTATATAGGAACCGGTAGTAGCAAGTAACCACTTGGGATATTTTTATATACCATAGCCTACACAATACTCTTAAATTACTAGTATTTTCATTAGTAATAATGAATTTATTGATAACACTATATTATCTGAAGAATGGACTCTATCTAGTGTAGTGTTCACTAAGGTAGATACTAAATATGAAATGAAATCACAAAATGTCGATTACCAAGCATTGTAATGACATTACAATTCGATTTATGGTAATTTGTTACTTTTGAAATAATTACTAACGCTTGACACAAACCTTATCGGTTAATAGGCAGTCACCAATAATTCGTGCTATTATGTTAGTTGTCGGATAAATATTACATTACCTACCAAAAAACTTTATGAAGTGAAAGTAGAGTTCAACAAACTCATACATTATGAAACAAATGACAAAACTTTTAAACATTTGCCCTGTTGTGTTCGTTTTATTATAATAGTCACTTTTATTGTAAAAAAGCAATAGAGTTCCTACTTTTTTTGCAAGAGCGCATAGTTGCCAGAAAAATAGCAACTGAAATAATAGTTACCCAAGGAAACCTAGATAGAGTTATATGAGGCAAATAAAGGAGAAAGTGAGTGTCGTGTCATAAAAAGAGATAAAAATGTAAAGAGAAAAATGGAAGAAACTTAACCGACAAGAGCCTTGCTCTTAAATTTTATGGTGATGATCTTGGAAAACGAATTGCCGTCGGAAAAAATATTGATGTTCTGTCGAACTCCAAATCTATTCAGAATATTTTTTTAGAGGAACAATGACTGTCGCTTCTTAGAAAAAATAAATAGAATTTATTTTTTTATTTATTTATCCTAAGTTTCTCTATTTTAATATTTGGTATCTTAAACGCGCTTCTCTGCTTAATCATATTTTTAATAAGGTCACAAAAAAGCTGTTGATACATTTTAGACCTCAAATGTTTTGCCCAGTTCGTCACTTTTTATTATAAAGATAATTCGGTTATTATTTGGCTAAAACACTTTATCGTGTTCACGAATACTGAATAATAAATAGGGTTGTCAAATCGAAACATTCCTCGCATGCAACAAAATGCTCTAGTAATTTCCCACGAGAATTGATATGTAGATAATTCCATTTGTATTTCTATTTTATTGTGGTAAAATATATAGTTACTTTTTATTTCCTGGCAGGAATGAATTGAGAATGTTTTTGTTCTAAAGTATTCCATTTACTAATCTCACTTTATTTAGCAGTAGTTTCTCTTCATCCATTCCTTATTGCTGAGAATCAGTAGACTTTACTCGAACATTACGCCTCAGGTAACAGGTGGTGAAAACATTATCAGGGGAAGAGCGAGGCAATTGTCCCGATGTCAAATTTGGCAGCATGAAACTGCGCTACTTTACATAAAATCTAGAAAGGGAAAATTTAAGACCCTCCAATATAAATTGAACGAGTAGCTGCAGTATAAAAAGTATTTTCTTAATTCGCCATACATTTCTATACTTATTTAAAGTGCATTAAAGGAACTGTGACTATTAAAAACGTATATTATAGGTATAACATCATAATATGCAGAATAATAGTGAATAGGCATATTCTGAGTTTGCGTGTAACCACCCTAGACCTCATCTTTGCTTCCTATCAGGCAAGATTGAGGTTGAACGCACTCAAATCTGTAAAAAAAAAATATAATTACAATATGTGAAAGCGGTAATTTTAATAAACGTTAATATTTTTGAAATTATGTTAATAATGTTGCGTGTTTGGTTGTTATTAAAACGTGATCTCATAAACTGTGCGAGAGTGCGTGACGCTCGCAAGATTTGAGGTTTATTTCAGTTGAATATAACAGTCACCAACTGCTTACGACTTTTTCATAACCTTGATATTCTGGGAGTTATTTCTTCTTTTTTGTACCAACTGGTGTCTGTTATCACAAAATGACTCAATAAAGAGGCAATGGTTCAATAACGTAAGGGTTGCTTGAGTTACTTCAAAACTATTTTACTGACATCAGTGTAGCTTCTTTGGTTATTAACTTTAAAGTAGATGTTCAAATTTAAGGTTTAAACATTACTTATACAGCAGATTTAAAAAGTACCTCAATAAAGTTACTGTCAAATTAATTTAGAGAAGGTAGCCCTAAAGGTCCTGTTGTAGCTTTCCCGACCGGGAACGGAGATGGGAACTTCGGGAAAATGGACTAATATTGGACTTTTTGACCCATGACGAGAAAAAATAGGGTGTTATAAGTTTAACATGTGTCTGTTGCAACATAGTTCCCAGGAATTTTTTTTTATCGAAAGCTGTGTCAGCCTTGATGTTAGGTACATACGCAGCTATTTTACATGGAAATTAATTCAGCGGTTTTTTGTAATTTTTGATGTAAAACATTTAATGGCGCCACTTGGCGGTAAAATCGACTCTCGTGGCGGCAAACTTTTTTTTGTAAAGATATTAGTTGACTGAAACTAGATGTTCTCAAAAAGCCCAGTTTTGGCCGGACTCTTGCCCCTCTGGGCGGGAACTTGCCTAATAAAATACAAAGTAAGATGTTATTTCGTATGAAGGTTAAACTGTTTTCCGCGTGAATATAGAAAATGTTAAGGAAAAGTCGTATCGTATTTCTCTTTTAATGGTTAGAGCGTACCTTAATTGGATACCTGTATTTTGCCTTTGCTAATCCAAATATAACATAGAGAAATCTTTACACAATTTTATTGTAATGACTACCAAAATTTCATAGATACATAGGTACTAAGAACATATCAAAATTAGCCTAAAATTTTAAATAAAAGAACAGGACATGAACAAGCTAAAGTAGGTAATTCACCATTAAAATTTTATCATTCAACATGTAATTGTACATGTATATCCATTAAAGCTACAAACTACTAGGGTTCCAAGCCGACCGCCACTGAAAATCTGAAAGGAACTCACGTCTGTAGTATTTGTTTATATCCTCAGAACTCGTAAAAATAGGGATCGTTCCGAAATTGCCCTCACGCATGCCCCGACCATGCCCGACACCCAATTTGATGGCAGGTAAACACAAATCACTCAGGGGCTTCTTCACTGGATTTTCTGCTTTTATATTGCCTTTTTTACACGACTGACCAAAAAAGGAGTGTTATGTTTTCAGGGTTCATGTATGTAAGTATGTATGTAAGTTTCTTTATTCCACCATAAGTCCTGAACGGCTTAACAGATTTTGATGTGAGAGGTATTGTTAGATTCCATTCCTTCGAGTGGCATAAGTTATGACGTAGGAATCCGCTAAGAAAGGATTAACACGAGCGAAGCCGCGGGCAAAAGCTAGTTAAGAGTAAAAGACATTATTATTTCTGATTCTTTAGTTACCATTATCTAACTCTGAATTATAAAGTATAGGCAAGGCACACATAAGTCTTCATAGAAGTAGAATTTTATTCTACTTCTATGAAGGAAGGATTACTTATTAAGGTTTAATGTACTTTACATGAACGTACATAATATTATTTTAAAATTCCCAGCAATGATTTATTGAACTTGTGTGTTGATATTTCGATGTTTGCTATTCAGACTGATATTTTGATGCTACGATGTGGCTACAATAAATATACCTTGTTTAATAAGTAACAAGTAGAAGCAAGCGTGAACACATCGCAAACAATAAATAAGTAGGTATCATTAGTAGGCTTCCACAAAGAGGATTACTTCCGCTAGGCTTGATGCCCAAACAGTATAAACAAAGCTGAAATACAAAATCCACAAATCTTGCATTAACTCCCTAGCAAATAGCTCGCAACTAAATCTGAAGACATATTAGATTTTACTTGGAAGTAGGAAAGCTCTTTAGATCACGAAGTTAGAAGAAAATATTGATTTTTGTATTCTTTATTGTTGCTATGCAACCTGTGGGCATGGACGTTAGAAATATATTCTTTCGTCCATGCCTGTGGGGGACAAATCATATAAATTAAGGAATATGTACTAAAACCATCGAAATATTATGTACTACTTTAACAAGTTTAATTCTACGCCCAGTATCAAAGATTTCCCTAAAAATTTTAGTGAACTGTGAAAATATCTATTCAGTAGCAATTATAGATCAAAAGGTTAAGTACATTTAGGCACGATTACCTTTTTAAACGTGGATTTAATTAAAAAAACTAGCATTATTAGCAGAGAAAATATATTTTCGATTGGGATTAAGTTACATTTAGTGTAGTGATAATAAATTCAGATCAATATGTAGGTAGTGATAGGGAGAAAATAGTGCAAATAAAGAGGCACATGATCAAAGTGCCTTCCCCATAATAGAGACAGTAAGAAAAGCACCGATGGACACATTCTTAAGAATGAATGAAAATAGAATTAATTCTCTGGACTTTATAAAACTAGTACATAATTACCCATTACCCTGTAAAAAGGCTAGATCGTTTTAATATATTAGAGTAGGTATTTTATTATATTTGTATGTTAAGAAAAATAAAAAAAAAGGATTAATTATCTATAACAAAGAAGAACCCAGCGCGCATCATTATCGTATAATGAATTAAAACTGCCATAATTACAAGCTTTCGCGTATTATACAGTAGGGTTGTCACCATCGATTGGTGGCGGGTGGCGCCAACGCGTCTGCCCGGGGGAATGCCCATAGATCACGTGCCAATTCCTGGTGAATAATTTGTATGTTATACAAGAAGCTTACTGAGAGACTGCTTTATGAGATAATTTGGCAGAAGCTCTAATACGCGCCGGCCTATTAAGTAAGCACCCATTCTTTTAAGGATGGAATATAAGTAGTCTTCGCGCTGTGCGGAGACCTAAATCAATGGTAGTAAGTTACTGCTAGCCTACGTCTGTTTACGTTTAATTTTCTTATGCTTAGTAAATTCTATTATTTATACTTAACTACCTCTCAACAAACCCATGATGAAGTAGTGAAAAATTGATTTTAACACCAATGTCATACGCATCAATTTCTTCAGATAGGTACATAATCGTGACTCTACGATATGTCAAGCTTTGAATTTCTTGTAGCTCAGATAGATTTTTGCTCATCTGGACAGAATCTAAATTATTTATGTCACATTGAGATTAAATTAATTAGTTACTGACAGGGTATGGATTCCCAAAAATACTTTAATAGTTTAGAAAGCATAAATTTAAACGATCCTTTTTTTGCTTTGTTAGCCTTCTAAGAATCATGAGTAAAAAAAAATAAAGAAGTGTTGTCTTAGAAATGAAACTAATTTATTGACGGCCCGACTGTTTGTAGAATTGTTAAACTCTCATCTGTTAACCATTGTAATCTTGTGTTATCGGAAATGGACGAAAAAAAAACATTGTAAGTTATTACGTAAAATTCCAGAATTGAACAACCAGGATAAAGCTATTCTCTGTTCCTTTCACACATTGCTAAAACAAATATGTTTTGTTTCATGGTTATGAGAGAGACGCCCATTCGACGAATGAGCCAATGAAATGGACGGTGCGTTGGCGCAATATCGAGAGTTGATCGCGGGGATGAAAAATGATGCGATGGTGAAGAAAGAAAAGGCATTCGTTGTATCGCGGTGTGTTCGTTTAGACGTATTGGCAGTGAGACGTAATAATTACTTTTTGTGGGAGATTTAAATATTTTGTTTTGCTGGGTCGATATATGCTTAGAATGGAATTGGGGTAGAAGTGTGCTGTATATTGGCAAGTCCTAGAAAATAAGTTTTCAGTTTTGTCAAGGTTTGGCTGTAAATATAAAAAGAAAAATAAGTAAATTACAAACCTTTACGAAACACTTAATTTTACCGAACTAAAACTGATCTTGAAGGCTTTGCCTGATTCATGTAAATAATATTCTCAGTTTTAGTTCCATTTTCCCTTTTATTGTTTTGATTTCCTGAAAGCTTTTAAGCTAATTAAAGTATAACTAAAAATATGTGTCTGGTAGGGACTGAATATTCATTCTGAATATTCGGCAGCCCGAGGTCTAAGGGTCCTATTTCAATAGAAATTCGACATTTGCACGCAATCTTAAATTCGGATATCTAATGAAATATAGAGTGGAGGGGACACAATTAAAACCATAATAATGCTGTGATTTTATTTCAGCTAGAATTAAGATTGTCTGTGTGTATATTTATTGTTTAAGATCTGTTTAGTATTTTCTTTAATTGTGTGTGAGAATCAGAATATAAACACCATTTATTTCTCTTGAGTTTTTTAAATCACCATCCCTCTAATTAGGACATTTTTACTATTTAATTGATCACTCAACATTTCCTTTCATATTATAAATGCTATCATCATCCTAAGTCATAAGGTATGAAATAGTTTCTAATTAGTTCAAAATAGGCTAAGACCCTGATAATTATTAAACTAGTATCCTAAATTAAACTCTTTGCTATTACTCAAATTTAATTGTTTTTACTTGTCCATTCAGGACTTAAAGAAATATAATATTAAATCTATTTCTCAGGGCAGAGTTCTACACCGAAAAGGTGAGGATTCTACAAAGAATTTATTTAATTTGCCAATAACATCAATATTTGTATACGGCTCAAACAAAAGAATAATAAAGGTATCAGCCCAAAAGACTAGCTAGCAACCGCTCCATACAATGGAACGTATATACATTATTGAATACCAACGGTGCGCACCTTCTAATTTCAAATAATACAAAAAAAATAATAATTATCATAAAGTTGGTATTCAGAGATTATATTATCTCAAAGATCACATATGAATGGGCGGGGCACTATCTGCAGATAAGTGGCCCCATATCATACCTGTTACTCTATCGAGTACAATTTATATGGTCTGAAAACAGTACCAATCAATAGGCTTACAAGCCTTTATTTGAACCTGATTCATTGACAATCCTAACTTCATTATTAGTTCACAATATTACTATTTATCAGATTATTGAGATATTTAAATGTATGAGCAACAGACGTGTCAATCAAAGATAGTCTATTGTCATACGATAAAGGCTGTGTCAATTAATCAGTTGTTCTAGAGCAATATATGAGCATTTATGTTATTGAAGAGGGCTTTGATGTAATTATTTCGTAACGTCTCCAGTACGGGGTTTGGCCAAGCCCCAGGAACACGAGGCGACGTGTTCAAACACCCTAGCTTTGCGAGAAAATATTATCATACCTATTTGGCAAAATAGCATTTTTTAGAAAATAAAATACGGACCCCAGGGGTAACCGTTACACGTGGTGACGTGGCCCAGGATTCAGTTTCTGCTACTTCATTGAATTAGCAACTGGATAAATTATTTGGTTTACTACTTTGATTTTATATTATATAAAAATAAAATAAAAAACACAACGTAGATATTTTTATTTTCAAATTATTATTAAAACGATCACAACAGATGAATAATACTCAGATTAATTAAATGTATTAACTGAGCTTAAGCTTAATATATTAATAAATTTTTTGATGATAAATATATTTTCCTTATAGTAGGAAATACATTTAATTTGATTTATATATTACAGTATTCTAACAATTTGAATTCAACAGAATATAAGTAAAGTCCTAATAAACTAGGAGGGATCTTAGTCTTCAATATTAAAATAAATTATAATTGGTGGTTTTATTCGCATTCTCATACAAACACGTCAACATGTCCCAAAACACAAGATCACGAGGTCGTAAACGGCGCATTAATGAAAATTTATCAAATCAAGGTCAACCACAAGATGTAGATTTACAGAATTCTATTGTTGATACGATTAAGCAGGTATTCCGCGAAAATCTAGGTGACTTTGCTAGAATTTTATTAGCTGAGACAAATAGGCAACGTTCCTTAAGTAATTCACCTTTATTAGCAGATAACGGGTTAGGCCAAAGTGATTCAGTAGGGTGAACCACTCCAGATACTGGTAGTCTAGGTAATGGAAGCGTAATCGGCCGAAATATAATTGTTCTCAAGCCTGAGATAGAAAAGCCTATTTTCAAGTGCAATAATGGTGCCAGTGCAAACCCTATGCGGTTTCTATGTAAGTTAAAAAAGTACATACGAAATATTCGTGGAGAAGATAGAGCTTGCGATATAGCTTTAGATTGTATTAAAGGGTCTGCGTATAATTCCATAGAAATCTATTGCGATAATTGGAATTCATTTGAAGATTTTGAAAAGGATTTTATTAAGGTTTTTTGGGGTCAAACACAGCAAGAGGCCGAAAAGTTTAGGTTAATGAATACATATTGGGATAAAGAACAAGGTCTTAAGATGAGTGAGCATTTTTCTCAGCAATTAAGTGACTTAAGGTATTTTACCATTTCGATGAGTGAGTCTGAAGTAGTAAATTTTATTATGCGGCATTATTCTGAACAAGTACATGGTCTGTGGTTTGCAAGACAGGGCCTCGTACAATCAATATGGGTGCTGAATTTCTTAGAGAAATCGAATCAAATGTAGTAAGTAGGTCTAAAATAGTTGATAACAATTCTTTTAGACGTGGTCGAGGTTTAGGACAGGGTTCATGGAGAGGCAGGAATAACGTTCACATGGAATTTCCTGTTAGCGCTGCAATTCAAGCGAGTACGCGCGGACGCAGGTCATATTTAAATAAAAGTAGAGATTGCGGTCGTGGAAATTCATATCGTGGAGGCTATATAATAGAAGCAATGGTGGCTTCAATTTTCCAGCAATTAAATGGGTTAAATCTACTCAGGAATTTAACAACTCTGCAGCTGCGAGCAGCAATATAGGGAAAAACTCTAATTTAGAAAACAATCAATCGGCAAACTCAAAGGTGCCTAACAATTAAGTCCCATTAGTTGGTTGGTTTATATAGGGACATAGGTAAAACAATCGACAGCGGAAAGGTTAGTGAGTCATGACGAAGTACTATCTTATCTTAGCCGGTGAAGTTCAGGTAGAGACACGTGTTCGTTTTTAGAAGTTACTTAGGTCAGTTTATACTTAGTTTAGATTTTTTTTTGTATGAAAGAAAGACGTTATTACATGAAGGTGAGAAAAAAAATGAAAAACGAATATAAAGTGGTAAAAATTAAAATTAATTTGATTAAATATAATGATGAGATGAACGAATAACATTGCAAGCGAAATACAAGAATATAAATATTGACGATAAATGAATTGGAATGATCATAAAGTTTTATTATCTTTAGTTTTGATGAGTTATAAGACAGTATTTTCAGATAGCTATTATTTTCGAAAATTTATAGCTAGGTACGGCGAATAAATTAAGCTTTTGTGTCAACTTTTAATAAATAATATCTATTCCCAACAAACAGACAGTAGCGCAGCTGGCATAGCTGGATGTATGTATCAGTTATCTAAGAAGAAGTATCCTATAGTAATTGGGTTGGTAATAAGTAGACAATATCGGAGCAGGAATTGTGGGCCATTATTTTTACAATCTGTCTAAATTCTAAGCGTATGGAGATAAAAAGTCATAATTGGCACTGATCTTATGAGTCTTATCTTTTTTACATTCATGGAACTTTTCACTCCGAAGGGTACACTATTTTTGACGGTTTGAATATCAGGTACAATAAGTAAAGGATACAGACAATGCCATATCTGATGTTTAGTCTCGCAACATAAAGGAAGTTAATGTCTTTATTATTTCAAAGGTGGCTTGCCGACAATTACAATTGTCTGAGGCAATAAAAAGGCGGTTGTTTGAAAACAATTTTTACAAAATTATGAGAATTGCAGATAGACGATAACAGTCTTCGCTCAATCATAAAATGTTTGCTCGGTCAAGGAGGGACGAATAATAATGAAAACGAAATAAGTTTATAGTTTCTTATCGAGTTGGAGCAGTTACGCACAATAATGTTTGTACTTAGTGGACTTAGACGGTAATGCGGTTATGCTTATGTGGTTCATTTAGCACGTTACTATGGATGAAAATTAGATAATTAACGAGAATTTGTAAATAAACGCAGTTAGTTGTATGAGGTAGAATAGTTCGTAATTAGGTTAGATATACATTGTTTTAGAAAGACATAAGTTTGTCACTGAGTTCGTAGACGGCGTTAGGTTATTAGACAGTGTTAGGTTAAATGAGTTAGGCGATTAATTAATTAGGTTATCAGCTTTTAATAGGGTTAGGAAGTTAATTCGTGATAGGTTTAATTTAATAGACAGTTTAATTTAATAGTGAACTAGAAAGAAAAAAAAAATAGGTAGGTATATATATATAAAATAGGTTACCTTTAAGGTTCTCTATCGTAATTGTTATGTTAAAATAAGGTTCCCAGCTCACATAATATTGGCATTCTATATGAGCCGGAAAAGGAGGGAAATGACAGGGTATGGATTCCCAAAAATACTTTAATAGTTTAGAAAGCATAAATTTAAACGATCCTTTTTTTTGCTTTGTTAGCCTTCTAAGAATCATGAGTAAAAAAAAAAAATAAAGAAGTGTTGTCTTAGAAATGAAACTAATTTATTGACGGCCCGACTGTTTGTAGAATTGTTAAACTCACATCTGTTAACCATTGTAATCTTGTGTTATCGGACATGGACGAAAAAAAAAACATTGTAAGTTATTACGTAAAATTCCAGAATTGAACAACCAGGATAAAGCTATTCTCTGTTCCTTTCACACATTGCTAAAACAAATATGTTTTGTTTCATGGTTATGAGAGAGACGCCCATTCGACGAATGAGCCAATGAAATGGACGGTGCGTTGGCGCAATATCGAGAGTTGATCGCGGGGATGAAAAATGATGCGATGGTGAAGAAAGAAAAGGCATTCGTTGTATCGCGGTGTGTTCGTTTAGACGTATTGGCAGTGAGACGTAATAATTACTTTTTGTGGGAGATTTAAATATTTTGTTTTGCTGGGTCGATATATGCTTAGAATTGAATTGGGGTAGAAGTGTGCTGTATATTGGCAAGTCCTAGAAAATAAGTTTTCAGTTTTGTCAAGGTTTGGCTGTAAATATAAAAAGAAAATAAGTAAATTACAAACCTTTACGAAACACTTAATTTTACCGAACTAAAACTGATCTTGAAGGCTTTGCCTGATTCATGTAAATAATATTCTCAGTTTTAGTTCCATTTTCCCTTTTATTGTTTTGATTTCCTGAAAGCTTTTAAGCTAATTAAAGTATAACTAAAAATATGTGTCTGGTAGGGACTGAATATTCATTCTGAATATTCGGCAGCCCGAGGTCTAAGGGTCCTATTTCAATAGAAATTCGACATTTGCACGCAATCTTAAATTCGGATATCTAATGAAATATAGAGTGGAGGGGACACAATTAAAACCATAATAATGCTGTGATTTTATTTCAGCTAGAATTAAGATTGTCTGTGTGTATATTTATTGTTTAAGATCTGTTTAGTATTTTCTTTAATTGTGTGTGAGAATCAGAATATAAACACCATTTATTTCTCTTGAGTTTTTTAAATCACCATCCCTCTAATTAGGACATTTTTACTATTTAATTGATCACTCAACATTTCCTTTCATATTATAAATGCTATCATCATCCTAAGTCATAAGGTATGAAATAGTTTCTAATTAGTTCAAAATAGGCTAAGACCCTGATAATTATTAAACTAGTATCCTAAATTAAACTCTTTGCTATTACTCAAATTTAATTGTTTTTACTTGTCCATTCAGGACTTAAAGAAATATAATATTAAATCTATTTCTCAGGGCAGAGTTCTACACCGAAAAGGTGAGGATTCTACAAAGAATTTATTTAATTTGCCAATAACATCAATATTTGTATACGGCTCAAACAAAAGAATAATAAAGGTATCAGCCCAAAAGACTAGCTAGCAACCGCTCCATACAATGGAACGTATATACATTATTGAATACCAACGGTGCGCACCTTCTAATTTCAAATAATACAAAAAATAATAATTATCATAAAGTTGGTATTCAGAGATTATATTATCTCAAAGATCACATATGAATGGGCGGGGCACTATCTGCAGATAAGTGGCCCCATAGGTATCATACCTGTTACTCTATCGAGTACAATTTATATGGTCTGAAAACAGTACCAATCAATAGGCTTACAAGCCTTTATTTGAACCTGATTCATTGACAATCCTAACTTCATTATTAGTTCACAATATTACTATTTATCAGATTATTGAGATATTTAAATGTATGAGCAACAGACGTGTCAATCAAAGATAGTCTATTGTCATACGATAAAGGCTGTGTCAATTAATCAGTTGTTCTAGAGCAATATATGAGCATTTATGTTATTGAAGAGGGCTTTGATGTAATTATTTCGTAACGTCTCCAGTACGGGGTTTGGCCAAGCCCCAGGAACACGAGGCGACGTGTTCAAACACCCTAGCTTTGCGAGAAAATATTATCATACCTATTTGGCAAAATAGCATTTTTAGAAAATAAAATACGGACCCCAGGGGTAACCGTTACATTACCTAGGTACTTAATAATATTTGAAAACTAAATAATGTTATCAATCGACCCAAAAACTAGCGCAATCATTGAAATTGATCCAACATTGTACAACGAAAACCAATGTTTATATGAGTGGAGTTTTGATGTGTGTTCCCAACAGTTGATTGACGCCGCCCGCCCCAGTAATAAAGACGAAGCCCTTACGTGATAGGAATCGTAATGTAATGGCTGTACGCTGACTCATACGAAATAATATGTGTAACTGGTTTAATAAGCAACGATCGAACAAGCTTGAGTAGTGATGTGCCGTTCCCAAATTTCCGTTCCCAGGAATATTCCCGGAAACGGGAACGGGGAATATTCCCAGGAATGTTTCCAATTTTCGGGGAACATTCCCGTGTTTCTGGGAACGTTCCTTGCAAAGCTGGAATTGACTTTATAGGATTACTAGCGTTTGCCCGCGACTTTGCCCGCGTGAGTTTTGCTTAGATAAATAAGTATCCAACATTTTACCATTACTAACCATTGTTTTGCCATTTAAAGTTGCTCCCAGGCTGCTTTTTAACATTTCAAGATTCGATTGTGCGCATTACATTACAATATGCCCACACTGACGAACATTCACCGATTCGATTTTGATTATGCCATTTTCAGAATGTCACTTTCGCAAAGAATTACTTGTGCAAAAATTTGGAAATATTCCCGGGAACGTTCCCGAAAAGTAGGGAATATTGAAGATTTTTGAAAAAAATGTTGTAATTATTATCTGAGGGTATGTATTTAGATTATTTTATTATATTAGAAGTGATAAAAATCGCAATTATAAATTTTAATTGCAATATTCCCCAATATTTCCATTTTTGGGGAACGTTCCCTTCGTTTCTGGGAATATTCCTTCGTTCCCGGGAACGGCACATCACTAGCTTGGAGACATGACTATGGTTTTTTGATGTAAATACATATTTTAGTTGGCTTGGCAGTAAAATAACTCTGAATGCCATGCCAAATGTCTACTAAATTTCATCAAAATCCTACCAGAGCGTGGGGCGTGATTGTGTAACATCTATCAATCCAAACTTTTACATTAATTAATTAATTATTAATGATAGAGGTAAAGATTTATATTCACAAACATTAATGTCCCAAGCCTTTTTTTTATTCAGCTTTAACTAACAAACATACAAACTTTCACATTTATAGCAAGCAAAGAAGTAAGTAATCTAACTTCAGAATTATAATATAAGTACTTATAGATTTGGAAACTTGAACTCACTAAAACCACATGGTGCGGTGCGCCCCTCTCTACGGTGATCAATCTATATCCTAAGCTCACTTTGATACGTAGGGTCCCTACAGGTGGTTGTCCAAACCAGTCTAGGTACTAATATAGAAGTCTTTACGAGATTCGATCACCAACAAGTTCAGAGGGTTCTTTCTACGCATTGAGAATATAAAAATTACACTAGTTTACATTTTTTTTATTTTTTTTCATACCCTCAAAGCTACTAGGTTTTTTTGATAGATCTGTATGTGTGGAATATAGGTCTAATTATAAATTTCCTACATCACGTAAGATTTGTGAAATAAAATGTGTCAAAAATTGGAAATTTTATTTTTCGCTAATATTTTGCGACAGTATTAAAATAAGTAATTCTAAAAATTTTAACATGTTTTATAGCTGTAATTATTATAACACTCTTCAATAATATAAAGCAATTCAATTTTAAATTTTACAATTTTTATTTCCTGGAAAAACTTTTTTTGAAAGTTGTGTTAATTTCTCCATACATTTTATGGTTATAGTCCTTGTATGGAGAAAATAACACAACTTTCAAAAAATGTTGTAAAATTTAAAATTGAATTGCTTTATATTATTGAAGAGTGTTATAATATTTACAGCTATAAAACATGTTGAAAATTTTAGAACTACTTAATTTAATACTGTCTCAAAATATTACAGAAAAATATTTTTTGAATTTTTGACACATTTTTTTCGCAAATCTTACGTGATGATGGAAATTTATAATCAGACCTATATTCCACATATATAGATCTATCAAATAAACCTAGTAGCTTTGAGGGTACACAAATTGTGTAAACTAGTGTTATCTGCAAAAAACAATCAAAACTATCAAAGCAGTCAAGCCAGTAAAATATACCTCTCTCTCTCAGCCTAAAGACGTCCACTGCTGGACAAAGGCCTCCCCCAAGGATTTTATCCATGGGGGGTAAAAAATAAACGACTAAAAAGTATACTTAATACTCAGTACAGCTTGGCAAGTTTCTATAATATAACTTATAAATATCGGATAAATATGTTACTCAATGTAAAGTTAGCAGAACACGTAAAAGCACTAAGCTCTGACAGCGAAACCTTGTATTATATTTGCCCTTCATCATTGGGCCAGTTAATATACGTACCTACTTACATACAGAAATATGAAATTTCGACACAATTTAAAAATAAAAAGGATAGTTTAAAAAGAAATGGTAGAACTGAGCCCGCGGGCTAAGTTGTTGGGATCAACTGACCCCGAAGTATTTTTATACATCGGTGTATACTTAATTATACTTCAATATTACATCCTTGAGATTTAATACCATGTAGATTAAATCTCTTCGGATGTAATATTTCGTATAAATTTGGTTGAAATTCACTTAGGTAAGTTCTTTTAACCATAAATTATATGAGCGACATGCATAAAGAGACAATCATAGTTCAAGAAAGCATAAGTTTTCGGCATGTTGAGAGTTGAAAATAAATAAAATAATTGGTCAAGTGCGTGTCGGGCCACGAACAATGTAGGGTTCCGAAGGTACCTATCCTGTAGAAATGCGGACACATGAACTTATATTTACTTCCACTTTTTTGTATAAATAATGAAAATAACCTAAGTATATCTATACATATAATAAAACAGTAAAAATATTTTGTCTGTACATTTAATATTTTTGACTGAAATGGATAGAGGGAGACCTAAAAAGAACAATAGAAAGCAAAAAAATTTTTTGGAATTTCTTGTCTGTCTGTCTGTCTGTCTGTCTGTCTGTCTGTATGTATGTACGCGTTTCACGCAAAAACTACTGGACGGATTTGAATGAAACTTTTTTTGTTGTATAGCTATTAAGCCTGGGCAACATATAGGCTATAATTCATTTTGAAAACTGGAACACCTGATGAAGAACCATAACGGAACAGCTAAACTATAAGTAATATGGAAATGGTGCCTTAACAAAAATCGTTCAACCTGATGAGCATTTTCTGCCGACGTATAAAAATTGAAGATCTGGAACATCTGATGAAAAGCTCCAAGAGACCAGCTACACTATAACATATATGGAAATGGCGCCTTAGCAAAAATCGTTCAACCTGATGAGCATTATCTGCTGACGTATAAAAATTGAAGATCTGGAACATCTGATGAAAAGCTCCAAGAGAGATTTTTCATCTAAGCGAAACTCACGCGGGCGAAGCCGCGGGCGACAGCTAGTACTATTATATAGAATAAAAATTGTTCCTACGAATATTTTTCATACTAAAATCAATTTTGTAAGTTTATCGTCTATTACTCATTAACGTTTAAAGTCTACATAGCCGTGATAATTTTCCTTTTAAATTCATTATATTTGCTAGTTATTATAATTTGTTTCATGTTTCCACCCTCCACCATTTTCCTGTTCGAGGGGGGGGACACTTGACTCTAACAAAATTTATCACTTTAAAGTTAAATATTTCGCACACGGATCCCTAAATCAAAAAATTTTCTTCAGACACTCATAATATTAAAAGACCTATCAAATGAGGTATCATTACCACCATTGAGGTTATACCATCGTATGGGGTACCATACGATGGTATAATCGAGAGAAAAAAAAATCATCCCCACTAGGGAAGGCCCCTAAGGCCTAAAAAATATTTTTCCTAATTTTATCCTACAGTTCGCTCCGCGTAATACATATGTATATCTCTACCAAATTAAAGTTTTGTAGTACTAGTAATCTCTGAGATTAGCCGCAGACAGACGGACGGACGGACGGACGGACGGACAGACATCACGAAACTATAAGGGTTCCTTGTTTACTTCGGAACCCTAAAAACATCGTTTAGTTTAGCTAAATTGAAGAAGAAATCTTAAGCTGCTACACATGATAGCAGTTACAACTTAAAGAGTAAGTTTTGAAAATTCAAAATTTAAAAATCGTTCTTGAAAATTGACCTTCACATCAGGGCTTATTACCGGTACCAAATTGTTATATAAAGTACCGGAACGTGCCGGTACTTTTTGGAAGTTTATATGGAGAATTTTGTACCAGTACAAAATTCTACACAACAACTCTAGTCTAAGCGGTCACGGGAATTTTCGTAACGATCAGGGAAACGGATAGACTTGCTTTTATGGGTTGTAGAGTAGTCCCCTAATGTGAATGATGTCGGTCTGCCGGCTCTCAGTGGTAGCTTCTTCGAGAGCTATAGGGCCTGGAAGGTGCTTCATTGTTGCGAAAAAACGATCTGAGAAATGGTTAGTTTTAGTACATATTCAAAGTATGGCATCTCCGCATGTGAAACAAGTTGGTCTGCCGGCTGTCAGTGGTTGCATTTCAGAGCTATGAGGCGCGCAAGTCACTGCATAGTTACAAAAAAAAACGATAAGAGAAATGGTTAGTTTTAGTACCAATTGGAAGAATGGTGTATCCACAGATGAAACGAGTTGGTCTGCCGGCTGTCAGTGGTTGTATTTCAGAGCTATCATCGTTCACGTAAGTCGTTTATTTAAGGAAAAAGTCTAAAAAAACATTGAAAAGCGGGAAAATAGGCGAATTTTTCTAGTTCATGCCAGCCGCTGTCATATCTGCGTATGTTTGACCCAACCTCAAACTTGCGCCGCGCACCACCGCACTGTGGAGAAAAAAATCGCCTCTAGAGAAAAAAAGGTTTTCTTCAGAAAATCTACGTCGATTTTGGTAAAAACTGATTATGTATTTCATTTTTGATCTTAATAAGAAGACTTTTAATTAATACTATTTTTGCTAACATTGCATTCTTTTAATAGGTACTAAAACTGACCATTTCTCTTACCGTTTTTTTCGTAAATAAGCAGTGACTTTCGCGCCTTATAGCTCTGAAATGCAACCACTGACAGCCGGCAGACCAACTTGTTTCACATGCGGAGATGCCATACTTTGAATATGTACTAAAACTAACCATTCCTCAGATCGTTTTCTATTTTTTGCAACAATGAAGCTCATTCTAGCCTTAATAGCTTAAAGTGGCAACCACTGATAGCCGGCAGACCAACTTGTTTCACATGAGGAGATGCCATATTTTGAATATGTACTAAAACTAACCATTTCTCTGATATTTTTTTTTTCAACAATGAAGCCCCTTCCAGGCCCTAGGTATAGCTCGAAGTGGCAACCACTGAAGGCCGGCAGACCAACTTGTTTCACCTGTGGAGACACCATTCTTTCAATAAGAACTAAAACTGACCATTTCTTTTACCGTTTTATTTCGTAACTATGCAGTGACTTTCGCGCCTCATAGCTCTGAAATGCAACCACTGACAGCCGGCAGACCAACTCGTTTCACATGCGGAGATACCATACTTTGAATATGTACTAAAACTAACCATTCCTCAGATCGTTTTCTATTTTTTGCAACAATGAAGCTTCTTCTAGCCTTTATAGCTCAAAGTGGCAACCGCTGACAGCCGGCAGACCAACTTGTTTCACATACGGAGATGCCATACTTTGAATATATACTAAAACTAACCATTCCTCGGATCGTTTTCTATTTTTTGCAACAATGAAGCTCCTTCTAGCCTTTATAGCTTAAAGTGGCAACCACTGACAGCCGGCAGACCAACTTGTTTCACATGCGGAGATGCCATATTTTGAATATATATACTAAACCTAACCATCTCTCTGATAATATTTTTTTGCAACAATGAAGGCCATTTTCCTCAAGGCAATTTTCCAGGCCCTAGGTATAGCTCGAAGTGGCAAACACTGAAGGCCGGCAGACCAACTTGTTTCACCTGTGGTGACACCATTCTTTCAATAGATACTAAAACTGACCATTTCTCTACCTAACCGTTTTTTTCGTAAATATGCAGTGACTTTCGCGCATCATCGCTCTGAAATACAACCACTGACAGCAGGCAGACCAACTTGTTTCACATGCAGAGATGCCATAGTTTGAATATGTACTAAAACTAACCATTTCTCTGATAATTTTTTTTTGCAACAATGAAGGCCATTTTCTCAAGGCAATTTTCTAGGTCCTAGGTATAGCTCGAAGTGGCAAACACTGAAGGCCGGCAGACCAACTTGTTTCACTTGTGGAGACACCATTCTTTCAATAGGTACTAAAACTGACCATTTCTTTTACCGTTTTATTTCATAACTATGCAGTGACTTTCGCGCATCATCGCTCTGAAATGCGACCACTGACAGCCGGCAGACCAACTTGTTTCACATGCGGAGATGCCATACTATGAACATGTAATAAATCTTACAATTTCTCTGATCATTTTTTTTTTCGCAACAAGCTCGAAGTGGCAACCACTGAGAGCCGGCAGACCAACTCGTTTCACCTTTACTTATTCAAAGTATGGCATCTCCGCATGTGAAACGAGTTGGTCTGCCGGCTGTTAGTGGTTGCCACTTTGAGCTATAGGGGCTGGAAGGGGCTTCATTGTTGCGAAAAAAAAAACGATAGAGAAATGGTTAGTTTTAGTATATATTCAAAGTATGGCATCTCCGCATTTGAAACAAGTTGGTCTGCTGGCTGTCAGTGTTTGCATTTCAGAGCTATGAGGCGAGAAAGTCACTGCATAGTTACGAAAAAAAAACTGTAAGAGAAATGGTCAGTTTTAGTACCTATTGAAAGAATGGTGTCTCCACAGGTGAAACAAGTTGGTCTGCCGGCCTTCAGTGGTTGCCACTTCGAGCTATACCTAGGGCCTGGAAGGGGTTTCATTGTTGCGAAAAAAAATTATCAGATAAATGGTTAGTTTTAGTATATATTCAAAATATGGTATCTCCGCATGTGAAACAAGTTGGTCTGCCGGCTGTCAGTGGTTGCATTTCAGAGCTATGAGGCGCGAAAGTCACTGCATAGTTACGAAAAAAAACTGTAAAAGAAATGGTCAGTTTTAGTACCTATTGAAAGAATGTTGTCTCCACAGGTGAAACCAGTTGGTCTGCCGGCCTTCAGTGGTTGCCACTTCGAGCTATACCTAGGGCCTGGAAGGGGCTTCATTGTTTCAAAAAAAAAATATCAGAGAAATGGTTAGTTTTAGTACATATTCAAAATATGGCATCTCCGCATGTGAAACAAGTTGGTCCGCCGGCTGTCAGTGGTTGCCACTTTGAGCTATACCTAGGGCCTGGAAGGAGCTTCATTGTTGCAAAAAATAGAAAACGATCTGAGAAATGGTTAGTTTTAGTACATATTCAAAGTATGGCATCTCCGCATGTAAAACAAGTTGGTCTGCCGGCTGTCAGTGGTTGCATTTCAGAGCTATGAGGCGCGAAAGTCACTGCATAGTTACGAAAAAAAACGGTAAAAGAAATGGTCAGTTTTAGTACTTATTGAAAGAATGGTGTCTCCACAGGTGAAACAAGTTGGTCTGCTGGCCTTCAGTGGTTGCCACTTCGAGCTATACCTAGGGCCTGGAAGGGGCTTCATTGTTGCGAAAAAAATGCTTAGAGAAATGGTTAGTTTTAGTACATTTTCAAAGTATGGCATCTCCGTATGTAAAACAAGTTGGTCTGCAGGCTGTCAGTGGTTGCCACTTTGAGCTATAGGGGCTGAAAAGGGCTTCATTGTAGCTAAAAAAAACGATCAGAGAAATGGTTAGTTTTAGTATATATTCAAAGTATGGCATCTCCGTATGTGAAAAAAGTTGGTCTGCCGGCTGTCAGTGGTTGCCACTTTAAGCTATAAAGGCTAGAAGGAGCTTCATTGTTGCAAAAAATAGAAAACTGTCCGAAGAATGTTTAGTTTTAGTATATATTCAAAGTATGGCATCTCCGTATGTGAAACAAGTTGGTCTGCCGGCTGTCAGCGGTTGCCACTTTGACCTATAAAGGCTAGAAGGAGCTTCATTGTTGCAAAAAATAGAAAACGATCCGAAGAATGTTTAGTTTTAGTATATATTCAAAGTATGGCATCTCCGTATGTGAAACAAGTTAGTCTGCCGGCTGTCAGCGGTTGCCACTGTGAGCTATAAAAGGCTAGAAGAAGCTTCATTTTTGCAAAAAATAGAAAATGATCTGAGGAATGGTAAGTTTTAGTACATATTCAAAGTATGGCATCTCCGCATGGCTGTCACTGGTTGCATTTCAGAGCTATGAGGCGCGAAAGTCACTGCTTAGTTACGAAAAAAAACGGTAAGAGAAATGGTCAGTTTTAGTACCTATTAAAAGAATGCAATGTTAGCAAAAATAGTATTAATAAACAGTCTTCTTATTAAGATCAAAAATGAAATACATAATCAGTTTTTACCAAAATCGACGTAGATTTTCTGAAGAAAACCTTTTTTTCTCTAGAGGCGATTTTTTTCCCCACAGTGCGGTGGTGCGCGGCGCAAGTTTGAGGTTGGGTCAAACATACGCAGATACGACAGCGGCTGGCATGAACTAGAAAAAATTCGCCTATTTTCCCGCTTTTCAATGTTTTTTTAGACTTTTTCCTCAAATAAGCGACTTACGTGAACGATGATAGCTCTGAAATACAACCACTGACAGCCGGCAGACCAACTCGTTTTATCTGTGGATACACCATTCTTCCAATTGGTACTAAAACTAACCATTTCTCTTATCGTTTTTTTTTTCGTAACTATGCAGTGACTTGCGCGCCTCATAGCTCTGAAATGCAACCACTGACAGCCGGCAGACCAACTTGTTTCACATGCGGAGATGCCATACTTTGAATATGTACTAAAACTAACCATTTCTCAGATCGTTTTCTTTTCGCAACAATGAAGCACCTTCCAGGCCCTATAGCTCGAAGAAGCTACCACTGAGAGCCGGCAGACCGACATCATTCACATTAGGGGACTACTCTACAACCCATAAAAGCAAGTCTATCCGTTTCCCTGATCGTTACGAAAATTCCCGTGACCTCTCGGTCTAGTCCTGCTTCACAGGTACTTTTTCACGCCTAAATAAATTAATTCAAATTAAAAACATAAAAAAGGCACTGGCGCATGTCAAGGTCAAGTTACGATATAATTAATAGCACCAGGACTTCAGGAGTGAGACAGCCAGATCATTAATCTCACCAATCTGGGACGACTCAACAATTGAAAAAAACGTAATGTTTTTCACCAGGCTCCCGAAGTTAAGACTAAGCTAAGCTTTCGAAGGCTTCCGTTGGACATTGAGATATTTTATTAAAAAGTCAGCTAATTGCAAAAAAAAAAAAAAATCTCCGTCCGTGAAAAAAAATTAAGGTCTGTGTAGATAAAATTTAAATTCCTAGATAGTATCAGTACTTATGAAGATCAAAATACTTATTCATGAGGTACTTATTTTATCTGACGGTACAATCAGTCGGTTTTATAGCAAGCGGTCTGTAACAGAAAACCTAATTTGAAAAGTTATGGAAAAAAAACTTAAATCTCGCCATCTGTCATTTGGAGGGAGGTTATAATTTAACTTTTTACAACCTGAAGTGGAAATAACGAGAATTTTTTTTGATTAGCAGAAGCTGTTTTGAATCAGCCCTGGTTTTAAAAAATGTACTGTTTTTTTTTTTATAACATAGGGCGACAAACGAGCAAGCGGGTCACCTGATGGTAAGTAATCACCGCTGCCCATGGACAACCACAACACCAGAGGTATCGCAAGAGTGTTGCCGGCCTTTTAAAAAGACGTAGGCTCGTTTTTGAAATGAAAGTCAAAAAGCTTATTATATAGGTACCTCATTTTTAAGTTTTTTTAAATATTTTTTTCGATTATGTTGTAAAACGTATGTGACAGAGTAGATTTCCCGCATGACGAGGTTTACAATTGAATTTCAAATTTCTGCTTCAATTATGCTGTTTTCAGAATAAAGTACAGTCGGGGTCAATCCTATCTCAGGGGGTTAGATAAACTTGACCCCCTGTGACGTATATTCGGTGACGCAGGGGATCAGTCTAACCATCTAACTGTACCTATGTTAAGTTATTTTTAATTGTTATATTTTGTTTGTATAAAATGTTGCCTTAACTAAAACAAACACTTATATTAGGTAAAGCTTATAATAAAGCAACTAACTAACTTTTATTGTCTACCTGGTCTAACTTTTATTTCATTAATAGGAATTAATGAAATAAAAGTTAGACCAAAAATATCTAACATCAAAACGATTGTTTGTAATAATCAACAATCCACTTAAAACGATTTTCTGAATATCCCGCAAAGTACCCAAATATTTCAAGGAATAATTCTTCAGTATCTCCCGAAACCTAGACGTCTTTTGTTCAGTCTCCAAGAAAACCTATCTAGATCGTAGACAGCCCATAAATCTGGTCGTTCTCTGAATAGCTGCTGTTTTGTGGAGCCAAGAAATGTGAATATCTGTTTTCTCATACCAGCTGGTGTGTCGCTTGTGTTTGATAGAATTAATTTTGTCTGCGTAATGTTTGAGATAAACCTGTGTCACTCACACTGTCTGCGACAATCTGTCTTGTAGATTAAAAGGCTCTATTTCACTTTGAAATTAAGGCTAAAGTTTGAAGTAACCTTTCGGTAAGATACGTTTTGGGTCAGATTTATCAGCCCCCGACTGTACAGTACACTAGATTTATCTGCTCTGACTATACAGTATCTACACTGTATGCGTATTTACATGACACCCCGATTAATTAATAGATAATGTGTATCGTTTTCAATAGATTTTTAATAGGCAACGACAGAACGATCAGCGTGGCTAAATACTGGTCCAAACTAATTTAATTGCCATTCCGACTTGATATGAAGAAGATTAGATTTTTAAAGGGAAAACTACTTCATTTTAATGGAAAACTGTACTGAAAAATAAGAAGGCCTCGCCTTGATAAAGTTATTTCTTTTGTACACAATTTTTTTTTTAATCAAAAAAGATTCGCAATCGTTATAAGCTTAATAAAAAAATAAGTACCTAGGTACGTCGTTTATTAATATTTGTTCAAATCCTTCAATCACAGCATTTAAGATAACAATTGTTTTACAATAGGCGTGCTACCGAGGGGGGTGTAGTAAACAAAAAATATGTTGACTACAAATGTAATATTGTGTGTGTGTCCTTCCATTCACCAGTATACCATAAATCATATTGGTCAAAGGAAGGACACGCTCGTGGATTGAATAAGTATTATCCACTAGGAAAAATAATCCTTACGTGACATAAAAAGACCGAACGCGATAAGTAAACATCAACCATAAAAGGTTTCGACAGATATCTTGCTTTTGTTGTTTATACAGAAAATTATCTTTTATGAGAACATTTTCGATTTATACCAGGCATATAAATGCCTCAAAGTTTGGATTTATATCAATACCCAGGCATTTGTTTAATCTGCTTAGCATAGATAGGCATTTGCATATCTCTACTTACTAAGAGAGGTATAGAACTTTATCCTGGCCCTCTATTCATAAATTTTATCAATTACAACATTACCTATCTAGTCGATTTGTTCAAACTAGAAATAATTAGTTTATCCCATAAAATATACATTGACTGTTCTAGATAGGGATAGGTAACCTTTGAGTAAAGATAAATTACAAAGCCTTAATAGTATTAATGACCCCTTTATTTTATCCAGTCAATTGGTAGCGTCCTAGTAAACTTTGAAAGTCAGTCCTAAAT
Source organism: Ephestia elutella (assembly GCA_018467065.1). NCBI lineage: Eukaryota > Metazoa > Arthropoda > Insecta > Lepidoptera > Pyralidae > Ephestia > Ephestia elutella. The sequence goes on along the minus strand of CM031580.1, from coordinate 7,544,634 downwards.
AAATGTCCAGTCCTAAGTAAATAGCTATTCGAAAATATGCTGGGTCATTTCACGCAGACTAATTTTTTGCTAATTTCGGTGGATTTTTTTATTGGTAAGTTTTTGGATGATAAAATAGATTTATGTTATTCTGGGATACACTAATATTCTAGATATTTAGAATGAAACAAATAACTGCAGTTGTTTTGAAAATATGACAGCCACCGAAATTGGCAACCCACCGAAATTGCAACATCACACTGAAATTGATTTTTGTATAGCATCGACATCTATTTAACTAAGGAAACACGATCGATAGCTCGACTGTCAACTTTGACGTTGGTTACATTATTCTAGTTGAGGGTAATACTTGTGGTAATAGTTGGTCATTAATTAAAGTTACATTCTTTGGTTCATCAGTCTTTCTTTTCTTATGAATTACTTTGTTTTCTAATCAAGGACTTCTTAAAATCTTATTTAGTCTTTCAGCTCTCTTTCTATACAAGTCTTTCTCTCTCTTAAGCATTATAATTTTTTCTTAGTGACATTATCTCCTTAGCTTTTTCCTTTGGTATTTTTCTGAACCTGGCATTTAAATTCTTCAAAAGACAAAAAGACACATCAGATGAAGAAGATACAGGGCTATTCGGACATAAAGTTAATACAGGGCTATTTCGACATACAGGAGTTACGGGGCTATTTGGACGTAAAGTAAGAACAGGACTACTAGGACACAAAATAGATACATGGCTACTAGGACATAAAGTAGAATCAGGAGTTCTGAATTACGCTGACAGATGGAGTTACTTGTTCAGAAGGCAAGCAAGATTGAACGGGACTACTAGTAAATAATCTGCTCTTAGAATGTAGACAGCATGTGCTTTCATGAGGACTAAGGCTGCGAGAAATATGGAAAACGGAATTGGCTGAATATACTGCTGTTTTTTTCACAGCCGCGGTATTTGATTCCTGTGGAATAAGTAAGTTTAAATTGTCATTACGAGATGGTCCTGGTTGTGGACTAAGTGAGCGAAAACGATTTAGAATAGAAGGGCTTGTGGTAGGTGACGCAACTGTTGTAACGTCCCCTTGTTTTTTAGGAGGAGGATCATTAATTTTAAGTAAGTTTTTTTCACATGGTAATTTAGTGCTTCTTTTATTCCTTTCATAGAATGCTTTGAAGTTAGCTCTGTTTATTTTCTGCTTCAATCTTCGCGTGCGGGGAGTCATTTCAGCCAACGATAAAATTTTTCCTTCCTCTTTTTTCTTTCTATATCTTTCTCTATCTTTTCTTCTTAGTTCTTCAGCCAGTAAAGGATCATCTTTTATTCTTTTCTTTCTTAATCTTTCAGCTTGTCTTTTTTTTCTAAGATCTGCTCTCTTGATTGTTTTCCCATCCTAAAAATTGTAGGTACGATATTAAAAAAAATAAAAGAAAGAGTTTTATATTTCAGATTGCTTTTAAATTATTAAATAAAAAATTGAGATCTTTGGGTCACCGTTATTTCTTTGTTAAATAATTTGAGTGTTTTAGTAAGCATTCTTAGAATGTTAAACAACTAATAGTCTATCACATTACATTAGAGTAAATATTTTACTGGAGTCTCATGATATCCCATGAAATTCCGGTGGTAATATGCAATATCGGTGGCAACTCACTTACCACCGGAACCACCGATATTGTGCCACCGAAATTAGAAATACGAAGAAAAAATAAAATAACCCAAAAACCATTTACCTCTTTGTCAGGTAAAATTTATGATCGTCATGGGTACCATAAAGCACATAATATACACTGAAATCCTTATGTAAAACAACCTACATTAATTCGTACAGTAACCCACCGAGATTGCATAAATTCGTATTCCCTCTTCGATTTAAAAAAGTACTTACGTATTGGCGCGAAAACTCAGCAGGGTCGGACATGTCACTATGTTACGAACGCAAGAGCACGACTAGACCTGCGTGTGCGTTAATAGATAGCTCGCCTAAGTTGACTTGTGTTACGTTGAGACCAACATATACAAAACACACCGATATTGCATTTTTGTCGCGGACGTTCGTTATCGCAGTGTTCCTGGTGTGTGTATGATAACATAAGTAATGAAAGCACTAAATATAATTGCTATATGTATAAACCAATAATATATTATTTAATAAGGTACTAAGATTGCCATTACAAACCCACTTAAGGAGGTAAATGCGCGAAAAAGTGAATCACGGACATACCACCGTTATTGAGAATTAGGAATATCTATATTATTTTTTATCTTAAATTATATTTATACAAATTAATTTTTATTAGTGGCTTCATACGAGCTAGTGTTTATATTTTACGAAAAAAATAGTTTGGAAAAAAGTAAACATTTAACATAGTCATTTCACGCGAGGAACCTCTAAAAACACTAGCCGTGAAATGACCCCTATTCTTGGCTTAATAATGTTAGTAGGCGACATCGAAATATAAATATACATTCTCGATGGTAGGCGACCGTCTTGTCAAGTCGGAATATTAATTTTATCTCACTGGGGAGTATTGAAGAAGAGGATTTCCAGAAATTTCTACGGGAACGGGAAAAATGGGATTTTTTGTGCGTACGAAGTTGCGGGGAAAGGCTATGTATATATCATTAAAGTTGGCTTGTATATCAAACACCCCACAAGAGACACGCGTATAATAACTACAGCAATTCAGTATTTAATGCCGCAGTGATAATATATTTGCATCTAAAAATATATCCTCATTTAGATGTTCTATCTGAGCACAGAGGTGATTACAGTGTTCGATCTCACGCGGATGGAATATAAAGTGCCAAAGCGGCCATTTGCAAATGCTTAGAGCCGTTCCACAGACTAATGATATGCTCTACTCGGCGAAATTTTGAAAATATGTTTAGACTTTAAAAATGTGAGCAGAGAAAATATATTTGTTCTGAAATTTAAAACTTACTCTATGGAGGAAGTAATTGTATTAAACAAGCTTTTAGACAAAATGCCCTATGCATAGATTAAGAAGACCTATGATTAATCTATGAATTTTTAATACAGCTGTTTAACATAGCATATTTGCCAATTGATTACATTTAAGTGTAAGAGCAATCAAGGAAAGCCTCAAAAATATCCTTAGTAACAACAAAACAATAGTTTTAAAATCAAATATGCATTATTTTGTAGATTTATATCAAGATCATTAGAATAGTTTCACCCGTGTCCTATATCATTAAAGTCAGAGCTACCAAAATGTAGTGTCACACCACTATATAATTTTCTGATAAAATCAAGTCATTTTGAACCTTATCATCATTGATTTTAGGTAGAGATAGCAACTTATCAATAAAATTATAGGCTTTCTCACTGAGTCATGTTGGGTGACACAGTAATAGCCATTTGTTCGATAAATTGGTTTTGTAAATGTACGCGACTGGACCAATTTACTGGTATTACACACGCCTGAAGCTAATTAGTCATGAAAATATGCTTCCAATTCGCCCACTTATTTGTATTTTTTTATGAGTATAAAATATGTAACCGTTATCGAATAAACGATTATGAAGCGTGAAGTACGGCGTCACATCGCGAAGCATTTGTCGCATTTAAAGTCCAAGCAGGACAGGGGGGTAAGACATTTAAAGTGAAGCCGCAGACAACAGCTAGCACATTTAATTGTCAACGTGCCCTAAATTCAAATCCAGTTTTATTCATAACAAATTTTATAGTTCAAGTATGAAGTAATTTACACTGCGGACGTACTCGTTTGACTTTTGTTTACTTTTCCATTAATACGTCGGGCTCCGTCCACACAACACATTAATTTTTCGTGGAAACCTGTCAACAAAGCCTTTATTTGTGAAGGCCGAAAGCTCCGAAAAGTTGCTAGTGTAAAGCTACCCTAATACGAAATTTTAGGAAGGGTTTCATATTGACATACTCTAACAATTTATTATATGCTACGAATGATCTACGTAAGTGCTACGAAGTGCTACAACTTTGCTTTCTCGTAGCACTTACGTAACACTGAAGTGTGAGATACTTTGTTTCGTGTTTTATGTGTGTTGTTGGTTAAGTGTTGGTTATTTTGTTGTCCTGATAATTTCATAGAAAGTTTATTTCTAGAACAATCTCTATTACAATAGAGTGCTACAACAAAAAAAAGCGATTTCTGTGGCTACGAAGGATCTAAACAATCTACGACCATGCTACGAGTGTTTTAAGATTGTTTTTAAAGCATCTACAAACTTATTTGATTGCTAGTAAGGGCCTGGGCCTTCCTGTTCCCGTGAGAATATCGGGAATTCCTCTCTTAGAGCCCCCATACGTACGAGGATACATTCTCCTTGTCTGTCAGTCAATATAACTATTGATAGATTGATAAATTTCAAGCAGCAGCTATGAAATATCTTCTTACAGCTATATAACCATTTGTTTTAAAATGCATAAGATGTTAGTCGTCTGCGATCCTGCATTTTAAATATTCCAAACACAGGCCATTTGTCGAATAAACTCCAAGGGTTAAGGTCGTTCGTACGACCACATAAATCAGTCGGCCACGCAAATAAACTTCACTCTATTCGCTCGTGTTTCAAGTGGCACTTAGTTATGTTTATAGGCTCAATAAGCTGGCGACATTTACGGTTATATCACTTAAGGACGACAGGATTGGGCGCCTTCGTTTGTTTTGCGAGAAATCTGACGCCTCTTAATGAAAATTCTGGATGAAGTTAATCACTTAACATATTTGCTAGGTAAGTATATACCTATATCTTTGAATGCTTCGCAAATTACGAGAAGGTTATAGAATCAATTAAAACATTAACGTCCTTGGAGAAAACGGTGAAGTTTTTTGCGTTAATTCTTATCAATTTGCGCTTTGGAAGCGGTAGAAATAAGCGATATTTTTCACCAATTCTTGAAAATAATAATTCCATTTCAATTAACACTATAACTAATGCTAAAATTTCTAAAGTGTCACAACGTTTAAACGGTCAAAATAAAAATGATTCAAACATGAAATATACCTACTAAAACTTATGCATTTCTAGTTAGGTATATATTTAATGATCTGTAGATCATTATATGAAATGTAAGATCTCATCTTCCGTGTTATCTCAGTTTTACGTAGACAGCGTAGACAGTAATAAAGGTGCGGGTTAGGAAGATCATATATTATGTGTGTTGGCTGACTACAATATTAGTCATTTTCAGTAATTTAGTGAACCTACACACACACATAGGTACATCATTGCTACCGCAACTTTGTAATTAAGTGAAACTAATTAAAACTTACTGAGTCGGGTGCGACATTTATTTGGCGTTTTATTTATGGACTATCTTTTGCCCGTAGCTTTGTTTGCGTGTTTTTCGTATTTCATACAATATTGCGCTAAAAATATATTATACTTATTGGTTTTAACATAATTAACGGAGATGCAATGTTTTTCAGGATACAAGTATCATAATGCATTTGTATTTCAGGTCTTTGTAGGTTACTACCACATATTACTAACTAGCTGTCGCCCGCGGCTTCGCCCGCGTGAGTTTCGCTTTAGATGAAAAATCTCTCTTGGAGCTTTTCATCAGATGTTCCAGATCTTCAATTTTTATACGTCAGCAGAAAATGCTCATCAGGTTGAACGATTTTTGCTAAGGCGCCATTTCCATATATGTTATAGTGTAGCTGGTCTCTTGGAGCTTTTCATCAGATGTTCCAGATCTTCAATTTTTATACGTTGGCAGAAAATGCTCATCAGGTTGAACGATTTTTGTTAAGGCACCATTTCCATATTACTTATAGTTTAGCTGTTCCGTTATGGTTCTTCATCAGGTGTTCCAGTTTTTAAAATGAATTATAGCCTATATGTTGCCCAGGCTTAATAGCTATACAACAAAAAAAGTTTCATTCAAATCCGTCCAGTAGTTTTTGCGTGAAACGCGTACATACATACAGACAGACAGACAGACAGACAGACAGACAGACAGACAGACAGACAGACAGACAGACAAGAAATTCCAAAAATTTTTTTTTGCTTTCTATTGTTCTTTTTAGGTCTCCCTCTATCCATTTCAGTCAAATATACTAAATGTACAGACAAAATATTTTTACTGTTTTATTATATGTATAGATTAATTCCGTGAATAAAACATACTATGGATTTTATGAGTTGAGTTATGGCCACAAATTTTAATGAATGTACCTACAAGAACCTCTATTTAGTCGCAATCGACAAATCTAATTTTTGCTCTATTGTTGGTTAAACCTACGTACGTTTTTCACTTGGAAATCAATTCAAAAAGTAGATAACTACCTAAGCAAATAAAATGAAAGAAGTTCTTTACAAGAGGTTATTGCCCTGCTTAGTATTCATATTCAAGGAACGTAAAAGTCACATAAAGTACACAAAAGGAGCCTCGTTGGTGGCCGTAAAAATGACATTATTCTGGATTTCACTACAGAAAATAAAGCAATATCGGAACACTTTGAGGTAGACGTTGTTAGAATCGATTAATTTTCATGTTTTGGACATGAAAATTGATTGTCAAAATTGAAATGGTCAATTTCAATTTCATATTATTTTTGGTTATTTGGGGATAGGTAACAAACAAATAGTATAAGTATAAAACAAATAGTATTGAAACCAATAGATCAATGGTATTGCTTTCTGGTTCAATGATTGCTTTGCAAACTAAGCGCAACTTCGTAACTTTGTTAGCTTTGAGTAGCAGATGCCTGAAGCCGATTCAAGCCGATTCGTCAACTTTGTCAACAACGGTTTCGACGCAAATAGGGCAAAGTTTGAACATGACAATGTACAGTCAAGAGTCAAAAGTGGAGTCATACCTTAAATATCATATTGCCTTGCAGGCGCGCAGTCCTTCATTGTGTGCGTTACGTCCATATTACGGACGTATAATTACAATAAGAACACTACTCACACTAAGCTAATTATCATATTACCCACCCACACCAAGACACAACTCTGCTGCATGCTAGTGCTTCGTGCTCATACTGCCTACGTGCTGCCATCTATCAAATTTACGGGGTACTAAGTAGTGAATTCTGACTCAGAAATAATAATACACTAATACACTACCTATAGTTTATTATAAAGCAAACCAATAGTGGTGAGTACGGTGACACGCAACCAATTGATGGTTAAACAAACTTACCTTAATGAAGTTTGACCATAATTATACAAGACGTTGCTTCCGAAGATATTTATATTCAATTCACTAAGCAGCTCGCTCTGCTATGTACTAGGCATGACACAATTTTAAGAGATCTAGGATAAAATAAAATAAAAGAAAATTTGTCCAGACATCCGATTTTCACCCCACCGTAGGCTAGATACGTCACTGTCCGCCGCGTCTCTTCATTCCTTTAGAATCAAATTTCGGCATGTGGCGCTTGGGATATGGTAAAATGTATTATACTTATTGATTGGGACGGGCGGGGTTATAAATATCTTCGGAAGCAACGTCTTGTATAATTATGGTCAAAACTTCATTAAGGTAAGTTTGTTTAACCATCAATTATACTACGACGTTGCTTCCTCGATATTTATATTCAATTCACTAAGCAGATGTTTAGAACCATTGCGAAATTTGCAAGATTTTTATTTTTATTTAATTATAATAATACTAATTATTATTATTTTTTAATGTGAGCTATTAAAAGTGGATCCTTAGATACTTTGATAAAGGATGGTTAATTACATGAATATATACAAATGTAGTTGTATCTACGATTATCTTCCATAAAGATATTAGATATAAACAAAAAAATAATAATACGAAATTGGAGAAAAAAATTCTTCGAATAAGCTATGTGATGCAAAGCCATTACGGTTTTTTTCATTTTGTAATGCAAAATGGTGAAAAAATATTAAAGCTTCTCAAATACAATGTTTAAGTTCTGTAGGATACAGACTTTGGTTGCTAGCCTTGATATTTCGGGAGAAAAAGAAGTTAACAAGAAACAGATTAAAAGTTTTATGAGTACACTATAGTTATTTCCTGTGAGACAGGATATTTTAACAGGCTTATTTGGGAATAAGATATGTTAACTTTAAAACGTAAATATTTACTAAGAGAGATGTGATGGATGAACATTTTTTAGTCTGCAATAGCAAACTCAACGCAGGCAGAGATGCTTGCTCAAAGTTAATTTTACGAATAGCGACTAGAGTTTTTACTACTTATGTTAGAAAGCTTTATTGTATTGATTATGAACATATACAACTAGATGGTTAATGTGTCGAGTTGAAAGGACACTATACTAATTTAGGATTCTTTCCATAAGTACTCGAGGAATATATTCACCTGACAAATATATATTAGTTTGCAAGAGAAAAAACATGAATATGCAAATTTGAGGTCGGTACATTTCTGCTGAAATATACTGTTTATATAAACTACACTGTTTTTATAGACTGTACTTAGCTTAGCCGAATATATAGGTGAATCAGCCACAGTCATAGAGTATAAACTATAGGTAGTATTGGGTACCTACCACAGTACGATGATTTCACTATAACTTTTGTTATGAGTACGTACTCGTATGCACGAGCCTTTAGTTAGAACTATTGACGAAAGACTGAATTCAACAAACGAAATTCAAGTGTACTTTGTGTACAAGCTTATTATGTTTCCAGTAACAAATACATATTATAAAGAAAATAGTTATGATGCTTAGTTTTCCAAAAAGAAGAATCTAAAAAGTTCTGTAACGTATAGGCAAAGGACGTGTAATGACAAGAGAGTCTTTAACTGTGATTAGATTCTCGATAATAGATTACTTCCTTATACCAAATGGTAACTTACTCACGCAAGTCGTTGCAGATGACCTTGGCTAGGAGTAATTTGTAATAAATACAGTAGCTGTAGAAAAAATAAAGGTCCATATTATACTACTTTACATCTTTTTTTTTTTTTTTGATCAGAAAATTCGCATCTAAGACAGGTATCTATAATTATGTATCCAGTTGTTGAATTAAATTTGCGGAGGAAATTGAATTATTAATAGAATTATGGGGGTATTAGTACCAAAGATTCGAGTTTACGTAGAGTATTCAACACATTTACGATCAGAAAAAAAACCCATTGCCATATTGGCTATTTGAATAAATCCCCATAAATAGAAACTAAAAACAACATACTGAGTATCTAATATTGTTCAGTACTTGCTTGCTCAAGCTAGAGCTAAGGGCTAATGTCTAGTTCTTAAGGAACAAGTGCTTTGTTATCTTACTTTAATTTGCCCAAAAAAGAAAGCACTACTCTTACTGGCTTAAGGCACTTATATTCCATTTATAAAGGTGCTTTAGAGCGTTGCTGTTGTACAACTACAGTGAACGTAACAGCCGGTTAATTGGATTGATAAGCTTGATCATATGTTAGTATTGAAATATAGTATGTAATAATAAGTAAGTACACAGTTTGTATTAGGTATCATTACTTATTGAAATTGGATGCAATCTGCAAAAAATCAGTCAAGAAGCTGAATTTTTATGTATCATAATCTTTATGTATAAAACTTTATGTATGTGTTCTTTTATGTATAAAGATACATGGGCAACTGTCAGTGAAGCGAGTTGCTAATTATAAAAAAATAAAATGACCGGTATCGGATATTGACCCGATATTGGGTGATTCCGGATTCACCCGGACTGACAATGAAAATATTTCATGATACAAACTTTTAGGAGAAAAAATTGATCGCCTGAACAGTTTATTTAAAATACTGTCAATAGTGACATAAAGTACCTGTTTTATATATGAAATATAAAGGAAATAACTGATTGATCGATTGATCAGTCGATTTATTAAAAGTATTGAATAAATGTACCAGACGTGTATATTGTAATATACGTGTATAGGTAAATTATCTAAATTATGTACATTTGGCGAATAATCATCTCGATTGATGAGTGGATTTCCTTTCCTCAGTATACCGAACTCCGTTTCCCAGCTTTCTCTTGGGCTCTATGCGCCCCAATGTTTAGATATTTGGTATGAGTACATACCTGTTATGATGACCAGCATTGGTCAGCGATTTTCATCAGTCCTGATGTTCAAACATTTATAACAACAGATACATACAGATGATCTGTCACTACCAAGAGTTGTGAGACTCGAAGTCCGTGTTTAGCTGAAATGAACAGAGCTGAGTTAATACTGACAGTGCATGGTTATAACATCATTATAGTCTAAGAACTTACGCAGCCAGAAAAAATAATACTTGACTGTATCAGTCTAGTAAAGTTTTGATAAGTATGAGGTACTTAAAGGGTGTTCGAAATGTATAGTAAGATACACACTTTTGTTACATGGTTATCGTCTGATAATATTACTATTTGCATAGTTATACTTCGGATAATAGTTCGTCTACGATAGCTTCGGAGTTCTATTGCATATATCTGGCTGATAATGTGTAGATTTGGCCACAATCGCATTGTAGTTCTGTATATGCTAATATAAGTGTGTATAAAATAAGTAAGTAAGTAAAAATACTTTATAAACCAGGCTACGATCGCGTCGTAGTTCTAATGGGTAATAATGTGTATTATACCCCGTCTACAATCGCATTGTAAATCTATTAGGTCGTAATGAACACACGTGATTACAATCGCATTGTAATTCTGTATGTGCTTGACTATAGTGTAAAACCCTGATTACAATCGCATTGTAATTCTAAGGGTAAATATATATCCCTGTCTACAATCGCATTGTAGATCTATTGGGTAGTGTACACGCGACTACAATCGCGTTGTAGTTACATAAGGTAATAATCATCATCATCATCTCGAGTCGAAATGGCAAAAATTAGACTAATTAAAATTTCATAATAATGTGCACACGTGACTACAATCGCATTGTAGTTCTATATGTGCTGTTATATAGGTGTAGAATATAAACTAGACTACGATTATATCGTAGTTATATTGGGTAATACTTAGCGCGAAGATTTTGTAGTTAGGCCTCTTGATTGGGCCCATTTTTCGTAAGGAGACTGGGCAGCTGCATATCTTCTGCGTTGTTGTTGTTCTTCTATTGGACTATATGTGCTTGACTATAGTCGCTCTGATTACAATCGCATTGTAATTCTAACCCCGTCTACAATCGCATTGTAGATCTATTAGGTCGTAATGAGCACACGTGATTACAATCGCATTGTAATTCTGTATGTGCTTGACTATAGTGTAAAACCCTGATTACAATCGCATTGTAATTCTAAGGGTAAATATATATCCCTGTCTACAATCGCATTGTAGATCTATTGGGTAGTGCACACGCGACTACAATCGCATTGTAGTTCTATATGTGCATAGCACAGTCCACACGTAGATCACTCGTAGTCCACCCGTAGATCACTCGTAGTCCACCCGTAGATCACCCGTAGTCCACCCGTAGAGTACCCGTAGATCGCCTGTAGACTCCTCGTTGACTACCCGTAGACCAACCGCCATCATCATAGCTATTTTAATGTCCCCAATATTGGGACACTGTCCTTCCCATGGATGGGTAAGGAGGATTAGGGCACCAAGTGGGCCCAATGGAGTTTGATGGGTTTTTAAGACTGTGAATACAGCTGAGACAGACCCATCCAGTGACTAACGAAGTAACGTTAAAATCGAAAAAGTCGAATGCGTACAAATTAGGTACGTACGTTTTTATCACAATAAACAATTAAGCAATTGACGTAACGGATAAAAGTTTAATTTTAAATGTTGCAATGATGACAGCTTATGCTTGGCTAAAATCTTGTTTACACAATTATTCCAGGGTCTTCAGTATAGAATTAGACCCAGACTTATTGCGAATCTAAATTCTGAACATACTTGTAAAATCGTAGTTCAATAATGATTAATCTTTCATCAACAAATAACCCAATTGGGCCTTGCGTTTAACTTTTAACGACGGTAAGAACAATCAAGAAATAAGAAGAAAATTATCCATACTTTCCATACATATGTAGATTCGTGATTTTGCCACGAAAAAATGTTTTTACAAATGTAAAACATAAACATGCGACGCATATTTAGGTTACGATTCATGTAAAATCGCAACTCGGAACGCGAGATACTATTCGCGATATTGTATTATGTATGCACAGACAATTCCAAGATAAAAAGGAAGGTAGGTGCATAGTTGGGTCAGCGGAAAAATCAATTGGTCTAACGACCGTTGTTTGTTGAGTTTATGATTAAATGTTATCAAAGTACCCGCAGGTTTACACAGGTGTGATGTAAAATCACGGTTACGTACGAGTAATAGTAGCCAATGCAACATAAATATGAAGTTAACTAACATTTTGTTAGGCATTATAACTTTTTCAAAGTATAGTTAATATTCAAACCAGATATTCAGGTAATGAAAAAATACTTACATTTTTCGTTGTTTACGAGTGTAATGAACTTAAAGTACGTTATTTTCCACTGACACTGAAGTTATAAATTAATTTTAAGATATTCCAGATACTTGGAATATAAAGAAAATAAAAATATTGTTGTAGTGTGTGTTGCCATGCCCGCACACAAAAAGCGAATGAAGAGACGCGGCGGACAGTGACGTATCTAGCCTACGGTGGGGTGAAAATCGGATGTCTGGACAAATTTTCTTTTATTTTATTTTATCCTAGATCTCTTAAAATTGTGTCATGCCTAGTACATAGCAGAGCGAGCTGCTTAGTGAATTGAATATAAATATCGAGGAAGCAACGTCGTAGTATAATTGATAATTTCGTCACAAGCTAATGCATCTGCTGGTCTAATCGGTAGTCGGATGGACTGCAGTTGATAAAGCGAGTCACATCCAGATATTTTATTTTTCATATTAAACTCAATTCATAAGCCAAGAGTATTTTTATATAATGTAATTGATATGCTTTTATATATTTGTTATGAAATAAAAATTCTCAAAAATCATGACAACTATTTATTCATGTAAATAGGTATAGTATACTTATGTAAAATTTATTATTATAAACTACACTAACAAATTCAAAATTTATGTTTAATCACTTCCCTATCTAATTACAGAATAAATAAGAACTTAAAAATAAGCATTCTGTAGTAAGTTACTTATAAGAATCTGTTCATTTATTTTATATATTATTACTAAATTATACTTTCGCTTTTTGTTAGTAAATATTGAGGTTATAGCTTAAGTATTCGTTTTCATAATGAAAAGAAGATTGAAACTAAACCTCAACATCTAACAATTTAACAATTTATCTCCTATTACGAAACATAACCTTGTATTTGTAATGCAAAATACAAAAACAAGTAATAAGTATAAAAATAATTTAAATAATGTTTATACTTTTATAAAACCAGATTTGATACAATAGAAAGAGGACAGTTGGAATATACCTACTTAATGAATGAACTCACTGATTAAATTTAAACACAAATAATTAACTCACTATTTTGTAAAGTTGCCGTTGTTGTCTTTTCTACACATATTTCAATCACAAAAAAACTGTCCTAAACATCCATACAATGAGAAACTAATTCTTCCTTGCTCATCTTCTATGCACCATCAGGCCCCATAGATTTTCTATGGAGTTGAGGTTAGAAGACCGCGCTGGCCAAGGATGACATTTATTTCTGGAAGCGAAATAAATTATCCAGTTTTTTTATGCACACCACCAGCTTGATATGCACGACGAACAGTAGATAGGCATCGAAACATCAAATAAATCAGCATAACGCCTGGTAGGTAAAATCATCGCCTTCATATTCTTCCAACATTATTGTTGCTGCTGCTCAGAGATAATAGCCGGTCTTCTACTTTGCGGCAAGGCTACCCTGCAGCAAGTCGCTACACCCAACGTGTTGTCCACTAAAAAATATAATAATATATAATTAGGTATTTAGTTTATATTTAATTTCAAAACTATCACTTATGCAAAGCAAAATCACGAAGAAAAATATATCAATACAATACATTAATATTATGTTATCATTTTATGTTTGAATTAATCACAAAATATTACACATTTACACACACATATTTCAAATCACAACTATTTATTTGTTTAAAAATACTCACACTTAATCCAGTTCCTTTCATTAGAAATTGAGACTATTTTGCAACCACTATCATGCAAAGTAAATCCGAATAGTCTCCATAATACCTACTTATAATGGCCTATATTGGCAAGTGTTGGTAAAGTAATATTCCACAAATACTTAGATAACTATCACTAACAAATGCGTTCAAATAAAACGAGAACTCGGTTGAAGTGATATTTTCATTCACCGTCAAATATTCATTTTCATAGCTGGTCCATACTGACCACCCATACGAAGTAACGATACCATAAAGTTAGAAGAAGCAAGGATTTTATAGACATACTATGAACGTTCCGTATCATTCATAGTATGTCTATGAAATCCATAAACGTATGAAGCGCTCGCCGACTCGCCGCGCCAGCCTACCTACTTCTATGGAAACATCGTATTCGGTCGGTTGACATTGCACAGACACATAGGCGTTTTACAAATAACACACAATCATAAGGTCTTAAGTGCAAACACTTCTATAATCAATTAGTATGAGAAATTCTGACTCCACTTCTGGAGATGTCTGTACTTTCAATTGTATTTTAACATATTACGGAACAAATAAAATAAGCATGGTTTCTTGGAAAAAATAATAAACTATGTAGATAAATATAAAACAATAGAAGGAAAGGAAGAAGGAAGGTGAATGGAAGAAGAGGTCCAGGGAGACCGAGAAAGAGTTATGTAAGCCAACTTAAAGAGAAGGCAGGCGTCGTGTCGTATCAAGACCTTAAACGTAAAGTCGAGAACAGAGAAGTATGGCGTATACTCCACCGACAAGAGCGCGGCTCTTAAATAAGAAGAAGAAGAAGAAGGAAAGGAGATGAATATTGATATAATCAACATAATCAGCACGATATCAGCAAACGACGAAAATACACATTGTTACTGCAAACAGGAGTGTAGAGGGAAGGGTGAAACTCAGTGAAATACATGGTTACAATTAAAAGAGGTTAAGTATTAACAATCAGCATGTGCGGATCTCGAAAAATTCGAGATTCGCACATGCAATGAATGATGCAATGATTTCGCAAAGAGCAAACCAGCTAGTCAAAAAACGACTAGAAAGAATAATACTAGTGGCTCTGTGAGCTTCAATGTATATTCGTCCACATACACAGTCATTTAATTGTAAGACATATGTTATAAAGTGACGTCTTTGGATAAAATGCAGCAGTGGGGTTTGTTGCGCCGTCTCTTCTCCACTTGCGCTTTGGAGGCGGTGGTAACCTTAGCTTTAAGTAATTTTATGACGTCAACTAACTAAAAACAAGAATTTGACGATTTATAAGTGCTATTTTTAAGCCTATATAAATAAAAACAATTGACTTTGACTTTGTAGACCTCGCGAGCTTATAGAGATTGCTGATCGCAGGAACTTTTCACGACATAGGTAAGTATGTTTTTCATGAAATATTAAATTTTCCAAAAAATTGCTCGACTATCGATTTACATATGTTTATCGAATCTGTTCTCAAAATTTCACGGGAGTCGGTTGAAAAATGCGACCTGTAGACGAGAGCACATAAATATACTAAAGCATTTTTGGCCAAGCTTAAACGGAGACAGTTAAAAAGCGTATTTGATTTAAAGTACCTGGTAAGCAGCAGTGTTGCCAGGAGATAAAACACGGAGGGGTGGACGCCACACTCGCATTCCGCATGCGGCGTGGTGGTCTGGGCCTCCATGCCTGTGCCCAGCTTGTGGTAAGCGATGTACGCCCGCGCCGGACTGCCGTGGGGAGCAATTTTTGTGGCCTTGACTTGCTGCTCGTCACACTGAAACTGCTCATCTGGGAGCCGAGGACGGTTTCCTCACCTAAAACCATAGAGACGAGTTAAGTTTTGAAAGTGCCTCGATTTTTATTAGAGAGTACGCTGAACGCTTCGCAGAGAGAGTCTGGTGTACAGAGATACAGGCTCTGCTTAGTTCAGACACCAGTCTCTCACAATCTTATACTGTTATTCTCAACTTTTTTTTTTTTTTCTGTGAATGTTAGTTTGTGGTGAGAAATAAAGTAATTTTGAATTTTTAAGAGTTTATCCGGAGGGGTGCAAACATACTGAAAAATAGCGAGACCTTTTTAACTTCAAGTAGAAAAGCGGAAAGAAATAATTTTTTTTATTGACAGATTAATTTTAGTAAGCGCTATTAGTTGTAATTGTAACAGACCTAAAATTGATTATCATAGTTGTTATTAAAAACTGTGCGATTTTGAATTTAAAAAAAAAATTTAGATTCTATTCAACATCACACTCTCGCATATATATACCAACCATGGATGTAGGTATAGGTACATACATCTCTTTAGTCGTATTTCCTCATGACTGAGGGTCGTGGTCATTATATGGAAAGAAACACACACAACGACTCTCTTGGCAATTTTAATGGAGTGGTTTGCCATTGCCTTCTCCATTTCACACACTAGCTAGATACTAATCATCAACCAGAGTGCAGGTTTGTTTCCTCACAATGTTTTCCTTCACCGGAAGCAAGTGGTGGTCGATGAAAACTAACATGAGTCAGACAAACTCACGTAGGTACATACATACTTAGTATAAAATAATACACGAACTTTTTTAATTTATTACATAGATAAATTTTCATAACTCCGAAAATTCAAAATCTTTGACCTTTAATTATTTAAGATAGAAAATTTATAATTTTCTATATTTAAAGTTAGGTACCTACCTGTATTCTTTGTAAAAAAGAAATTAAAGCTCACTTAAAATAATATATATGTAGTTATATACTTACGAGTATATATTTAAAATAAGTACAGGTTTTTGAACTATATCAATGTCTTAAATTAACTTAACCCTAATTTTCATAAGCCGTCTAACAAAATAGTGTTATCAAACTGAACTTTACTTACTTTTTCACCGGAATCCACGCGGCATTGTAAGTTAAACTGTCACATTTTTGGAACTTGGAACTAGTATTTTAATAGTTTTAAATATTGCGTGACGACAGCTAGTACAATGTACGAGTAAGCTCGCGATATTGGAAGAATCACCTTCACACCGCAAGCGATGGAGCGCCGAGACCGACTGACTGAAGGAAAATGGGAAAACGAATATGGCTGTGCGCTACGGACAAAGTTTGCACTGTATCGATATTTTGTAGAGGCTAAAGCCTCCCTAGAGGACCATTAGGGTATCTCTAGTTTTAAGGCTGAAGAAATAGGAGGAAAGTATTTTTACGGTTTAAACGCAATTGTGTATTGTGTACGTAACGTACCTATCTTTTTTTATAATAATAAACTGATGTTCAGGTTCACTGTACATAGGCGGATGTTGGGTAGGTTTATTTTAATCTATACATATAATAAAACAGTAAAAATATTTTGTCTGTACATTTAGTATTTTTGACTGAAATGGATAGAGGGACACTTAAAAAGAATAATAGAAAGCAAAAAAATTTTTTTGGAATTTCTTGTCTGTCTGTCTGCCTGTCTGTCTGTCTGTATGTATGTACGCGTTTCACGCAAAAACTACTGGACGGATTTGAATGAAACTTTTTTTGTTGTATAGCTATTAAGCCTGGGCAACATATCCATACTAATATTATAAATGCGAATGTTTGGATGTGAGTTTGTGAGTTTGTGAGGATGTTTGTTACTCAATCACGCAAAATCTACTGGACGGATTTCGATGAAATTTGGTACAGAGGTAGATAATGACCTGGAATAGCACATAGGCTACTTTTTATCCCGGGAAAAAGCACTGTTCCCGTGGTAAATTCACGCGGGCGAAGCCGCGGGCAAAAGCTAGTAGGCTATATTTTATTTTGAAAACTGGAACACCTGATGAAGAACCTTAACAGAACAGCTAAACTATAAGAAATATGGAAATGGTGCCTTAACAAAAGTTGTTCAACCTGATGAGCATTTTCTGATGACGTATAAAAATTGAAGATCTGGAACATCTGATGAAGAACTGCAAGAGACCAGCTACACTATAACATATATGGAAATGGCGCCTTATTAAAAGTCGTTCAACTTGATGAGCATTTTCTACTGACGTATAAAAATTGAAGATCTGGAACATCTGATGAAAAGCTCAAAGAGAGATTTTTCATCTAAGCGAAACTCACGCGGGCAAAGCCGCGGGCGACAGCTAGTTATATTATATGTATTTAGGCTGAAGAAATAGGAGGAAAGTATCTTTACGCTTTAAACGCAATTGTGTACTGTGTACGTAACGCACCTATCTTCTTTTATAATAATAAACTGATGGTCAGATTCACTGTACATAGGCGGAAGTTGGGTAGGTTTATTTAAATTATATTATATGTACTGGGCCAGCGATTCGATAGTTATGTTCGAGTAGCCCAATTTTGAGCACTATGGTGAATATAACAACTCAATAAAAAAGAGAACGATAAGTAAATATAACTGCAACTTGATTTGTCAATACAGAGATATTACTTACAATATCAGATATTGTAATATCTCTGTATTGCCAGTAGTTGTCATAAAACTCTGTTTTTCTAGCTCAATGGACGAAATTTGTTTGGAGTACAATTATTCCATCTTTCAATTTCACAGCTAGATTTTAGAATTTATATTTCATTGTTGAAAATTGACTTGTTTTTCATGAAACAGCATCATCTACAAATGTTTTAAAACTATTTTTATCGATAACTTGACAAGTTACATCACTACGTAGATTGGGCGGGCGGGCGAACACCACAGGGCGGGGGAAAAGTCGATACCTCCTTGTGTCATTACACGATGCACACTGCACCATAATTAATTAGATCATAAAAAACTTCAACTTAATACTTAGCACGCTTACGCTTGAATTTTTATCACATTGGTAAAAAATTAAAAAGTATCTAGTTTAAAAATATTTAAGGTATGTACCTACTTATTGATAAGTTCATAAATTTAATTAAAGTGTATACCCAGCAGAATAATTTGAACTGTATTTTTTTAATTAGTGAGGACGCTAGGCAATGCCTTTCATTTAATTAAATAAATTGACTTACTGAATCAAAGGTTGGGCTAAGTCTAGTACCTAGTCTTGTAATTACAAGAAAGGTGATCCTCAAACGCCACAATGGGAATCAGGCTGGGTGTGGGTGGATATTGTTTGGGGATCCATGTTACAGCTTCCACGGTGTCGGTGATTCAATACTTACCTAATTAGTGGTCTTCATCATGTCCTCCCTGAAGTCCCTGATGTGTCCGTCAACGGCGAATCTTGTAATTTCCGTAAGCTGGCCATTGACGATCAGTTTTTCGCGTCAGTCTAGACGTAAAACTGTGGCATCACTCCAAATGGTTTTAGGCCTACTAGAATTCCCCACTCACTGGCGTCACTCCGGCTCTTCAGTTTTCGATCGGCCGGGCTGAAGGGGTGACCTATTATGGGCTTAAACAAGCTAATTATTAAAAAATAAAATAAAATTAAAACGTTTATTTGGATTTGTTATTGAAATGAGTATTTTGCGTAGCATATTTCTGAAAAAAATGTTAGTACAATTTTGGTATACCTATTTGAATTTTGCTTTTTAGTATTTTTTAGTATTGACCGGACAATTTTTTGGTATTTTGTAAAATTTTAAAACGGTCACACTGACTCACATAGCCTATGGCACTCGGAGGGATGCAAGAAATCTAAAAATATCTCACATCAAAATCTGTTAACCCGTTCAGGACTTATGGTGAAATAAAGAAACTTACATACATACATGAACCCTGAAAACATAACACTCCTTTTTTGGTCAGTCGTGTAAAAAAGGAATCAATTCAATCACGTCAATTTGTTAATTGAGTTATCGCTAGAACCAAATGACTGGACAAAATAATTTAAGGATGGACGAAATGACATATTTCAAGCTTTTGAAACAAATAACTCCACAATATATTGCTTTATTGCTAAACAGGATACTAATATGAGAGAAGCTATTAGCCCTCATGAGAGATTGACTACCACTCTTCGTTAATTAGCATCGGGAATGAGTTACGAAGAATTAAAATGGAGTGACGCCACAGTTTTATGTCTAGACTGACGCGAAAAACTGATCGTCAATGGCTAGCTGTAGATGGGAACGGATAGGTATGGCTAGCAAAACCAAACTTGGTTTTGAAGATCCGGTTGAATGGCGCACAGTGCAACTGACCTAAGTTAATTAATGGTCATATCATACGTAGTAACTGGTCGTTGTTTCGACCCAAAAGTTGTTTAAATTGCCCAAGACCGAGAGAAGTGGCATAAGATGAAGAAGGCCTGCACTGATAGGGTTAAGAAAGGCTGAAGAGAGAATAAATTTTAATGAAATCTGTTACTTATATCATTAAGATTTATCTATCAAATTACCTATTTTTTTAATGAACGTGAATAGGTGAGGTATTTAATTGCGTTGTTGACTGTACTAGCCTACTAGTATTTTGATTTATTTGAAAACTTTAATGTGAAAGCTTTTGAAAATAAACATGAAAGCTTTTGAAAATAAACGTTTGTGACTTTTATACGCAAGAGCTACTCCAAAGGATTTCTCTGGCCATCCAGCGTGGCAATGCTGCTGGGGTTATGGGAACCTTGGGTCAGATATGAGAACGGACTTTCTTTTTAATTAAGATTATTCTAACAAACTATTTTTTATTTCAACCCTACAATTAAGTTTTATAATTATATTTTTATTTCTTGTATGTTTATTAATAGAAACTGACTTAGTAGAGCTACTAAATAAATAAATCATTTTATTCAGATAAGAATATTACCAAGATGACCTTAGAGTAGGTAGGTACTTAAAAAATAATTACCTACCTATACCTAATTAAGAAAATAACGTCTAACTTAGATACTGGATGGATTTCGACGAAATTTGGTATTACAGGGTTTAAAGAAACTTGGAATTACACATGAGTAGGTACTACAATTTAGGGTTCCGTACAAATATAAAAAAAATAAAACCCTTATAGAATCACTCGAGCGTCCGCCTGTCTGTCTGTCACAGCCAATTTTCTCCGAATCTAATGGACTTAATCAGATAAAATTTGGTAGGCTGGCGTAATCCTGTGACCCAAACACAGATGTGCAGTAAATAGGTAAATATTTTTTTAAAAGAAGAGTATTTTTGGGGGACAAATAAGAAATTAAAAAAATGTTTTGCATACCTTACTGTGTTATATATTGAACACTCAAATCAAATGAAAAGGCTCGTTACGAGGATCTCAAATATATTTTTGTTATTATTTTAAAATAAATAGTTTTGATTTTATTCATGAAAGAAGACGAAAATTGACCTTTCTCCCCCTGATCTCCGAAACTACTGAGCCTAAAATTTTGAAAAAAATTGTTACAAAATATAGTTCATTGCTTGTTGATTACAGGAAAACCTATAAAAATTGGAATTGTACGAAACCCTCTCCTAGCGAGTTCAACTCGCAGTTGGCCGGCTTTTTATCCAGAAATTTTCACGGGAACGGAACCCCAGGCAAGCCGCTGCATATAAGTACCTACCTGTAAAGATAAATTAGACACTGAAATCTGAAAATGAAATGCACAGGGGCACGCGCCCCCCCTTAGAGCAACAAGGACTTCCGCGCGCGGCCCGAGTCCGTGTTGCTCTATGGCCCCCCCAGACTGATTTTTTGTGTACCTACTGTGGAGGGAGATTCCATGACAGTGCATATCAAATTAAGAAATAACAGAAACGTGCCCCCCCTAGAAAGCATCAGGCAGGACTAGTGATGTGTGCCGTTTCGCTAGGCAGGACGAATGTCGATTTGTTGCCCCCCCAACATTCATAGTCCACCACTTGTGCCCCTCCCCAGAAAAAAATCCTGGATCCGCCGTTGGGTTCCATCATAGAAAAATGATAAAAAAATATTTGTTATAAATTATTATAAAAATATTTATTCTTTAACTTCATATTATTTCAATTTTACATACAAATTATATTGAATGGCTGTAAAGAAAATTGGAACATGGCTCAATAAAATAACGTGAAACGTGTACATAGAGCTAGTTTTTTTTTTAATAATTTGACAGCTTGCTAGGAGAGGATCGCGCAGAGCCTTTTGTAGGACTGTCATATGGTATGGTAGCTACGGCAACAAGTAAGTACTTATTACTTCCATGAAGTAAACAAAGAGCAGAAGGAGCGAACTAGATGGTGTCATCCTCTCACTTGGTGCTAGGGCATGCATACCGGAATTCCGGAATATCGTAATTCCGGTATCTCGGACAGATTTTTTCGATATTTCAATACCGGAATTGAAGGGCAAAATACCGTAATACCGGTATTCTTTTTTTTTCTTTTTTATTAAAAATGGGTTTGCTCTGACCACAATCTTGCCCGAGGATACAGATGAGGTCTACGGTGTAACGAGCTTACCCAAAAGCAGCCTATTTACTCTGGTTTTGAAGAGAGTCGGGTTGTACGTTGTACGTGCTCGGGAACACAGACGCAGGCAGGGAGTTCCAACGTGGTTCCAACGCTTCGCTGTGCGCGTTAAGAATGATGATGAAAAGCGCTTGGTGCGTGCGGGGGGAATATAAACCAAGAAGAGCTGATAGCCCGAAGTGCGTCTGGTTCATCAAAAAAATTAGGTAAATAAATATATACTATGCGATTTAAATGCAATCGGTTTCTGTAATTTTTGTCAAGTTGTCTTCTTTGTCATTCAAAACCATTCGAAACTAACTTCACTAAACTGACTTTTTGTACGACGTGCAAAAAAATAAAGCAAATTAGAAATAGTAATATATTTTTATAAACGTTTATTTTACAGTATTTTATTTCCACTTCTTCTTCTTCTCTCAGCCGAAAGACGTCCACTGCTGGACAAAGGCCTCCCCCAAGGATTTCCACAACGACCGGTCCTGCGCTGCCCGCATCCATGCGCAACCTGCGACTTTCACCAGGTCGTCGGTCCACCGAGTGGGAGGCCTGCCAACACTATTTTCCATTAAATGATTTAAATAAAGTTAAATTAAATGCAAATATAATTTTTACTAAAAAAATTGAATCTTCAAATTTCGGTATGCAATTGCCAATAACCAACGCACGGAGTAATTTAGAAATTTTTATATGAAAAATTATGTCCTTAGTTTTTCACTTGATTGGTTAGTTGGTATCCGCGCTGTTTCCCCCGCCCGCACCGAGCTCGCTGTACTCTACAATTTTGCAAACTTACAACTTACTTACTTACTTGTTTACTTACTTGTATTGCATGCCCTACTTGGTGCTGGCAACACACAGTGGTAAAAGATCTGTAAACTAAACAGAAAACAGACAAGAATTTTAATGGGAGCGCTGACCGGACATTTCAAGTCGTGGGCACCTGTTCGAGCTAAAACTTTTCGAAAGCCCTCTATGTCGGGTGTGTGCAGAAGCACAGGAATCTATGGAGCATATTATGTGTGAGTGTGACTCGCTGGCTAACAAGCGACTGGCGCTCTTTGGAACTGCGTATCCGGATCTGGAGGACTACAGGCACAGGCACATCGCAGCAGGTGATATCCTGAAGCTAATGCAGTCCTTCTTTAGGAATTGGGGGTAAGTACAAAAGGGTCAAGACTCTAGTTTAGCATAAATACACAAAACCCACAAAACTCACTTTATAGGACGAATTTAATTTTATCTAAAATTGAATTCAATCGACTTAAAAGTACTTAATGAATCGATCGATTGAATGAAATCTTTCATACCTAATCGCCCATCACTAAATTAGCGGCATAATTTTTGACAGCTGGTTTTGTGACACGCAAGTAGCGCGGCTTATTTTTTCTGATTTTCATGAAATATACAAAAATAAATATAATTTGTGCATAAAATCCTCAATATTTTAACGAATTTTACACATCAACACATAAATGTGAGTATTTGTCATAATTTTACACTTTGGTTGCGTAAATGTGGCAGTTGAAAATTGGGCATTCTGTTTAGTGTTCTTGAATTATTGAATATTTCGGTAGAAAATAATGTTAATGTAGGTTTATGTGCTTCAAATGTTCTGTTAACTCTGTCCTAAGCTACCTATTCCTAGTTTTTCATGAAAGTTTGCTTTACTTGTGCATGTGCACGTGGCGTGTGTTCTATTGTTATTTTATTCTTTGTGTAGGGTAAGACCGTTGTTTTATACAAATTGTACCTTTACCACTCGATCTAAGCCTTAAACATTACGTTTTAAAGGCTTAACAAAATAAACTTACCTACCTACCTAAAATTCATTGTCACATATGTACCTACATCTACATCATTACAAAATTGATCACATTTGCACCTGCAGTTACGGTGCTTGTCCTCATAAATTCTTATAAACTTCCATGAAGGTTATGACTAAAAAACAAGTTATTTAATTAAGTTTGTGGATGAAAGCTTAAACAGGACATAATTTGATGTAGATGACAGAGGTAGCAGAAGTGACAACATCTTCCCCCACGGAGTTGCTGGCCACGGGTCGCCGACACCTCGCAGTGAGAGACTACACAGCGGCTGCTGAGTCTCTTAGCTTGGCCTGCGAGCAGCTCTCACAGGAATACGGAGAGCAAGGAGACCAGTGCGGTGAAGCTTATCTGTGGTAAGACTATGAGCAAAGCACTTTCAGTTTATAGTGGGTTTCTGAAGTTTTTACATTGTGGTTCTTCCAAAATGCTAGCAAATCATCCTATTGAGAAAAATAACTACTGTTACCCCAGGGCCCGTGTCTTCTAATAAATGCTATTCTGCTAGTGCTACTGGTAATATTTTCTCACAAAACTGTCATGATTAAACACATAAAAGTTTTTATCTTTTATGTTAGGTGTCTTAATTTGGTGTTAATCCTAATTATCCTAACTAATCCTAATCCTAACTAATATTATAAAAGCGAAAGTGAGTTTGTTTGTTTGTTTGTTTGTTGGTTTGTTTGTTTGTTTGTTTGTTTGTTACCTCTTCACGCTTCATGTACTGAACCAATCTTCCTGAAATTTTGCATACACATAGTTAGAAGTACGGAGAAGGACATAGGGTACCTTTCATCCCGGGAAAAAGCACTGATCCCGTGGGAAGAGAAATTCACGCGGGCGAAGCCGCGGGCAAAAGCTAGTAAATTATAAATGCGAAAGTGAGTTTGTTTGTTTGTTTGTTACCTCTTCACGCTTTATCTACTGAACCAATCTTCCTGAAATTTCACATACACATAGCTGGAAGTACGGAGAAGGACATAGGGTACCTTTCATCCCGGGAAAAAGCACTGTTCCCGTGGGAAATTCACGCGGGCAAAAGCTAGTTTTGACATACAATAATTGCATTTTATTTGAAAAATTCTTTAATTTCAACAGGTATGGAAAAGCTCTATTAGGGCTGTCTCGTGAAGAGAGTGGTGTGTTAGGAGATGCTGTGCCGGGAACCAATACTGAGGATGGGGATAATGAAGGTACATGTTATTATGATTGACACTTTTTTTCAAATCTCATGTAATTATTTTTTTTGTTGTATCTTAAAATCATATGCCATTCTCCCAGGGAACTTCGGCTATTGGCAACTTATTTTGCAAAAAAAAAAAAAATTAAATGAAAGTTATTATGTATGTTAAAATTAAGACAAAAAGAGTATAGTCTTTATGAACTGTAGCTTGTAGCCAAACCAGGATTTGATATTCATAGGACTGGATTGGATATTATTTATAGGACCAGAGAATGTTTGGGTATTCATCATTTATTGTTGATTTGTCCTGTTTGTGTATTTTTCAGTGAATAATATTTTATGTTACCTCAGAACAAGATGGTGAAAATGGGGAAGAACAAAATGGAGAAGCAGAAGCAGAGAAAGTTGAAGAAAATGGAGATGCTGAGAAGAATGAACCAGAATCCACAACCAAGGATGATGAACCTGGTAGCAGCACAGTTGAAGCTGGTCCCAGTGAAGAACCAGTAAGAAAACTTTATCTAAAACTATGTTTTACCACTTTCTTGGTAAATAACTGACACTCAATAAAATACATGAAGTACCTAGATTAGGAGGCGAGGTGTATGGCTGAAATCAGTGATTGCTCTCAGAGTAATATTAAGGGTCAGAAAGCGTGAATAAGAAAGTTAGATTTCACCCCGACCCCCTGTAAACTACAAGGGCGCCCCTCAGAGGAACTAAATAGTAAAATTTAGCTCCATCTATCTCATAATCTCTAAACCATCTAATAAACTGTTTTTTTATTTCAACCTTGTTCAACAAATTTGTTCTTGAAATACTTATTTAAAAATGAAAATCAAGAAAACTCAAATTAATGAATGCAAAATTAAGGAAAAGTATACAAAAAATGTGTTTTAGTCAGTGTTTTCGTAAAGCCACTTACGTAGTAAGTAATACATGTATAGTACGTTGAAATATGTAATGTAACATTTCGACAGTGATGTCATATTAGCGTTTGGCCAAACGGTTAAGTTGATGAAGTTAGATTAGGAGAGTGCTAGGTTCAAATCCTTGCTGTTATTTGGGAATTCGGTTTTCTTTTTTTATTAAACATAATTTTATGGTGAAAGTGATTTTGTTTTTTTGTTAGGTACCTCTTCACGTTTTATGTACCTACTGAACCAATCTTCCTGAAATTTCAAATACACATACCTAGTTAGAAGGACGGAGAAGGAACCTTTCATCCCGGAAAGCACTGTTCCCGATGAAAATACACGCGGGTGAAGCCGCGGGCAAAAACTAGTGTTATATAACATGAGAAATTTCACATGCATTTCGAACAAGTTGTTAGAATAATGGTTACGTACAGACAGCCCGATCAAAACGAGAAAGACTGTTCAAATCTCCTCCGTGATATTTTTTTTGATTTTTTTAAATTCTAATACATTTTTTTATATTTTATTTTACAAACAACATTTAATTATATACCGACTACGTCGGCACGTGGGAGATATATAAGAAGAAAAAATATAAACACAGTCTGTCAAGAAAGTCGTGTCGTGGGTAAAAAGTGAACAAACATTATCCGATACATAAACGGTACAAATTAGAAAAAGAGGCGCCCTCTTGTCTGTCGGCTTTCTTATCGCAGTATAATTTTATTAGAACTTCAGAGAAAAATTCGCAGTTTCGATTCCCAGTACAATTTTTTTACTTTGTTTTTTATTTTTTATTTGGTAATTATTTTTATTAATAATATTGTTGACCATTAATGAGTGTATTAAAAATGCATTTATTCAAGAATAAGCAAGTCTGATTTTTCGTGATTCACGTCGCAAAGCAGCATCGTGCTGTTTTGACGACTTTTTGAGAGCGCCATCTAGTTCTTGATTTGTATAACAACCCCCATGTTAATATATTTTACGTAAGTAAATTTGCGGAGCAATTTGACATGCGTCTGCCTTGTCTAAATGCCACCGGCAGTCTGAGGACAGAGAGGTAAGACGAGTTGCCATATGAACGACAAGGAAGGTATGATGTTTCCATTAAAAATTGCGATGGACGTAGGTGAATAATGTTATAATTTAAGATTGTGTAGAAATAAATAACTTGTTTTAATAAATTCTTTAATTAAAAATTCAGTAATCATATGAACTACATTAATGTGAAATATTTTTTTTTAAATATCATTGTACTACAGAGTTTTTTGGTAATTTAGGTACAATGTTTAGGATTATTTTTTATCGAGCAAACTTAGTCAAATCATGTTTTCGGTTCTTGCACTGTGTTGCTAATTTCCTAATCTATTATTAGCAAAAATTTCAGAACTGTACAGTAAGTGCAAGCAAAGTAATTTGGTAGGCAAAACGCGAAATTCTGAGCCTTAACACAGAGCTGTGAAATTTTGCTCCAGCAACACATTACCAGGGTGCCGATTCTACTAATTACAAACGTAAATGTCGTGTCTCAATTGTGTCTTAAGAGCCAAAGAAATTGAAATAAAGTGACAAGATCTCTGTAAAACTTCTGTTTTATTATGATTTCTTTTGCTTTTACTGAGGCACGACATCTGTTTGTTATTTGTAGAATCAAGGTCCAGCTTCCAAGGCGGCAAGAAGAAATAAATGTATTATCCATCTATCTATTCTATTCATCACTTTATTGATAAAAAAGGATTATACCTCTTACGATTCAATTTCAATAGATTTTATAGCTGATTTGTTTAGCGTTTTCATGTGATACATAGGCCTCCAGATTTTGCCAACTATTTCGGTCTCCAGACAATCTGACCCATATAAGACGTCCACCACCTTACGATTCAATGATAGATTAATTGATAAAACATATTTTAGGGCACAACCACAAACGGCGACGAAGCAGAAGAAGATGAAAATCAAGACGGTGAAGACAACTTGCAGCTGGCCTGGGAGATGCTTGGTAAGTTACAGGGCTCTCTCTCAGCCAAAAGACGTCCACTGCTGGACAAAGGCCTCCCAAGGATTTCCACAACGACCGGTCCTGCGCTGCCCGCATCCATGCGCAACCCGCGACCTTCACCAGGTCGTCGGTCCACCGAGTGGGAGGCCTGCCAACACTACGTTTTCCGGTTCGTGGTCGCCACTCGAGAACTTTTCAGGGCTCGTTACTTGTACCAAATTCTCATATGAAGGACTGGAAAGTACCGGTATTTTCTGGAGAATTTGATAGCAGTGAGGCCCGACGCAGACGACGCACCTTTTTGTCTGATCGAGTCTGCTGTCAACTATGGAAATGGTCTGGGCGTCGTGTGCGTTACTGTGTATGATTGCATAGATTCTATTTTCATAGACTAAAAAGTGCGTCACGGATAGTCTGTCGTCTGCGCCGGGCCTAACAAGCCCTAGTAAGCACTACTGTTATGATTTTTTTCTGTCCATTGAATGATAACCCAATTAATATACTGATATTAGCTGCGCCCCGGGGCTTCGCTCCCGTGTGAATTTCGGGATAGAAAGTACTCTGTGTGCTATTCCAGTTTACATACTACTTGAGTACCAATTATTGAAATCTGTTCAGTAGTAAAGATATTTCATGAATAAGTAATAAACAACCACATCTTCACACATATCCAAACTTTCGCATTACCACCTGTTCAGGACGGAAATAAATTTCGCATTTTTATAAATGCGAAATTATTATTATTTTTTTTTAACTAATTATTTACTTCCATACTGGGATTATAAATCTGGATATTTTTCTATTTTCACGCTTAATTATTGTTTGTGTGTATAAATTTAAAGCAGGGCTTATTAATTACCGGTAAAGTACCGGTACTTTTCTGAAGTTTATATGTGTCAATACAAAAGGTGGGATTGGCACATAAGTCGTTCCCAAAAACAAATCATACGAGTTTACCTTATAAAAGATACAATGTCGTAAGTGCCTACGACCATAAGGCGTTCAGGTCCATAATGTCCCTTTCTCAAAATGTTTCAAAATGTCCCTTCGCCAAAATGTCCCTGTCCCAAAATGTCCCTTCCCTAAAATGTCCCTTCCTCAAACTGTCCCTTTCCCAAAATGTACCGTTCCTAAAATGTCCCCTCCCCAAATATCCCTACCTAACAATATTATTAATGAACTAGTGACCCGGACTTCGCACAGCTATAGTAACAAATTTCATGGAAATTGGAGCAGATTTTTAATATTTTGCATACAAACTTTTAACCCCTATTTTGCACCCTTAGGAGGTGAATTCTAATAAACCATGAAACAGTTATTCAATAAAATGTTTTTAAGAGCATGAATTTCAACATTTATCAAAGTAGGCAGGTTTAAAGATTTTCCATACAAACTTTATTAGGACTGTGTTTTATGAAATGTCGTGATTTAAAATAGTAGGGCGCTTATACCTAAACTTTACTTCTCTGTTTATTAATTTACTTTTAAATCAGGAACATAAAGTTTTTTGACACATTACCTAAGACAAAGAAAAATCTGCCTAGAAACCGGATTCAGCTACCGCTATCCTAATCTTATGAAGTCATTTTGGAAAAGGGACATTATGGAGAAGGGACATTTTGGGGAAGGGACATTTTAGGGAAGGGACATTTTGGGAAAGGGACATTATGGGGAAGGGACATTTTAGGGAAGGGACAT
Organism: Ephestia elutella; assembly: GCA_018467065.1. Lineage (NCBI taxonomy): Eukaryota > Metazoa > Arthropoda > Insecta > Lepidoptera > Pyralidae > Ephestia > Ephestia elutella. Next base: position 7,514,611 of record CM031580.1, on the reverse strand, counting down.
TAAGGGAAAGGAACATTTTGAAACCTGGGGACATTTTGAGAAAGGGACATTATGGACCTGAACGCCATAAGGACCCTTTTCCCGTGGATTGACACATAGAGAAATATAGATTTGGTACCGGTTACAAGCCTTGGTATAAAGTATGTTTATGAGTAATACTAGTATTATTTTTTTTGTTTTTATTTAATTATTCAAGCATCGTATTTATTGGGATTAAAAAACAGTTTTTCTTAAAATAACCTTAATTAAAAAGTAATTAATTTAATTAGTAATACTTGTGAAGTATAAAGTCTAATATATTTGTTTCAGAATTATCTCGCATAATATTCGACAAGCGCGTGACTTTGGGCGGCGGCGATGCTGCGCGCGCGCTTCTCGCTGAAGTTCATCTCGCGCTCGGGGAGGTGGCGCTCGAGAGCGAGACTTACGATAAGGCCGTCATTGATATGCGTAAGTATCTGAGATATAAGGAAGGGTGATAATGGCCGATTTTCTGACAGGTCAAATTAAAAAAAAAATGGATGTAAAAAATCTCAATAGATGGCGTTTTCAAAAGAATGCCAATTCCGTGAATTGACTTTGCTTTTTGTATGGACTCGCCTTTTACTAAGTCTATGATGTCATCTGGAACTATTTGTTTTTTTAATTTGGGTCTCGGAAAATCGCTCATTGTCTCGCATAGTATTCGACGCTGCGCGCGCTTCTCGCTGAAGTTCATCTCGCGCTCGGGGAGGTGGCGCTCGAGAGCGAGACTTACGATAAGGCCGTCATTGATATGCGTAAGTATCTGAGATAACCATACCTATAATCGGGCCGAAACCTAAACTCCCGTATGACAGGTGTCATCAGGGTCAAGCCCATGAAGTTACGATTTTTTTTATTTTTAAATCTATGCGCGGAAATGTAGTACTTCCGGCTTGCCCGTTTAGAGAGTTCCATTGCATCCGGCTTCAATAAATCGATAGTGAAAATATAAAAAATCGCGATACATCGTTTAATTTTTTGATTTATTTAATAAGGTTTGTTATTGATTTTCAAATGCTGAACATAACAATTATTGCACTTTAAAATTTAAAAAAAATAACATTAAGGCAATACAAAAAAACATAGAAAGAGGGACAAGAATTCACGCAATCATATCGAATCGTAACATCAGAGTAGATAATAGTACTCACTATGAATTTATTATCCATGTTAGTGACTATGACAGCTTCTTTGATGGTTCAGACTTCTAATTAATAAAAATAATTATTTTATTTGGATTTGTTATTTTTACGTAAAATCAAATAATCGTAGCGACTCGTGTTTAGGTACATCACTATGATTGTCAAACTGACATACGTCATACGGGAGTTTAGGTTTCGGCCCGATTATAGTCTAATAAAGGGTGATAATGGCCGATTTTCTGACAGATCAAATTAAGAAAAAAAAAACAATGTAAAAAAAGTTCATCTCGCGCTCGGAGAGGTGGCGCTGGAGAGCGAGACTTATGATAAGGCCGTCATCGATATGCGTAAGTATCCGAGATAACTATACCTATACTAATGAAGGGTGATAATGGCCGATTTTCTGACAGGTCAAATTAAGAAAAAAAAATCGATGTAAAAAAGTTCATCTCGCGCTCGGGGAGGTGGTGCTCGAGAGCGAGACTTACGATAAGGCTGTTATTGATATGCGTGGGTATCATTATTATCTAGTCTGTAGTAGCGTTACAGGTCTATCGATAGTTTGACTATCGATAGTCCTTGAAAAATAGTCACTATCGACAGACCTATCGATAGTATCGATAGCCAATAGTTTCTAATAGGTACTATTGATGACAATGAAAACTATCGGTACTATTGATGATTCTGATCAATACTATAGACAGTATCGATACTATCGATTGTATTGGGCTATATATATAAAGCTATCCATAGTATTGCACTATCGATAGTTCTAAAAACTTATCGATAGATCTAAAAACTATCGATAATGCCATCGATTATTTGTTGTTTAAGTGTCAATACTATCGATACTATCTATGGTGTTAGAAAACATCAATAGTATCGATTGTATTGAAAAGCTATTCTATCGGTACTATCGATAATTTTCATTGTCTTCAATAGTATTGCAAACTATTGGTTATCAATATATATTATATTGGTTTTTCAAGGTCTCAATACTATTGACAAAACTATCGATACTCAACATTATTGCTGCAACACTAGCCTGTAGGTACTATTAATTATTCTGTGTCTGTAGGGTGAATTCGGAACATCAACAAAATAATTATAAAAAATAAAAAACACTTGACAACTCGAATAGCCTATGTCACTCGGAGGAATGCAATGTATTTAAAAATACCTCATATCAAAATCTGTTAAGCCATTCAGGACTTATGGTGGAATAAAAAAAACTAACATACATACATGGACTCTGAAAACATAACACTCCTTTTTGGTCAGTCCTGTAAAAATCAGTCAATCAATACATTTTAGGCGAGTAGGTATTTTAAAATAGTATGGTAGCTGATATTTTTATTTCGGTCTAGTAAGTTCCATGCAAAAATGGTATTTTATATCCAGAAAATAATACAGTGCCCAAGTAATAAAGTGAGGCCAATAGCAAGAGTTTTTGTTACATTGCTATAAATTGTACACCTTATTTTTTTTTTACCTGATTTTCTTTATGAATTGAATCTAATTTATAAATTATACTCTTTTCAGAAAGTTGCCTTGAGATCCAGAAAGAGTTATACCGCAGCGATGACAGGAGAATAGCTGAAACTCACTATCAAATTGGTAAGATCTTGAAAAATGAAAATGTGTTTATTTCTTTCACTACAAACTTCTTGATTTGTTATATTTATTTTTAACATTCGCCTTTTTTATCTCTATGTAGCTAGATCATTCCATTTAACTAACCTGTTTTCTCCAAAGTTGATTGTGTTAATATTTTTTTAAATATCTCACGTTATATGTTATTTCCTGTTATTTGATTGTAGCAACAATAGTAATTCAATTCTAACTCTTTTTAAAGAATATTATAATTAAATTTTCAGGCCTAGCAAACTACCTGGCATCGAACTTCGAAGAAGCCATAACTCACTTCAAGAATGCAGCGAACATCCTAGAATCCCGCATCAAGACTTTGGAGAACCCTGCAGCTGCCACCGAAGACGTCACAGTGAAGAAATATTCTTCAGCTGACCCGCTTTACTCCATCGAAGGAGAGATCAAAGAGTTGAAGGAACTTCTCCCACAAATTCAGGAGAAAATTCAGGACATGATGGATTACAAAGCAGAGGTAAGACCGTGCTCATGTGTTGAAGAGACGAGGAAAATGTTGCGAGGAATGATGTTGAAGGAAAAGAATCATTGTCACGTTGACTGCCAAGCGTGATTGTTTTAAGAATTTAACGAATCAAAAAACTAGTATTTTATCACCTTTAATATCTTTTTACAATTATCTCAATGATTAATTTGATTATAATAATTTGATAGACTTTACCGTAATACTCATTATCTTAAGGGAAAATGTTAAGACTGCTTTTTTTTACTAATATAATACATTCCAATAATTAAGTTTAACTGTCAAAGTTCCTAAATTTAATGTGCCAAATTCAGTATTTCATGTGATGTTTTTACCAGTATTTGTGATCAATAGATTAGTGCCTTAGAATCTCATTAGTAATAAGTTTTGGACTGTTTTTTTTTTTAAATCATAGTCATAAGTTTTCACAAGGCCATTTTTGTTTTGTGTTTTATGAATTAAAATAAAATTGTTCAAAATTATATTGTGTTGTGATTTCAGCGCAAACCCAATGCATTAATGGCCATGTGATTTTTTTTGTGTGACTGTTGTATGAGACCATGGCCATTGATGTAACAAACTACCCTTGCCATGTAACATCTTTTTCATTTCACTGCATTTACTGAATGTAAAAGTTATTTTTAAGCGTGGCCTTCGTGTCTTACGACGCTTGGCTCTGTCTACCCCGTAAGGGATAAAGACGTGATGCCATGTATGTATGTGTATGTATGAAAGTTAGTATGTATGTTCTCAACCATATACACGTACAGATGTACTTACCTACTTTTTATCTCGAATTCCTTCCTACGGAAGCAGCTCCGGTGCACTGCTGGTATTAGATAAATAATTTTATTTGCAGCACAACAACACATACAGTTTCATATAATAAATAACGAAAAATAAATAAACAAATATTCGTAATGTTAACTATACAAAACTATGGTATTACTAGCTTTTGCCCGCGGCTTCACCCGTCTGAATTTCCCACGGAAACAGTGCTTTTTCCCGGAATGAAAACTTTCTCAGAACTGCAACTATATGTATGCGAAATTTGGTTCAGTAGATAAAGTGTGAAGAGATAACAAACAAAACTCACTTTCGCATTTATAAGATAGGATTATACAGGGTGTAAAATACGACATAGCCGTTACGTATGCATAAGGTACCCTAATTAAAGTCACTTTAGAGTAAAAATTTGACTGGGAAAAATAATCAATAAATTAAATTAGGTATCAAAAAATTAATCAAAATCAGTGTATACCGAAACGCGGCCGCTGAATGGTGTCAATGACCGCGCGGGGCGGTGATTGCGCGCTGCAAGTGTTAGTTTTGATGGGGAATTCTTTAAAATTTTAATGAGTTTAGTATTAAATGTAGTAGTTAGTAATAGAGTTTTAGTATGAAATGACGGTTACATGATAAAACATATCTGCAAAAAAATGGAAATTTTCAATTCAACTTCGAGCCTCATTATCTCGGAAACTACTGATTTCCCAGGCATGGTTTCTTGGGGAAAAATGTTCATACTAATGGGGAGATTACGTGGGTTTCGGCTATGTCGGAGGTCATTTTACACCCTGTAATATGCGAAATGGTAAAAAGTATTTTACGATCAAACTGGAACCAACTTCCTGCGGCGGTGTTCCCAAACCGATACGACATTGGAACCTTCAAAAAACGAGTCTACATCTTCTTGAAAGGACGGCAACACTCTTGTGATACCCCTGGTGTTGCAGTAGTCCATGGGCAGCGGTGATCGCTTACCATCATGTGACCCGCTTGCCCGTTTGCCGCCCTATGTTATAAAAAAATATATTTATTATCTGTGCTACTCTGTACCTTACCGCCTTCGCTAGTTTTGGATATCGGACGTTCAACACAGAAAAATGAATGACTTATAAGCGGAATCCGCAAGTAGCGCAAAATTTTAAATCGTTTGTTTGTAGTATCTTTATTGTACTAAGAATACATAGACAACAAAGGTAAACATACAATGACGGACTTATCCCATTAAGGGATCTCTTCCAGTCAACCAGCGATAGGTTACACGCAATAATAATTTTTGTTTTATTGATATGATCACACTAAATTACATATCTCAGAAGGTATATAAACGCCACTGAAAAATCAATATGATTAAAAATGAACCTTATATGTGGTCTCATAAGGTTCAGTTTTCTGGTGAATGGTGGGTCTCAGTATGAAAACTGAGCGATTGTAGTGTAAGTAAGAGATTGCCTGTTTGTTTACGTATGTAATATTAGTATTAGTATAACTTATTATGTAAACAATCTTACCATGTCTTTTTATTATGATTTAACAACAATATAAATTATAACAGACTTTATAGGGAATTACTTTCGTGGTTAATAAATGTTTTACTTTAGAATATTTAGGTTTGAACTAATAACTATTTGATTTATTTTCAACAAAAAGTACTATGAAGATTGTTTACATCATAGGACAAGTAAAAAAAAATGGAGTTTAGACCCCGTTATATGTTAAATTTCGCTCACACAAGAAAGAGAAACACGTATTAGGAATATAAGAAGGGAAACGGGACAGCGCTATTTTTGTCTCTCATCGCGTGTCACAGTCAATCAGGCACACACAGTTCATACATACTAGGCTAGGAGCTAGGTACATGGTTCATACATCTCTCTCTTTTTATCTCATGTGACCACACGAGATAAAAAGAGAGAGAAACACCTGCCACTATCAATTACTTATTCTGAGGTTTCTGTAGTACAAAGTGAAAATAATAGTCAAGTACGTGTCGGGCCACGCGCATATAGGGTTCTGAAGGTACCAACCCTGTACAAATGCTAAAGATACACCATCATATTCAATAAAAAATTGTCCCGACGAATATTTTTCATACTAAAATCCACGGAAATATAAATAAGAGCTAAAATTGATTTTGTAAAATTGAGTTTGTATTTTTGTGTTGTGATGTTTATGTCTTTTCTGTGTGCATTGCTTGCGCGCAATACTACACCACATTCGTGCCAGCAATGTACTTACACTGAAAAGTCACGCGTACACATACGCCACGCATTCGGTCTGGCCTTGCCTTAAAGTTTACATAACAGTGATAATCTTTACAGACAATCAAGCGAGTTCGCGACGCCCTCGGCGCAAACGGTGACGGCCCATCACTGTCATCATCATCATCATCATCATCATCCCACAGCAACGGCGCCGGTGCAAGCTCATCATCATCAGCCCGGCCCGCCGCTGACATCTCCCACCTCATCAAGCGGAAACGGAAGTCCAGCGAAAATGATGCTGATTCGTCAGCAGCTAAAAGGGTCAATACGTGAGATGCGTTTAGTTTAGGCTAAGATTCTGTGAGCGGAGTTATTTTTTCAATTTGAGTTTTGTGACGCTTCGTATTTTATTTATTTTGTTTGATAATTTGGAACAAATACATCATTAGTAATTTTATTAGTTTGTTTCTTTCGGTTCTGTACGATGTGAGGATTTTAGGAAATATTGTATAGTAGTTGCGTTTCCTCCTTTTGTTAATAGGATGCCTAAAATAAACAAAAACTTGCTGGCTCCTTCAGCCAGTCGATTTAGAATCGTATGGCTAATAAAATATTGACCAGTTTTGTATGTGATCGAGGCAAGGAATTTGTTTTTCGTAGCCCTAGAATTATAGTAGGTATGTTAATTAGGTCCATAGCTACAGAGTAAATTCAGTCCTCAAACCTTCAAAATTAAAGGCCAAATTGCCTAAATTAAAAAAAAATTGTATTAATAAATTGTTAAACATGTAAAAGTATATAATAAATTAGTACCTAAGCATCTTTTTGTTAGTAACGTAGAATTAGGATAAAAAAATACACCCCAGTTAAGGTTAATTTAAGCAAGTATATGTTGTAACTTGATTTTAAGATTAGTCTAATATAAAATAATTTTCTGTAGCCTGTTTCTTTTACTTTCATCCCATATTTACGACCAACCAAGTCTAAATAACGATCATAGACATGATTTCTGGACTTACATATAAAATATTCATTTATTTGCCATTTATTATGACGATCTCCGTGGCCCAACGGTCATCACGCCGGACTGCCACACCGGAGGTCCCGGTTCGATCCCCGGTCGGGTCAAGAATGATCTTTTTCAGATTGGCCCGGGTCTTGGATGTTTATCTATATATGTATTTGTTATAAAAATATAGTATCGTTGAGTTAGTATCCCATAACACAAGTCTCGAACTTACTTTGGGGCTAACTCAATCTGTGTGATTTGTCCGTATATATTTATTTATTATTATTTATTGTATTCTGTGTTTCATGGATACTCTCAGTCTCAACTTTTAGGACCGTAAGTACCTAGTCTAAGTAGAATGAGATAACAAAAAAAAAACTCTTTGGCTATGTTTAATAAGAGTACAACGTAGTAAATGCGATTACTGTAAAATAAATCATTCTCATATCATATTTAGCAGCCTATAATGGCCATGTTTTTGTATAGATCGGAGTCCGTCTCTGGGTCCTATTGTAACAAGTGGCGTATCGTGTTCCTACTGCTTACATAAATTAAATTTGTGTGCATTAAGTTATCAGAAATCTTCAAAAGTTATATTAAAATATAGATAAAACAGTGATTTATCCAGATGGACATTTTGTTTGTGTTTAAGTAGTGCTATTATCCATAAAACAATAAAATAACAGATTGCATTTGCAAGTGACTCGACAAAATGTGCTTATAAGTCCAAAGTGCAAACTCGGCGAACAAAGACGTCTATATACGATTAGCATTTTATTTTTATTTTATTTATTAGCACACAAAACAGTAAGTAAGGTGGGTACATGACATAAAATATATATAAACATTAATTTTTTGCAAAGAATTAACCAAACTGACCAGCAATAAGTGTACATACCATGTTAAATTTAGCTCACAATACAAATAGCTACTTAAATATAAAAACAAAACAATACAAATACCTAAATATATAAACAAAGAGGGATACAATACAAATTATAATTTTTAAAAATTTAATCTTTTATTACATTAAGGCACTTCCTCTTAAATGACATTAGTGAAGTGCAAAAAATGTCGGGTAGTTCTGTTGATGAACAAAGCGAGTTATATAATCGGCACATTCTGTACAGAGGATTATTGTGACCAATTTTGTTCGTACAAGCGGGTATTAGAAACAGTTGAGGAAATCGCTGACTTCGCGACGGTGCTCTAAAGTTAATTTCGGCTAATACTGAAGTTGACAACTCTGAGTTTAGGATTTTGTACAAGTATAAAATATCCGTTTGGGAGCGTCTGCAGCGGAGAGATGAGAAATTAAAATGATCTAGACGTTGTTCATAAGAGATTAAGCTGCCTCTCAGGCCAAGCCGTGCTGCCAAAAATCTTAGAAAACGCTTCTGGACAGACTCAATTTGCTCGACGTGCGTTTTATAGTGAGGTGACCAGATGACCGAAGCATATTCCAGCTTGGTTAGTACAAATGTCTTGTAAAGAGTGATTAGGCTTTTAAAATTCTTAAAATCTTTAGAAATTCTACATATGAATCCAAGCAACTGCTTACATTTAGTCGTTAATTTATCGAGGTGTTGAGTAAATGTAAGTTTTGAGTCGAGAATAACCCCCAGATCACTAGCAACAGATTTGCTACACAAGGATTGATTATGCAGTTTATAATGAAATTTTATTGGATTAAGTTTGCGCGTGAAGGTAATGACAAAACATTTCTCGATATTCAAGCTCATGTAGTTTTCAGAACACCAGCGATGCAAGAAATCCAAATCCTGCTGCAACCTGAGGCAATCCTGTAAATCATTAATCTGAGTGAATATTTTCAAGTCGTCAGCATACAACAAACATTTACACTGAAGATTTGGTACCAGATCATTAATATAAATAGCGAATAAAAGCGGGCCAAGGTGGGAGCCTTGGGGGACGCCAGATAGAACAGAAGCTGGTGCTGACAAGAAACCATTTACAGCAACTAGTTGACTACGATTAGAAACGTAAGATTCTACCCATCGAAGAAGATTTCCATGTATTCCGACAAGCGAAAGTTTCCGTATGAGAAGACGATGATTTACCCTATCGAAAGCCTTCTGGAAATCTGTATAAGCTGAGTCAACCTGACCCTGTTTATTGAAAGACTTACAAAGATAGTTTGTATACTCGAGTAAATTAGTCACGGTCGACTTTTTTCTCATAAAACCATGTTGCTCATCAACAAGAAGTGGTTGCACTTGGGAGTAGATGTGTTCATATGTAAGGGATTCCAATATCTTTGCGAAATGGGACAATATACTAATAGGCCGGAAATTGTTGCATAGACCATGGTCACCCGATTTATGAATGGGCACAATGTGGGCCACTTTCCAGATATTCGGAAATGTTCCACTTAATAGAGATTTATTATATATGATTGTTAAAGGTACGGCTAGAGCACTAGCGCACGACTTAATGAAATAGGGCGGAATCCCGTCTGGACCATTACCTTTATTAACATCAAGTGATTTTAACTTCTTAAGAACGTCATCCTCAGTCACAACAATATTAGAAAGCGAAGATGTACAATTTTGATCAACTGTACATGACAGAGGCTTACCATCATCGGCTTGAAAAACAGACGCAAAATATTCGGAAAATAAATTACAAACCTCGGGACCAGTAGATGCTAACTTAGAATCCAATTTCATTATTGATGGTAGGTGATTAGTAGCCTTTTTGCTTTTAACGAATGAGAAAAATAATTTTGTACTACTGTGAAGAGAATCCTCGACGGATGATATAAAGCTATTGTAACATTTTTTTATAAGTGATTTGGAACGTCTGCGTAACATGGAAAAGGTATCGTAATCCCTTGGATTCTTGTATTTTTTGTATCTACTGTGATAGTGTTTTTTTCTTCTATGCACGCTTTAAGTGCGTCAGAGAACCAAATCGGATAATTATTTTTGCAAATTTTTTTCAATGGTGTGTGCTCAGATATAATATTGTTCAAAGTTTCATAAAAGCGTTCAACACAAATATTAATATCCGAATCATTCAGAACAGTTTCCCACGAGACAGAATTAATCTTATCAATACATTTCTGAGTGTCACATTTTCTGTAATTAAGGACATATTGGGAATTGAATGTCAAGGTTTTTGAGTTTTTTAATTGCAAACTAATAGTAATGGCAGGATGGTGACTATCAAGTCGTGTCAATTCATTTGCTTCTGTTAGTGAAACGTTAGCGAAGTTAGTTAAGAATAAATCTAAAATACGATTGTTTGCATTAGGTAGGTAGTTGAACTGTTTCAGATCCCCTGTTGCCATAAGGTCGCTAAGTAGTATCGACTTCCTATCAGTAGGTTCAGAGAAAATTAAATGATTTGAAGAGCAGTCACGACGCCACTGTATAGAGGGTATATTATAGTCTCCCAACAAAATAACCTTGCTAGATATATCGTTGTCTAGAAGTATTCGTGTGCAGTTTTCGAAAAAATCCTCAACCAAATCCGTTTTAGCATCAGGCGGCAGATATACCAGGCACAAAGTAAATGCAATATGGCTAGATTGAGACTTGTACACGGTGATCCAGAGATCCTCCGCTGAAGACTCCCATTCGTAACGTCTTGTGACGACCAAATCTTTTTTAACAGCAATCAGAATTCCACCACCCTCCTTTTTATGAGATCCTGATGTCTGCCTGTCTCTTCTAAAGACCATATAACGATTGTCAATGAATTCCTCGCTATGTATACTGTTATCTAAATTCGTTTCCGAAAGACATATAATATCATAATTTTCATTCAAAATGTTTAAATGAAGTTGTTTGAGTTTAGTCCTAATCCTATTGACATTTTGGTAAAAAATATCCATAAAATAATGCTTAAAAAATAAAATAACAAGTTTTTGCAAACGTTAAGACAAGAAAAAAAAACAGATCTTAAAATTAACTATTAGATTTTGGCAACAATTTAGATAGGCTCTCAATACTTTTTATAAAGATTGCAGGGGACTCGTCGCTTTTCCTCAGGTAAACTCTGCCAAACTTTACCCAAACGTACTTAAACTTATTATTTTTAGCAAACGACCTTGCAGCTGCATGGATATTCTTAGTTTCCGGCATCAAGTTCTCGCAGACGTATATTCTGGTCTTGTTTCCTTGTATGCCCAGAACTTGAGAGTTTAAGGGATCATCTGGGTGAGCTCGATTGTATCGAGTAGTAGCAGAGAGCAATTTGTCTCTTAGGCGTGAGGTTTTTAACGTAACCAAAATATTACGAGGGCGGTTTGAAGATGCGTTCGATTTTGCAACACGGCGACATGCAACAATATCCTCGTTCTTCACATCCACCGATATTACTTCGGCCAGTTTCCCTAAGATAGTTTCCACATTTTCACTGCGCCTCTCAGGAACAGCCTGTATTTCTAAATTTGCGCTCCTATTTATACGTTCTATGGACAATAGACGCTGTTTGGTTGTGAGTAAATCTTCGCTTATCTTGCTCTGCTCATTTAATAGGTTTGTTATGATCCGAGTCTTTTCATCGAGCTTTTGCTGAAAGTCGTCGCTTTGATCTGTTACAAATTGGACAGACGTTGTAAGTTGATCAACATCACTCTTTAAAGAGGTATATTTATTATTCAACTCAGAAATGCTAGCCTTTATTTGCCGCAGAGATATAGTAAATTCATCAAACTTTTTATCCTGTGAATCCAATCTCATCGCAACTTCCTCTCGGAAAGCCCTTATCTCTGAAAGTACTAAGTCGTTATTACCAGTGGGACAGGCACAGCACTGGTCACTTGTAGGAATATTCTTTTTGCGTAATGGAGAAGTCTGCAACTGATCTGGTTTTTCTCACTGGGGTATTCGAGTTATCGCCACCCTTTGGCAAGACAGACTTGCATTCTGGACACACCCATGTTGTTCTAGAGGTGGATGGTTCGTAAAAGTCGATGCAATCAAGATGATAAATCTTGTCACATTTGCTGTTAGAACACTTAATACGTTTTTGTGTCACTAGTACATTTTGACGGCAAAGCTGCGCAGACGGCCACCATTATATACGACCGTAAACCGGTATTGCTTTCTACTATTAACCGGTCATTATTTTCACAACAGATCGCAAGTGCTCGTTGGCGTAACTGCTAAGGAGCGTTCGCCTCGAGGGAGCTGGTCTGAGTTCGAGTCCCAGTTGCGCATCAATTTTTTCCTTTTGTTCTCTTCTATTTTGTTTTTATTTGTCTTCTAATAATGAGTGAGCAGAAACAAAAAAAGAATTACCAAATTCACTCAAATGGGGATGTTGTGAGGACGGCCCATACGACAAGGATTTTATTCTGTGTATAAGTTGTAAATATGCCTTTCACAATGCTTGCATACCTACTGATCCTGGCAGTCGGAAGAGTCGGAATGAATGGAAATGCCCCAATTGTACAGGCAAACTACGCAACAGGGATGATACTCCAATTAGGTCGTCATCGTCATCTCGTGAGGATAATACTTCGAAGCGTTCAGCTAAACGGCCAGCTATTTCATCTCCTCAGGCGGAGGAAAGCTCTACGGATAAGATCAGTGAAATTGTGAGAAATGTAATCAAGGACGAGCTCAAAAACATCGTTTCTGAAATTAGTACCAGTGTTTCCAATTCAATTCAATCCGAAATGAAAGTATTGAGGTCTGAAATATCTGATATGAAGGACTCCATGTCGTTTTTAAATCAACAATATGAAGAGTTCAAATCTCAACACCATGCAACTATTAAATCCATGGAAACTTTAAAGGTCGACAACACCAACATGATGTCAGCAGTAAATACCCTTACTCATAGAATTAATATTTTGGAGCAACAGGCCAGAGCCTGCAATATTGAAATTCAGTGCGTTCCCGAAAATAAGAACGAGAATATCAACTCAATCGTTTCTTCAATTTGCAAGGTGATAAAATGTGATATCGCATCGGACAATATTATCAAATGCACCCGCGTACAGAAGCTGGATACAAATAGTTCGCGTCCCCGCTCTATTATCGTGCAAATGGGTACCGCGAGGATGCGAGATCAATTTCTGGCTGCTGCAATCACACATAACAAGACAAAAAAGAAAAATGAGGATAAGTTAAACACAGTCGATATTGGTATTCTAGGTGAAAAGAAACCGATCTTTATTGTGGAGCATCTTGCGCCTGCAAATAAGGCGCTTCATGCAGCAGCTAGATTGAAGGCGAAGGAGAAAAAATATAAGTATGTCTGGGTTCGGAACGGGAAAATATTTGTGCGTAAAGACGATCATTCGGACTACATAATTATTAAAGACAATCAATCACTAGACAAAATCAATTAAGAGGCAGTATTGGCAGGCCGTGTCTCCCAGTGTAATTTTACTATGTGTTTCGATTCGGAATGGGAATGTCATAAAATGAGTTTCGCTGCGACCTCATACTTACGATCCAGACGATTGTTAAATTATTGTAGTATGAACTAAAATAAAATATAGTCATATATGATTTCTTATTTTTTTTATTACTACTTACCTGATTTAAAAAATAATAACATTTTTATATAAAATTTCTTTTTAAATTTAAAGTTACCGACATAAAAAAAAAGATTTTATTTTTTATTAGTCTTATATAATATCTTTTATGCTTTTAATATTTTTATAACGAAAATTTTTTTCAATTACACTATCCAATTTGTTTGGTTTTGTGTGGGGTCGCAGCGGGCTCCATCCTATTCCTGTTTGACTCGCTTACTATTTTATAATTAGTACCTAAAATCTATAGTGCTGGTTTTTCCCATATAAACTCCCTTTGTTTCTATTACCAGGGCCTTCAGGACTTAAAATTATTTTGTTTGTTTATAATTTTGCTTGTTTGAAATTTTGTTGGTTTTTGGGGGCGCATGTTGGAATGTAGATGTTTATTGTAGTCATGTTGTTTATTTAAATTTTGTTAAAATTATTAAATGTGAGAAGTAATAATGTCATGTAGTATTTTGGTAATTTTATCGAGCTTTTAAGATGTGCCAGAAGGAGGGGGAAACGGTCCTGTTATTCTTCTTCTTTTTATAAAAAAACCACGTTAATGGCCTTTAACGTTTTAAAATACGATTCATTAAAAGTATTTTATCAAAACCCAGGAGGATTGCGTACTAAATTGTTGGACTTTTTATCGTAATCTTTGCAATAGTACCTATGATATAATTGTTCTGGTGGAAACTTGGTTGTCGGACGATATTTTAAGTTCTGAATTATTTGACCATAGATACACTGTTCACAGGAGGGATCGAGATTTGAGTAAAAGTACTAAAGAGGACGGGGAGGCATATTGGTTGCAGTTCGTAATACATATAATTCAGTGCGTGTGTTGGAATGGGAAAGTAGAATCGAGGACTTATGGATTACATTTGAACTAAGTGATAAGGGTAAACGTCACAAATTCGCTTTGTGTGTAGCTTACTTGCCTCCTCCTGTGAGCAGAGCGTCTGTGGATGAGTTTGTAAATAACAGTAATAGAGTCTTTGAACTTTGCGAGTTACCTAAATTTATAATTGGCGATTTTAACATGAGTTGCATTGACTGGAAGTTGGTTGAGGATCCGACGTACACGCTACCCGGCAAGGCCCAATGTTTCGTTGATTTTCTCTCCATTAACAATCTTCAACAACTTAATCATATACTTAACTCTAATGGTAAAATTCTAGACTTGGTATGCACAGATGTAGGTAATATAGAAGTATTAAATCCAGATCAGTTTATCACCAAAGTCAATCCTATTCATCCGCCCTTACTTATTAAGCTACCGCTGGCAGAGAGTAAATCTCTTGGGACTAACAATAATTGTTATAAAACTAAACTTTTACAAAGCTGATTATGTTAATATTAATAAGTTGATTAGTAGCGTCGACTGGCCCCATGAATTTGAAAATTTTAATTGCGTTAATGAAATGGTATGTAGATTCTACGATATAATTATGGAAGTTATAAATAAACATGTTCCAAAGGTCAGATACTCTTCCAATAAATATCCGGTGTGGTACACGAGAGATTTGATAAGGAGATTAAAGGAGAAAGATAAACTGAGGATGAAATTTAAAGTGTACAAAAACCCCTTGGATGAAATCGAACTGAAAATATTAAAGAAGCGATGTGACAGGTTAAAGGTAGATTGCTATAATACATATATAAAAAATGTGGAATCTAACATTAATAACGATCCTAAACAGTTTTGGACTTATATAAAAGCTAAACAAAACAATAGTAGTAATTATCCTTCTTCCATGTATTATGATGACATGATTTCTAGTAATGGTAGTGATATGTGTAATATGTTTGCATCGTACTTCTCTTCTCAGCCTAGTACTATTCCTGATGATTCGACAACAAATAGCAGTTTCAATATATCAAATTATGCGTCAGAAACTTTTTCTTCTTTGTATATTAGCAAGGATGACATTCTGGATAATTTACTTGAGTTAAATATTAATAAGGGTGCTGGTCCAGATGGAATTCATCCATTCTTTATAAAAAGCTGTGCAAGAAGCTTAGCGGAACCGCTAGCTATCATATTTAATAAATCGCTAGTAGCGGGAGTTTTTCCGGATTTGTGGAAAATTGCTAAAGTTGTGCCTATATACAAGAATGATGACAGATCGAATGTTAAAAATTACCGTCCTGTATCAATTTTGAGTATCTTTGGTAAGTTGCTTGAATCTTTTGTAACTACAGCTGTACAAAGGCATTTTAAGCAATATTTAACTCAGCATCAGCATGGCTTCGTGCAGTCTAGATCAACCATTACAAACCTAGTATGCTTCATAGAAAGGGTCATGAAAGCTGTTGATGAGGGCCATGAGGCTCACGTTGTGTACACTGATTTTAGTAAGGCATTCGACTTCGTTCCGCATAATATCTTGGTGAGGAAGATTTCTGGATATGGATTTGCAGGTTCTCTGTTAAATTGGATAAATTCCTATCTTACTGGCAGGTTTTTTTTTGTGGTACTCAACGGGTTCGAGTCAAGGCAATATCCTATTCATTCTGGCGTTCCTCAAGGCTCCCATCTGGGGCCCATACTTTTCAACATTTTTGTCAATGACATCCCGGATTGCATTAATCACTCCGAAACTTATATGTATGCGGACGACTTAAAAATATTAAAAGTGGTTAAGTCAGAGAGCGATGCATTTGCATTGCAGATGGATCTTGAGAACCTTGTTGAATGGTGTACTAATAATTGCATGTCTCTTAATCCAAATAAATGTGTTTTTATAAATTTTACACGTAAAATTTTGCATACGATTGGATATAATTATAGCATTAATAATATGGCACTATCAGAGGTTGAAACTGTCAAGGATCTTGGTATTTTGCTAGATAAAAAACTGACTTTTGTTCCTCATATACAAAATATTATAAACAAGGCTTCAAAATTATTAGGTTTTGTACTTCGTAATATTCGGTCATTCAAAAACAGACGCACTAAAATCATTCTTTATAATAGTTTAGTAAGAAGTATATTAGAATATGGCTCAATAGTCTGGAGACCCCACTACTCAACACATATGCTGAGAATTGAAAGGATTCAGAAACGTTTCATGTGGCATCTTGCATTCGCTGAAGGTCAGGCTAGGATGATTAAGTCATATGAGGATAGACTTGACAAATTCCTCTTGATTAATCTTAATAAGCGTCGTGATCTCATTGATTTGTTATTCCTGGCCAAACTTATGAGTAACAAGATTGACTGCCCTCAACTGTTAAGTCAAATTAACATTAGGATACCATATCACTACCCTAGGATGAAAATTACGAGGCTCCTTTCTCCCCCTGTACGTCGGACTAAAATGGGTAGAAACTCGCCAATTCCTCGTCTGTGCAACCTATTTAATAAATTCAGCTTAAACTTAGATTTTGCTGATTCTATTCAAAAGACTCGCAAAGTAATTTTGTCTGTTATTTAAATAACTATTTTTAGTTTATACTTAAACACATACTCAGTATTTACTTACATTTAATTTACAATTGTAACTTTAACTCTAACTTTTGTTATATTTATTCTTCACTTCACAGTTCACAGTTTTAATTTTAGTTCATCGCAGTGGTAGATACCTAATATGTTACAGATTATGTGCAAGCGATGTTTGTCTATAAAGATTGTGCAATCAGATCTATTTTTTGGTGAATGGTGATTGTTATTTTTCATGTATTGTTGTAACAATTGTTGACAAACTTAATAAATAAAATAAAAAAATAAAATAAAACATTAAACTTTAACGACCGCTTTCCCCAGGTTCTCTCCAGCCAACATGCCAATGAATGCATCGAACAAGTGATCATAACCCTCGGTGACGTGTTCCCTTGTTTTCAGCTGCCCACCTTTGATCCATTCAACTAGTTGTTTGAACGCTTCTGGCCATCGTTCCACCCACCGGGACACAAGGAATCCTTCCATTTTCAGCTGCTTAAATACCAACGAAGGCTGAAGAATAGTCGCTTTAGGCATCTTGTTCACATCTTCATTATATGAACTAATCGACCCACATACGGATACCCTACCAAACAAATTCATCTGACTTATAATCACGCTGCTCAGTTCTCCGCCGACATTGTCAAAGTAACAATCTACTCCCTTAGGAGCGGCCTCTTGAAGTTCTTTGAGGACATCAGCAGTTTTATAATTGAAAGCTCTGTCGAAACCCAAATCTTTCTCGAGCCATTGCACTTTGTCATCAGATCCAGCGAACCCGATCACTTTGCAACCTTTGATTTTAGCTATTTGGCCAACTAGGGACCCTACAGCTCCTGCTGCACCAGTCACCACGACAGTCTCGCCAGCTTTTGGGTTGCATATCTCTAAAAAGCCAAAATATGCCGTTGCACCAGGCATGCCGACGGCTCCGATGCCCAACGACTCTGATAAACCTTGTAAATCCGGCAATTTGTATATTAAATCAGTCATAATTGCAGTTTCAGTTGGAGTTGTGATAAAGTAGTCTTTCCAACCTTTGTGGGTAACAACTTTGGTTCCTACTGGATAATCGGCATTTTTGCTGTCCTCTACTTCTCCTACTTGGAAGCCAAATTGGTCATAGGGGACGCTTATTTGTGTGTTGTAAGCCCTTTGGTAGGGGTCCACGCTAATCCACTCTGCCTTGACAAGGATTTCTCCGTCTTTCAATGGAGGAAGTTCTTCCTCTACGAGTTTGAAGTCTTCACGCTTCGGTACGCCTTTGAAGTGATTCAAAACTACTTGCTTCCTTGCCTTTACCATATTGTTTTTTTAAAGTTAATTGTTGATCACCTGGTCTGTAAACAAAAAAATATTTATATAAATACCTACTTACCTACTGCATGTATATTCTATACTAAAAGTCGCGATGGGTATATTTACATACTTGATTAAAATGTTTATTTTTTAGGTCAAGGGATTTACGACTAAATTAAAACTCTTATCTACTTGTACCTAGGTATGTGGTATGTGGACCGTCTGTTGTGGATGATGTTATAAAACAGCTAAACAAGTGAATTGTTGGATGTTGGCCTCAGAATACAGAATGTTGGAACGCTTATCTACTTCGAACAGTTTGTAATCATTTTTTTCTGAGAATTCTGTTGCAGTAATTAGGTATGTAGGTATAAAATCTATAAATACCGCGTGAATGATAAATTTTATCTTTGAATTTTAAATTGGATTTTTGTCTATACCTACCTAATGTCTGTAGTTTTTAATACCTGGAATATGTTGAGTATTAATTCAACAAAATTATTTAAAAAAGATTTAAAACAAATTTTCGCGGGCGAAGCCGCGGGCAATCTTATTAGCTTATAAAATACTAGCTGTTACCCGCGGCTTCGTCCGCGTGAGTTTCGCTTAGATGAAAAATCTTTTTGTGTTTCAAACTGTAGTAACCTAAACTCCAGTAGGTACTCAAAATTTCAGCCATTTGGGTATATCATGTCCCGCGGGAATAAATGTTGATGAACGGGAATAGATGTTCCAGATCTTCAATTTTTATATGTCATCAGAAAATGCTCATCAGGTTGAACGACTTTTCTTAAGGCACCATTTCCATATATGTAATAGTGTAGCTGGTCTCTTGGAGTTCTTCATCAGATGTTCCAGATCTTCAATTTTTATATGTCATCAGAAAATGCTCATCAGGTTGAACGACTTTTCTTAAGGCACCATTTCCATATTTCTTATAGTTTAGCTGTTCTGTTAAGGATCTTCATCAGGTGTTCCAGTTTTCAAAATCAATTATAGCCTATATGTTACCCAGGCTTAATAGCTATACAACTAAAAAAGTTTCATCCGTCCAGTAGTTTTTGCGTGAAACGCGTACATACATACAGACAGATAGCAAGAAATTCCTAAAAAATATTTTTGCTTTCTATTATTCTTTTTAGGTGTCCCTCTATCCATTTCAATCAAAAATACTAAATGTACAGACAAAATATTTTTACTGTTTTATTATATGTATAGACTAGCTGCTGCCCGCGGCTTCGCCCGCGTGAGTTTCCTTAGATGAAAAATCTTTTTGTGTTCCAAACTGTAGTACCTAACCTAAACTCCAGTACTTACTCAAAATTTCAGCTATTTGGTTATCCCGTGTCCCGCGGGAATATATTAGGTACTCGTTGTATAGTCGCGGTGTTAAAATGAATCAAAAGTGATATTTCATTCAATAAACGATCTTCGTCTGCTCGTTATCTACAATTTCCCGTGTACCACCACTCCCACCCCGAGTCCCTCTTTATCCTATCCCGTGTCCTGCTCATCAGGTTAAACGACTTTTGCTAAGGCCCCATTTCCATTTTTTATAGAGTAGCTGGTCTCTTGTAGTTCTTCATCAGATGTTCCATAAATTTTTATACGTCAGCAGAAAATGTTCATAGGTTAAACGACTTTTGCTAAGGCGCCATTTCCATATAGTAATAGTGTAGCTGATCCCTTGGAATTCTTCATCAGATGATCCTGATCTTCGATTTTTATACGTCAACAGAAAATGCTCGTCAAATTGATAAACTTTTCCAAAGGTACCATTTCCATATTTCTTATAGTTTAGCTGTTCTTTAAGGTTCTTCATCAGGTGATACAGTTTTCAAAATCAATTATAGCCTATATGTATGTTGCCCAGGCTTAATAGCTATACAACAAAAAAAGTTTCATTCAAATCCGTCCAGTAGTTATTGCGTGAAACGCGTACATACATACAGACGGACGGACAGACAGATAGACAAAAAATTGCTTGTAGGCGGCGAAATTTCAAATGGGATTTGTCTATAGGTACGCAAATTCACCCCTTTTTTTGGACTGGAAGGGTTGAAATTGTGAACAACCCTTTCTTATGTGGGCAGTATCCATACTAATATTATAAATGCGAATGTTTGGATGTGAGTTTGTGAATTTGTGAGTTTGTGAGGATGTTGGTTACTCAATCACGCAAAATCTACTGGACGGATTTCGATGAAATTTGGTACAGAGGTAGATAATGACCTGGAATAGCACATAGGCTACTTTTTATCCCGGGAAAAAGCACTGTTCCCGTGGGAAATTCACGCGGGCGAAGCCACGGGCAAAAGCTAGTATAGTATAATGAAGACACTAACCAAATTACACGTTTATAGCTTTTATAGTTTCGGTTTTGTGTTAATAAATTAGTTTACCCTAGAGGTTAAATTTCAAAAAACGCTGAAACACGCCATTGTTTATTTTTGGTGAGAAGCATTCTTGCAAAGTTTCAAGTAAATCGAGATATATTGTATAGTATATATTAATGTATAGATTATATTAATGTAAGCTTGCCCGCGATATTATTATTATAAATGCAACAATTCATCACTGCGCAATATTAACTGAACAGTGTTGTTTATTTTGATGACTAACGACCGTACCCAACCCAACCCGATTTCGCTCCGGTTGTGATAAAAAAATATTCGTATCTAAATAACAATGACCAGCAATAAAATTCGTTGTTTTGTTAATAAGATAGAGTACATAGAAACGGACACACGAGGGATTTTCTTACTTAATATAAGTGGTACCTATGTATTAATGATTACCTATTTATTTTTAGTTTGGTAGATTTGTATCTCTGTCTGTGAATTTTATATAATTTACTGAAATTTAACAAATAGGTATATACAGTCATTCACACATCATCAGTCATCACACATCATACAGTATTTTTGATCGAAGTGTCTATTTCTAATAAGTTACACCAAATAATATTTGTTAAAACTTACCTAATAACAAAAGAGCTGTAGATAGTAAACCCACTGCAGAGATAACTGGCTATGGCTATTAAAAAACCAGACCGGCCGGTAATTCACTCACAACACAGACAACGCTTTGAGTCGACGGGGAGTGAATAAATTCATTCATGTGAACCGATCGCTACAAGTATAATGTCTTTGTTTGCCACACGCATAAATTACTCTTGACCGTGCCTGCAGATGAATGTCAAAGCCATCTAGACTGACAAAGCAATAAGGTGGGAAATTCAAAAGTTTCTTGACAAACTTTGCATTACACGTTGTTGTATGATGCAACGATGTTGTGTATCAATGCAACCGCAATATTGGTACCGCTGCTGGAGCGATGAGGTTCTGAAAGACTCACAGAGTAACAGAGTTTATAACTGGCGACGTCAAGACCCGCCAAAAAATGGCGAATATCGAAGGCCAAGGTCCACTTCGGGTCGATGCGCCGCAGCAGTAAGTGTTAAAACTATTATTTAAAATATTTTATTTCTACTAAAGTTATGTAATAAATCATATTTAGGTATCGATTTAAACTTTCACAACCGCTTTTCCAAAATTTTCTCCTTTCAGCACTCCAATAAAGGCATCAAACACCTTATCGAATCCCTCGGTCACGTGTTCTGGAGCCTTCAATTTTCCACTTTTTATCAACTTAACTAGTTCCCCAAAAGCCTCATTCCAGCGCTCAAACCAGTCCCAGACAACAAATCCTTCTACTTTCAACGACTTAAACAAAATAGCTGGTTGCACTAGCGTTACTTTCGGCAGGTCACCAGGCTTCGAATCGTAAGAGCTGATACTTCCAACAATCACAACCCTTCCAGCGCTGTTCATCTGGTACATGACCGTACTACTTATTTCTCCACCGACGTTGTCCAAATATATATCAACACCCTCAGGCGCTGCCTCCTGGAGAGCGTTAGCAATATTGACGGTCTTATAATTGTAGGCCTTGTCAAATCCTAGCTCTTGCTCCAGCCATTCTACTTTTCGATCAGATCCAGCAAATCCAATCACTTTGCAGCCTTTGATTTTGGCCAGCTGTCCAACTAGGGACCCCACTGCTCCGGCAGCCCCGGATACGACGACAGTTTCCCCAGGTTTAGGCTTCCCTATTTCCAAAAAGGAAAAATAAGCTGTGGCTCCTGGCATGCCAATATATCCTACAGCTAATGAGGGCGATAGGCCTTGAAGATCAGGGAGCGCATATCTTCTGTCTGATCTGACAAGAATAGGAGCGCTCATGTTTACTACGCTGTAGTCACACCATCCTCTGTGGGTGACCACTCTTGAGCCGACAGGATGCTTCGGATCTTTCGATTCTTGAACGACGCCGACTTGGAAGCTAAATTGGTCGTATGGCAGTTGAAAATTTGCATTGTTAATCCGCAGATACGGATCGACACTAATCCATTCAGCTTTGACGAGGATCTCGCCATCTTTTAGAGGAGGAAGTTCTTCTTTCACGAGTTCATAGTCACTGAGTTCGGGCAAGCCCTGGAAATATTTGTTGACGACATATTTTTGTCCCAACACCATTTTTGTGCCGTCAATCTAAAATTAATTTAACATAGTTATTAGAGATTATGATCTTTATATAACTTATGCCAAGACTCATTTTGGGTCATTGCGCCATAATAGTTAGTTAACGATTACCTATCAAATAAGTTGACTTTGAATTTCAGAATGTAAAATAAATGATTCATCATTTCGTGTCGTATCAAATTGTAGAAAAAATTAAATTTTTTCTTCCTTCCTTCATGTTCTTACGGTTATTTTCAAAAATGTCTGGGTCATTGATTAAATGCGTGAGCAGAGGAACATAAATTCATACAGATTATAAAAATACTATGTAACCACCACCGATCCATCGCTTCTAGTAAATTAGTTGTAGATATTGTATCTGATAATACTTAAAAAAATATTAATCTTACCTTTTCTGCCTTTAAAAATATTTCCTAAAGGTGGTGATGCATACACAATATATATTTTTGACGCCACTAATATCTATTCGCTAACGTGTTATACATGTCGGAGTTATTTTTACAATAAAATAGGAATTATCAGCGCAGCAGTATCTTAAAGCGAAAGTAGTCTTATCTCAGAGATGTTGCGCAATGTTATGCAATAAAAATGATAAATACTTATTTATTCTTACCATTATGAGGTCGCGTTAGTGGGTTTTTAGGTTTTCTTAGGTAAAAATGGAAAAGGAAATTGAAACGACTACCTATAATAAAAATATTTTTTATATACTTAATTATACTTTACTTAGATAATGAAATAAAACATATTATCGATTTAAACTTGCACAACAGCTTTTCCAAAATTTTCTCCTGTCAGCATTCCAATATAAGCATCAAACACCTTATGGAATCCTTCGGTTATGTGTTCTGGAGCCTTTAACTTTCCACTTTTTATCAACTTAACTAGTTCCCCAAAGGCCTCATGCCAGCGCTCGAACCAGTCCCAGATGATAAATCCTTCTACCTTTAATGTCTTGAACAAAATAGCTGGTTGCAATAGCGTTACTTTCGGCAGGTCACCAGGCTTCGAATCATAAGAGCTGGATACTTCTCAACAATAACAACCCTTCCAGCGTTATTCATCTGGTACATGACCGTACTACTTATTTCTCCACCGACGTTGTCGAAATATATATCAACACCCCCAGGCGCTGCCTCCAAGAGAGCGTTAGCAATATTGACGGTCTTATAATTGTAGGCTTTGTCAAACCCTAGCTCTTTCTCCAGCCATTCTACTTTTCGATCAGATCCAGCAAATCCGATCACTTTGCAGCCTTTGATTTTTGGCCAGCTGTCCGACTAGCGATCCCACTGCGCCTGCAGCCCCGGATACGACGACAGTTTCTCCAGGTTTAGGCTTTCCAATTTCCAAAAAGGATAGATAAGCTGTTGCTCCTGGCATGCCAATGGCTCCTACAGCTAATGAGGGCGATAGGCCTTGCAGGTCGGGGAGCGCATATCTTCTGTGTTCTCTACCAAGGATAGGAGCGCTCATGTTGACTACGCTGTAGTCACACCATCCTCTATGAGTGACCACTCTGGAGCCGACAGGATGCTTCGGGTCTTTCGATTCTTGAACGACGCCGACTTGGAAGCTAAACTGGTCGTATGGCAATTGGAGAGTCGGATTGTAAGCCCGCAGATACGGATCGACACTAATCCATTCAGCTTTGACGAGGATCTCGCCATCTTTTAAAGGAGGAAGCTCTTCTGTCACGAGCTCATAGTCGCTGAGTTTGGGCTCGCCCTGGAAATATTTCTTGACGACATATTTTCGTCCCACTACCATTTTGGTGCCGTTAATCTGAAATTAATATTTCATGTAATCCATACTAATATTATAAATGTGAAAGTTTGGATGTGAGTTTGTGAGTTTGTGAATTTGTGAGTTTGTGAATTTGTGAGTTTGTGAGGATGTTTGTTACTCAATCACGCAAAATCTACTGGACGGATTTCGATGAAATTTGGTACAGAGGTAGATAATGACCTGGAATAGCACATAGGCTACTTTTTATCCCGGGAAAAGCACTGTTCCCGTGGGGGAAATTCACATGGCGAAGCCGCGGGCAAAAGCTAGTGATTTTATATATACTTAAATTGAGTTTGTGTGACATTTTCTATTCGTCCTAAGTTCCGTTAGTTATGTATCTACGTATAGGTATGTAGAAAGACCAAAGTTTCAATCATCCCGTTAAACTTGCTAGTTTCACTAGGTAAGTAGTAGTTGGTAGGTATGTTTGTAACAGAATCTTGGATCAACTTTAACCTACTTATCAAAATGACTTTGTATTGTACGTACCTACGTAGATACAGGTTATAGTAACAATACTAGGATTAGCCTATCTAAACTTCCTTATTTTGATGATTCCTATAGATTTAAGAGCTTGGCCTGGCGGTTTAGGAACAACACATACACTTTTTAAATGTTTTTCACATGATTCAATAAATGGAACAATAAATGCGCAAATACAACACCTAACTGAACACTGAACTAACACAAATCAATATACCTTTAATTTATTTATTCATTAGCACGTACCTATCTGATTGTTTATCAATGCTATGTTAAATAACATGTGTGAATTACCACCGGTATCTACCTATTAGCTCATCGCTTCTAGAATATATAATTTAAAAAATAATATTCTTACCTCTTGCCTTCTCTGTTCGTTTTGTTGTAATTCTTTGTGTTTTCAGAAGTGGTAATCCATACAGCTATTATATATTTGATCCTACTTTTTTTAAATGGACGTGTTTACAGTCGAAGTTATGTTTACAATTAAACAGAAATTATCAGCGTCGCAATGTATAAATAGCGAAAAACTTCTTATCTTAAACGCCACCGGCTCGTCGATAATTACCACGACGCTTATATATAAATGTGCTCAGTCATTCATAATCCTAAACTGTTGTCTATCTGCTGTATAACGTAGTTCACCAAACGTTATTCATGTGAATGGTATTGGGAAATTTATTCTGATTAACCTTTATGAAACATGACGGCTTAAAAAATATTTTTTTTGTAGTTAGCTCTCTCAGCAAAAAAATAATCAAAATTAAGTATTCGTCAACCCAATCAGGAGATATTCCCGTAAATATTGCGAATTTTTGCATATTTTGTGATTTCAGACGGCAATCAAAACCTATAGGGTAAATCCGTTGACCTAAAATTATGAAATTGGGTAAAAGCAAGATCTAACGGTACTTATACTGGAATAAATCTGTGACGTATTGTTGAAGGTGGATATTAAAAGCGCATTTAACTCTGTGGACAGGGGTGTTTTGCTGGCTGAAGTAAAAGACAAAATTCCCTTTATATACAAATATCTATGGCAATGTTATGGCAAAAATTCGAAATTAATGTATAAGGACAATGTTTTACTTTCTTGTGTCGGATGTCAGCAAGGCGACCCACTCGGCCCGGCAGTGTTCAGTCTCGCTATTCATCCTATCATAAAAGAATTAAATTCTAAATTGAATGTGTGGTATTTGGATGACGGAACCTTAGGAGGTGATGCCCAATCCATTTTAACTGATTTCAAAATTCTTTTAAATAAACTTCAACAGATTGGTCTAGATTTAAATTTAAAAAAATGTGAGCTCTTTATCTCGGAAACAAATATTCAAAAAGATACCTACTATCATTGCAGACTTTAGGTCAATTTCTCCAGAAATCCAAATTATTGACAAAACTTCACTTCACCTCCTAGGTTCCCTCTATTTTTGATGAATCATTTTCCCATTTCATAGATAAAAAAATTATAAAGTTTCAGAACGCATCCGATCACCTTTCGGATATACAAACTCATTTCGCTTATGTAATAATTAAATACTGCCTGTTCGTTACAAATTTTACATACAATTTCCGATGCAGTCCTTTCTGGAAATTTCCTGATCCACGTGATCCACACAGCGATGATATTTTTGATTCTATTTTTTTTAATTGACGTATTTACAGTCGAAGTTATGTTTACAATGAAACAGAAATTTTTAGCGTCGCATCGCAATGTATTGTTTAGAAATAAATGAATATGAATATAAATAGCGAAAAAAGTCTAACGCCGGCAAGATGATTACTACTACGCTTATGAAAATGTAGTCATGATTCACTATTGTGTCTGCTGTATAAAGCAGTGCAATACACGTTATTCAGTGTACCTATAACTCTCTCAGCATGTGAATGGTATTGCGCAATTTATTCTGATTTATCTTTAAGAAACATGTTAAATTATTTTTTTAGTAAATAAATTATATAATTCCATGAAATACATAGCGACGCTCACCTTCTATATCAAGTTACCATTACTAGGTTCCTACCTAGGTTCCTTGAGGAGTACAGAGGAGCAGCACTAGGGGAGTATTTCCGGAAATTCCTACGGAAACGGAGAAAAACGTAGTAGTGATGCACTGTGTAGATGCACTGTAGAAAGCCATATGTAGTTTCTGTGTACCTATATACCCCCACGAGAAACATTCATGCTATGTGAAGCCTTTTCTGGCGTAGAAAATTTACACAATGATCCGCACCAACACAAATCCGTTTTCAAGAACTTTGTGAAAATCTTCGAAATGGATCTCTTTGCTCAATACTTCTGAATCAAGTGTCACTAAACTGACAGAACCTTAACAAATTACCGTAAAACATTTTTACAACGTAGTGATTATTTTTTTCTCTGATTTTTATCAAGTCCAGGAACCATGGATTGCGGAGACACTGCCATCCCACCAAGCCCTAAAGAAATGACTTTCGCTAAGTCCAAAGTACCAATTTTCGGGGCTCTGATAGACTACATGGATACTAGTATGAATTATCTTCGACAGAACTCCTTCGCCCAAGCAGACACACTCCACAAAAGGGCGTCGAAGGCCACTCTGTCTGCGACTTTCATGACTGCTGTGTGTTTATTGCTAGGGCTGACTTGCAATATCAAGCTGGAGGTTGTGACGTTAGATGAGGAACCACTGCCGAACGACCTGCATATTATGCTCATGAGCAAGGAAGACAAGCTGTATATTGACGACATCGACGTTACTAGTAAGTATCATACTGCCACAGGGCGGGCGCTTCATAGAAACGGCGCGTCAAATATACCTACTACTATTACAAATGAAACTGTATATCCGTGAACACGTCAGTAACACGTCAATGTGTGCGTTTTCATAGTCATAACGTCCCACAACTACACAAGAACGGGGGAGAAGTGCTTGCCATATTGCGGGAGGGGCAGGGAGTTTCCTTTCTGTACGTAGTACTTATATTAATTCTGTGATACTGCTTAAGTAAGTGACTACGATTCAACACTGGGCGCGGATAGCATCGCAGAAGATTCTCAAGCATGCTTCGGCGTAAATTGTATGCATTTATGGACCTTAACTGTCTTACTACAAAACGATGTCTAAATGTTTATGTTGTTGTAGATGTTTATGTGTTGTTGTTGATGTCTAAAGTTAAATACTTGTTAAACACATTACCCTTACAATTATAATTCACGTGCTTTAATGACATTTTCTAGTTGTTGTAGTTGTGTGTTTTTCTTATGAAAGGGTAATGTGTTTAGCAAGTATTTAACTTTAGACATCGTTTTGTAGTAAGACAGTAACTACTTTATGGAAGTTTAAATTTTCTTTAGCAAATTGTAAAATGTGCTGTGGTGCAAACCCAGAGAGATGGGTTAATTAAATTGCATCTGCTATTACTAGTAATGAGGCTTCGCTAAAAAGGAGTAACTCTCAAGTCTCTCTGTCAGCTTTTTGTTGAATTATTTTTAAGATGACTTTTACTAAAAACTACATCTAAATAAACAATAGGCAGTCAACAAGCTAATTATTAAAAAATAAAAACAAGATTGACAACTCACATAGCCTATGTCACTCGGAGGAATGCATGGAATCTAAGAATACCTCTCACATCAAAATCTATACAGCGGTTCAGGTCTTATGGTGAATAAAGAAACTTACATACATGAACCCTGAAAACTCCTTTTTTGGTCAGTCGTGTAAAAATGGGTAATTTTTGCTCTTTTTATAAATATTTTCATCTGTATCTCTCACAACAGACCAACAATAGTCACCTAGATATTTTGGTCCCAAAAACCTTTAAATTTTGCTCAAATGATTATAAATCTTGGCGAAATCGCTCACATTGTTTATCACTCACGCTAAAAAGATTTTCTTGACTAACTTAGACAACTGCGAATCTCTTATAAGGTCCTTGAGTTCAGATTGGGTTATCAAATGTGGACTGTACTTACCATCGAAAA
The DNA here is from genome assembly GCA_018467065.1 of Ephestia elutella. Taxonomy (NCBI): domain Eukaryota; kingdom Metazoa; phylum Arthropoda; class Insecta; order Lepidoptera; family Pyralidae; genus Ephestia; species Ephestia elutella. Next base: position 7,485,284 of record CM031580.1, on the reverse strand, counting down.
AGTTATTTGAGCTTGATTGTTTACTGTCACTATGCTTGTGAATTCTAATACTACTCGTACATACGCCCCGGATGCTGCAAAAACATGGTTAGGTACTTTTATGTAAGTATCAAATAATAAAATGCAGATGAACTTATTTCTTTATTTACGTTACCTAAGCTTTTACGTTACCGTCTAAGTACCTACCAACCTAGGTTTATTTCCTGTGGACTGCGGTTGTATAATTGTATTTTATTTTCATTATAGGAGTAATGTGGTGCATCGAAGCTTCAGACGCTCTTGTCATGCTTATCAGCTGTTTTTTGATTTGGAATTCATCAAATGTGGCAAGTAGAGTAACCATCACTTGTTCCAATCAACCTAACATTTTATTGTAATAATTTATCATAATCGGTGTACTTATGTTAGTGTGATATGATGTGAAGTGTGATTAAGGATTTCATCCTATGTTGTGTACACCATCGATATGTAAACATTACAATGCACTGAGATTCTAGTATCCCAATCCTATCCCAACTTCCAAATTAATAAATGTTTTTTATTTAGTTTAAAAACTTACGTGACCGGGAGTGTTTTCAGCAGTTTCCTTAAAATCTGTTTATTATCAGCTTAGGTACATAGTTAAATAATTTTTAAAATTGTACTCGTTATGAGTAATGAAAACAACTCTACTAAAACTTGTATACAATAATTGAAGCGGTGGTTGTTGAGTGGTAGGGCGCCCGCCTGTGGATGCAAAATCCCTCATATGTGTAAAGAGTACTTCCCCGTACGTGTCTACTATACGCATTATGCACTCTTCCACGATTATATCAGAGTTTATTAATTTAGAACTTCAGACTACTCTGTTTAAAAACAATGACTTATTTCTTTTCTTAGGTTCGAATCCTGCCTGGGCTACATGAGTTTGTATACCAATCTGACTCATGTTAGTTTTCATCGACCACCACTTGCTTCCGGTGAAGGAAAACATCGTGAGAAAACCTGCACTCTGGTTGATGATTATCAGCTACTGTGTAATGGAGAAGGCAATGGCAAACCACTCCATAAAAAAATTGCCAAGAGAGTCGTTGTGTGTGTTTCATTCCATATAATGACCACGACCCTCAGTCATGAGGAAATACGACTAAAGAGAGAGAGATACAATAATTATTTATGTAACACCCTTATTGATAGATAAACATAATAAAACTACAGGTGGTATGAAGATAGTTCTTATTTAATACATAATTAAGTATATCAACAGAAATCAAATTAATCAATAGAAATGTAAAACTGATGGAAGATAAAGATTTGGTTTTTGATAAGGCTTGATTGTTTTTTTTAAGTTAATGTTAAATACAATAAAAATAGCCGCTTCCAACCGGTTAATGTAAAAATCAATGGCCCATGTTTAGCAGTGGACATCCTGTGACTGAAATGATGATGAGGGCCAATAAACACAAATCAACTTAACTTGTCTTGTGTTGATGGTTGTATTCTTTTAGATTAGAAGTGGATTTGCTAATAAAAATCAAGTACTAAGGATAACTGTTTCACTATGTAGGCGTTAAACTTGGTACATATATGATCGAACTATCATCGCTACGGTTTTTACATATTTATATTGCGGAACCCAACTTATTATCCTGCTACCACTCCCAAAAAATGCACATTCATGATCTTTGTCTATTTGGGTAATCTTTTTTGTTGACATCTATTATGATAATAATCATATTGAATTTTAAATTTGTTTTTTTACAGCGTACTCCACTTAGCGAGTACCTGTTCCTACCATGGCTGGGTGCAACTCTGCGAGGTTTGTTCCTGAGACAGGCCCCAACAGTCGGGGCGCTCCTCTATACCATGGCAGTCATCAATGGCAACATCAACCCGTTGTTCCTTACTGCGTTTTCATTCCTCTTCTGTACGTAACTTCTTTTTATCTGGTGGCAGATTTTTCAACGTCCTTAAAGGTAGCATTCTCATTTGTGTAAGTATAAATCGTTGTACAGTGGGGCATTTTTTTAGGTATTTTTAAAATTCCCAACAGGCCAACTAGTTGGTCAACGAGTTGGTCGTGGTATGTCAACGATGATAAATCGAACTAAATATGAAGAGATCGGCCAGTGATAGTGGATTAGGAAACTTTCGTAATGGCCGGTCACGTGAGTGACCAAAAATTATCTTGATCTCTCTCTGGTCCCAGTTGTATATGAAGATGTCAAAACTCACCAATCCACATTGAGCCGCGTTGTGGATCATGGCCCATACAACCAGTGCCGTAGCAGTGGGGACGTTGAAACGGCGGATAATGAATCGAACTATTACAGTTTTTGAACAAGCTAATTATTAAAAAAAACACGACTGACAACTCACATAGCTCGGAGGAATGCAAGGAATTTAACAATACTTCTCACATCAAAATCGGTGGAATAAAGAAACTTACATACATGAACCCTGAATTAGTCGTGTAAAAAAAAGACTTCCACTGAATTTTTAGTGCTGAGAATACTAACATAGTTACTGTAACGGCCCCGACACGAATGCGTAGAATATAAGTACATGTTTGTGTCATAGGTACCTACAATCAGATTGTAACAGTTCAAATACGAACGTGTTATTTCTTCTCAAATATTTACATGATAAAAAGAGAGAAATTGAACTAACCTTGTCATCTTCAGGAGGTTTTGAACTGAGTCTGTAAACTGTAGTTTTGTTGCATATTACTAGTTATTTGGTAAATTTAATTATTGAAAACGGCAGCGTATTGTTGGCTCTATAAATTGTAAACAAAGAAAATAATGTCATTTTGACAACGTCAAGTAATGACACCGAAGGAAAAACGTTCCGGATGCAATGATATTATTATTAGTACGCAAAGAATTGAGGGCACAAAATAATTGTGAAGTTCGTTAGTTAAAGAATAAATATTAGCTTATTATAATAATTTTAAACATGCGAAGGGTAAATATAGGATTTATTTTTAATAGGTAACTATTCGCTGTCAAGTGTATAGGCCACTTGAATTATAGATCTAGTGTCTATGATAGAAAATTTGGTCGATGGTAGAAGTTCCGTTGATATTTGCACCTGTTGTTAAATTAGGAGGTAGATTCACCCGGAAGAGTGGCGTGATTAAATTGACTGCCCAATAGTAGCACAGGGATGTCACGTGATATTTTGTCCAAAGCTGGAGGGAAACGAATCATTGCCAGTATAGGAATTATTTTGCCATTATTGATTTTTCTGTTCGTTTGATTGTAACATTTTGGGGTACGGAAAATGGATGAATAATGAAATTAATCTTGATAATAGAGGAAAAGAAGATAAGGATATGATCGGCAACGAGCTGAACTGTTTGGTTTATGTCGATTATAAAGAAAGTAGAAAATAATTATTAATTAAGCTAGACTATAGCACAAGTAATTGCGTGGAAATAGTTATTTTGTAAGAATTATGTATAAAATCATGCTATTATAAGGTATATTTTACATTAGCTATTTATATTGTTATTTCGGTGGATATAGGGTTCGGGAGAATAGAATTATTATAGTTGCAATACAGGAAGTAAGGTAGGGGGAGCTTGGAATTCATGGAAGATTCGAGATTTTTACACACACATAGACAAGAGGCGGTTGCATAAAACTGATAGGAAGGGTCATTCGAGGCTTTTTCATCTGCGGTCTTTGGGGGACAACGTTGTGCTGCCGGGCGCCAATCTCACCTCTGTAAGAAGCGTCATTGAAGAAGTTTATTTTAAATCAAGATAGAAGTAGTCTGCAAGAAAAGTGTTTGGGCGCAAGGTTTCTTCATGAGGCTTAGGAACGCATATTTCCCCGCGAGTCTTTTGAGAGAAAAATACGTTATTGCGAGCTTGAAATGGTAAAATTAAGTTCGGTTTTAACGTATATAGTTTAATTTGAAGAATTCACAAAATAAGTAGATTTCCCCAGTAAATTTAATTACATATTAGAGTAGTTGAGCATTAGCTGCGATTTGACGAGAATATGGGTTTTGCCTGATATCTGCGAAAGTGGATAGAGGGTAGAATTCGTTTCTTGATCAAATAGATATTTTGATTTGTTTCTTTAAGGGCTATTTGTAAGAACCTTGCGGGGTAGGTCCTGGAGCTTGGCTTTGCAACGTGTCAAGTGGGCTTCTGTTAAGAGAATGCCTAGTTTAGTTGCTTAGTTGAATGAAAGCGCTTTCATTGAGCCCAGAGCCGACGATCCGAAAGGCGCAGAGATCTAATCTCACTGGACGATTTGGAAGACTGCCTCATATAACTAAACCTCGGTTAGGGCATAAACCTGTTCCCTCCCAATCAGGTTTATCACGTTGGGCTGTTAGAAAGTAGGATAACGGGTTGCCCACTCGGCGTTTTAGAAGCTAGGGGTTTTAACTAAATGTTGGCCCAAAAACCAAGAGTAGGACACGTTTGTAGGATGATAGGCAGGTAAATTTCTATTAGGGAAGGGAGAAGCTCTCCCGAAGTCTCGTAGCTAGCTGATAGGAGGGTATTCCTTACACCGGGGATACCTAATTAGGGACCCATCTCATTGCACTATGAAATGGTTTAAAATTCTGTAGTTGTCAGGGACTTAGGGACCGATAGGGACAAGAATAGGCCTTAATTTCACATACATATAGGTAGGGGTGTTAAAAATGGCTGGTAGGAAATGGCGCCATTTTTAGGAATTAAAACACAAAATAAAACAAAATGGTCAAATAACACAAATAATTAGTCGGTTTATCATTTATCAAAATGGAGGTATCAAAAGTGTGAATTGAAGGTTCCTAGGAATCTTATAATTATAGGGCTATTTATAAAACCTAACCAATATCGGAAAATAAGTAATTGACTAAGGAAAATTTAGAAAGTGAAAGTTCTTAGTTGTGCTAATTATGTGTTGAAGTGACTATAGATTCGGTGAGTTTCCAATTAACCTTATCATTATTTACAAATACTGAATGTTGTGGGTAATGGAACGTTTCCAACCCCTTTTCCTACTTATTTGACTCAATTTAGTCATGTACTTAATGGATGTTGACTTTACTTGTCTATATATTTGAGTAAATACCTAATAATTGTTCCAATCTAGTGAATAAGATCATACTCTAATCCTTGTACCGGCATTGGTCAAATTCCTTGTTGAGAAAGTTAAATTTATTAGTAAAACTATATTCCTTAAAGATGGGAGTCTATACATTTATAAAACTTACAAATAAACTACAAAAAGTTTGATTCTAGTTGTGTTCAGTGTCTGCTCGAATCTAGATACAAGGCAGTTACCGCCTGTGTGCTATGTCAAAAGATATTTTAGTACACTATCAAAGGATATTGAGTAGTTGCTACCACTCACTGGAATATCTGCAAATAACTTCTAAATATTCATAAAGAAATTGATTTATTAAGGATGATTCCTTTGGTTGAGTACAAATAGCTTCTATTATTGAGTGGAGATAGACAAATTCACTAATAATGGTGATAAGTACTGAATCAATCTAAAATACAATGGATCTCAGATTTAAGGATGTAATTCTAACCTGAAAATTATATAAACAAAAGACAAGTCAAGTTACATCAGTTTGAGTAATGCTAATTCTCTTCTGCACACTTAACTTACCTATTACCACCTGTTGGTAAACCCACATTATAACTCTAACATAATTAAAGTATGAGTACATCACCACTATCCCTATTATTAATTAATTTTAATAACTTACTCTCCTTCAGAGATCAGATTTATCAGTATCCCATTAATGAATTGTAAGGTTGAATTCATATATGATATATAGTTAATCATTTAAATTTTAACATAAAAACAAAAGATCTCAGCTGATCACAATATATAGGATAAATCCATAATTGTGAAACTGATAAGTCACTTGGAGACATTTTGTCTCTCCTCTCTGTTTTATTTAATTATACAAAGACAGACAGACTAAACTATGTTCAGACCTTAGTTATTCATTATTTATATTGAAATCAAGAAAATAATAGCTGAGCATCTGGAGGGAATCTGTCCAAGTCTGGAGCCGAAGGTTACTGTAACATGCGGACGGAGGGGCATGTTTCCATAAGCCAGATCTAGCTAATAAAGCTGAGAATTATCAATTTTGTAGCAATATTTGCATTTTTCATACTTACATATTTTTACCGACCTTAAGAAACACATACTTACTTATATAAACATTTCTAGCGGGGCCTGGTCCATACTAGACCCAACTATAAGCTGAGAGATTCTATTAAAGCAAATAAAACCATCATCGGTACCATTGGTCATATACTTTATACTCACCTATCTAAGTTAAGCGTTAGGAACACACATATGTTAGTAGATATCTTTCAAAGTTGCGGTATTTCAAAAGCTGGAAAACCTCATAGCTCACCTTATAATTAATAATTCAATAATTAGTAGTGTTAAGTGTATATTTAAGACAAACCAATAGTATAAGTTAGCCAAGTAAGATTTAGTTTTAATTTCTATAGATAGTCCTTAGCATTATCTGTAATTCCTGTAGTGTATATAAGGTTGGTTAAGACACAGACAGTACATAGTAGTAAGACATTTAATCCAGGTTATAATAATAGGCTCCCGACATAGCACTTCGAAAAGATCCAAGGTTCATTGCGGAATACAATCAGGGAACTACACTAGGAGATCACAGCACAACTCATAATATTACGAGAACTAACATGTAAACACACTTTATATTAGGTTAGGTCATTCTCAAGCTAGGTTAAAGATAAATCAAATAAGAGTAGATATTGAGTAGGTTAGAATAGTTACTTCTGGGTGACGTAACCAGGGATTTAACCATTCTTGGAGACGTTGACTAGAGGGTTTGTTACATCTGGTTGGTGCAGTGACCAGGATTATTACTTCAGATAGTACTTTTGACCAGGATTTAAATTAAAATAAAATAAACAGTTAGTAAGCACTTTGGTTTTGGTTACATGTTGGTTCTCGGTATTGTGGGGAAAAATAGCCAGAACGTGTTGGAACGTTGGCTACATCTGAGGCGGTGAGAGTTGATAGAATGCTTTGTCGTGGAGTCTTCGTAACCATCGATTTATGTGTCTTCTTGTGTAAGGCAGAATCCTTCCATTACGTGTCTATAAAACCCAACGTTAGTGTGTTGCTTCGTATAAATTGGCGTTAATTCTTTAACATTGCATTATCGTAGTCGAAGTAAATGATTTTTCTAATAAAATAAAATAGTTATGTATTGCGTACTGGTTAATAAAATCATTTGGTTATTCGCACAACATAATTGACAAAGCGAGAATGAAATCACTGCGTTATAAGAGACAGGACTCCCATTCAAAAAAGTGTCCGATACAGATGTCAAAACGAAGGTACCGACCGATAGAGATGCACTTATGCGAGGAACTGCAGGTACGAATGAGATGGAAATAGTCGACCATCAAATCGCTACTCCGTTTCATAGATCAATTTTTTCCTATGAAGTTGCGACCACCTAATTGACATTTCAATAGTTGACAGTCGCGTTCTTAATTATGTCAAAAATTTTGTTAGGGCAAAATTGATTATACCATTCAGCCTATTCAATATGAGATGATTAATAAAAAAAAAAAGAATAAATAAATAGAAGTAATTTAGATTAAATTACCATCCGTTATAAGTAAATAAAGGAAAATATAATAAATCTATTTGTAATTTTTACTCAGCCTAAACAAAATAGAAGTTTCATTTCGAGTTAGCGCCATCTAACTATCAGGGGTCGTATTAAATTCCATGTAAAAGTCTTAGTGTCTTAGTGTATTAGTTCAGCCGTAGTTTATAGATGGCGAGAAAAAAAAAAGATAGATTGAGTCGTCCTTAACTTACCGTTGCACTTGATAGATGTCGCTACCGGTAAAGTCTCAGGCTTAAGAGTGTTAAATTGGCGAAGAGATAAATGCATACATTTTAAAATTGGTTAGTTGGTAGAGAACGGATTTTATTTATGCTACTGAGATTTATTGTCCTTTTAAGAATTTATGTACGGCTAGGTGTAATCTTCTATTGGAAATAAGGAATAGATTTAAGTATTTATTTATTAAAAGAAAAGAATAAAGATAGGCTTACCTTGTAATTTTATTACAAATGGTTAGACAGCGGTGATAGTTAGGGAAATGTAAGGAAGAAATTAAATAACTTAACTATGTGGGCCAACTTACATTTTGACTTTATAAGAAAAGAAACCAACCTAAAATTCTAAATTTAAATGTGTCTACATTGATACAGACTTCATGGTAGAAATACTTAACTAGTTAATTTTAATACCAGACAATAAAAAAAGAGGGAAGTTAGTTTGTGGGATGTTATAATTGTAAAATATCATCACTAATGATTCAGCGGGTTTGGTAGTCTTGGATTATGGATTGCTTACATGAATAAATATTGACCAGTCTGTGAATAAAGCTAATATTGATAGCGGTAGGAAAAATAAAACGACACACTATTATTTAATGATTGAAGGGTCGTTTATTGGGATGTAACTTGCCGTAGTCTGCATGGTGCTGTTCTATCTTGATACTATTACGGCCGTTTACCTTTCTGAAATTCTAGTATTAGTGCATTGCATGCGTTCATATCGTTGGCAGACGGCTGAAGTAGTATTGTATATCCAAACAGGGTTTCACATTTCCGAATCTTGACTTTAGTAAGTAGGGAAGAATCTAAAACAGAAAAATATAGGGAGATTAGCGTTTTGTCTAAGGAATAAACCTTTTAGCAAAATTTTCTTTAGTAGGTTATAATTGTCATTGTGAATATATTGCTTGAAGGTTTAAATGTTCAATTGAAGTTATCACAAAATTGCGAGAATGGTTAGATATATGGGAATTTTCTATTCAGTGGGTTTGGTCATTGCGTAAATAAAAATAAAACGAGTAGATACCTTAAAGATTTTTCGCCAAAGAAAAATAAACTGAGGTTGAAAGTAGGATTAATGGTAGATCAGAAACCATCTCACGATTGTAAATCACATAAATACATCTCACGCTAGACTTATGTTTCTTAAATATATGCCTAAATTAGTGCCTACCTTGATATTTATATAATATTTTAATGATTTTTCCTTAGTTAAGTTAATTTCGTCTGAACCTTGACATGTCGTGCTAATGACATTTGCCGATGACATAAGGGACGCGACATAGACGAAATCATAGAGTTATCGACGACGCTAATCGATAGTCGAGAGGACATAGATTAAGTCGGATATTTGTTGCAATTCAATTATTCAGCAGGGATAATTTCTGTAGTTCAAGTTAACGTTACTAAGGTTTATAGTTGTTCCATAATTGGGGATTTACTATGTAAGGTTAGGTATGGTAGTGCTGAATTTGGGTTACAAAAATTGAGGTCATAGAGAAATAAAGATAGATTTTAAAGATATCTAGGTAGACGGTTTAATGCGTATTAATTTATCTGGCGGAAAATTTGAGTTATTTTATTTAAGTTGTTCTTTTGGGTGAATCGAAGCGTGAGAGTTTTATTCACTCAATTTAGACAGATTATTATTTTCTTTTGTCATTATGATATATATATCTGGGGTTGTGCGTCTATAGATAAATAAATAAATAGTTATATAAGTAATTAAATATTTAAATAAATAAATAATTAAATAAATAAATAAGTAATTAAATAAATAAATAATTAAATATTTAAATAAATAAATAATTAAATAAATAAATAAGTAATTAAATAAATAAATAATTAAATATTTAAATAAATAAATAATTAGATAAATAAATAAATAATTAAATAAATAAATATTTAAATAAATAAATAATTAGATAAATAAATAAATAAATAATTAAATATTTAAATAAATAAATAATTAAATAAATAATTAAATATTTAAATAAATAAATAATTACATAAATAAATAAATAATTAAATAAATAATCAAATAATTAGATAAAAAAAAAAAAAAAAAATAAAAAAAAAAAAAAAAAAAAAAAAAAAAAAAAATTGTAAGTTTTAATACATTAAACGAAAACATAAAAATACTCTAGTAGTTGGAAGTTTGGTTGTGTGTCATCCAGATGTTGGGTAACATAGAACCAAGGTAATAGATTTGGTGCGATATTGTTTAGATCTGACCTTACAAAAAAAAAAGAACTCAAGAACCTCAAAGAACAGCAACATGGGTAAACCAATTCGTACTCGTCGCGTACCGAAACGTTATGAACCAGTAGAAGATCAAGGGAATTCAGAGGAAATTCAAAATAATTCTGATCAGCCGGAGAATTTAAACCCTAGAGAATCTCTACCGACTGAAGAACGTAGACAAGCAGTTAGGACCGTAAGAAGGACAAGGATAACACGTTCACGAGAACTTCTGTCCATACGGCGGATGCTAAACCGTACATTAGGCGTACTAAATAACAAGATAAATGTATTAAGCGGAGAAGTTAAGAAGACTCAGACGTCTATTCGGGATATAACTAAGGGGGAGAAGGAAGCGCCTGAAGACGAGATTACGTTTGAGAATGAGGTAGAAATGGAGAGTAGTCCCGTACACGAAGATGTATCTAGGAAGTCCAATTTAGTTGAAGATAAGCAGAAATATATAATTTGTAACGTTAAAAACATTAACTTGGAAAAACCAAAATTTGGGGAAACATCGATGCATCCAGTAACCTTCATTGAGGATCTTGAAACTTATTTAAAAAAGGCCGGTAAATCGGACAACGAAATGGATTTAATACTGGAGTGTCTAATTGGTAATGCCAGAGATTGGGCGCGTATTTATAAAGGAAGATGGAGCGGGTTAGATGATTTTAAGTCAGACTTTCTAAAAGCGTACTGGGGCGAAAATGAACAAAATGATTTGAGGCGAAAAATAGTGCAAGGGGTATGGAACAAAACGGAGACGCCCACTATGGTGGATCATTTCTTGAGATTAACTGGCAAAGCGCAGATGTTAAGTTATAACATTCCCGAAAAGCAATTAATATGTGATATCATGCGGCATTACCCTAAGTTTATTCAGCAAGTTTGGGCGACTAGCAAGATAGAGACTATAATAGAAGCGGCCGAATTCTTAAGAAGCATGGATGACATACAGAAGCAAGAGGTCCCGAACACTACCGCGTCTAAAAATTTCAAGGAGTGGGAAAAGAGGAAGAAAGGATACCAGCAAAATTATAGGCAGTGGCAGCGACCAAAAGAAGCTGAAGTACAAGTAGTTAATTTAGTAGATAAGACAAATGTAAATAGTAGTGAAGCGTTAAACTAAAGGAAGCTGAGACTTTAGTCTCCGGATCAGCTTCAGCCACAGGGGACCCAAATTACAATATGATGATTAGGATGAACTGGGTTCCAGGTAAACCGTTAGGACGTAACAGGGCTGGAATTAGAGCACCTATAAGCTTAGATTTTAGAAATAGTAATAATAAAGAAGGGATAGGGTATAGTACGCCAGAGATCTTAGTTCCGCACGTTCCTAGCCAAATAGTAGATACATTAAAATTAAAGATAGAACAACAAATGGAAGATGATGACAATATTGTAAGCGCCGTTTTTGACGAGGAAGCTGCGAATAAAGTAGATACACCCATATTTAAGTCCGAGTTATTAGTTCAAATTTTTGATGAAAACGTTGTAGCTTTATTAGATACAGGTAGCGATATAACATGTATTTCGGGCGAGTTTTGGGATAGTTTGAAAGTGAAAAGACCAACGATTCCTACTATGCCTATCAAATCATTCTTTATTAAAACCGCAGTAGGTCAGAAAAGTGTGGAAATAAAGAAAATTGCTTTAGTTACCTTAGGAATAGGACCCTTTCAGCGAGATTTAACGGTTTTGATTGTGCCAGGTCTTAGTGCTAACTTAATATTGGGGTTTGATTGGATGAAAGAAAACCAGGCTTCCATAAAGCTTAATAGAGAGGAAGAAGGGGTAGAAATTATTATAGGAAATGAAAAGAAATTGTTTAAATTTTTCAAGGGGGAAAACATTCATAGTACGGATAGTTCGTTAGTGCAATTTGATGTAAGGACCGTAGTGGAAGAAAATGTAGATAGAAATATTCAGGAATTAATATGCAAATTGAAATTAGATAAAAATAAACAAGAAGCCTTAGGGGAGGTTTTAATGAGACATAAATGTTTATTTACGTCCAAATTGGGGAGAGCAAATTGTTATGAACACATTATTACCATGGAACTTCATTCACCGGTAGTAAAAAGAACGTATCCAATACCATATGCATATAGAGACAAAGTAGAGGCTAAGTTAATAAAAATGCTAGAGCAAGGGATTATTAGTCGAACTTCCACACCCTATTGTAGTCCGTTGACTTTTACATTAAAAAGAGACGGGTCTATACGTGTATTGTTAGACGCTAGAGAGATAAATAAGCATATGATATCGGAAACTGAGAAACCACCGTTACAATTAGATGTTCTAAATTCATTTCAAGGGGCGAAATTCATTAGTATAGTAGATTTAAATAATGCCTATTTTCAAATTCCTATATCAGATTCTAGTAAGAAGTATACAGGATTCTCATTTAATGGAAAATCTTATGTCTATAATGTTTTACTCTCAAGGTTTAAAAACGTCAGTAGGAAGTTTTAGTAGAGCAATGGATTTTATTCTAGGACACGAAGTCAGGGAATTTTGCGTAAATTATTTAGATGATCTAGCCATTATAACAACTGGAACATTATCACAACATTTAGAACATTTAGATATAATATTAGGAAAATTATCTAAGGCAGGCTTAACTTGTAACTTAAGTAAATGCGAATTTTTGAGTACTGAAGTAAAGATGTTAGGATATATCATTTCGACTAAAGGAATTCGTACGGATCCAGAAAAGGTTAAATCTATACAATTATTTCCGGTACCAAAGAAATTGAAACAAGTTAGGGCGTTCTTAGGTCTCTGTAATTTTTATCGCAAATTCATACCTAATTATAGTTTCCATACTAAACCTTTATGTGAGTTGTTAAAAAAGGATAAAAATGGGAATGGGGGCAAATAGAACAGTTAGCTTTTGAGAAAGTAAAGTCGCTTTTCATTGAAACCGTAGAATTGAATCATCCAGATTTTACCAAACCTTATTATTTACAAACTGACAGTTCTGGAATAGGATTAGCTGGGTATTTGTATCAGTTGGATAGTCACGGGAAGTAAAAATTTTAGGATTTCACAGTAAATTATTAAGGGGGCTCAATTAAATTGGACAGTTACAGAACAAGAATTCTATTCCATAATTTGTTGTTTAGAGAAGTTTGAAACTTATTTACGGGGAGCCAAAGTAATTATACGTACAGATCATAAAGCTTTAACATTTGTAAAGAATAGTAAATTATATAATGCTCGAGTGACTAGATGGATTAATTACCTAGAACGGTTTCAATATGAAGTTCAGCATGTTAAGGGTAGAGAAAATGTAGTAGCAGACATATTATCTAGATATCAACCAGAAGGGGAATTATTACAGGAGGATAAAACCAACTCGCCTAGAATATTTTATACCGAAAATAGAACTAACAAAGATTTACTTGTAAAATTAAAGAATTTGGCTAAGTTTCAACAGGACGATACAGAGATAGGCGGAATAATTAGGAAATTGAATAGTGGGGTTGTGCTTAATAGTAGGTCAAGTCAAATATTGAAGAGGTGTTCGCTACTAGATGGATTAGTATATTATTCTCCGGGGAAGGAAATAAAAGAGTGTTATTCTTACCAGAACTGCTTAGAGAAGAGGTTATTTGGCAGGTCCATTTCGAAATGGGTCATCAAGGGGCATTTAAAATTATTAAATATATTAGAGATAGGTTTTTCTGGAAAGGATTAACTAAACAGGTCAAACGGTTATTAAAGGGGTGTCATGATTGTCAGGTCACGAAGAGTGATACAGCTAAGTATGTAGGTCCTTGTCGTTCGATTATAACTGAGAACGTAGGAGACATTATTATGGCAGATCTTTATGGGCCGTTGCCATCGGGAAAGTTTGGTATGAATTATATTTTAGTCGTTCAAGATTCTTTTAGCAAGTTTGTAAAGTTTTATGATCTTAGGAAGGCAACTGCTATTTCGGTATTAACAAAAGTAAGAAATTTCTTTCGTGTAATAAAACCCAAAGCTATAATGACCGATAACGGGTCACAATTTGCTAGTAAATTATGGAAAGAAACTATGAAAAGGGAAGGAGTAAGGGTTATTTACACCACAGTTAGAAATCCTAGGCCTAACACAACTGAAAGAGTAAATAAGGAACTAGGTCGTTTGTTTCGAACTTATTGTAGGACAAATCATAAGAGCTGGGTTGAAATGTTACCCAAACTAGAGATATTATATAACAACACTTATCACGAAAGTACTGGTTTTACTCCTTGTGAGATTTTATATAGAGAGTCCACTAGTTTATCTTTTGATAGTAACATACCAATTAATTTAGAATCTCCACCTGTTGATGTAATCAAAGAAAAGGTCCGCGAAAATTTAAAGAAAGCTGGTCAATTACGTCAAAACAAATTCAATGGGCGATATCGAATTATTCAGTTTCAGATAGGAGACCTCGTTAAGATAAGGAAGCTGAACAAGTCAGATGCTAAATTAAAAATAACAAAAAGTTCGAACCGTTGTATGAGGGTCCTTATGTGGTTGGAGCTTGTCCTTTTAAAAATGTATATTTACTAATAGATCCTAAAACTGGCAAGGAACGAGGAAGGTTTAACGCTATACACTTGTCTAGGTATTATAAATGATAAAATTTAAGTTGTAATTATTTTGAAAGAAACAAGAAACTTTGTTATGTAAATTAAGAGTAAATGTAGTTTTAAGTTGGTTAATAAACGATGATGGGGTAATTTTGTATAGAGCTTGTTGGGCACGGGAAAAGCCTATCTGAGCTTACAGTAATAACGACTCTATTATCAGAATTATTCCAATAAGGAACACGAAACCTCGAAAGGGATAATTTATCCTTTAAATTTAGATTATCAAACTATGAAAGTTGAACTTACTATTAACCAAAATAACCAAATGGTTATTCTAATTCTTGAGTCACTCGTAAGGTCAGATAGAGGGGAGTGTTGGCGGCTTTTCTATCGGGGGGGTTAATTAATAATAACTAAGTATGTATAGAAAACCGGTTGTGTTTTTTTTTCTTAAATATAGGTAATTTTGTATTTTCTAAGGTTGAGTGGCTAGAGGTTTTCCAATATCAAAAGGGGTAGGAATAGTAGGTTATAGAAATTAATACGTAAATTTACAAAACAATAGAAAAAAAAACAATAATAGGTCAACGAAGTTTGCAAATTATGGGGCTGACAGTGTGACTGGTTGTTAGTTAGGTAGCTTAGTCTAAGATTGAAATGGAATATTGCCATGATTCGTGAATTTATCATTCTTAAAGGATAAGTAACACTGAAGGAGATAAGGGGTATACATGTGCAATGCGAATATTGGCGTACGAATAAAGATGCATTGCGTAAAAGATGCGTAGAGACAGGGAGCTTAGTGTAAAGTTTAGTTCTTTGCATAAACATATGTAAGCGTAATGTTGTATTATTACAATGGGTTGCAATTAGCGTAGCTTGTCATATGGTGACAGTCGACGTAATTTTTCTTCATTAATTAAATTCTAATTCATCTAACGATATTTTTGAAAGATTTTGTATTCAGATTAAAGCTATGGTATAATCTTAGGTGGCGGGAAAGTAGTTTTAGAAGTAGTTAGAAAAAAAATATAGATTTCAGGTTATAACATATGTGAAGTCTGAATGCAAACGTATTATTGTCCCAAGAGATAAGCCCCGCACACTTAAACAAACTTGAATTTTGGACAGTGGGATTTTTGGTGTTAGGATAGAGAAAAAATATATATACAAACGCGGTTGGCGGTTGTAATGTCCCTGTGTGAAACAACTGTCTAAAGTTCATACTCCACAAGAAGCTAACAAAGCTATGACTTAATTCGGCAACTACACACTCTCCGAGGTTTATATTGGGGTTATTCAAGAGTTTTAAGTGAGCTCTTGGATATATAGGGACATTGTTAATTCCTCACTACTTTCCGACAGAGTAGGTGACCTGGCGGAGAGAAGGAGGGATACTGTTTTGTGATAGAGTACTACAGACGGATACGTTTCGCATTCGTTAGCTTTTCATAAGGTTAGAAAAGGGCCTATGCGTCTGAGTAGTTCCATTATGGTTTATGGCCTCACAACCCATATCTTGCATATTACAGTATAACTCTAGTGTTGGTATTGCATGAGTCGTAATTGACAAGAGAAATAAAAAATACTTATAGCTCGCTTAATAATTTCTGGTATAGCCTTGGTTTAAACGCACTCTACAATCTAAATTACATTTACACTAGGGCACACCCAACATTCTTAGATTTTGGGAATATAATATGAGTAAAATTAAATGAAAAAAAATAATAGTAATAAAAGGAGAGAAAATATTTGAGAATTTGAGGAAGAAAATTCTACTCCGGATCCAACACGTAGTATTGTCACCTATGAAGAATTTTGGGGTCGAGCTGTAACAGTTCAAATACGAACGTGTTATTTCTTCTCAAATATTTACATGATAAAAAGAGAGAAATTGAACTAACCTTGTCATCTTCAGGAGGTTTTGAACTGAGTCTGTAAACTGTAGTTTTGTTGCATATTACTAGTTATTTGGTAAATTTAATTATTGAAAACGGCAGCGTATTGTTGGCTCTATAAATTGTAAACAAAGAAAATAATGTCATTTTGACAACGTCAAGTAATGACACCGAAGGAATAAACGTTCCGGATGCAATGATATTATTATTAGTACGCAAAGAATTGAGGGCACAAAATAATTGTGAAGTTCGTTAGTTAAAGAATAAATATTAGCTTATTATAATAATTTTAAACATGCGAAGGGTAAATATAGGATTTATTTTTAATAGGTAACTATTCGCTGTCAAGTGTATAGGCCACTTGAATTATAGATCTAGTGTCTATGATAGAAAATTTGGTCGATGGTAGAAGTTCCGTTGATATTTGCACCTGTTGTTAAATTAGGAGGTAGATTCACCCGGAAGAGTGGCGTGATTAAATTGACTGCCCAATAGTAGCACAGGGATGTCACGTGATATTTTGTCCAAAGCTGGAGGGAAACGAATCATTGCCAGTATAGGAATTATTTTGCCATTATTGATTTTTCTGTTCGTTTGATTGTAACATTTTGGGGTACGGAAAATGGATGAATAATGAAATTAATCTTGATAATAGAGGAAAAGAAGATAAGGATATGATCGGCAACGAGCTGAACTGTTTGGTTTATGTCGATTATAAAGAAAGTAGAAAATAATTATTAATTAAGCTAGACTATAGCACAAGTAATTGCGTGGAAATAGTTATTTTGTAAGAATTATGTATAAAATCATGCTATTATAAGGTATATTTTACATTAGCTATTTATATTGTTATTTCGGTGGATATAGGGTTCGGGAGAATAGAATTATTATAGTTGCAATACAGGAAGTAAGGTAGGGGGAGCTTGGAATTCATGGAAGATTCGAGATTTTTACACACACATAGACAAGAGGCGGTTGCATAAAACTGATAGGAAGGGTCATTCGAGGCTTTTTCATCTGCGGTCTTTGGGGGACAACGTTGTGCTGCCGGGCGCCAATCTCACCTCTGTAAGAAGCGTCATTGAAGAAGTTTATTTTAAATCAAGATAGAAGTAGTCTGCAAGAAAAGTGTTTGGGCGCAAGGTTTCTTCATGAGGCTTAGGAACGCATATTTCCCCGCGAGTCTTTTGAGAGAAAAATACGTTATTGCGAGCTTGAAATGGTAAAATTAAGTTCGGTTTTAACGTATATAGTTTAATTTGAAGAATTCACAAAATAAGTAGATTTCCCCAGTAAATTTAATTACATATTAGAGTAGTTGAGCATTAGCTGCGATTTGACGAGAAGATGGGTTTTGCCTGATATCTGCGAAAGTGGATAGAGGGTAGAATTCGTTTCTTGATCAAATAGATATTTTGATTTGTTTCTTTAAGGGCTATTTGTAAGAACCTTGCGGGGTAGGTCCTGGAGCTTGGCTTTGCAACGTGTCAAGTGGGCTTCTGTTAAGAGAATGCCTAGTTTAGTTGCTTAGTTGAATGAAAGCGCTTTCATTGAGCCCAGAGCCGACGATCCGAAAGGCGCAGAGATCTAATCTCACTGGACGATTTGGAAGACTGCCTCATATAACTAAACCTCGGTTAGGGCATAAACCTGTTCCCTCCCAATCAGGTTTATCACGTTGGGCTGTTAGAAAGTAGGATAACGGGTTGCCCACTCGGCGTTTTAGAAGCTAGGGGTTTTAACTAAATGTTGGCCCAAAACCAAGAGTAGGACACGTTTGTAGGATGATAGGCAGGTAAATTTCTATTAGGGAAGGGAGAAGCTCTCCCGAAGTCTCGTAGCTAGCTGATAGGAGGGTATTCCTTACACCGGGGATACCTAATTAGGGACCCATCTCATTGCACTATGAAATGGTTTAAAATTCTGTAGTTGTCAGGGACTTAGGGACCGATAGGGACAAGAATAGGCCTTAATTTCACATACATATAGGTAGGGGTGTTAAAAATGGCTGGTAGGAAATGGCGCCATTTTTAGGAATTAAAACACAAAATAAAACAAAATGGTCAAATAACACAAATAATTAGTCGGTTTATCATTTATCAAAATGGAGGTATCAAAAGTGTGAATTGAAGGTTCCTAGGAATCTTATAATTATAGGGCTATTTATAAAACCTAACCAATATCGGAAAATAAGTAATTGACTAAGGAAAATTTAGAAAGTGAAAGTTCTTAGTTGTGCTAATTATGTGTTGAAGTGACTATAGATTCGGTGAGTTTCCAATTAACCTTATCATTATTTACAAATACTGAATGTTGTGGGTAATGGAACGTTTCCAACCCCTTTTCCTACTTATTTGACTCAATTTAGTCATGTACTTAATGGATGTTGACTTTACTTGTCTATATATTTGAGTAAATACCTAATAATTGTTCCAATCTAGTGAATAAGATCATACTCTAATCCTTGTACCGGCATTGGTCAAATTCCTTGTTGAGAAAGTTAAATTTATTAGTAAAACTATATTCCTTAAAGATGGGAGTCTATACATTTATAAAACTTACAAATAAACTACAAAAGTTTGATTCTAGTTGTGTTCAGTGTCTGCTCGAATCTAGATACAAGGCAGTTACCGCCTGTGTGCTATGTCAAAAGATATTTTAGTACACTATCAAAGGATATTGAGTAGTTGCTACCACTCACTGGAATATCTGCAAATAACTTCTAAATATTCATAAAGAAATTGATTTATTAAGGATGATTCCTTTGGTTGAGTACAAATAGCTTCTATTATTGAGTGGATATAGACAAATTCACTAATAATGGTGATAAGTACTGAATCAATCTAAAATACAATGGATCTCAGATTTAAGGATGTAATTCTAACCTGAAAATTATATAAACAAAAGACAAGTCAAGTTACATCAGTTTGAGTAATGCTAATTCTCTTCTGCACACTTAACTTACCTATTACCACCTGTTGGTAAACCCACATTATAACTCTAACATAATTAAAGTATGAGTACATCACCACTATCCCTATTATTAATTAATTTTAATAACTTACTCTCCTTCAGAGATCAGATTTATCAGTATCCCATTAATGAATTGTAAGGTTGAATTCATATATGATATATAGTTAATCATTTAAATTTTAACATAAAAACAAAAGATCTCAGCTGATCACAATATATAGGATAAATCCATAATTGTGAAACTGATAAGTCACTTGGAGACATTTTGTCTCTCCTCTCTGTTTTATTTAATTATACAAAGACAGACAGACTAAACTATGTTCAGACCTTAGTTATTCATTATTTATATTGAAATCAAGAAAAATAATAGCTGAGCATCTGGAGGGAATCTGTCCAAGTCTGGAGCCGAAGGTTACTGTAACATGCGGACGGAGGGCATGTTACCATAAGCCAGATCTAGCTAATAAAGCTGAGAATTATCAATTTTGTAGCAATATTTGCATTTTTCATACTTACATATTTTTACCGACCTTAAGAAACACATACTTACTTATATAAACATTTCTAGCGGGGCCTGGTCCATACTAGACCCAACTATAAGCTGAGAGATTCTATTAAAGCAAATAAAACCATCATCGGTACCATTGGTCATATACTTTATACTCACCTATCTAAGTTAAGCGTTAGGAACACACATATGTTAGTAGATATCTTTCAAAGTTGCGGTATTTCAAAAGCTGGAAAACCTCATAGCTCACCTTATAATTAATAATTCAATAATTAGTAGTGTTAAGTGTATATTTAAGACAAACCAATAGTATAAGTTAGCCAAGTAAGATTTAGTTTTAATTTCTATAGATAGTCCTTAGCATTATCTGTAATTCCTGTAGTGTATATAAGGTTGGTTAAGACACAGACAGTACATAGTAGTAAGACATTTAATCCAGGTTATAATAATAGGCTCCCGACATAGCACTTCGAAAAGATCCAAGGTTCATTGCGGAATACAATCAGGGAACTACACTAGGAGATCACAGCACAACTCATAATATTACGAGAACTAACATGTAAACACACTTTATATTAGGTTAGGTCATTCTCAAGCTAGGTTAAAGATAAATCAAATAAGAGTAGATATTGAGTAGGTTAGAATAGTTACTTCTGGGTGACGTAACCAGGATTTAACCATTCTTGGAGACGTTGACTAGAGGGTTTGTTACAAGATGCAAGGAAACCTGACCCCTCTGAGATTAGGATTCGGTGAGATAGGGGGTCAAGTTTCTCTGTACCTGGCTATACATGATGTAAAAGTTATAGTAAATCCAATGAGAATTCGTATCTTTCTTTCTTGGTACCTACACTCATGAAACTGATAGGTACCTACCTAAAGTAGCCGCCAGGAAGGCGTAGAGAATAAGATCAAGATGTACATAGATTCTACGGTCTTGTGGCGGAACCTATACCTAGGTAGCTTAATGTAATATAGACATCTTTTAGCTCGTCTTCTTCTTGTGATTTTAATTTTAAACACAAATTGTGATACTTTCTTAGCTGAACTGCAATCTATGGTGGACATGTTATCAAAAAAAGATCAAAAAAAATTGTTTTATGTGGAGATTGGAACATAAATATGCTTGTTAAAAGTAAAGAGTCTGATATTTTACGTTCGATATTAGCTAATTATAACCTAACAAACCACATTACTGCAGCAACACGAAAAAAAATCGTGTCTGGATCTTTTTGTCAGTAATTTCGATAATGCAACGGGAAAACTACACTGCCTTGCACTATCGGACCATGAAACAGCCCAAAGTCTTTCAATAAAATTAGAGGCTTATTCAAGACCTAAGTCAAGTTTCTGGTTTGAAACTAAAAGAGACTATCATGAAGATAATGTAGGAAGGTTTATTGAATGCATATCAAGGCTTTCATTTCATGAAGTATATAATGAAAATACTTACTAATAAGGCATTTGATGCTTTCCATGATCTATTCTTGCTTATTTATAATTTATGTTTCCCAAAAATTTCAGGTTAGAGTAAGCAATGATAATTTAAAAGCAAAGTATCTAACAAGAAATCTTAAGAGATGTTGTGTAAACAAAAGACGTCTTTTTCTGCAATATCATTTATCACCAGCAAATAAACAAACTAATAAAAAAAAGTATCACACCTATGCGAAAATATTAAAAAAATGCCTAAATACAGCACAACAAAAATCTCATACTCGCTACATAACTCAATCGAAAAATACGTGCAAAGCAACTTGGCAAGTAATAAGAGGAAAAACTGAAAACACTAGTAATGGCAATGAAATAAAATACATAAAACATAATAATTTGACTTACTCAGACCCAAAATCTATATGTGACATTTTAAATAAATATTTCATTAATCTGACTAAAACACCCAATCAATCGAATAATCAACATATTTCCCACACTAATCAATCTAAATCAAATTGCAATCAAATTCCTCATAATTCTAATAGTATATTTCTAACACCAGTTGATGAATATGACATATATAAAATAATCATGTCACTTAAAAATACTAACTCGACTGGATATGATGACATAAATGCTAAAATGTTAAAAAAATGTGCCTCTTATATTGCAAAACCATTATCGTATATAATTAATTTATCATTTATTTACCGAAGATGCATTTCCTAATAGGCTAAAATATTCTATAGTCAAACCATTGTATAAAAAAGGAGAAAAATGCAATATGGATAACTATCGACCTATCACTCTTGTACCTGTTATCTCTAAAATCTTTGAAAAGGTCATGCTCGAAAAGCTATATAGCTTTGTAAGTAAATCATAAATACTCACCGAAGAACAATATGGTTTCATAAAGCAAAGTTCTACAGCATTGGCATGTTTTAATTTTATTAAATACATAACAGAAAGCCTTAATGAGGGTATTCCAATTGTTGCTCTACAGCTTGATTTAAGTAAAGCTTTCGATTTCGTTTGCCACAAAAAGCTATTAGATAAACTCTCCCGCTATGGAATCAGAGGAGCAGCATTAGACTGGATATCCAGTTTTTTAAAAAACCGTAGCCAATGTGTTCAAACAGTCACAATTTGCAATAAACACAAAGTATGCACTCGATCTGACTATATGACACAAAACGCTTATTCTGTCCCTCAAGGAAGTATTTTGGCTCCTTTCTTATTTTTGCTATATGTTAACGATTTGCCAAAGGTCACAGATCAAAAATGTAGGTATCCTCTTTGCTGACGATACATCAATTCTATGCAGAGGATCTGATGATGAAAAAGCTTTAATGAAAAAATTCAAAAAACTTTGAACAATGTCACGCACAGGTTGGACCAAAGTAATCTAAAAATAAATATCAATAAAACGATAATTATTCAATTTCGTACATATCAACGCAAACCACTTAAATTAAATATCTCACATGAAAACACACCAATAGAACAAGTTGATAATTCAAAATTTTTAGGTTTATTTATTGATAAGCATTTAAAAATGGGACACCCATGTTGACAAAACAGTAACAAAACTAGACAGATTCGTTTTTGCTCTGAGAAGACTTAAATATACTGTTGGAGAAAAAGCAGCACTGACAGCCTACCATGGTTATGTCTCTTCCGTCTTACGATACTGCATAACTATGTGGGGCAACTCTGTAGACTTCGAAAAAGCTTTTAAACTACAAAAACGCTGTGTAAGAGCTATAGCAGGAGCGCATTACCGTGACACTTGCAAGCCCCTATTTAAAAAACTAAACATTTTACCACTTCCATGTCTATATATCTATGAAACTTGTGTGTTTGTAGTTAAATACCCATATTTATTTACAAAAAATAATGATATACCAGGCAGTAGAACAAGACATGGACATAGATTGCTGGCACTGTACAAAATCTATGCATTTTTCAAAACAATGCATATATCATGGCCATCCGAATTTATAATAAATTGCCTCGTAGATTTGCGGAATGTAATTTACGGCATTTTAAGAAGGAACTCTTTGACTTGTTGTCTGCGAAGGGATATTACACAGTTGACGAATATTTGAATGATAATACCTTGACATGAATTATGAATTATTTTTACTACTATCTGAAACAATTACAATTTATTTTTATAATTTAAATATTATTGACTGAATTGTATTTAATTATCATTTATTATTTCAATTGAATGGTGTCAAACTTAAATCTATAATTTAATTAATCCTTTTGTTAACAAAGCTATATTTACACGCCTACATGGCAGAATATGTATGGTTTACTTTAAGCAATCATGTTTGTCATCGTATGTACCCGTATTCGTAAATAAAGATTTCTATTTCTATTTCTTAACATAATGATTGTAATTTGATATCATATATTATGTAACTGTTTGTTATTCCTTTATAAAAATGAGATTCCGTACTGTTTCCAGTGCTAGAAGCTCGCCTCTGGTTGGAGATCGCCCGTATCAACCGCTCTCGCTGGGAGCGTAGGGACTACATCCTGGACGCTAGGAACTCCGAATTCGAGGTGGAGACCCTCTGGAGTAACGAGGATGTGCAGAGCGTCGAAGTGAGGAACTACGTCTATCAGAACTAACTCTAGAGGACGAGTTGGAAATCTTTGTGAAATTTTAAAAAGTGAATTGATGTTATCATGTGTGTGAAGTTTTGGTGGCTGATTGTAGCAGGTGGTTACAACCTTTGGCTACGAAATCATACCTACAGCACACCACTTGTTGAAAATGCTGGTTTATTAGGTTTCTTTCTGGTAGTATTATCTTTTTTGAAATTAAGTACTTTTTGGTTGACATTACCGTTTGGGTCATTTAGATATTAATTTAATCATGTTGTGAAGTTTTATATTTCTAGTTTCGGCTTCTCCCGAGTGAATTAAAAAATATATATACCTAGTTAAAATGATTTAAAATTTAAATCTAAATAAAAATATTTTTTGAAATAAATAAATAAAATATTTTTTATTTAATAACTAAGAACTATATAACAAAATAGATGTTCAACGTATAAAACTAAAAATGTCTGGTTACACAATACAAACTTAGAAACTAACATATATTTAACAAAACCCGTATACATAGGTAGGTATATAAATTTTAATATCACAATTCTATGACATACAACATGATGGTTAGTAGCGCAAAAAATATAAACCATGTTTTCATAAAAGCTCTCATTGTTTCCTGCAATGATCGATGACAACCCTAGTCTAGTCCTGGTTAGGATCACTAACCGAAGTGGTACTTCAGGGAGGTTTAAGGAAAAGTGGTAGGTACTCCGAGTAGGTACTATAACTTATTTAGGTACCTACCTAACTTCTTGTCAATTGGCAAATCACTTATAACTTGCTTGAAATGTAAGTGTGTCATCTATGTAGCGCCGTTTTTCTCCGTCGCTTTGGAGGTGGTGGAAAACTTAGTTAATATAATACGTATGATTAACATTAGTGAAATAATGTAGTGTAGATATCATCATCCATCATCTTTGTAAATATAATTTACGGCTTCGTTTACCACACATTGCATTTATCAACGGGGTTCATTTGTGAGCCGGGGGGGCAATTGAATTCCTTGGCGAAGTCATGTGAGAATTTGACAGGGTCCCTATGACTCGGAACCTGCCCGGGAATGTACGGCTGTCTTCAATTTGTTCCGCATTGCTTCAGGACGCATCGCACCGCACCATACCTGAAGAAAAACCATTAGGATTACTACTAACTATAAATATTTTTCTTTTATACGTGTAAAAGTAAAAAACTAGGTACCTGTGCAAAATTCAAAGAAAAACAATTGAGTGTGAGTATGATTGAGGCCTGGTAGGGTTTCATTTTCAGATCCATTTTTCGTCAGCCACCGAAGATAGGCTCTAAAAGCTTGCTTAACTCCACCATTATCCGCTATATTTTCACCCTGAAATATGTATAAAAATATACTTCAGAATTTACTTTAGTTCTCACAAACTTTACCTCCTACCTTGGTTATTCACCATACAAAAGTCCACTCATGAGATAGTGCCTGTAATAGTTACGTAACTATTGATTACCTGTGTATTAATTCCATTTAGCTTCATGTTGACTTCGGGGACCACGTACTGCCCGTACTGGTCGATGAGACACTGCGCTCGTTGGTGGAACGCCTCGATGGCAGAGTCAGACCACCACCGGTGGAGGTTGCCATAGCAGTCGAACAGGCGACCCTTGTCGTCGAAACCGTGGGTGATTTCATGCCCTGGATAAAAGCATTCGTTTAGTATGTCGAAATAAAGATACTTTATCCTTGCTTATTAGTGTTTTAGGTGTATCTTCCAATATTTATTAATTTCTTATTCTTCAAGTTTGGTTATGACGGAATGAGTCTTGGGCAAGAAGTATTTATTTTGTCAATCTACTCGTCGTTTGTCGTTGGTTTTGAGAAATGGCTTAATAATTGTTTTGCAAATATTACCACTGTCATGCATGCCTAAACACAAACCACAATCATCAAAAAAATTAGACTTGAATAACTGACCAATGAGACCATTGGGGTCGTCTCCATAATTTAAGGATCTCGGGAAGTGCCTGTGGTATAAAGACGGCTGCATGATGCCGGCGGGGAAGATTATCTGGTTCTTGTTGATGCTAAAGTGGAGCTTGTTTACTGGCTGGTCGATGTTAACTACTAACCAATGACGACGCCAATGCCGCCATAGTTCAAGGACCTCGGGAAGTGTCTGTGGTAGAATGGTGGCTGCAGGATACCGGCGGGGAACATGATCTGGTTCTTGTTGCGGCTGTAGTATGCGTTCACGACCGCGGGGGCGCTGTTCCAGAGCGTCTTATTCACTGGCTGCCCGATACTGGAAATAAGGTTATAATCAATACAGCCGAACTTCGAGGACTTGCCATCATGGTTATCTTCAGTAGATTCTAGACTCTCTATAATCTAAGAACAACATTAATTCAATCGAACATTCAACCGCTCATACTTTTGCCACTGTTTAAAATTAAACTATTGAACTTACCGTAATTGTTCCATTTTCGTCAAATGCTGTAGAATATTTAAAATGTTTTCGAAAAACTTGTCGGGATGAATCTTGACTTCTCTATATCTATCATCCAACTCTTTTTTATTAAGAATAAAGTCAGGGTAGCCAATTCTAAGCATCATAGCGTCTACTTTCTGTGCTGCTAGGCTTTTCGTCTTATCATCAATCCAAGTAATTAGGTTTAGTAGTTCTCTGAAGGACTGCTGTATCTCTCTGGTCATCGTCAGGGTGTCGTTTTTGCTCATCTCGTCAAAATATTGACGGACAAACATTGATCCTAGTGCCATGCCCATGTTGGAGTTTACCTGCGATATGCAGTTCTTCCACCTGGGTGGTGCTTGCTCTCGACCAAATAATATGAAGTAAAATCTAAAAATATTTATATAAATATCAGTATTATAATTGACTAGACTATCACATTCACATAACTTCAAATTATTACTCACTGTTGTTTAGCTGATTGAAATCGGTCGTCGAGGTTGTTTACCCGGTGTCGTACGAAGCGCCATAACAAGTAATTAGACAAAACATTGGGTTCCGTCTCTTTTATCAATTGAACCAAGTGCTGTAGCAAATATGTACTTAATTTAAAACAAGAATATATTTATTGCACAAACGCAATTAACTACTGGTTTATACTGTACTGGTACTAGGCAAAGCGGTCACTATAAACATTTTCTAATGATTTGCATTAATAAAGGTTTTAATTTTATTTAAATATAGTGCAAAGCATAGTGTGCTATGCTTACTATCAATTTAGTACTTTTTACTTATTCAACTTAATATACTACCTATATGAAACTTATACTGAAAACTTATTAATTTTATTTCTGAAAATTCACAATTATGAATTTTTACGAGGATACATTACATACCCTGACATAGTTGAGAGCAAATAGTACAACAGTTTCATCAGAATGTACTGAGCGGTTCATGACAATACACAAGTATTGTTTCCACTGGACTTCTGGAACTAGCTCTTCGAGTTTACGAAGAGGCATTCTTCGATACAGCTCAGATATGTTTCGTCTATCTTCTGGAGTTGAAGTTATTTTAGCTAATCTATAAAAAATAAAATATAAGAACAGCTAGATATAGTTAACGTCATTCAAATAATTTTTATGTATCAATTTAACTCACCTAATTTCGAAATCAATCAGTTCGTTCGCACTATTTTTAACGTGGTCTAAATTTCCACCAAGTAATGTGGCAATTTTAATGAGATAATTTTTGTACGCCTCTAAATATACTTTGTTAGAGTCATGAAGAAAATAATCTCTCGTTGGTAAGCCTGTGGATTTATGATTAGTAAGTATATTTTTCTTTCAACTAATAAGAAACACATTGGTACAACTAATAGGTACATTACCTAAGCTAGTTTGATCGAATTGAATGATAAATTCGTCAGAATTTTTTATATCAGGTCCGACCCATTCGGATATTAAAATATCGTTATTGTATAATCGAAGTTTTGCCATGAGTATAAGCCAGTCGAAGTTACTTGCATTCCATTGAGAATTCAGTATTGGCCATCCACCCAAAAGATCCAATAAATCTAATAGCGGTTGGTGGCCACGTCTTTCTAAAATGCCATAATTCATACAGGATTTGAACAAAAATCTTGCTTTTAGAGCAGCATCTCCGTTAGCTGGATCATCACTATTAGTGGTTTTGTGACCATCTTTGTCGGGGCTTTCTCTTGTAATTCTGTTAATGTTTGATTCGGAATTTTTATACGATAATAGTTTTCTTCCAATGATTTTTCGTCTTAAATATCGTGTGCTATGATCTCTATTATGCCTTCTAAAATTATTGGCTCTTAGATTAGCATGCCGTTTAAATCTTCTAGTTTTGTGCTTCTGGTTGTTTTCAATGTATTTATGAAAATTGTGTCTTATTGTAGAAAATGGTTTCATAATGTGTTTAGATTTTTTATTTAAATATCTACGAATGCGATTTACTATTTCTGTTTTTTCACGTACATCATTTTTAGATAAAGATCTATTAAACAGATCTTTTGAGCTCTCTTTTAGAATATTTTGTAAAAGTTTGTTAAAATCGTCATCCTTTTTGGGGTATTGTTCTCTGTGTGTGTTTTTTATTTTGCATATAAAATTATTTTTAATATCTAAATGAGCTCCAGGATACGTACTAGGAATATGTTCAGAAGGTTTAAATTCTAATATGTCTTTCAGCACCGCGTCCAAATTTTCTCTTAGCATTTCAAAAGTATCGTAACTGAAAAAGTAAACCAGTTTCACAATAGGAAGTTCATGATGAGTGTATCTGAAGTATATATGAGGACGTACCCGGCTTTATCAGCGGGGATTGGGTTCAGCGATGCCCAATTACCGCAAGCGTATTGATAAAAGTCGTGGCATGGATCAGCTTCAGCATCCATATATTGTTTCATTATATTAGCTTGCGTTGTCCTTATACTTTCCTTGTCACCTTGGCCTTTCCAAAATGAGTGTATTCCTGAACAAATTTTCATAAAAAAAATATATGACCTAGCATTTGCTCTCGGCTTCACCCGCGTGAATTTCATTTTTCACTCATTACTAAATTTGGTGGAATTTCCAAAAATTAACCTTACCTTATTAGTGCTCAATTATAACCCTATAAGCACAGGTGATTTTTGCCCGAGAGACATATTTAACGGTATGTGGTATTCGATTCCTGATCTAACTAGCAATTTTCAAATCATTAAGAAACCCATTGGATCACACAAAATCGCATACAAATCGATCCAGCCATTTAGGAGGAGTTATGTGACAAACAAGTAAAATAATTATTATATTATGATATTCAAGAGTTCAATGATATGACCTATGTATGTATATCGATTTCGTGGCTATTGACTACCTAGGAAATATAAGTAGTTTTAATTTTATTTGTATTTTATTATAATGTACATACAACGCATGGAAATTGTGCATGGTTTAATTCACTTTTACCTTTTTGGTTCACTTAATTACATTCAAATTCATAGGTCTCAAATGATATGTATCTATATCTCCTAGAATCAAATATTTAAGTATTGTTAATAAAAAATAAAAGTTTTGAAGCATTAAAAGTTTAGACACAGGTTATATATTTCTATACAAAGTATAATAGAATTAAGGTCAACCTCATAGACGTGCAAGAGAAAAGCGTAACCTTGACTCATTTGGACAATCATTCAATTGGATAAGCGGGTTACGACGCAAAACCCATTCTACTCTACTAGTACGCATGTCGGTACATTCAGCAACAAGGTTCAGCGAGGTAGATCCATCTATGCCAATTGTATTGTTAACTTTATATTATTAACGTTTAAATGGCTAGATAGGTATATTCAGAAATGTGGTTTACATTATGCTACCTAATAAAATAAAGTTGGTTATCTATATTCGTTCCTGATTATTGTATACCGAATAGAAACAGGGTATTTATTGTAAGTCTATGGAGGCATCTGAAGACTCCTTACGGACGCGCGCGGAAGTCCTTGTTGCTCGAATTTTTTTTACGGAAGAAACAGTTATCAACTTAGGTTAAATCTAAAATTACCGAAGTTCTATCAGGCTACTAGTTACCCATTATAATAAAGCCTAATTTACATAGATGACATATCAATTACCTGTAAAACTCTTGGAGGGCTTGTAAACATGAGCAGATGAGATCATTTCTTCTTCTTCCAGTTCTGGTTGACCGCGAACTTGTTCTATGACATCGTCTAAAGGTCCTCTGTCCACTTGATTCTCTGGTACTATACTTTTTTAATTCAATTCACTTTACATTAGTATCAGATATACCGTCTTATTCTATTAAAAGTTTACGAACGCTATCAGCCCAAATCTGTCTCGTTCTTTCAATGTCACGGAATTTAATTTTTAATGACATAATGGAAAGAAAGGTAAAGTATAAAAAAATAACTAAAATAGGTTTTAATTTCGTTAACTTTTAATAAATAAGACGGATAGGATAAAAACTAAAAATATATATATTTCACAATTAATTACTATTTATTCGTCTATATAAAATAATAATCTCAAAAAGTAGATTTAATAAATTGCATTTGGCCTTCGAATGCAAACCTATTGGCCGGGGCCTAAGCATTGCTTAGGCCTGGGCCAGTAGGTTTGCATCGGTCATTGATAATGCAACTAGGCTTAATGGTAAATGACTGATTGATATGTGGAAAAAAGCCTGTCACCTTTTTTTATGAGATAAAGTTTTTTACATAGTCACCTCATCCGTTATTGATATGTGTCGGCCTTGAGAAAATTCGTTCCAAATACAGATAAATACTTATCAGCAACATGTTGATAAATTGTGATTGCGTTTTGGGATGTCATCGAATTATTTGATAAAAGATACTTGATACTACTTACCTTTTCACATCGTCATTATATTGAGTGGTGCTGTTATCTGTCTTAACATCTTCGTAGTAATCAACGTCATCGGGATCACCTTCATGTACAACTACGAGTACGTCTTCGTTTCCATCATCGTCATCCTCATCATTTTTTTTGCTTTTAGGTTCGCGATGGACTTCATGGCTACGAATAAAACATCCATCATTCAGTATTTGGCAACTAAAAGTTTGGTTTCGGGTATCTATGTTTCGTAATTATGTACGTGTTTGTGTTACAGTTTTTATGAACGCCTCAACACTATCACAAGCATAATGGTGAATAAAATTACACTGTAACTCACTCATAATCTTCCGAAGTAAAGCTAAAATGGCTCTTGCGTTTCACCCGAGTGGGATTCCCGGGGTTCTTTTGAGAACTGTCCCAGATCAGAATATCACTTGTCACATTGCCCTCATAAACTGCTTTCTTAGAGCTTCCTTCTCTTCTGGCTAGCACAAGTTCTTCTGGTGGTAAAAATGACGTGCGGAACCCCTGAAATACATCTCTTTCTTCGGGTTCTACTCGTTCTGGACGGGTGTATAATTTAGGTACATGTTTAACAATGAATTGGTCAGATGGGTCCCCCAAAGTATCGACAGGTTTTTTCAATACAAAGTAAGTTACAGCAACGAAACCAGCTAAGAAGATAACGGAGATGAATCGCCAGAAATTCGCGCTATTGGAAGATGTGACGGTGACGGCTTGGGGAGAACTCCGGGCGTCCACACGCGGCATGGCAGGATTGGACTGACTGCGTCAGCCCGACAAATCATGCTCTTTGGTTAAATGAATAAATTCGTAGCTCGAACTGGCTATTATATCCTGACCCCTTACGATCTAAGCTCGTTGTGGAAACAAAATATAAAATTTTAAATCCCGATGGATTTTGTAATTTGTAGTAATAAAATTATCTCAGTGCTAAAATTTTAGTGCAGAACTCTTTAGTGTAGAACTTTGTGTCTCTTCTGGTTACGTTAATACTTTTTAATATTGACAATTCAGACTGAGTCGTTCTAGAAGAAGTATTTTCAGAAGATATTAATTTTATTTTTGATACTGTAAGAAAGTATACGTAACTATTTGATACAACGTAGAAATGATAACTTTTGCAGAGCTAACAAAGCAAGTGCATCTTGTGAAAGATTTAATAATAGCAGACATGATGTGTGGTATGATATAATATGAATTTCAGGAAAATTGTACCTAGGTACTTAACAGGAGTCACTTATACGATCACGACTTGTGAAAACAAGGGCGGATCACATCGAGATAGAATAGTATGTACTGTGCGACTCCAGGATTTTTATGGGAGGCGGGACGGATAAGCCAGTTGTGAATTTATTAGAGAACGAAATTCTGTTATTCTAACAACTGTGATCTTATTTTGATATGTACTGTTATGGAATCTCCCTCCACAATAGGTACACAAAATAGCAGACTGGTACTACGCCCTGTAGTTTTGGCTGTGCGTTGACTGTCAGACACTCAGTAACGGAAGAATCCTACTAGGTAGGTATCCTACTAATATTATAAATGCGAAAGTTTGGATGTGAGTTTTTGAGGATGTTTGTTAGGTACTCTTACACGCAAAATCTACTGAACGGATTTCGACGAAATTTGGTATACGCGTAAAAAATACCGGGAATAGCACGTTTTATCCCGAAATTCCCACGGGAGCGAAGCCCCGGGGCTCGGCTAGTTTTATATATATTGATTGATGATGATTGATTCCAGGCGCGGGAGACAGATCGAAAGATGAAGAGTTGAATTTTGCCAAACATCTTCTAGCCATGAAGAATTGGTTTACCAGAATATCCTATGCGAACAAGAGGCGGTTTATACTAGCACTATTGGAAGACGTGCGATGCGCGTGGACCCTGTCGTGCCTACTGAAATCTATTTGGAATTGTCAGCCTAAGGATGCTGTACAGTCTTCACATCAGTTAATGGGTTTTATGATTTAAAATTTGTGTTACTATAGACAATCTTTACATATTACTAGGACCTAGGACAATGAGCTATTTTTCTGACAGCTAAATTAAGAAAAAAAGTCTCAACAGATGGCATTTTATTGAAAGCCGAGTCGTAATAATGGCTGTACCCTATACCTATATTGTGCGCTTTTTATCGTCAGCCAGAGGCAGAAAAAAATCACATAACAGTTTGACAGTTGCACAAATCACAATATTGATACTTTTTTGATGATTTTTTAATAGGTTTATTTTTTTTAATGCCAATACCGTGCATTTTGCTTTTTGAATGGTCTCGCCTTTAACTAAGCGCCACCTATGAATTCATCTGGAACATTTTTTTTTAATTTGGGTCTCGGAAAATTCCTCATTAGTATAGGTATTAATCACACTAATATTACAAAAGAGGAAGTGTTTGTAAGTTTGTTTCTTTGGAACTACTGAACCTATTTTTAAATTTCTTTCACCAATAGAAAGCTACATTATACCTGAGTTACATAGGCTACAATTTATGTATGTACCTCTCGAGAGAAGCCAGGGCGGGACGCTAGGTACTACATAACAAAGTTGTTTTAGAAACTCATAAAACTAATATCAGGAACTTCTTACGAGAAGAAAAATTAAATTAGGAATTCGGTTTTAAAAAAAATGGTTCAGGCTTCAATTTTTTCTTATAACATAGGTATAGAAACAATGTTGCAAACATTCTTGTTAATTTTCATTACCTAAATTCTTCGATGACAAATAAATATTTGTGGTCGAGGCCTAAATTAGATTAATACCCCAAGAAAATGTCTGTATTTGCCTAAAATTGTTTTTTTTTCAGGGAAAAGCCATGGAGCAGTTATGACCAAGTGCCCATGGATCACAACAGAACAGCTCTTCCTGTACATATCTTAGCTCAAGTTATGAAGAACGACCGTGTTTGGTTTCTTTCCTTGGAACCAGTTGGTATTTTCATTTTCTTTTTTTTATTAAATCAAAATACGGTGTGTGCTGAAGACCACACGACAGAAGTGAAAACTGTATAAAGGCAAGGTCCCCACGCGTCGACTCGAGCTGCCTCCGCCTAAACGAGCATTACATAGCCGAGCGTTTTATTCCTTAGTCCCATTCAGACTTGCTCTTCACTTCTAAAATATCTATTATTGATTAGATGACCGAGCTTTTTCATACCAAAATATTTCTATGTTCATCGAAATCATCTACATCTGATTTCCATTAAAAGGCATACGCTGGATGCAGACCGCTTCCAACCGGTCATTCTGATAATCCTTATAGCAGGCCTGCGTCCAGCAGGGGACAGACCGCGGCTGAAATGATGATATATCTGCCAGGCGTTTCGTTTCAGCAATCACAAGCTATGGTTCTCCTAGAACTGCTGTCGCTCTCCGGAGGTCCTGTGATGTGGGCCGTCCTCCACCGAGCCCAGATACTGTACGAGAGATATCGCGAGGACCAGCTGCAGAATCTGCAGGAATGTATCGTGGTGATGAATGACAAAGAGCAAGTGAAGGAAGCACCACCAGCTGCCAAGGTTTGTGTGCACAAACATATGTTGTTGTTTGTGTATATATGATGGACATACGGACGGACCAATTGCACAATTTGTAGCATTAGTACTATCGTAAGGCTGCGTGCGTCTTCACTGACGCGGAATTGAGCCAGCTTAAATGACCAATCACAATGCTCGGGTATTATTTGTGTGTGTCTGTTTAAATTTAAATTAAATCTCGGAAATTAACTACATCCGACATCCTAATGTTATATTTAAAGAAGCTTAGCTAAACCTCACAAATCTAAGTCAGAAGTCAAAAATAAAGTTTGTGAACAAACCTACTGAATGCACTAAAACGTAGGTACCTATATTTTCAGGGTAAGAAAGATCAGCCGTCAAACAATAATAATGATGCAGCTGACGCCGAATGGAAGCCAAATAAAGCTCCAGGACACGCTGAAAAAGAGGTTAAAAATACCTACCTATTAATATTATTATTCTCTTTTCCTTAGGCCGCTGCTTTCGATAAAGGGACAAAAAATTTCATGTTTCTTAAAATTTGTAACTTACTAATGCACATAAAATTGAGAACTCATAAAGCTTCAAATGTTTGATAGAAAGAAATTTTATACGTGGCTTCAGTTTCGATAAAAATGCATTATATTATGATAAGCATGATTAGATGGTGAACCTAGAACTTTCAACGAGGGAACTCCGCAACGATTCGGTTTGAGCATGAATTTTTGGTCACGCATTTAATATCTACACCACCAAGATCTGATGATAAGAATGTAAGAATGTTTTTTTTTTAAGTTTCTGTTCTGTCTCGATGTGTAGGTACTGTAGAGGTTTGATGTTTCTACCTCTGGCCAGTTTGGCATTCGATCAATATTTGAATGATTTAAAGTATTTAAGAAGAAGTTTGATAGATGGAGAATTGAAGGGTCTTCTACGGATGAAACATCAAGTCACGATATAATTTGTAATTTCTAAAAGAAGTATTAAATAAAAACGATTTCCCAAGTACCGAATACAGTTTAAATCAACGACGAACCCCCCCGTCGTCACATGGTGGAGGCGCCGCGACCCTAGGCGTGCAAATCGCGAATTTTTAACCGCATAGAGTCGTGAGAGTATTTTCGTATAGGACGAATTTTTTAGATTGAGAAAAGACGAGTACAATGGGAGAAAGGATCCAATTTAAAGATGAGTAATATGAGTATTATTTATTAAAATACTATGGCGAGTTTATTTAGTGGATTGGGGAGTCAATCCGTCGAGGAGTTTGCTCGACAATTTCGTGTGGTTGCAGCTATCAATAAGTGGCCCGAGGAGAGCAAAGCTCTAATTCTAGGAGCATATTTAGAGGGTCCTGCCCTAAGTTTTTATAAGTTTGTCTATAAAGATGGTATCACTATCACCGAAGTGATAGAATTATTAAAAAATGAGTTTCCGGAGAGGAGCGATCCTATTGAGAAATTTTATAACGCCAAAGCAGGCGATCAAGAGGATATCATAACGTATTTTTATAGATTGTCTGAACTAGCTCACAAAGCAAATATTAATAATGATAATATTTTTATTAAAGCATTTTTAAAGGGCCTACAAGTTGCAGATAAACAAATTTATGCAAACAGGCTGTATGCGTCGAAAAAAGAATTGAGAGATACTCTCATACAAGTAAAGGAAGTTTTTGAACATGAATCATCTGATTGTGTTAATATTAAATTGACTCCTTCAGGTAATGTAGAAAAATTTTGTTACCCAGGAACATGGTCGTCAACGCTGCCGAGAACGATGCCGATTCCGTCGACAGCAGAATATATACCTTTGTCCTCACCGCAAGAATTTGTTACCCCGAGATATAATTTACAACCGAGGCGGTATGACAATTTTGAACTTAAAACTAATATGTATAATGCTCCACAGCAGCAGCAGCCACAACAGGCTGTCCGAACAATTGATATGATGAAGGAGTGTAAAGCTGTGTCTGAAGATAGGTCACTCTCAGACAGTGATAAATCCGGTCAGTCATATCCAATTATTGAGCTAGAAATTTATAACAACAAACAGATTGCGTTAGTAGATACGGGCGCATCAATTTCATGTATATCGGAAAAACTCGCAGGTGAATTAAAGATGCATGTTGATAAAAGTTTTGCGAGGAGAGAGGATGTAAAATCTATTTCGGGTTCGTATATGGATGTACTCGGAAAAATAAATACGTATGTTATAATGAATTCGTGTGCATTTAAGATTGAATTGTTGGTAATGAAAAATATCAAGCATGATATGGTGATTGGAATGGATTTTATGCATAGAAATGATGTGATAATTGACATGAAACATAAGCAAATGATTTTGAAGGAACGCTTCAAAGTAAATTTTTATGATAGAAACTTTTTGAATGGTAGTGAATTGTCAAGTTTGCCAGCTTGTCAAGATTCTGTCAGCGAACAGAATAGTGAAATGATAACGGAAAGTCAACATGGAATTTTGACCAAAGATGAATATTTTGTAAATAAATCGAATGAAAATGAAAATAAAGTATGTGATTTTGGAAAAAATAATAATAATGTGGAATCTTCAAATATTAATCTAAATCTTGATCTTGAAGATAAATCTAATTTGGCCGAACTTTTACATGACTATCGTGATTGTTTTGCATTTACTTCGAAGGAGATAGGGCGATGCGATGCGGTGGATATTAACATTAAAACAACTGACGATATCCCTGTACATTGTCCGCCATACCGTGCTTCATCGAAAGAGTTTAATATTCAAGAGAGAGAAATGTTTGATTGTGGTGTCATCGGAGAGTCCAGAAGTGCATATACTTCTCCAGTAGTATTAGTTCCGAAAGTAGATGGCGATAGTACATGCCGATTCTGTGTAGATTATAGGAAAAGAAATCTGAATAAACTAGATCTTTTATTAAAAAGGAACAAAAACAGGAAAAAAGGTTAGGTAATGATAGGTAAATAGACGTAGTGCATGTAAATAGATTAAAATCTTTTTATTTTCGGATATGATTATTAATGTTTTTTTTCACAGAGTTTTAATACTAATACCCTATATCTGTGGTTAATATTTGTGTACTTTAAATAAATTCTCTTTTTCATGTTTCTTCGGGGACCGGAGGCGGTCCGTAAGCAGATGAAGTTGTAAACGGAGGAAGAGATTCCAATGAAAAAAGTTTTAGTCCATTTACTGTTGTAGCTCTATGGTGATTGTGTCTCGCGTGGTTTTTGAGAATATTATTTATTATAACTTGCATAAATGATATAAGTCATAGCAAGTGTGTCTGATTTTGGCACATATAATTAAATGTTTTCTCTAAATGCTGGATCGTTAAGGTTATGGAATTAACATTTTCACCCATAGAGATAGCTAAATAATATCCATCTCTTCCTCTGTCGTATTACGTATGATGACGTGTTACTACACTGTAAGGGCTTTGATGCTATTCAGTTATATTGTAATTGCCCAATTAATCCCTTCAGGAAGGATATTAAGTTTTGTTAATGTCGTTGTGTAGTGGACAGTCTTGGTTCTTTTTGCGGTTTTGTTCCAAGAAAGTTTGAAACTGAAATACTTATTGATTGAGTTAATATTTTTGGATTTGCATATTTAAACTCTGAGACCAGTTTCCAACTATCCCAGAGTATGGGACTGTTTTGTAGTTAGTCAGTTCCGCACTAGGTAGGGGAAGAGTGCTTAAGATGACATAGTCAGATAAGATGACACACCTGCCGAATTTTGTAAATATTCGCGCTAAAGGTGAACCCGTGACGTTTTAGAGATTGCCTGTAGGTGTCGCTAGTAAGGAGATTTAGTATGGCGGACAGTAACAACGCGTTGCAAAGTAGTAATAGATTTTGTGATTTTATGTGAGAGAAAATATATCTATGCTTTTGTTTGGTGGTAAAAATACACGTAAGGTAAGAATATTTTTGTTTGAACTAATTTTCATTGTAAACAGGGGTTATTATATGACACAAATATTGATACGACGGTATTCTAACCTAAAAGATTTTGTCATGATCTTTGAATGAAACTTTTATTATCTATTTGGTAAGATGACATACTAGACGTCGGTGTAAGATGACATACTATGTCGTCTTACCCTTTCTATTAATTGTAAACTGATGATACTTTTTATTATTAGGTGGTGGTATTTATAATATTCGCAGGTGCATTTATAATGAAGTTGAGCTTTTATGTTTGGGTGGTGGTACTCATTTTTCTTTATTTTTTCCTAAACAGAATGCCTGGAAATTACAAACGAACATCGACGCGGAAGAGTTGGTCACAGCAAGACATGAAGATGTTCATAAAATTGTTAAGTATAAGACGACATACCACTAAAGTCTAAGATGACATACTATGTCATCTTTAACTATAGATATGTCGTCTTACACACGCAGACCTAAGTGCAATTAATGCTTGTTTTTTAATTTTATATTCAGTTTATTGTTCTGAAACTATAATAATTTCGTTGATTATGAAACAATTAACAATAAAAGGAAGATACTGATCTCATTACGACTTTATTTATTTCGAATATTTGTGGTCAAACAAAAAGTATGTCATCTTAAGCACACTTCCCCTAGGTAGTTAGAAGTTACCACTGATGTTGTATCCAGGTTGTTGACCTAGGATCCAATCCAGGGGCGTAGCTGATGTAGAGGTTTGATGTTTCTACCTCTGGCCAGTTTGGCATTCGATCAATATTTGAATGATTTAAAGTATTTAAGAAGAAGTTTGATAGATGGAGAATTGAAGGGTCTTCTACGGATGAAACATCAAGTCACGATATAATTTGTAATTTCTAAAAGAAGTATTAAATAAAAACGATTTCCCAAGTACCGAATACAGTTTAAATCAACGACGAACCCCCCCGTCGTCACAGTACCTACCTACAACAATTGTTAAATAGTGTTATGTGTAAAGAATCTTATTATTTTACTTAGCTGGAGGCTAACTTGGTGTTATGGAATACAACTTTGAAGACAATGCGAGACAGCTTGAAGTTGGAAGAGTTAGAGATGACCTTCGTGGATGGCTCCAAGAGGAAGATATGGAAGGTCAACCGACCGAAGCCTGAGTCCATTGAAACAGTTTGTTACGTGAGTATCTATTTTCCATAAATGGACTAAAGTAATAATAATAATAAAAACCATTTATTCCAATTCGTACATTAACAGTTTTTCAAACTTATTAACTATTCTTATAATTTCATGCTGTCAAATATATAAGGTTCATCATTCATTCTATCAAGTAAGTAGTAGATAGGAAAAAAGTTATCTTCCCAAATTTTGAGGCTTGCTTTGTAACCTGCACTGCCGCTCATAAATAAATCTTAAAGCGTTCTCGAAAGACCTGTAGACGCACTGTCAGAAAATCTTTGGCATTCATAACCACAGCACGTAACATTGCATTTGTACGTACCTACTATAATACGAACTTTCATGTTTATAATATAGCTAGCTAGATAGGTAGACAAATAATATGCCGGAACAAATGTCTGGCCATGGCGCCACCTTCTCTCACTCTTCTTTGGTTTTCCTCTCTCTCTTAGATGAGAGAGAGATAGAGGTAGATAAGTAAGATATGTAGGGTAGTCTATTTCTCACGGTAATTTAATCGCCCTTTTCTTTTCAGTTTCAACTTCTCCCATCAGAAGTGGCCAAGAAGATCCTCTCTTACCTGCCGCGCGCGCAGCTTGGAGACTACGCCCGAGTGAACAAGTACTGGGCCTACCTCATAGACGAGTATCGGATAGAACTGGCTACCCAGCAGCGGCTGGAGGCGGATTTGGAGAAGTTGCAGGTTTAACTATAAATCCACTAGGATTGCATTGAAACATCGTAGCATCGTTGCAATAATTAACCTCATAAATGGTCTTTTAAAAATTAATTAATAATTTAGGAAATGGGAAATTAATCATATTCTGATTTGTCAAGATTTATGGACCTCCAGAATGATGCAGTCTTCGCAGCGTAAACTCAGCTTTGCATTTGTGTAAGTGATTCCAAATTGGTGTGCGCAGCAGATTGGGCAAGACAAGGGACATCTCGCACTTCACGCTTTGTCAAAATGATGTACAACACGTGTACTTATCTGTGTGCAGTCACATAAATGCAAAGCTGAGCTTACACTGCAAATGCAAGGACTGCAACTACGGGCTACGGAGCCCGTAATTGTAGTCCTTGCAGCTAATACGATCTCCGAATCATCCCTTGAAGCTGAAGACCAAATTTGTTGTCTCTAGCAGATTCTATCCTATGCCTCCATTCGCAGCATAGTATTTCTGTAATAAATCTGAAATTATATGTATTATTCATATTTAGATGGTAGTTTTATACTGTAGAATCTTCTTATCAACAGTGACAGATTTTTGTATTGAATAGCTACTATAGAATTGTACGAAATTGTAGTTCAAACCTAAGACATGAAGTTTCTAGCCAAAATTCTACATAGCAATTTCAACAGTAGCTTATATCCTGTCCGGTACCGGGAGATGATACTGCATCACAACACGAGCATAGACGTGATGCTGGAGCAGAGCAATCCTGCGCGCAACAACATCTAGTACGGTGATCCCAGCCTAGCTCCCACGTCCAGGCCCAAGGCACAAACAGCCGTCGTGCTCCAAACAGGTCCGGTATCTACTAGGAGATGATGCTGCTTCACAGCGAGAGCATAGACGTGATGCCGGAGCAGAGCAATCTCGCGCGCAACAACATCTCGTACGGTGCTCCCAACCTAGCTCCCTCGTCCAGGGCTAATGCGCAAACCGCCAGCGTGCCCCAAACAGTTGCTTATATTCTGTCTACTATCTACCAGGAGACGATGCTGTGTCACAACGTGAGCAAAGATATGATGCTGGAGCAAAGCAAACCCGCGTGCAACCACATCTCGTACGGTGCTCCCAGCCTAGCTCCCTCGTCCAGGGCCAAGGCGAAAACCTCCAGCATGCTTCAAACAGTTACTTAAATCCTGTCCGGTATCTACCAGGACACGATTCTGTGTCACAACGTGATCATAGACGTGGTGCTGAAGCAGAGCAATCCCACGCGCAAGAACGTCTCGTACGGTGCTCCCAGCCTAGCTCCCTCGTCCAGGGCCAAGGCGCAAACCGCCAGCGTGCCCCAAACAGTTGCTTATATTCTGTCCGGTATCTACTAGGAGATGATGCTGCTTCACAGCGAGAGCATAGACGTGATGCCGGAGCAGAGCAATCTCGCGCGCAACAACATCTCGTACGGTGCTCCCAACCTAGCTCCCTCGTCCAGGGCTAATGCGCAAACCGCCAGCGTGCCCCAAACAGTTGCTTAT
Organism: Ephestia elutella; assembly: GCA_018467065.1. Classification (NCBI taxonomy): domain Eukaryota; kingdom Metazoa; phylum Arthropoda; class Insecta; order Lepidoptera; family Pyralidae; genus Ephestia; species Ephestia elutella. Next base: position 7,443,501 of record CM031580.1, on the reverse strand, counting down.
ATTCTGTCTACTATCTACCAGGAGACGATGCTGTGTCACAACGTGAGCATAGACGTGATGCTGGAGCAGAGCAATCCCGAGCGCAACAACATCTCGTACGATGCTCCCAGCCTAGCTCCCTCGTCCAGGGCTAAGGCGCAAACCGCCAGCGTGCCCCAAATAGTTGCTTATATTCTGCCCGCTATCTACCAGGAGACGATGCTGTGTCACAACGTGAGCATAGACGAGATGCTGGAGCAGAGCAATCCCGAGCGCAACAACATCTCGTACGGTGCTCCCAGCCTAGCTCCCTCGTCCAGGGCCAAGGCGAAAACTGCCAGCATGCTCCTAGCGCCTAGCCTGAAGACCAGCGAACGTTCCACAGGCGCGTGCTCTTTCAGGCATTTCGTTGTCGGCCTAGAAAAGCATGCCAGGCCGCCCCTGGTAATACTGCTTCTTCTTTTTATCGTGTTTGTTAAAGACAATAGGTACTAGGCTAGGCTTCGATCAATAAATACACCTCAATTAAAAGTGACAGCTTTAAAAACGGTCCGAGAAATAAGACCACATAATAAGCGTGTCCTCTTATTTTGGACAGTATGGTCCATTGCATTATGATATTTTTGATCGAAGATCGGTATTACCTATTTAATCAACATGGATTTATTTTCGCTTTGATTTTGTATGATACTACGTACTTATATTGATAGTGTGATGATACCTAGGTGTATTGTTGATCGAAGTGTATACCTACTGACTTAGACAGATTTTCATCACCGGAAGCAGTAGTTGTCTGTGAAAACTACGATTCATACTCACGTATAGTACTTTTCATTGGTATACAAACACATGTGGAGTAAGTGGGGTTTGAACCTGGGTCCTTTCAACCACAGTCGGATGTATTAACCACTCGACCACCACCGCTACCAGTACTGCTTTACATACTTACTCGTACTATTGTACTGTTGTCCTATCATAATAGGATTCTTATAAAAGTCATGCTCTCCTCGCGATATGGTTTTGTTGCAATTTGTAATTTTTTTGCATTTTTTTTAAATTTAACCGTAACAATGCCGACACAGAGAATACACACCGAAATCCTTTGTGTCCGTCCAGGTTCCGAGACCATTACGAAACCTAGCAGAGTTGTCCGAGAGGCTTGAAAGTCGGGGGGCAGCCGATGAAAACATTTGGCAGTGGTGCGATAACATTCTGAAGAATCATAAGTATCGAAAGGTATTTTGCCGTCATTCATATATAAGCTTACTATTCAGCTAAGCGTGGCCTTTGAGTCTACGACTCTTGGCTCTGTCTACCGTAAGGGATAAAGATGTGATTCTATGTATGTATGTCATCCATATCCAAAATCTGGGTTGAGCTGTTTCTTTTACCTGGCGGCTACGCCTGTAAGTACGTACCTCCGTATGTTCGTTGGAAATCACCAAGTAAGAATGAATACTTTATACCTACTTAGGTAGTCTGTACACGTTTAAATCTTCTTTATACTATGCAACCACAGTGTATTTTCCCGGTATGAAAGATACCCTACTCGTATGTCTGTCTCAGTACTTCTAACTACCTATATGTAGGGTAAGGTTGCCTTAGTCGTACCAGCGCTTAAGTCGTACCACGTCGATATCTACGCACTCGTCTTGAAAAGATGACATCTAGCGGTGCAAAATGGTTCTACTCAGTCGCACGAGTAAACAATAACACGCGGCGGCTTGTTGGATTTCGCGATCGAAAAATAATGAAAAAGTAAGTTTTTGCACAGTTTTCACTAATATTTTTACGTCAGTCGTAAGTCAATTGACGTAATATTATGATGAAATAATTATTTTTCTCATTCTTGACTGTTTTTGTAGTGTTTTCTGATTGATGTGAGCAAGGTCAAAAGCTAAACGGTTTTTAGGTTATGTTATTAATTTTGATTTATAACTTTGTGCACCCCGCTGCTTAAGTCGTACCTGTAGAAAATTCCTAAATCTTACTGGTACGACTGTGTTATGGAAATATTTTTCTAATAATTAGTATTTTTAACTATTATTATTATAATGAAGAAGACTGAAATTGATCTTGTAGCATATAATTCTACGCAATTTTTTAATTGCCAAATGTCTTTTACTTGAAATTAGATATAATTACTCTAAGTACGACTTAGGCTATGCGTAGTACGATTAAGGCAACCGGTTACCTTAATCGTGCCGAAGGAAGGTTTTTGTAAAATGTTAAGAACACAATTTTATTAAGAGATTTTTAAATGTCTATTAATGTTTTTTGTTACGTTTATAAATGAAGATATGTGCAAAGATTTTTGTTTTATTTAAATTATAATAGAAATTATAGTGATTTTTCCTGAAGTGGTACGACTAAGGCAACCTTACCCTACCTATCTAAAATTTCAGGAAGATAAAGCGTGAAGAGGTTACAAACAAATTAACAAAGAATCTCACTTTCGCATTTACAATATTACTAGCTTTTACCCACGGCTTCGGCCGCGTGAATTTCCCACGGGAACAGTGTTTTTTCCGGGATGAAAAGTACCCCATGGCCTTCTCAGTACTTCTATGTGCATGCGAAATTTCAGCAAGATTGGTGCAGTAGATAAAACGTGAAAAGGTAAGCAAACAAACTCACTTTCGCATTTATAATATTAGTTTTTATTCATAATTGTCCTATTATGTAAACAATCTTTTCATGTCTTTTTATTATTTTACAACAATATAAATTACAATAGACTTCTTAGGAAGTAACTTTCGTGGTTAATAAAAGTTTTACTTTAGAATGTTTAGGTTTGAACTAATATTTGATTTATTTTCAACAACATTCAACAAAAAGTGTACTGTGAAGATTGTTTACATAATAGAACTATTATGAATAAATGGACTATAGAATAGGTTAGGATTAGGGTTTTCTTTATCACAACATTATCCACCATTACAAGCAACATTGAATGATTAGATAGAACTAATTAAATTACATGTATTTCGTAATCTTGCTCGGCTCATCTGTTGATAATGACAATGAATATGTATTTTTTCATGTAAGTCATCGTCATCGTTGACGACCTCCGTGGCGCAGTTGTAAAGACCTTGCCTCTGAACCCGGGTTCGATCCCCGGTCAGGTCAAGATGAAAAATGATATTTTTCAGATTGTTTTAAACTACATATGTATTTGTTATAAAATATAGTATCGTTGAGTTAGTATCCCATGGCACAAGACTCGAACTTACTTTGGGGCTAGCTCAATCTGTGTGATTTGTCCGTATATTTATTTATCGTTATAATCATAACTATGAGATTGAGTATTTTATTCACCTATTTCCTACTTAATATTTTTTTTACTCTAATGAAAGGTCAAACGATCAGTGGATGGTATCATACCCCAAGACAACGTTCACTTCCCGTGTCCTATGATGAAGGAAACCCTGGATGTTCCTCTGGATCCGCCTCTCTGCAAAGATCCTGTAAAGAAATCAACGTGAGTGGCACCTCTCTCTCTCTCTCTCAGCCGAAAGACGTCCACTGCTGGACAAAGGCCTCCCCAAGGATTTCCATAACGACGAGTGGCACCTAAAGGAGAAATAATGTCCTTATTTTTTACTTTATTTTTAAGGTTCCATACGTTAAAAATAAAAAAATCTGAACCCTTACTTAGGATCATATTTTTGTCCGTCGGTATGTGTGTCACAAGTTTTTCTAAGGAATGCGATACCTATCAAGTTGAAATTTATAACTAACTAGCTTTCGCCCGCGTGAATTTCCCACGGGAACAGTGGAATTTTCCCGGGATGAAAGGTACCCTATGTCCTTCTCCGTACTATTAGTCCGGTCATTCTATGTAATCAATGTATGGGGAAGAAAAACTAATTCATAAAGTTTTGAAACTTGTGTGACATATACCTTCGGTTGTGGTGTTCAACGCTCACTACCCTCCCCTGCCCTCCCCCTGACGCTACCCCCCTTTACTCTGAAACGTGTCCCCTTTACCGGTTTTTTCACTTTTTCTCGAAAACTATGATAGAAACGAAAAAGGTGTCAAAGGCAAAGATGATCCTTATTAAATTCTTAATAAAATATGTCCCATGTCTTATTTTGATAGACTTGATGGTTTACGAGCTAAAAGTTGTGTTTGGGGCACATGGGGAGAAAAATGTACGTAAAAAAGGCGTATTGTTGCAGTTTTACTATTATATCTCGAAAAAAACCCAGAATTTCGAAAACATAGTACTATTAAAAGTTTTAGAACATTAAATTCTGCGTTTAATGGGACTAAATACATATATTATGGACCACTCTGTCCTATATACTAGTGCTCATCGAAATTGCACAAATCCCACAGATATTTTAAATGCGAAAGTTTTGATGTATGTTTGATCCTCAACTACGCAAAATCTACTGGACAGATTTCAATTAAATTTCATATACTGCTAGAAAAATACTGGGTATAGTACATAGGGTACTCATTATCCCGAAATTCCTACGGGATTAGGGCCCCGAAGCGCAGCTAATGTAGCATTTTTCATAAGTATGGAAAACTTGCTACGCCCCGGGGCTCCGCTCAGTTGGGAATTTTGGGATAAAAATTATCTTATGTAATTTTTCAAGTCTTTTTCTATTTGTGTACTAAACTTCGTCGAGATCCATCCAGTAGACTTCGTGTGATTGAGTGACAAAAATTTCAAGTTTGTATGGGAACTTCATCATTTATGATAATATACTAGATGCGCCCCGAGGCTTCGCTCCTGTGAGAATTTCAGAAAAAAAGTAGATTATATGCATTTTTAGGTTTAACTCTACTTGTGTACAAATTTTTGTTGAAATATGCCCGGTAGATTTTGTGTAATTGAATAACAAACATACATCCGAGACATCCAAACGTAAAAAAAAGTAAGTTTATTACTCAATTACACAAAATCTACCGAGCATATTTCGACGAAAATTAGTAGACGAGTTGAGTTAAACCTAAAAATGCATATAATCTACTTATTTCTGAAATTCTCACAGGAGCAAAGCCTCGAAACGCATCTAGTATATATTATCATAAATGATAAAATTCCCATACAAACGTGACATTTTTGTCACTCGATCACACGAAGTATACTGGATGGATCTCGACGAAGTTTAGTACACAAATAGAGAAAGACTTAAAAAATCACATAAAATAATTTTATCCCGAAATTCCCAACTGGGCGGAACCCCGGGGCGTAGCAAGTTTTCCATACCTATGAAAAATGCTATATTAGCTACGCCTCGGGGCCCTACTCCCGTAGGAATTTCGGGATAAAAAGTACCCTATGTGCTATTCCCGGTATTTTTCTACACGTGTACCAAATTTCATCGAAATCCGTCCAGTAGATTTTGCGTAGTTGAGCACATAAACATACATCTAAATTTTCACATTTACAATATCTGTGGGATTTGTGCAATTTCGTTGAGCACTAGTATTGGACCGAGTGGTCCAAAATATATGTATTTAGTCCCATAAAACGCAGAATTTAATGCTCTAAAACTTTTAATAGTACTATGTTTTCGAAATTCTGGGTCTTTTTCGAGATATAATAGTAAAACTGCAACAATACCCCTCTTTTTAGGTACATTTTCACAATATGTGCCCCAAACACAACTTTTAGCTGGTAAACCGTCAAGTCTATCAAAATAAGACATGGGACATATTTTATTAAGAATTTAATAAGGATCATCTTTGCCTTGGACACCTTTTTCGTATCTATAATAGTTTTCGAGAAAAAGTGAAAAAACCGGTAAAGGGACACATTTCAGAGTAAAGGGGGGGGTAGCGTCAGGGGAGGGTAGTGAGCGTTGAACACCACAACCGAAGGTATATGTCACACAAGTTTCAAAACTTTATGAATTAGTTTTTCTGAAAACATAGAATGACCGGACTATATGTGTATGCGAAATTTCAGGAAGATTGTTTCAGTAGATGAAGCGTGAAGAGGTAACAAACAAACAAATAAGTAAAAAACAAACTCACTTTCGCATTTATAATATTAGTTAGAAATCCTACCAACAACGAGTCGAGTACCTACCTACCTATCTACGGTATCTTACTCGTAGCTGCATGTTAAATAATCAAAGTTATAAGTACGTCAAAGCCATCAAGAGATGACCGTAATTAAATCATTCGCATATTTTGCGATTTCAACTGGGAATCAAAACCTATCTACTCACTCGTATATAGGTACCTACCTAATATTTCTTGACCTAGAATCATGAAATTTGGTAAGAAGCACGAATCTTTGAGGTACCTACGTATGTGAGATGCTTTTGCATGTACGGAACCCTTGTTGCGCGAGTTTGACTCGCACTTAGCTGGATCTTTTAGCACGCGAGTGAGGGCACCACCTAATTACTTTTTAAATAAAAAAAATGGCACAGAAATTAGTTTCTACCACGTTCCAAAAGATCCTTGTTTACTAGCATTTACTCACCTCTGAGAAGACTCGCATCGAGACACCAACTTTTCTCATTCCAGAACTTTACCAACATGTTTTAAAAACTCATTAATATTTTCAGCCATCCTAAACCTAAAAAGAACATATCGAATGCTACAATGGTAGCTGCTCCCTTGAGGGGCGGAGAGAAACGCTACAGCCTTTGGAGCAGAGATTTTTCTTGTTTGTACCCGGTTTTCAAAATACCATCGCACGCGTCGCCTGTTTAATTTTTATGATTCGTTTTTAAAAGTGATACTTATCTTTTATTTACGTACTTAATATAAAAATGTGCATATAAAAATCTCATATTGTTTTTATCCTACTATTCTTCTTCTTCTTCTCTCAGCCGAAAGACGTCCACTGTTGGACAAAGGCCTCCCCCAAGGATTTCATCCATGGAGGGTTTTGCCGTAATCGCCACGCTTGGCAGGCGGGTTGGCGATCGCAGTGTGATGGCATAGTACGCGGAAAGATGCTGCTGCCCATCCTCCGGTGTTTTAAATCCCTTAGTCGCCTCTTACGACATCCACGGGAAGAGATGGGTTGGTGCTATTCTAGGGTCACACCACAGGCCAGTCCTACTATTAAGTAATGCGAAAGTTAGGGATTTGAGTTTGGATGTGTTACTCAAATCAACTGGACAATTTTCTATGAAATTTGGGGATAAAAAAATACCGGGAATAGCACAAAGAGTACCTACTTTTTATCCCGAAATTCCGACGGGAGCGAGACCCCAGAGCGCAACTATTTTGACTTTAATAGTACAAAACTACTGTAATCATTCATTACGAATCTATGCACAACCAGGAATATAAAAACCCTCGCCATGTTGCGGAAAAGCAATAGAATCATACAACAAATTTCTTATACTGGCAACTTAATTAAAAACCCATCTGTCATTTCTCCTGACAAAGGTTGACTTTCAATCAAGGGCGGATCCAGTCGGTATTTTTTTCTGGGAAGAGCACCGTTTTCCATTCTCCAGAATTTTTCCGACAATTTTTTAAGAAAATGGTGGCGGATTATTTTTTTCGAAATACTAACTTGTAAGAAACTATAATACTAAATCCTGTTATTTTAACAATTAAATATTTAATATTAACTTAATTTGATATGTATTGTTATGGAAGCTGCCTCCACAGTATGTACACAAAATAGCAGTCGGGGGGGGGGTCGTGTCCCGGGTCGGGGTTAAATCCGCTACTGCTTTCAATAATGTTGCTATATAAAACGTATAAGTTCTGCCTCTAATTCAGGGTTTTTATATTTCTGGTCAGGCTTTGTATATGGCTGTTGGTCAACCAAACAAACAGTAGGTAACGAAAATAAAGCCTCAAAGACACTAGGCAAGGCAACACATAATTCTATCACTCACTCACTTCTACTGACTAAAGTGAAATAGCTAGAGATGGGCATTTCCCGATAAATTTCCGAGACTCGGAAATTTATCCATTTATACCCATTTTTTCCCAGGAATTTTTAATTTATACCGGGTAAAAATTAAAATCAATTAAAATGTTTGTAATTACGATATTTTATAATATATCGTTAAGATTTATTATAAAATAAAGTGTTTAAGCACATATTCAGTTTTTAAATTAAGTACTGTGTAAAAAAATACTAATACATAAAGTGTATAATTTACGTTTTTGTGACAAAAACACCTGACAAGATATATCTTAATTCTGACTCATTCGCAGCCAACTACTTTTAGACAATAAATGTTATGCCAGGGCGACGAACAAGTTTTCCAAATGCCGGAATTCTATTGAACGGCTAGGCGATCATCGAATTGTAAGGCCCGCTGTATACTTCCCATCACGTGGAAAGGCCGCTGATAGGGTGAGGAGGGGGTGAAACTTGCGCATGGGTACGACTGACGAACCAATCGCGCGCACCGGACGAGACCCGCCCGACTAGTCTAAGCGGTCACGGGAATTTTCGTAACGATCAGGGAAACGGATAGACTTGCTTTTATGGGTTGTAGAGTAGTCCACTAATGTGAATGATGTCGGTCTGCCGGTTCTCAGTGGTAGCTTCTTCGAGCTATAGGGCCTGGAAGGTGCTTCATTGTTGCGAAAAAAAAACGATCTGAGAAATGGTTAGTTTTAGTACATATTCAAAGTATGGCATCTCCGCATGTGAAACAAGTTGGTCTGCCGGCTGTCAGTGGTTGCATTTCAGAGCTATGAGGCGCGCAAGTCACTGCATAGTTACAAAAAAACGATAAGAGAAATGGTTAGTTTTAGTACTAATTGGAAGAATGGTGTATCCACAGATGAAACGAGTTGGTCTGCCGGCTGTCAGTGGTTGTATTTCAGAGCTATCATCGTTCACGTAAGTCGCTTATTTAAGGTAAAAGTCTAAAAACAACATTGAAAAGCGGGAAAATAGGCGAATTTTTCTAGTTCATGCCAGCCGCTGTCGTATCTGCGTATGTTTGACCCAACCTCAAACTTGCGCCGCGCACCACCGCACTGTGGGAAAAAATCGCCTCTAGAGAAAAAAAGGTTTTCTTCAGAAAATCTACGTCGATTTTGGTAAAAACTGATTATGTATTTCATTTTTGATCTTAATAAGAAGACTTTTTATTAATACTATTTTTGCTAACATTGCATTCTTTTAATAGGTACCAAAACTAACCATTTCTCTTACCGTTTTTTTTTTCGTAACTAAGCAGTGACTTTCGCGCCTCATAGCTCTGAAATGCAACCACTGACAGCCGGCAGACCAACTTGTTTCACATGCGGAGATGCCATACTTTGAATAGGTACTAAAACTAACCATTCCTCAGATCGTTTTCTATTTTTTGCAACAATGAAGCTCCTTCTAGCCTTAATAGCTCAAAGTGGCAACCACTGATAGCCGGCAGACCAACTTGTTTCACATGAGGAGATGCCATAATTTGAATATGTACTAAAACTAACCATTTCTCTAATAATTTTTTTTTTTCAACAATGAAGCCAGTTCCAGGCCCTAGGTATAGCTCGAAGTGGCAACCACTGAAGGCCGGCAGACCAACTTGTTTCACCTGTGGAGACACCATTCTTTCAATAAGAACTAAAACTGACCATTTCTTTTACCGTTTTATTTCGTAACTATGCAGTGACTTTCGCGCCTCATAGCTCTGAAATTTGCATTTCAGAGCTATGAGGCGCGAAAGTCACTGCATAGTTACGAAATAAAACGGTTTCCTGCCGGCTGTCAGTGGTTGCCCACTGACAGCCGGCAGACCAACTTGTTTCACATGCGGAGATACCATACTTTGAATATGTTCTAAAACTAACCATTCCTCAGATCGTTTTCTATTTTTTGCAACAATGAAGCTTCTTCTAGCCTTTATAGCTCAAAGTGGCAACCGCTGACAGCCGGCAGACCAACTTGTTTCACATACGGAGATGCCATACTTTGAATATATACTAAAACTAACCATTCCTCGGATCGTTTTCTAGTTTTTGCAACAATGAAGCTCCTTCTAGCCTTTATAGCTCAAAGTGGCAACCACTGACAGCCGGCAGACCAACTTTTTTACATACGGAGATGCCATACTTTGAATTTATACTAAAACTAACCATTTCTCTGATCGTTTTTTTTTTCCTACAATGAAGCCCCTTTCAGCCCCTATAGCTCAAAGTGGCAACCACTGACAGCCGGCAGACCAACTTGTTTCACATGCGGAGATGCCATATTTTGAATATATGTACTATAAACCTAACCATTTCTCTGATAATTTTTTTTGCAACAATGAAGGCCATTTCCTCAAGGCAATTTCCAGGCCCTAGGTATAGCTCGAAGTGGCAAACACTGAGGGCCGGCAGACCAACTTGTTTCACCTGTGGAGACACCATTCTTTCAATAGATACTAAAACTGACCATTTCTCTAACCGTTTTTTTTTCGTAAATATGCAGTGACTTTCGCGCATCATTGCTCTGAAATGCTACCACTGACAGCCGGCAGACCAACTTGTTTCACATGCGGAGATGCCATACTTTGAACATGTAATAAATCTAACAATTTCTCTGATCATTTTTTTTTCGCAACAAGCTCGAAGTGGCAACCACTGAGAGCCGGCAGACCAACTCGTTTCACCTTTACTTATTCAAAGTATGGCATCTCCGCATGTGAAACGAGTTGGTCTGCCGGCTGTAAGTGGTTGCTACTTTGAGCTATAGGGAGCTGGAAGGGGTTTCATTGTTGCGAAAAAAAAACGATAGAGAAATGGTTAGTTTTAGTATATATTCAAAGTATGGCATCTCCGCATGTGAAACAAGTTGGTCTGCCGGCTGTCAGTGGTTGCATTTCAGAGCTATGAGGCGCGAAAGTCACTGCATAGTTACAAAAAAAAACGGTAAAAGAAATGGTCAGTTTTAGTACTTATTGAAAGAATGGTGTCTCCACAGGTGAAACAAGTTGGTCTGCCGGCTTTCAGTGGTTGCCACTTCGAGCTATACCTAGGGCCTGGAAGGGCTTCATTGTTGCGAAAAAATGCTTAGAGAAATGGTTAGTTTTAGTATATATTCAAAGTATGGCATCTCCGTATGTGAAACAAGTTGGTCTGCCGGCTGTCAGCGGTTGCTACTTTGAGCTATAAAGGCTAGAAGGAGCTTCATTGTTGCAAAAAATAGAAAACGATCTGAGGAATGGTAAGTTTTAGTACATATTCAAAGTATGGTATCTCCGCATGTGAAACAAGTTGGTCTGCCGGCTGTCAGTGGTTGCATTTCAGAGCTATGAGGCGCGAAAGTCACTGCATAGTTACGAAATAAAATGGTAAAAGAAATGGTCAGTTTTAGTTCTTATTGAAAGAATGGTGTCTCCGCATGTGAAACAAGGTAGTCTGCCGGCCTTCAGTGGTTGCCACTTCGAGCTATACCTAGGGCCTGTAAGGGGCTTCATTGTTGAAAAAAAAAATATCAGAGAAATGGTTAGTTTTAGTACATATCCAAAATATGGCATCTCCTCATGTGAAACAAGTTGGTCTGCCGGCTATCAGTGGTTGCCACTTTGAGCTATTAAGGCTAGAAGGAGCTTCATTGTTGCAAAAAATAGAAAACGATCTGAGGAATGGTTAGTTTTAGTACATATTCAAAGTATGGCATCTCCGCATGTGAAACAAGTTAGTCTGCCGGCTGTCAGTGGTTGCATTTCAGAGCTATGAGGCGCGAAAGTCACTGCTTAGTTACGAAAAAAAACGGTAAGAGAAATGGTCAGTTTTAGTACCTATTAAAAGAATGCAATGTTAGCAAAAATAGTATTAATAAAAAGTCTTCTTATTAAGATCAAAAATGAAATACATAATCAGTTTTTACCAAAATCGACGTAGATTTTCTGAAGAAAACCTTTTTTTCTCTAGAGGCGATTTTTTTCCCCACAGTGCGGTGGTGCGCGGCGCAAGTTTGAGGTTGGGTCAAACATACGCAGATACAACAGCGGCTGGCATGAACTAGAAAAATTCGCCTATTTTCCCGCTTTTCAATGTTTTTTTTAGACTTTTTCCTTAAATAAGCGACTTACGTAAACGATGATAGCTCTGAAATACAACCACTGACAGCCGGCAGACCAACTCGTTTCATCTGTGGATACACCATTCTTCCAATTGGTACTAAAACTAACCATTTCTCTTATCTTTTTTTTTTTGTAACTATGCAGTGACTTGCGCGCCTCATAGCTCTGAAATGCAACCACTGACAGCCGGCAGACCAACTTGTTTCACATGCGGAGATGCCATACTTTGAATATGTACTAAAACTAACCATTCCTCAGATCGTTTTTTCGCAACAATGAAGCACCTTCCAGGCCCTATAGCTCGAAGAAGCTACCACTGAGAGCCGGCAGACCGACATCATTCACATTAGGGGACTACTCTACAACCCATAAAAGCAAGTCTATCCGTTTCCTGATCGTTACGAAAATTCCCGTGACCTCTCGGTCTAGACCCCGCTCACCGCATAGACCGATATATCGTCTACTGCGCAGCTTAACCGCCAGCGTACTTTTCACGTGAGGGCAACTTATACTAGGCCATATTGCTTTACACGAATGTCTGTAATCTATACATATAATAAAACAGTAAAAATATTTTGTCTGTACATTAAGTATTTTTGACTAAAATGGATAGAGCGAAAATTAAAAAGAATAATAATAGAAAGTATTTTTTTTTTAATTACTTGTTTATCTGTCTGTCTGTATGTATGTACGCGTTTCACGCAAAAACTACTGGACGGATTTGAATGAAACTTTTTTTGTTGTATAGTTATTAAGCCTGGGCAACGTAAAGGCTATAATTGATTTTGAAAACTGGAACACCTGATGAAGAACCATAACAGAACAGCTTAAAAGTTTATTAATTTTACGAGCATTTTCTGTTGACGTATAAAAATCGAAGATCAGGATCATCTGATGAAGAATTCCAAGAGACCAGCTACACTATTACATATATTGAAATGGCGCCTTAGCAAAAGTCATTTAACCTGATGACCATTTTCTGCTGACGTATAAATAGACAGAAAACAGGATAGGACAAAGAGGGACTAGGGGTGGGAGTTGTAGTACACGGAAAATTATAGATAACGAGCAGACGAAGATCGTTTATTGAATGAAGTATCACTTTTGATTAATTTTAACACCGCGACTGTACTACGAGTACCTAATATATTCCCGCGGGACACGGGATAACCAAATGGCTGAAATTTTGAGTACTGGAGTTTAGGTTACTACAGTTTGGAACACAAAAAGATTTTTCATCCAAGCGAAACTCACGCGGGCGAAGCCGCGGGCAACAGCTAGAATCAGTAATAATGAAAAACTTAATTTGAAATTAAAATGCAGCAAACTTAGTTACTAACTCTCTCAAAAACACGCGTGCATAAAATTTTCTCGATAGAAAAATATTGCGAAGTTACCTCCAAATCCTAACTAATATTATAAATGCGAAAGTGAGTTTGTTTGTTACCTCTTCACGCTTTACTACTCAACCAATCTTCCTGTTTTACATACACATACTTAGAAGTACTGAGAAGGACATAGGATACTTTTCATCCCGGGAAAAAGCACTGTGTCCGTGGGAAATTCACGCGGGCGAAGCCGCGGGCAAAAGTTAGTCTATAATACAATTGAAGATGTTTTGATTTTTTTGTTAATTCTACTTGAAACAGCCATATACTAAATATGCATCATTATTTTCAAAATATTATTTGAATACGATTTTAAATCTGTTGTTTTTGTTTTTTTTTTTATATTAGAACCGAAAATAACTATTTATTTGTCTTCCTTTTAATCAAAACATACCTAATATTTATACTTTAATTATTATTCTATCAGTATTAGAGTAAATAAGGATATTTTCCTTTCATTTTAATTTCTACCCGGTATAAATTAAAAATATCGGGTATAAATGGGTGTAAATTCATTTTTACCCATTCTTTCTTTCCATTTTTACCTTCCCGAAATTTATCCAAGCGCCCATCTCTAGAAATAGCACATCGTGTTTCTCACTCATGTACAGTCAACAGCACATCAACCTACTCAAATTCATTGCAAATTCGACTCTGCGGCCGCGGCATAAGAGATCATGCAGGGTAACTTAAGGTGCGGTCGACTGTACATGGTACGGAGCGAGAAAATATAGATTTAGCTGATAATATTAAAACTAATTGGAAAAACCAAAAACATTAGGAATATATTACAAAAATATAGCGTGAACGTCCATCTGAACAAGATTCATTCACAATGCACACCAAATGCATCCAATAAAAACAAAAGAATATCTAATCGGTTTCCCGCCAAAATCGACGTCATGGTTGAGATCTCTATGTTTGTCCATGAGCGAGCAGCGCATAGAAGACGTAGTCATTTCTTTTTTCTGTGCGTAGAGGTTCATCAGCTAATTCGGCCGTTCCTGATACCGGTGCGTCCTCGCCCGCTTCAGCATCAACAGCAAAAGGTGATGGCTCAGCTTGAACCTCTACGGCATATAATGGCCTACAAATAACATTATCAGTATTAGAACACAGTTAAAATTTCCATTAAGAAATCTGAAACAACTGGTAGTGCCGAAGGAAATAGTAGTTCCCCAAGGCACCACTGGCATCCCATGGTTGTGCCACTGGGAATGTAAACGTTCCCATGGCCCAACTACAACAATACATCAATTCCCCAAAGCACCACAACTTGTTCTCTATTTACTTTGTGGGCACTACCAAACTGGTAGTGGTACTATACTGGTAGTGTCACGCGGTTAAGTATGCTTCGGTAAGAAACGGAAATAAGTTCATCATGAATTGACAGAGAACTCCTCGGGTTATCTTTGATTGGCATGATGATTTTATTTCAATTTTTTTAAAGAACTCAATAGTCATAGACCTAATATATACTGTGCCAGTATATAGCAAGTCCATGGCACTATCAGAGCTGGTTACTAAGTGTAGTGCAGAGCCCTCAGCTTGCACACAACACCCAATCGATCCATATCTGTTTACTCCCTCCGCAACGATCGGTCTACTTTCCCACTAAGTGTAGAGCCCTCAGGATACACACAATTGTCTGAATCAAAACCTTCAGGTTAGTTTCGAACCAGACCTGGCAGAGCCCTCAGGTTGCCATCCACAATAATGATGCAATATGCAGCGTTACACATTATATCAATTCACAGCACAGAGCCCTCAGGATGTGCAACAAATCTCAATTAGCAGAGCCCTCAGGATGCTATCAACTTTCTAGCGCAGAGCCCTCAGGGTACGCATTACAATGTCGTTTACTCGAACATCCTGTTTCTTTCGGTTCTTGTCCAGCAATTCACTAGCACGCTGCTGGGCAAGTTCTCGCAGGAACTCTCGATTAGGGCCAGTTCTCTCCATCGCAACGTGGCGAACTGTTCAGTTCGGATGACAAGCTCCACATCATCACTGCCAAATTAAAGAATCATGTGTGAATATTGAGTTAATTCATGTTGGGTCCTACCCAAGGTGAGCTGTATTTTTGCAAATAATAATACACCAACATTCGCGAAGTAATAATTTGTTTCTACGCGAACCACATTCATATCATAACAATGGTACGAATACGACAATACCGCTCAACCTCCTGACCATTACTTTCTTTGATTACTTTGCTCAGTTTGCTGCAGGCCCAAGCCACCCCTATGTGCGGCGCACACAGGTGACAAGCCTTTGGGGGCGCCGAATAAAGTGTCAGTGATTTTCCTCCGGATCTGTGGTCCAATCGCTGTAATTATTTTTACGTAACAACATTTAGAGTTAAGTTTGCCATACGTCCCGTATAGGGGCCATCACCGTACTTGACCATCCTGTACCGTACCGTACGCGAAGGCGTTCCGTCCGGTACCTAATACTAATAACGATAAACAATTCGTAAGTAACGCACACAGGTTGGCGCGGCCCGACATTGGTGCGTTTCTGATTTTTGATGTAAAAAAAGTGAATATCACTTCCCAAATCTTCAATTATAAAACGAGGTACATACTTTTTACATACCTCTATCAGTTATCTACTATTAACCGACTACGAGGTACCAATTAACGATATTGCGTTCTCAAATAAAAGTTTAAATTGACAAAAGCTGTCTTGCTTGGTGATCGAATACTATCAAATTTATTAGTCTGTCAACCACTAACGTATAGGGTATTGCCTCGATTGTTAAACAATTGTTACCTAAAACCATGGAAGTAATAAGTACTTTGTACAACTGGAAGGTTTACTTCAAAATCCGTGACAAACAAAAATGAACTTAATGTTGAAGTTAATAGTACTGTTTTTAAAATAATCATAGTTTAAATAAAAAACGTTCCCGAAAGAGAATCACTTTCCCGTCATTGTGTCCCTTTCACACAGTTGCTATGTTAAGAATTTACTTCTATTTAGTAGAAAACGTTTACAATGAATCAATGGAAATTCGTTGTGTAAGTATTACTTATTTATTTACTAGATACCATCTAGATACAACTATTACTTGAAATCATATTCATTAGGCAACATATTGGAAGAAATCTATACATATAATAAAACAGTAAAAATATTTTGTCTGAACATTTAGTATTTTTTACTGAAATAGATAGAGGGACACCTATAAAGAATAATAGAAAGCAAAAAATTTTTTTTGGATTTATTGTTTTTTTGTCTGTCTGTATGTATGTACGCGTTTCACGCAAAAACTATTGGACGGATTTGAATGAAACTTTTTTTGTTGTATAGCTATTAAGCCTAAGCAATATATAGGCTATAATTAATTTTGAAAACTGGAACACCTGATGAAGAACCTTAACAGAACAGCTAAACTATAAAATCGAAGATCAGGATCATTCAGGATGAAGAATTCCAAGAGACCAGCTGCTCTATTACATATATGGAAATGGCGCCTTAGCAAAAGTCGTTCGTCGTCGACGTATAAAAATTGAAGATTATGGAACATATGATGAAGAACTCCAAAAGACCAGCTACTCTATAAAATAAATGAGAATGGGGCCTTAGCAAATGTCATTCAACCTAATGAGCATTTTCTACTGACGTATAAATAGCCAGGACACGGGATAAGACAAAGAGGGACTCGGGGTGGGAGTGGTGGTACACGGGAAATTGTAGTTAACGAGCAGATGAAGATCGATTATTGAATGAAATATCACTTTTGATTCATTTTAACATTGTGACTGTACTACGAGTACCTAATATAATTGGATAACCATAGAGCTAAAATTTTTAGTAGGTACTGGAGTTTAGGTTACTACAATTTGGAACACAAAAAGATTTTTCATCTAAGCGAAACTCACGCGGGCGAAGCCGCGGGCAACAGCTAGTTAATTAATAACGCCTTAAGTCCACCCACGCGTTCGCATACGGCAACGAAACTTCAAAAAACTTGTCAGTTGGATGAGAGCGTTTGGTATAATTATGTTGTGTCTCGTTCAAACTAAGCGAGATTAGTATAGTTGCATCCTTATCAGTACTGTGTCGCACGTAGCTGCGAAGTAGCTGTAACACCGACGTAGGCGATTCGCTAATGTCATGTTTCGCTTCGCAATGCGTCATGTAATCAAAAATCAATGCGACGCGATGTGCAAAAATATACACCATTACCTATATTAAAATATAAATTCCTAATTTCATTCTACAAAACATGCCATATAAAAACCGGCAGTGTATCGCAGACGTTTCGCAATCGCAAGCGTTTCGCAGCGAATCGCTTTCGCATGCGAACGCGTCGGTGTACTAAGGGCGTAATAGCATGAAAAACTTTCTAGTTATGGAAATAGTAAATATTTGCAATTCAACACTAGCAACACAAATTATGTAAAATAGCTGCTTTTTTTCTGTAGTGCGTGAATTTAATTGTTTTGAATAATAATTATTATTGGAGTTTGAGAATGGTTAAAAAATGTTGTGCTATTAGAGGTTGCAATAAAGAAATCATACCCAGGTTGTGGGATTTCCATCCACGGGTAAGTTTTCATTTCTGGTAGTAGGGTGACTACATAATAATTACAAAGGAAATAAATGTATCCTGACAAAGATTTTTTTTTTCACATTACCGTCAAATATAGAATTAAGAAAAATGGAATGGGATGATTCGTGGCAAATCAACTAATAACTCGTAATATGTAGCTTACATTTCCAACCTGAAGGTTACCGGACGGATTATTAAACTAGCTTTCACCTAGTAGCAGAATGTCCTGCATACGCTGCTGCAAGGAGAGAAGTATTGGGCTCAGACGCCCTATCTGAGGATGATCTGAGTGACAGAACAATAGGGCAGTTATTAAAATCCTGCAAAGTAACAGGTAGATTCAGTGGGTCGCCACCAACGTGAGCTACCAGGTGACTCAAAACTCTATACGGGTCTCGGAGAATTGGGTGAAATGGTCCCGGCATGAGTGGACTGATCACTCGTCTGGTGCTTGCGCTGGCGTCCCCAAATAAGTAAATAAAATAAACAATAACGTTTAAGCAATTAAATAAATACGTTTCTTTAACTTGAGTATTATTTTACTTAGTTTATAAATAGTACTATATTTCATTGAATAGCTACCTGTACCTATGGAATAACTACATATTTTTCTAGTAGCGTAATTGTAGGGTCGTAAGAGCGCAAACGAGCGTAATTTTGACTCACACACAACTTACGAAAGTAGGCTCAATTGCCTTCACACTGACTCATGTCATGTGACATGTGGTTCACTGGTCCTCAGAATTTTGTTTAACATGGTCACCCTCGTCAGAAAGGGACGCGCCACGATTTCGAGCCTCTCTTTCGGCTCGCGTTTCTAGTCTCAGTGAACCTTCCAGTTGTACAAAGTACTTATTACTTCCATGCCTAAAACACCGTGATTGACGGATTAAGAAAACAAAACACTAATTTACACTATTCTCAAATAATAAGTATTTTTTATTTATTTATTTATGCAGAAAAGATGTTTTAAAAAATGCACAGTGGCGACACGGAGTTAGTTCAGGGTTGATACAGAACCATCTTATGAGTATAGGGATAGCTACCCTACATAACACATGCGTAGATACTCACATTTCTATGTACCATGTATTACACTTCTATTGTACCGAAATTGTATCGCGTATTCATATTTCTATGTTATGAATAGACTTTCTATAATTAAGACAGAACCATAGAAGAAATAGTAGTTCTATGGACACACGTTAGTACGTACTAATAGTAGCATAGCCACCACTTGCCCCTACACATAAGCAATGTATGAGCTACGCAAACAACACAGAGAAACAGATCTCTGGCTTTCTTCTGTCCCAATATAAAATAAATTTGTCTCAGTCTGATACTCTCACGAGTCGAGATTGTTCTCTTATAACATCTAGCATAACGTGTTCCGTCTAGTTCACCGTCACTAAATTTCTGCAGCAGAGACTCGTCGTCTCGTCAGCGGCCTATGCGCGCCAAGTACATAATCATCACACTGATTTTTAGTATGAAATAAAGATTTGGTTTGATCTCACCTGATATGGCTTTGATCGAAGATCGCAGCAATCAGCTATCTGTTACCTCACTTATAACATTTTCCGTTTTCCGCACTCGAAAACGCTGTACTCTGAAGCCCAAATACAGGGCACGCTGCACACGCGGCGACAGCATCATGCATCGGCGGCGTCGCCAGCGAGAAAGAAGCTCCCGCCAACTTTCCGCGTAGCGTAGACGGCGACAACACCGCTCCTGGATTATTCTCGAGCGCATCAAGCGCGAAATTATAGTTTGGAAGTTATTGAACCACACCAGGATCGGAAGAACGTTCACGCTAGCGAGATCTACTTTCAGACTCAGATATAGCTATTTCTAGCAGTAAAACTGAGAGCAATTAAGTACATCTAACACTCGATGCTATTAGCAAATATTTAAGTAAGTAGGTACTTAAAAAAACTGAAAATCAACAAAAACCTTAAACAGTCATGAATGTCATGATGGCTCAGAAAGTGGTCTTGGAATCAATCCAAATCAATCCCACTTCTGAATTTAGCTGATAATATTAAAACTAATTGGAAAAACCAAAAACATTAGGAATATATTACAAAAATATAGCGTGAACGTCCATCTGAACAAGATTCATTCACAATGCACACCAAATGCATCCAATAAAAACAAAAGAATATCTAATCGGTTTCCCGCCAAAATCGACGTCATGGTTGAGATCTCTATGTTTGTCCATGAGCGAGCAGCGCATAGAAGACGTAGTCATTTCTTTTTTCTGTGCGTAGAGGTTCATCAGCTAATTATAGTGTATTTGAGTTGAGGTTGGTTTAAAACTTTTTAATGCTAGCAACACTCAAAAACTTCATAAATCTGACCAATCTGACATTGACATTACCAAATAGTATATAATCACTACGTTGACATTACTTATGATTTTGACTTTTAACAATTTGTTGTTTGTTTGACATTTATATTTTCCCTTCTCAATTTATTTTCTAGAAAGAAAAACACCTACGCTTTATTTATTTTCATTTGTTAAATTGTGAATTCGGTGGCAAGTTCCTGAGTTTAACAGAAATTTCTTTAAATATAATGAGATCAGTGCATTTCATAAGATAAGTAGATACGTAGTAAGGCAGACAATCATGAGCAAACACATGTATTCTACGGCTAACTTGACCGACAAAGAGCTGAAAGAACAAGGAAACAGATTATTCAGTTTGAGAAGGTTTGAAGATGCTATGAACTGTTATACAAAGGCTATTGTAAGTATAGTTTCTTTCCTATTTCTAAATTAAGTTTTATTGACTAAATACAGTAAGGTAAGGATGTATTCTCAGGGAGACAATGGAGTTTATGCTTGAGTAGTTTTCATCTAGGTTGATTGTATTATCAAATATTTCACTATCTATTTTTTTTAAACTAGCAAAGATAATAAAAATTCTGCACCAAGAACAAGGTCAAACATAATTCAGCCTGTGAAGTTTTCGGTCTAAACAAATATAAGTATAATAATAAAAATATATTTATTTATAAATATATCATTTTTTAAAATAAAATATTGATGTGTTGTTTGTTTTAGATAAAGAACCCATCAGTTGCAACTTATTTCACAAATCGAGCTCTATGCCACCTCAAGATGAAACATTGGGAGGCAACCTGCCAGGATTGCCGGAGGGCCTTGGACATAGACAATAATCAAGTCAAGGGGCACTTCTTTCTTGGACAAGCATTAGTGGAATTAGAATGCTATGATGAAGCCATAAAACATTTACACCGAGGTTGGTAATATAATATTAATACATGTTTTATTAAGTCGGTGGAAAGTGGAAAACACAAGGGCTGTACAAAGGCATGTTAGTTCCATGTTAAAAAGTAAGACATCGCATGAAAAATTTAATCATCTAAAGAAACTTATTATTTTTCAGCCAGTGACTTAGCTCGTGAACAAAAATTGAATTTCGGCGATGACATAGCGGCCCAACTCCGCATTGCAAGAAAAAAACGATGGAATGTCCAAGAGGAAAAAGAATATCTCAAGAGATTGAACTGCAGACTTATTTAAATAGGTAGGTACCTAAAAATATTGTTATTACCATTTCAGGAGTGTTAAATTATAATAAATATGTCACTGTTTCTCCTACCTCGTAGCTCCTAAGTAGGTAGTAGGACAGCTTTGTATGATTTTGATTGCATTGGCATTTTTTTTATTACATTTCCCTAACTTCATGTTGTAAGTGGGTATGTATGGTACAACTTAATTGGCTTTGTCAGCATTTTAAAATTTTATTGACTAAATATATAATAAGAAAAGTAATTTTGAAAAAAAAAGGGCATTTTTACATTTTTATACTGATTCACTATTGTTCCTTATTTATAGATATCATAAATCCCACTTTTTTCTAAATCAAGTAAGATATTTTACAAAAAAAGGGCTAAAAATACATTGTCATAAAATATGTTATACAATCATAAACCAAGTTCGTTATGAATGACGTCGGCGGCATCCCACGCGAATTCAGATCAAGTGGTCTGTTAAATTGGTTTATCATAATTACATTTACTTACTTTACCATTCCAATGTCTAGCTAAATCATATGAGCTTGTGTATTTTTTCACTACTGTTCCTACTTGTTTGTTAAATCGAACATTTTTATCTCAAAATCATAAGAGAATGGAAAGATTTCTTAATAGTGGTTAGACTGACAATCTAGTAACTATAATATTTTTATAATAAATTAACTAGTGGGGCGACCAAGCTTAGCTTATATGATCTAGATTAGTTTTAATACTTATATTTACCTGCAGATACCATAGTAATAAAACTTATTAAAAGAAAAAAACAAATATACCATTAAACTCCTTATAAAATTACCTAAATAACTAGGTTAAGAAAAATGAAGATGAGTGTATTATAAAATAAAAATCCCTTCGGAATATTCATTCATTTAGTAACAATTTGAACTTAAATTTTCAGGTTAATTAGTGAAGATTTGCAACGTAGAATAGAAGCAATTAAATTAGAAAATACTAATGAGGAAGACTCTAATATGCAAATTACTAAGGTCGAGGAGGAATGTGTGAGTAAACTTATCAATTCATAGTCCTATAGCTGTTTTGGAGGCAATTCACATTTAGTTTTAAGCATATGTTCAACTAGCGTGCGCCCGGGACTTTGTTCCTGTGGTAATTTCAGGAAATCCTGTCTTAGTGCTCCTCTACACTCCCTAAGGAACCTACATGTCAAATTTCAGCTTCTTACGCCCCGTAGTTTTAGCTGTGCGTTGACTGTCAGTCAGTCAGTAACAAATTTTTTTTATATAGGTACTTATCTTGATTTTATTTTTTATATAAGTATCTCAGCTTCATCAAAACTTATAAAATTACGTTTTCTATTACAGAATAACTACAGTAGTGAGCTTAATAACTTATTTTCTAAAATGGATGAAAGAAGACGGGTAAGTATTTATCTCTTATTCTCTGAACAAATATGAACTGACAAGAAATCTATACTTGTAATATAACTGTAACTCTTGTTTGTACGTAGAAGATATAATCAAAATGCATGAGGGGTCTTTATAGGGCCCATTGAAGCCAAAATTATTTTTAATGTAAAACTTGTACTGGCGCGGCTTGGCAGTAAAATCGACTCGAATGTCATGACGGAAATGGCATGATGCTTCGTGCCACGATATGCTCATTTGCTTTACATCTGCCGGGCGTTAAGTACTATTCCCATTATGTCCTTTTGTCATAAGTCACTTTGAAAACCTAAAATATTGAACAAGTTCAAAGCATGACATAAAATTAGAAAAAAAAAAAATAGTACTTACACCTATTAAAATCATCTCATTGAACTTATGAAAAAAGGACATTCTGAAAAGGGACATAATGAGAAAAAGACATAATGCGCCTGGACCGATTTTCTCAATTTTTTTTCTGTGTACAAAACCTGTAACAAGTATTTGGTTGGCAGAAACGCGACGTGCCAGACTACTTGTGTGGCAAAATCAGTTTTGAGATCTTGAACGAGCCTGTTATCACGCCCAGTGGCATCACTTATGAGAAGAAGGACATAGAGGAACATCTTGAGGTAAACTATTGTTATCAATCAATATATATAAAACTAGTTTTGCGTGGCTGCGCGAGGTGCAAGCACCTCGCGTGCAGTGCAGGGCAGTATTTTTTTTGCAGTTGCGAAAGGTTGAAAATCTTTAGGGAAATTATGAAAAAGTCATCTACAAAGAAATGTTGTCGGTTGGGATTAGGTGAAGAGCCGAAAGGCTGCTCTGGCTTTTGCTCTTTGCTGTTAAAACGCAGCTCGGCCTACGGCCTCACTGTCGGCGCAAGCTTGCCTTCGGCCTCGCTTGCCCCGGCTGGAGGAAGGCTCGGCCTCCGGCCTCGCCTCGCTCTCGGATTCATATACGCAGCTCGGCCTGCGGCCTCGCTTGCCGCGGAGCCTCGGCCTCCGGCCTCGGCTCCCCGGCTGGTGACTTGAGGTATGAGTTTTCATCATCACGTCATCCATGAATGGCTCGGCCTTCGGCCTCGCCCAATTCTTTTCGCACGAGACGGAGCTCGGCCTTCGGCCTCGCCTGGACGCAGCTCGGCCTCCGGCCTCGCTTGCCGCGGAGCCTCGGCCTTCGGCCTCGGCTCCCCGGCTGGTGACTTGGCTGGCCCATACAAAACTCTTCGAAAAAATTTCGGAAAAAAAAAATACCTGTCAGTTTGGGGGGTCCCACAGTCTCAACATAAAAAAATGTCTATGACGGTAAAAGTCTACGAGTCCGTTTTCTTCCCCAAAATCCCCAATGAAGTTTGTATGAAAAAACAAAATTTAGTATGAAGAAAAAAAAAAAGTCAAAAAAACCATAGACTACCGCCGGCTGTGGTCGTTGCCCAGGGTCCTCTATGACATTTGGTCGAGCACCCCCCACCTATCTATTATGGTTTCCGCGGGCAGTACCCCCTATCAGTCCGGAACTGCTCCAAGTTCCACTTTCGTATTTTTCCCGGTGCCTCCTCACCCCCCTCCACACTTTCCCATCATTACTTTTTCCCAGTTGTGAGTTCCGTAGAACAAACTAATTATGTCAATCAGTCAGTGAGTCAGTCAGTGGTAATGCAGCTATATATATATAGGGGAACCAACCAGCTGGAAGCTCGGCCTTCGGCCTCGCTTCCAGCTTGGTTGGTTCGAACTAGCCGCGCCCCGGGGCTTCGCTCCTGTGGGAATTTCGGGATAAAAAGTACCCTATGTGCTATTCCCAGTATTTTTCTACCTCTGTACCAAATTTCATCGAAATCCGTCCAGTAGATTTTACGTGATTGAGTAACAAACATCCTCACAAACTCGCAACTCGCAACCAAACTTTCGCGTTTATAATATTAGGATAGTAGAATTCTTCCGTTTACTGATTGACTGGCAGAAAATGGAGTGTTTGTCACTAAGAGAGGATTTCTCGAAATTCCCACGCAAACAAAGTCAACTGTCAGCTGTTGGGGCACTGGCCTCTCTTATGGATGGATATGGAGCATGGGCCATGACCCACCACGCTGGCCCAATGAGGATTGGTGGGCCTATGCTAGTTAAGAATTAAAATTCAATACATATCCGCAGCTATTCAGCTAATCGTGGCCTTCGAGTCTCACGACTCTTGGCTCTGTCTACCCCGTTAGGGATAAAGACGTGATTCTATGTACCTATGTATATCCGCAGCATGATTCGTCAAAGGAATGATTATTGACCGAGCGAGTGAGGTCTCCGTTTCAGCGTGGCCAAAAAATGCTTTGGTCTGTTTGTTCTCCTCTGGAGGTCGCATTTCTCAACTAAAACCCGGGAAATTTTGAAAGTAGTTTCGATAAACAAGAAAATCGATATCCGATCAATTATATCGATCATTTTTTGGAAATTTTTGAAAAAGGCGAAATTGGCACAGGATGCCTGACTATTGCGACCATTTTGTGTTTATCTCTATAAGCTCGTGAGATCTACAGCTCACAAAGCCACTAGTGTTCAAATTGTTCTGCCTTTAATTTCCCAGCGAGTGGGCCACTTCGACCCGGTGACCCGCGTGAAGTTGACCGCGGACCAGTTGATCCCCAACTTCACTATGAAGGAGGTCGTCGACGCTTTCCTTCAGGACAACGAATGGGCGCTCGACTACTAACTCGATTGTTCGTCATAAAGCGATTGTTTGTTACGAGCTGTTGTGAATTGGTCATTATATTTAATTTTTATGATTATGCACGTCCTCTGACGTTGATGGATATATATACTTTGACTTGCTGAAAAAACAGACGTTTAGTTCGATAACGAACTTCATTAAATATTGTCATTCATTAATTAATTTGAACCTACAAAAATTTCTTCTCTTTCCACTAACCAATCTATCTTAGAGCGTTTCTTTGGTATTGTAATTCAATGATTTCTCAATAAACTGCAAAATAAACCTAATAAAACCTGAAACGCTATTTGTATGAGATTTTTTCTATAATGTTACCTTGTTGTTGTGTATATTTAGATTTGAAGATAATATTAAGGCCAATTTTTTCAAAAATCTAGTTTGATTGTGTTCATACTTTTATTCCGCTTTCAGTACACATTGTGATGTGTTTGTTTGTTTGTAATAACTTTATTGCACAATAACATAAATACACACACATTGTGATGTGTTTAAATAATTTATTTTTTGTGACATAGTTCCTAAACCCTTTTGGCATTCTTTTTAAGTTGTACAAAATTGTTATTCTGTACATAATTTATATATAACCAATATATCCCGGAATGTTAATCGCTATAAGTTGTAAGATTATGAAATAAGAAAATTTTCTTCGCTAATGAAATGAACAATACACCTCCGTAGTTGTTTCTCGATTGCAAACTAGATTCTCTTTAAAATATTTTTATTTTTATGTACTCTATTTGCAACTTCTCAAATATGAAGATTTTTTAGTTCACTAGTCGTCGACAAATAGTTTTTGACACCAAAGTACACTCTCTTTTACATATTTCTAGTTTAGTCACAGTTGTTTAGATAATTCAATTTGACTTAGCAAAATTTGGCTCAAATGTATCTTATTATAAAATACTATTAAAGCCGACCGAAATAATACAAATAGTGCAAATAGATTTAAAAAAAAATGTATTGTGTCGTCCTTGTGGTAGATTTTTATACTGATGGTGAAATATTAAAATTGATTCAAAATTAAGTTCTGCCTTTGAACAATAGACAATAACTTATTCTTTTTTTTTCTGTACCTACTGTGCTCATATTGCTGTGACATAGACAAGACAAATTATTTTGCAGACTTCTATATATCAGTTATACCACAGATAATATAATATCTGCGTGTGGTCCTTTGCCTATTTATTATTATAATAGTGCATTTTTTATTTTTAATGAATTGGTACTTACCTATTCAAATTTGTTGACTATACCTTCTAAATTACGAAAGATTTTTTTTCTGCATTTGTGCTAAGCATAAAAAGATCGTAAGTATTGCAAAAACATACTAGCATGTGGTGTTATAAGCTGCGTTATATATGTATGCAAAAATAAATAATAGACCATAGGCCATGTAAGAATAGAATGGTATTTCCAGAAATCAAAATGTGAATGTATGCTAGAGAGTCCCTCTCGTGATAAAATTGTAAATTTTGTTTTATTTCGCTAAGTGATTATTATATTTAAGGCTTTTTCAGCTAAACTTCACTTGCCTATTAATTACGTACTGTGTTAGCAAGATAAGAAAATTTTAAACTTTTGTCTAGTTAATTAACTTTGTAAAGACTTCTTACCTCGAAGGTATTGGCATTCTTTATTCCCATTTAAAATTTCAATTAATGAATTTATCTATATTATTTTATAGACTCGTCATGCCTTATTTGTTTGAGCATATCTTTACACCTTGCCCGTTAATTTAAAAGTAATTTTAAGCAAAACGTCCTCAATTCTCCTGCTGTCTCTTTCTAGATATAAGTAGCGAGACAGTGACAGCGAGAATAGTAAAACATTTGTTTAAAATTGGTTTTGAATGTTGCGTTAGGACTTTGTGCATACACATTTTTTTGCCTTGAGTTCCAAAATCATCGAACGAGTTAATAAAAAAAATATATCACGGATCACGGCAAATAAACGTGTTTGTACAAGAGGTTTTCTTATTCAAACTAGTTAGTATTCTACGAGTCTAGTGACTAAATCAAATTGCTTATCAGATGATCTTTTTGTCCATAATCCGACCATTACTTTGGCAGAAATATAATGTGTATATTTTAGCTATGTTTGGCAATGATTTCCGATGGAAATGATATGTAAGCAGATACGATACGATGGAGACATGTGACTGTAATGTTACGTTTAAGTAAATGTTATTTTATACTCCGACTTTTATTTCATTGCATATAGGTACCCTATACCATAAGGCCCAGACTCCCAAAGAGAAATAAATAGTTATATATATTATGTGCTTACCTACGTGGAGGCAAGCCTGATCACGAATATAATCTTTACTTTCGCGGTGCATTCCTGCACCGCGTGCGGCAGGGCTTAGATACTTCAAGACGACGAGACCACTTCATAGAAACGGGGCGTCATTATATACCACTACTACTACAAATAAAACTACATCCGTGAACACGTTAATGTGTGCGTTTTCATAGTCATAGCGTCCCACAATCCGCAAAAGAATGGGGGAGAAGTGCGGGGAGGTGCCATATTGCGGGAGAGGCAGGGAGCTTCCTTTCTGTACGTAATATAATATGTCGTACGTAGTATATATATAGTCTGTACGTAGTATATATTCTGTGTCGAGATGTTAGATTTCACACTCGCTCACACAAGTTAGTTAGTTGACGACTTTGGAGAAAATGCGTAGGTATGTGGAGTTTGTTGCACCGCGCACCGGTTCTTCTCCATTTGCGCTTTGGAGGCAGTAATAAACTACGTACTAGAATTTAGACGTAAAAAAATGCATTAGCAGTAAGTAACAAACCTACCAAGTTTGTTTTTCAGTGGGTCTTGGTACTTTTTTATTTTTTAATTTAAAGTGGAACCACGAATTCAAAGCTAGTGGGGCTATGATACCGGTACCTAGGACATAATTGGTGCGACCACGAGTCAAAAATATTTTTTTTGTAGGTATAATTTAAATGATAAAAAATATGGCACTAGCATTGATTGTATCCAATTTTAGACCTTATCACATTGTCTAATGACTGTACCTATGGCAGGCAAACGCGGGAGAAGACCTAAGTAGAATAAAGTCTTTCTAGCGATTGAGAGAATAGGTGACTTACTTGACTTATGGTCCTAAGGCCCCCAGATGGGGCAGAGGGCGTCCATAGTGCATCTGCATTGTGATCTGTCGTGGGCAATCCGTTTCGCCTCCAACCAGGTCAGACCGACTGCCTTCAACTCCGCCGCAATGGTACGCCCCGGTCAGCTCTCCCGCCAGGTCTGCTTGGATCGTCCAACTTTCCTCTTGCCTTGCGGTGTCCACTCGAGAGCTTGCCTGGGAATATGCGTGGGGTCCCTGCGAAGCGTGTGGCCGATCCCCGCCCATTTGCGGCGCTTAATGTGGTGGACAATCGGATCGAAAATATTAAGTTTAACATTGCGAGTCAAATTCTTCGAGCCCCAGACAGGTCGAAGCTGAGCGGAGACCGCCCGGGCTTTAGCGATCCTGGCAGCAGCGTCCTTTTCAGCTCTACCAGATTGAGAGAATAGGTAGGTACCTATTTACCTATTTATTTAAAACTTTATTGCACAAAATTTAAAAAATATGTACAAATGGTGGACTTAACGCCATATGGCATTCTATTCTCTACCAGTCAACCATTACACCAAACAGAGAGTAGTAAAGGTGGTGCGATAAAGTGCAACGCGATAATATTATGAACTCATAAAATATAGACTAGCAGGTGTGGCTTAGGTCCTAGACAATGGCGTGGGCCAATTTTTGAAAATATCGTAGAATTCTAACTCAAGGGGTCTCAAAAGTTGCGTAAAAATATACACTTTTAAACTGTTTTTTTATTTTTTTTTTTATTTGGTACTTTTAGATCTCCACCATAGCTCTAAACCTAACCTAACCTTTTTTAAAAATAAAAAAAAAAAATACATGTTGGTTTAAAAATATTTCTTAACTCATTTGAAAGAAAAATAGAAGTTTATTGTGACCAGAACAGACCAGAATAACATAAAAATACATTTTTAATTATAATAGTACAAAAGCATATGAAAAATAAAATCTCATTTGCTGTTATGATTTTGCTTATTTTCAACCGACTTCCCAAAAAAGGAGGAGGTTATATGTTTCGATGTATGTATGTTTTTTTTTTATGTATGTTCGCCGATTTCTCCGCCTATAGTGGACTGATTTCCGAAATTATTGTTTTATTCGAAATAGTTTATTCCCAAGTTGGTCCCATTTTAACCACGTCAGAATCTGTTCGGTAATTTTAAAGATACCTAACAAAATATAAAAATTCAAACATTGGATTATAGAGCAAAAGCCTGCGACAGCATGCCATTCTTTATTTTATGAAAACTCAAGATTCTCTATGCATGTCCCCAACTCCAACACAGAAATAGTAATTAGCGACTATAAAAGTTGGATCATGATTGCTTAGGTAGATAATTTGTAGCAATCATATTTAAAGTGGTAGCTTAATTTCCATAAAGTAAGAGTTTTTTAAGATTTTATTCCGAATAATATGAGAAATCATGCCATCCATTGCCATGCCATTAGTGCAGATACAAACCCCTGCCAGACATTGTAACTTTACTCAATGTTTGTTTTATTATACTAGCTGAATTTATTAATACATTGAGAGGTCCCCAAAGGTGCTTTCGACGTATAAAATTCACTTTTGCTATCCATATTACCTGCATAAGCAACTAAGATTCAAACTTCTTGAGTAGTTACTAATATTTTTTACACGCGGATATAAGTGAAATTTGACACTGAGAAACATTCAGCATTTTTGAAATAAGGCAGGTTGGTCGTCGCGGGCTCTTGGTCTATTTATGTGCCAAAAATTCCGTGGAATTCTGACAAGTTCTGACATTTCAATAAAACTGACATAAAACGTTTCGATTTCTTAAATTATGGCCAGTGAAAAAATAAGTTTAAGTTTTCATGACAACAAAATTGCGCCAAGTGCACTAAAAATTCTAAAATAAATTTTTTTCACAAAAAAATGAACCGACTTCCATTGTAAAACTTAAAATCATGAAATAACGATTAATCAATAAGAAAAATGTATTGGCATGCTACCTACTGAATGAGGTGAAGTCGGTGCCAAATTAAAAATTAAATCATCTAAATTAACATTAGAATCATTATAATTAAAATGCCTAATATCCTTACTCCTTGCACTTGGCACCAACTTCACCTCATTCAGTAGGTAGCATGCCAATACATTTTTCTTATTGATTAATCGTTATTTCATGATTTTAAGTTTTACAATGGAAGTCGGTTCATTTTTTTTGTGAAAAAAATTTTATTTTATAATTTTTTTAGCATTTACCGTGCATTTACCACACTTACAACAAAATTTTGACTTTTATTTTTGATGCTTTCAAAACTGTTTTGTTTTTTTGATACATCTATATTACCTATATTAATGGAATTTATGTGTGTACGATTATAATTTTTTCCTATTAGATTTCAGAAAACTAATTGTGTCAAAAACGCAAAAATTCTGTGTTTTACTAATAGTTTGAGATAGTATTTTAATAACAATTTATATAAATTTTTGTAAGTTTTATGGCTAAAAATAATATAATACTGTTCAATATTAGGATGCAAATTTTAGATTGTATTTTCCCTCGCAATTTTTTTTTAATTTGTGTTCATTTTTCTATACATGTCATGGTTATAGTTTAGTACGGAGAATATAACACAAATTAAAAAAATAGTAATGGGGGCATTCAAATTAGTCTATTTGAATATTATAAATCGCATTTCCGAGTGAATTACGATAGAAGTATTTGAAGTTGAAAATAACCATTTTCGTAAATTTTCAAAATTCGGTAGAGAGCTTAAAGATATTTATATCGAATATTTTTTAAATTATTTTTATTATGATTGTGTAGTCCTATGGCATATTATAAAAAACCCTGGCATTTTTTTTTCAAAATTTTTTGAAAATCGGTTCACCCTACTAGACAAATCCTGGCCCTGGACTAGTAGGTATTGATATAAAAGAAGAGAAATATCTCAACCACTCAACTCCAACAAATAAAAAAATGGCCTTCACGGTACGCCGGCAGATGTATAAGAAATGTCCATTGTGGCACGACGATCATACTATTTTCAGTCACGGCATTCAAGGCGATTTTTCTGCCAAGCCGCGCCAATAGATGTTTTACACCAAAATAAATTAATCGATTTAGGTAGGTAAATAAAAAGAATTTATCTAAACAAATTAAAGGCCAGCGAAGATTAACGCCGACACAAAATCGCCTTCGACTGACTCCCACTTCGTGGAAGTCGTTTAGACATCATAAGTATCCAGTGTGCTTACAAAGGCAATATAACATGGCTGTTGGCAAGCGATTCAGTCCCTGTTGTTACTGGGAATTAAATTATTATGAACGTATTACTCGACGTGCCAGCATATGAAGCGCTTGTACATTCCTACAATATAGCGATTTAAAAGGAAATCGTTGCCAAAATAGGGCTATCAGTTGTTTTTGTCTTTTTGGTAACTGTATTATTATAATTTTGTTATCTACTTTTAAATGTAATACAATCCTTTTATAAGGAAGAGTTTAATTCATGATAATGGACCCATAGCACAGTGTTATTCTTACCACTGTTCCTGTAGCATGACCAAAAGGCTCAGGCGCACAATGTCTCTTTCGAAAAATGTCACCTAGTCGTAAAATGTCTCTTTCAATCATTTATTAAAGTTATAGATAATGATTTTGCTTTGAAAATCGAAATCTTAGTCCCTGTCGCGACATTTTGCGCTTGAGCCGACCAAAACAGTCATCCCCCAAACTATGCGCGGGGCATCGTACAGTTCCCATCATGTAAAAAGGCCACTGGAAAATAAAGGGGGTGAAACTTGCGCATGGGTACGACTGACGAACCAATCGCGTGCGCCGGATGAGACCCGCCTGACCCCTGCTCACCGCATAGACCGATATATCGCCTACTGCGCAGCTTAACCGCCAGCGCCCTTTTTACATGACGGAATCTATACTTACGAGTATGTACCTACTTAGACTAATACCAATCCGTTACTTCTCTGCTTAGTAAACTATGTTACGACCATGGAACTAATGGGTACTTGTACAGTCAGATGCAGAGAAACCTAACCCCCTAACCATCTCAGGTTCGGATTTCGGAGAGAGGATTCGGTGAAATAGGGGGTCAGGTTTCTGACTGTACGTATGTGTACCTATTAGTTCCATGGTTTTAACGACACAAAACAAATAACTTTGCAAGCATACGTAAGCTAAATGTAGGTATATGGTACTTGTAGCCTGTAAAGACTTACATAGGCATTCCTGATGAGGTTTCTTTGATTATCTGAATATGTTGTCGGCGTTCCCGAAAATTTTAAATTTCTACTGTGCTATTATTTGTGAAGACCTGTAATTGGCTTTGAAATTTGTATTTTGTTACTATAATGTTAATCTTGTTGTTGGTCATCCGAATGTATAAAATAATAATAAAAAAGAAACATTGTTTTTCATGAATTAGGGTTTGAACGTCCATTTGCCCCGAAAGACCACATCTCTTGAATGGCCACATCCCTAAACAGCCATTTCGTTCAAAAGACCACATACTTGAAAGGCCACATAACTTGAAAAGACCATATGAGCCATGTCAGTGTTTATTGTAGCAGCCCTGGCACAGGCTCGCTATATGGTATTTCTATTGCATCGTAACTAACTGTTGCTCCTGGCTGCCCTCCAATCACGCTCGCTTTCAATTATACGTTTGGGACACATTCTGCTCATATTTCAAACGCGTCAAGTATTTTGGAAGTCATTGTGCTTGCATATTCATTTTAGTTAAGTGCCTCTTATTGTACAGCAATCATATTTTCTTCTTTCTTATGGAGTTAATAGCCTAGGTTATGGATACTGGTGTCAGATATTTTTCGAGTCGCCTATATATAGCAGAAGCATCTGACATGATAGGTAGGTATAGGTAGGTACCTATACCTACCTATCATGAATCTAAGAGTTTACCTATACTTGGACTACTGTCGCTAAATATCGAAGTAGGTAGGTACCTAGGATGGGCAGCAGCATCTTTCCGCGTACTGTGCCATCACACTGCGATCGCCAACCCGCCTGCCAAGCGTGGCGATTACGGCAAAACCCCCCACGGATAAAATCCTTGGGGGAGGCCTTTGTCCAGCAGTGGACGTCTATAGGCTGAGAGAGAGAGAGAGTCCAAGTATAGGTACTACTAGTAAACTCTTAGATTAATACTAGATCTATGAATCTAGTGTGCTGGTTCATATTTTCCTTCTCACCGGTAGCAGTAGTGGTCAATGAAAAGGCCGTAGATACCGATTTGGTACACGGGTAGGAAAATACCGGGAATTCTGAAATTCCGAGCGATTTTTTCGGGAGCGAAAACCCGGGGCATAGATTAAATATAAGTACTAACGTACAGAATATGGCCTGTGGTGTGGCCCTAGAATAGCACCAACCCAACTCTTCCCGTGGGTGTCGTAAGAGGCGACTAAGGGATTAAAAACACCGGAGGATGGGCAGCAGCATCTTTCCGCGT
This sequence comes from Ephestia elutella, assembly GCA_018467065.1. NCBI lineage: Eukaryota > Metazoa > Arthropoda > Insecta > Lepidoptera > Pyralidae > Ephestia > Ephestia elutella. The sequence goes on along the minus strand of CM031580.1, from coordinate 7,409,361 downwards.
ACTATGCCATCACACTGCGATCGCCAACCCGCCTGCCAAGCGTGGCGATTACGGCAAAACCCCCCACGGATAAAATCCTTGGGGGAGGCCTTTGTCCAGCAGTGGACGTCTTTAGGCTGAGAGAGAGAGAGAGAACGTACAGAAAGGGAACTCCCTGCCCCTCCCGCAATATGGCACCACCCCCCCCCCCCTGCACTTCTCCCCCGTTCTTGTGTGTATTGTATGACTGAAAACGCACATATTGACGTGTTACTGACGTGTTCACGGATATACAGTTTCATTTGTAGTAGGTATATTTGACACGCCGTTTCTATGAAGCGCCCGCCCTGTGCCCGGGGTGCAATAGCAAGAAATAAAAAGAAAATATTAGCCCAGCCTTTTAGCAAGGCAGGTATAACTCATAAGGCGCCGAGTATGTAGCGTGCCTAGTCCCTATAAAAGCCACCAACATGTTTCTAGTGGAAAAATTAATGAAGGCCTTCGTCGACCGAGATCTTTGATAAAGTCGCACTTCCTTTGTTAACTCCAACTATGTAATTAGGGAGGCAGAATAACATATTAAGAATTATGTGCATATTTAGCTCTTCAATTGTTAGCAGTTTGCATAGGTAATAATATCCCTTAATTTCTATGAAAAAAGGGATTTGAAAATATCTCTCTCTCCCTTTCTCAGCCGAAAGACGTCCACTGCTGGACAAAGGCCTCCCCCAAGGATTTCCACAACGACTGCTCCTGCGCTGCCCGCATCCATGCGCATCCCGCGACCTTCACCAGGTCGTCGGTCCACCGAGTGAAAATATAATTAGTACCTATTAATTTATTAATTCTCATAGCGTAGTCTGTACGGACTTTGTTTTAATTTGGGTCCATAACTAAAATAGGTACTAATTTAGTTACTCTTCTTTAGTTAATAAAAATTTTCGTATAAAAATACGCTACCATACGAAATAGAAATAAATCGTTAAAATGTCCGTGAGTCTACCTTTATCAACAGGTTCGAGGCGCTACGTCAATCACAAGTCAAATAAGCCGCGGTGATGAAAAGCCCACAATGCCACAAGTAAGTAAATTAAAGTTGTCACCACTTCGTGCGAGTGTCAAAACCAAATTGTCCATGTCACTCGATTATATTTTGAGTGGTTTAATATTGACAAATCTGCAAAATGTGATCGAACTTTGAAACTTTCTTTTACTCACTTTTATTTTTTACGTCTTTTTATTCGAATACAATTTTTACATTGTATTTTTTAAAAGACTTTTGCATGTAATATTTATGGTAGATAATTGTCGTATTTGCGTGCCTTACCTTTTTAACTTTGTAAAATACCAAATAAATTTTATGATGAAGACAGATTGCAGGCCTCTACTTGGTATTATATTTTATTTGATAAAAGAAAACTACTTTTTAAAAGATCCTAAACACCTAAAAAATTTCGCATCCGTAGTCAGCATCAGCATATATAATGCAATTAAATAAATTACACGTATAAATGGAAATCCGTCGCTCTTTTTCTCAGGAATTTCACTTCCGCGCCACTTACATTTACCATGAGACCCCTGATCTCGTTGCAAATGGAAGAGGCAATGAATTAATTCCTGCACAGTCGGGCTACATTTCAGTAATTGCTGGTCTCAGGACTCCCGGTGTTTGTCGTCGGGCGCAGCACGCACGCGCGACGCACGCAATGTGACAGTCTGTGCGAAGGACTAGGGTGCGGTCTTTTTTATGTGATTTCTATAGAACTTTTGTTTCTACGCTATTGTGAGTGCTGGAGCTCGAGACGGATTCACTTCTCTCACTTAAATACCTTAAGTTTGAAAGACCTTTAACCAGAGCTGGGTCAAAAAAGCCGCGGATGCCCTAATGAATGGAGATATACTGATATACTATGTATTGATTAGTATACTAGATGTAATCTTGCAGACCAGTAACTCCAGTAAACAAGCAATTACTCATATATAAGGTTAAAGTTTTTCTTAGTATTTAATAAAAAAATGTTGAGTTTATGCTCTACATGTAGGTCTCGTATTATTAAGGATGTGTCAGGTTTTTTTAAAATTCAGGTTTTTCTAATTTAAGTAAGTATACCATTTAAGAACATGGAAGAGAAAATTTCATTAAAATTATTCTTTTATATGATACAGTTGGAGGGGATCAACCATATATTTTTAGTTTTCGCGCTATTTGTAGATACATGCCATGATTTTAATCCGATTTAATTTAATCGTAATTGTAGCTAGAAAATTACATATCCGCGAGCTCAGGTAATTCGCACCCGCCTTAAGCGAATGCTCGTGTAAGCCAGTGCTGCCCTGCGCAGTAGGTCACCGAGGCGCGCAGGGCGGGGGCCGATTCATGTTTACGGGCCGTCAGCTGTTCGGCATGAATGTCCGCGCTCGCGCCGAGAGCCGCGCATCGATTGATTGATACCGGAGCACGTGGTTGCCCCAACCGACCACCGCGACGTCAGTCCCCATCCGACCTTCCTCACGACCGCGCGCGTCCCCGCTCTGACATGTGACTACTTCCGATACCCGCTCCCTTCAATGGAGACGCCGAGGTGACCACCCCGGCCACACTGCCACACTCTACCCTCCCGTAAGTGCATGCATGCGACTGCGCCCTCCCATGTTTACCATCGCATCAGCGGCGGAAATTTTCTGTTTTTCATATCGATTTTCCAAACTTTCACGGGATATTCATAAAATAAGGTTTACGTAATCGGACGAGCCCGTTTGTTGTCATCGAGTAGGTGTGCTCGCGTCCACGCACGGCATCACAATCGTTACATAAAAGCCTCCAAACGTAAAGATTTTCACGGTTATCGCCCGAGAAAATGACGAAATATATTCACGTCGCCTGAAAGGGTATTTTGCATGAGGTACAAATTGTGGGAGTGGAAATAAAAGAGTGTTTAATATAATGACTGGTTGTTGTTGCCAAGAAGGGAGTGCTCGTTCCGCTCTTATTTACCGCAAATCGCTTTTAGCACGTGCATTACAAATGAGCGAGCATAATCCGTTAATGGTTTCTAAGCAGATAATCTTCGTTTAATCGATGTTGTATACCTTTGTTGACAATTATCTAACAATATCGTAATCCGTCATTAATAAGGTTTGAGAGGATGAATATTAGAATAGATTTTCTTGATTGAAATAACTTTTCCCAAATACTATGAAATTAAGGCAAAATTTTGTCGAATTTAGAGTAATGAACTTAAAAAGGTCAATACTCTACATTTGATTATCCTAATATTCCCAAAAGAGCGGAGGTTCGGTACCTACACAGCTAGTTGTAAATATACATTATATACATACATTTATATACATTATATTCATTCAAATATTATATTTACATTAGTATATGTAACAAGCGGGATGTAACAATAAACATTTATTATGACATAAATGTTATCCCGTTACAAAAGAGTTAATAATGATGTATCATTGGTCGCCGAGATCCTGAAAATGTTATTATGATCTGAATGTTTGTACCAGCTATTAGAAAATTATCTCACAAATTTAGTTATATTTTAAGTAAATTATGACTGGTCCTTTTTATATTCATAATTCATTTATTTGCTATAAAACATGGTAGTAAAAGGTGTTACTGAAAATAAGTAGGTGCTAATACATGTTCTGCTTTTAAAATAGCAGGCAAATACAGTCGTTCGGTCTTCGACATCCTTAGTTGGGAGACCATTGGCATGTATAACGTATAACCCATACTTTGTACAGTCACGAGCATTAATATGTAAACACATTGGTTCTTAAGGCGAGACCCAATCAGAATTTTCCGTAAACGTACTGTCTTTAAACGTCAAGTGTGAACCATAGGTTAGAAGTACTGAAGCAGGAAAAATATCCCGTAAAGAGTAAATGCTAAACTAGAATCAAATTAGAAATAAAATTAATAAGACAATATAAAAAAATATATACCTACATAATCCTTTTTTTCCTTTATCGCCGAAAATCACCGTAATTTAAGGGATAATAGTAGATTTTTTTATAACATACAATTATTTAAAACGATACTGGATTATTGTTTTAAATATACTTAGTATTTTATCATGATTAAAAGAAAACCTTTAAAAATAATTACCCTAAGAGCCTAACGAAAACTCGCTAGCAAAAACACAAATAATAGAAAATTCGAAAAGTAACCTTATTGCGTCTGCTTTAAATCGAATGGAAATTTCGCACCTTAACCCCCCGTGATTAGCGGAAAACTGCTTTGACTCTCGCCTTAAGACAATGTGATAAGGTCTGAAATTGTGACTGTACCCCGTCAACCAGGCGGCCGGAGCCGCTTGCTGGCTGCAATTTCCCTCAAAGACTCGCGGAATAAGTTCAGCTGCTCACATCCGCATAAAATGGGCCGCCGTTCCTGGACGAGACGTCGGCATCGTTTATTTTTAAAAATGCACTTTTTATTTTCTACTGAAAATTTTCTTTTTAAGTGTGTTAAAAGATAAAACCACCTTGTGTGTCAGATAAAGTCATGATGGGGGTATGTTTACTGAAATTATGTGATAGCACACTTTATCTCATTAGACATACCGATACATATCTTTAGATTCACGTCCATTTTTTGTTCTATTTTATTATAAGTGTTTTTATAATATGCGAAAACTAAAAGTGTTGAGTTTAATACGTTTTTAATATTTAAGGCTCATAATTACCCACTATAATTATTATTATCACATCGATGCTTTTGGGTTAGTGAAATACAAATATTAGTACAATACTAGAGAGATCTACATTTAAACAATGTAATACAGAAACGCTCAACCATATTAACGAAGTTAAGAAAAATAAATAGGTAATTTTAGTAAGTAAAAAAAATTACTGCAGCTTTTACAGCTCTTTCAATTCCCTTGCCCAAGCACTCACAAAAGCTAAAAGAAAGCCGCGCTTCCATTTGCTGTTTCGAAACTTCGTAATGCTTAGTTAAGGCTTTTATTTTAAACTCCCGTCCGGGAAAAGATTTTTGTGAACAAATTTCTTGTTCATAAAATAAACTGAAGGACTCCTATAATATTTTTAAACGTGGCGATATAAAACTTGGTATCGCAAAGAATCAAGTAACTAACAGCTATGATGCTGTTAATTATAAACGTACTATTATATCATGCTTAAGTTATGTCTCAAAAGCCAAAGAAAATAAAAATATATACGGACAAATCACATAGATTGATAGTTAAGTTCTCTGCTTACCCTAAAGGTCGACTGTTAGATAATGCTTTTGCATTAAGTCCATCTATTGTGCCATATGTTGTATTTGTACAATAAAGGTTAAATAAATAAATAAAATTAGATTGGGTTAGCCCCAAAGTAAGTTCAAGACTTGTGTTATGGGATACTAACTCAACGATACTGTATTTTATAACAAATACATATAGATAAACATCCAAGACCCAGGCCAATTTGAAAAAGATCATTTTCCATCTTGACCCGAGCGTGGGGGATCGAACTCCAGAATTATTATCACGCCCTTTTCCAGTGTAGTAGGCAGAGACTAGCGATTTACACTTGCTATGATCCTTACAGACCTCTCTTGCTTCCTCTACACTCATATGCACGAATTTCATATACATTTAATCCTATCCTAACTATAATACTATAAATGCGAAAATGCGTTTATTTGTTACCTCTTCACAGTCTTCACGCTTTATCTACTGAATCAATCTTCTTAAAATTTCGCATACACATAGAAGTACTAAGAAAGACATAGGGACCTGTACCTTTCATCCCGGGAAAAAGCACTGTTCGCGTGGAAAAAGCTAGTTTGGGTTATATTTTTAGTCGACGAGAACTTTTATAAGAAAAATATTAAAAGTAACATGAGACGAATTTCATATACACACGAATCTTGCATAAATTCGGGAAGAGTTGCATTTAGCTTTAAGTAAAACGGCCCTCGATCCGGGGTCGGGGAGAGGTCATGACAGAGGAGAGGCCAAGCAAGGCCACTGCAGAGCCCTCAGCTTAACTCGTAAAGATGCCTCCACATAGCTGGATGACAAACAAATAAATCTACAACAATTTATTTGCTTATTCAGTAATGAAGTACGATAAGTACTGTGCATACTATTTACCTAATGCCTTTGTTATTATGATTTCACATGATGCACCCCACTACTTTTTTTCCATATTTGAAATTTGCTTTTGTGCGTTAATGCGGAGGTGGGGCGCGTCATTTCAGCTTAGAAAATGTCTAATAATGTTTTAATATTTTCATACAAAAATTAATAATTTAATAAGGAGTTTGTAGTGTTGCAGTTCGACAGTTTTTTTAAGTTATGTAGCATTATTCGACAAATGTTTTATTTCATTGTGAGATAGACTGTGGGTCGCACTCTTCGTCTGAAGAAAATTCAAAGATAAATCAAATTCATACTCTTTTGTTAACTTGAAGTTTGCTGGCCATCAACACTATAAGAAACAAGAAAATTGAACCGATCTTCAAAATCTATGACGAGATCTACTGCAGTCTTCGAGCAACAAGGACTTCCGCGCGCGGCCCGGAAGGAGTCCGTGTTGCTCTATGACTGCAGTTGGCTAAAAGACGTCTGGTAGATAATAACCCTTGTGTTCCCAGTGCTATAGATTTATTTATTTATTTATTTATTTATTTCAGTCATATAACAATTTACAATATAAGTGAACAGTGTACAATGTTTCATAAACCAGTTTTGGTTTTTCCGAACATTGGAATCGCCATCTCGATAGTATACTTAATATAATATAACACAATTTTTAAAAGAAGTAAGTAGTAGGTAGTTTATAAATAGTGCATGCATCATTCGGTCGCATGATTTCATAGCACTAAGGCGTGATAATATGTATGTATGTATGTATAGATTTCATATCTTTTCCTACTTCTTTATTTTATAAATATCACTAAATATAGCGGAGTTGTGCTTTACTTCTTTTAATTCTACTCCCTTCTCTCTACTTTTTCTTTTCTGAAGCTAACACTCCTATAACTACCACTCAAAACTCTGGCATTCTGATGTGGCTATTGCTATACACAAAACACATACAAGAAGGAGTTTTCAGTTCCAACAAACGAAACACAAAACAAACGAAACGTTATTAGATTTATTACATACGTAACTAGCAACCCTGCCTGGCTTCGTACGGGTGTGAATTACTTGGATTTTTTGTAATAAACGATAAAATGATATATTCTTTTAGTAGAATTTAAAACATGATAAATAAAAGTAATTCAACTTCCAAAATATCATCAAGCCTTAAAACCCCGCATTTTGTAAATTAAATTGATACAAAAACTGTCCGCTAAGCTGGATATTTCAACGTCTCTCAACACACAATAAATAAAACGGAACGTGACTGTGCATTTACGTACAAAATGTATTATTCTAAACAACGACGGACGACAGATCGCTTCCGTGCCAGCAGCCCGGTATAAAACTCTACACATATAATCCAGCGTCCTAGGTGAGCGACAGAATGCTGCACGGCGCGATATGATGCTGTGCTAAGCTGATTTCAGATTACGCTATACTTATATAGTAAGCCAATAATATATAGTACAGTACAGTGTGAACGTGTCCATTAACAATGTATGGTGCGCGATATTTTTGTGCTATGAGCTTTATACTATATGCTTTTATATTATAGCGTAGACTGAAATTAGCTTAATGCGATAACGACGATAACCCATTCAAATTGGCCGATAAGCCGATCACAATTAATCTATAGCTAAAAGTATGCAAAAAAAAATTATCCGTCACGGTACGCTTGACAGATGCAATGAGCATCGTGGCACGACACATACCATTTCTTGTCACGGCGTTTGAGTCGATTTTACTGCAAAGCCGCGCCAATAGATGTTTTACATCAAAAATTACTTTTATACCTTAGTTGAGTGACTATTGATAAAAGCCATTGCCCATTGTACAGAAAAGGAAATATTTTTTTTTTATTTTACTTATGTACTTACAAATTTTTACAAAGACTCAAATAAAGACGAGTACGTAGATTGAGAATGTCACATCTTTAGCTAAGATATTTATGAACACTGAGCACTTCAATTATTACAGTTAATTTTATATTAAAAGTTGCATCAGACATAGTAACAACTTGCAATTTATTAACGTTTACGTAATTATATGAAGTGTAACCATCACACGATGTCCTAAAATTATGTGTGTCAGTAACGTCAGCTACGAGCTGTTGCAGCAACTAGCTACGAGCTTTCGTAGCAATCAGCTACGAATTTTTGCTACGACAATATGTAGCTAGTAGCTACGACAACACGTAGCTAGTGTTGTCGTAGCCAATAGATTCGAGCTGTAGTAGCATCTAGCTACGTGCTTTCGTAGCAAATGGCTACGTGTTGTCGTAGCTACTAGCTACATATTTTCGTAGCAATTAGCTACGTATTGTCGTAGAAACTAGCTACGAGCTGTATAGCTACTATACCTTGTCTAATTTAGGATGATAATTTTGACAGCATGACGAACTGATACATTCGAAATGAGAACAACAGAGACAGATGAACTATTTTAATCCTCAATACTCAATATTTTATTGCATCCATAAAGTTGACATGGTGACATATAAATGAAAGTACATTTATGGACCCTGTCGGGCACAGCAACTTGGGTAGAAAAGAGGAGGTCGCATCATCTCATTTTATTATTAACAACATATATCCTAGATTATTGAATCGCTTCTTAGTATAGATCAAGCCTATAATTCGCAAATCGTGACACGTCGGTGCATCGCGTGGTGCATCTTTTGACAGTTAAATTCGATAGTGATGAGACATGTAAACTTTTCAATCATTAATCATGCTATTTCTTTTAGTATTTAATTTCGATTATAATAAAATAGAAGATAAAAAAAATATTTGAGGCCTGTTTGCATTTTTATTTTGTGTTATGAACTTTATACATTACTTTAAACTATTTACATGTAACAAATGAACTCCATATTTAAATGAATCTATGATATATTTTTGTGCGAGTGTCGGCTGTGCCAATCACTAATACATCTATTGGCGCGTTCTCGCGTTTACGCAGCGACGAGCTACACGTCACGTAGGACACAAAATTATATGAAAACCGTTGAGAATGGTCTCTTGTAACGTCGATATCAGCGTAACGTTGAGGGGAAAGAGCGGCGAGTGCGGAGTGGCTTTGCGGCGTCTCGGATTCTCGACAGATTTTAAGTCAAACTGTTAACAAATTGGTTGCACTCTTTCGTCTTAAAAGAGCTAAAAAGAGATAGACATATTGTCACAACAACTCCACAAAAAATAAATTCACAAAAAAGTTATTACGAGAAGCGGCTTTCTACACAGGAACGCAGACTGTCGCAAACTTAAGGCGCCGCGTTTTAAATTATTTCTGATTTATTTTGAAGCCTTTTTTTAAATAATAATAATAATAATAATAATAATCTTTATTGTGGATCACAGGTAAAAAAGGTCTTACAATAAAGTCGTTCAGCCGTGTCCTGTCCAATTTGGACGTACAATTATCTAAGTCATAATTAGTCTTAAACATCTACTTACAATATATTATTAGTAGCATAAAATTATATTTAATAAAAGATAAAAAATAAGATCATATATTGTCATTTAAATAATCATTAATTGTGTAATAACATTTCTCTGTCAAAAATTTTTTTACTTTCTGTTTAAAAGTCCTTATATTCAAATCTTTAAAACTGTCAGGTAACTTATTATAAATAACCGGTGCCATGCCAAATATACTTTTTTTCTTAAGAGCTGTATTACAGCCTCCAGTTATCAATTTATATTTATATTGTGGCCGGATAAGTTCAGCTCTCTTACTTGTTTCAATAAGTGTAACAAACAGGTGTGGATTAGTTTTGACAAAAACGCAAATTTCATATATGTATATGCATGGAAGGGTCAACAATTTCAGGGATTTAAACACAGGTTCGCAGCTATCTCTCGGTTTCAATCCGCACATTGACCGCAAACATCGTTTTTGATGCCTAAAGATTTTGTCTCTTTCACTTTCACTTTAAATCATCTGGAATGCGTGCAAAGTTTAAAATATCGAAAGAAATTAGGTGATATTTGATTTAAACAATAATTACTGGTGGTAATCGCATCAGGCTAATAGTATTCTATTTTTTAATACTTATGGTAATGGCTGAAACGGTGGTGGCCGACTGGTGGGGCGCCCGCCTGTGGATGCAAAATCCCAGGTTCGAATCCTGCCCGGGCTACATGAGTTTGTATACCAATCTGACTCATGTTAGTTTTCATCGACCACCACTTCCGGTGAAGGAAAACATCGTGAGGAAACCTGCACTCTGGTTGATGATAATCAGCTAGTGTGTGAAATGGAGAAGGCAATGGCAAACCACTCCATTAAAATTGCAATGAGAGTCGTTGTGTGTGTTTCATTCCATATAATGACCACAACCCTCAGTCATGAGGAAATACGACTAAAGAGAGAGATGGTAATGGCTAAGAATCCATAATAATGACGATTAGTGTGTTGCAAAAGGCAATACCAGTTTTTAAAACAAATTAATGTGTTATTTTGTAATCAGTGATATAAACTTCACCTAAATAAAATAATAAACCAAACAATACGATGAAATAAAATATTAGGTAATCATGGATTACATCCCCTTAAGCTAGCAGCAGACGGCGTTAGCCGCTGCGACCTGCGGCCTCCGTTAACTATACCGAGACTTAGGGGTGTAGTAAAACATCGATGTTTATTATTAGTTATATAGAAGCTTTTATTTTATTTTTTGGTAGGTAAAATTTGTTTTTGTAGTAGTTTCAAGGAGTGTATTTCCATCAATCTAGAAACCTTAGAAAATCTATAAAATATACTTTAAATACTTTACTATACAAAGATAAACGTATACACAACATCTTATAAAAAACCAAAAACATTATTAAAAATGCTACTTTTAACCGACTTCAAAAAAAGGAGGTTCTCAGTTTGACCTGGATTTTTGTATGTATGTTTGTCCGCGATTATCTGGCGTTTGGCTGTACCGATTTTGATGCGGTTTTTAGAAAATCATTTTAATGCAACGCAATAGAATTACATATTTATATATCGACTAGCTTATACCCACGGCTTTGCCCTTGAAAATTGTACATCAAAGCTTTCCTTTATTATGACATGACCCACCCAGTCCATTAGTATAAACCGCATAAACATCTGTTCAGTAGTTTTTGAGTTTATCGCGAGCAGACAGACGGGTTGTCCCTAGTTTGTAAGTACCTGCCAAGAAAGACAAAATATCGATATATCGATGTTTTGTTTTCGTGTTTGCATACATCCCTAAGCCGGCGTCTATCAAGGTGCTGCAAGGTGCCGCCGGTCGCAGCGACCAGCTACACTCGACAGCACCCTGCAGCACTTTGATTAACGCCGCTATAAGTTGAACTGTTGACATATTGGATGTACTCTTTCTTCATATGCACTAAATGCTGTGCTAAAAAGAGACAGATATATCACACACATTATCACTACAACTCAGTGTAGTCGCGTGCTGCAGACTCTTGCGGCTTAAAGGCGGTCTCGTGATAATCGGTGTGCTGTAAACTCTAGCTACAGTCGACGTATTCGCCAGACCCCACTTTATCTTGTCATTTGTTTCTATCTTGTTTATGAATTTTCTGATCACGCAGAAAACAATAGGATTTGGCCTATACAGTTACTCTAGTAGTAAGGAGGAATTTGAAACTCAATGATTTTAATACTGTTTGACATCTGTCAAAATTATCACTCTCTGGCAAAGTATAGCATACGTGTTGTCGTAGCAGCTAGCTCCATGCTTTCGTAGACACTAGCTACAAGCGTTCGTAGCAATTTTAAGGTCAAGATTACATTGATTTCGAGGTAAAAATTAGACTGTAGTAATACCTATGTTTATATTTCGTTTATAAATACATGTTCATTTTATTTTGGATAAAATTCCGCAACTTACCCAACTTATCTCACTCCACTGATCTAAAATTTAAAATCTCAGAAACCAAATCGCAAATAGCTTGTTGATAGCTTCGTAAAATGTTCGGCAAGAAATAAGACTATTTAGCAAAAACAACCTACATTCAATAACAAGAAGTTTATAGTAACCGAATAAATAAGTTAAATAATTCTACTAATTTAAGTCAGTTACAAAACATTTCGAGTTGTGGACCTTGTTAATGAAATTTAAATTGAAGAGGTGACTAGCGAGACATTTTTAATTAATAGTTTTTAGAATATAGTATAAGTATTAAGTAGTGTAATGTAAATAGATCGATCGCCAACCCGCCTGCCAAGCGTGGCGATTACGGCAAAACCCCCATGGATAACATCCTTGCGGGAGGCCTTTGTCCAGCAGTGGACGTCTTTAGGCTGAGAGAGTGTAATGTAAAAGTGTAGTGTAATATTTGTTAAATTACAATAATATTAACGTATAAACAGAAAATTAAAAACACTTGACCAAAACAAAAGACGACTTTGACTTACATCCAGTAAGTGAATAAAGCTAGACCAATTATAAATTCCGAACATGTCTGCTTGTTGTGCGGGCCTTGATATAACATAGTATATTCTGTATGTTGTGTATGTTTGTAGTGTGGTGGAAGGATATGCCGTGACCTACATAGGGATGCGACTGCATATGCGATGTCGATTTTACTCTTCTACTAATATTATAAATCCGAAATTACGGATACCTGTGTCGGATGTATCACCTACCTATTTTTCACCACAGATATTTACAAAAATTAAAAAACATGAATATGGTTTTATGCTTCACTTACCTTACTTATTTATGAATTTACACATATATAAGTCAAGGCATTTTTATTTCATTTATTTATTTATTTTATTTTTATGCTGAAACAATTTAAATTATGGAGGAACTCACATACAAAAAACCAACGACTTTTTTGTGGCAGTCGTGTAAAAAGGTTTTCCTGAATACTAAAATTTGCTTTGCCTAGCCACCACGTACCCTGATAACTCATATAAGTTAAAATTCGTGACTTACAAAAATAAAAGAATTCTAACTTGCTAAGCTAATAACCAATTACTGGCAAAAATAACTATAAGTTGGGCTCCGAATTGGTTCAATTTATCAGATAAATTGCTGTAGGTTCTAAAAACTATTTGATTAGTTTTTTTTATAGGTACTAGCTGCATCCCGGAATCCATTCCCTTGGGAATATCGGGATAAAAAGTACCCTATTCTATAAAAATAAAATAAATAAAATGACATTTATTTCAGGCAACAAGTCTAGAGCTATTCTCTATTTTTTATGCTTGTACCATATATCAAAATCCGTCCAGTAGTTTTTGCGTGATTGAGTACAAATAAACTCAACGATTTTATTTTGTTGCTGGCTGTACGCGAACAACTTCATACACCACGTGACCTAAATAGTGATGCGAATGCGCCGGACACGCCAGACGTTTATCAGCTTCCGTCGACTGCCGCATTTTGGCAACCACTATTGTGATAACTTGTGTTACAGTGCGACAGAATCTTTTTGCACGTGAGTGAGGGCGCCACCTACGTTTCAAATGTGAAATTTTAATAGCTTTAACATTAGTTCCGTTTTCTGCGTGCAAAAAGATCCTTGTCGCACTGTACGTCGCTGTACAATGTTGTCTTTTAACTCGTCGACATTTCACAGAGATGGAGGAATACGGACAGGTTTTAATGGCTCAAATAAGGTAATTTAAATTGATATAGGTATTTAAATTTAATTATGTATTTTATTACAAGGATGTTAATTTTACATTTTATAACTTTAATTGTCACTAAATTTGGCTTTGGCTTTGTATTAATTTAAAAAAATGCTAAACATATAAAAATATACTTATTTTAACTAACTAGGAACTAGAGAGAATTTGCTTTGAAGTTTACTATAGAATATCAGAATGAGGATAGTTTGTTATTATAACAACTTGGATCAAATCACTATTTATTAGAATTTAAATAACGAGTGAGCCAGACAGTAGTCGCAAAATGTATGACATTTGACATGTGGCTCTAATCCCCGAAAGCGGCAATTGGTCTTATCAAAATGCGAGCTTCTCCAGCAGGTTCCATGTTACACTCTTCCGTCCCTTTCCACGAAATCACCTACAGATTGTAGGAAAATGAGAGAATTTTTTTTGATATGTAATAATAAACAAAAATATAAATATCTACGCATCCTAGTATCCTACTAAATAACATCCTCTCTCAGCCGGAAGACGTCTACTGCTGGACAAAGGCCTCCCCAAGGATTTCCTTGTCCATGGGGTTTTGCCGTAATCGCCACGCTTGGCAGGCGGGTTGGCGATATCGCAGTGTGATGGCATAGTACGCGGAAAGATGCTGCTGCCCATCCTCCGGTGTTTTAAATCCCTTAGTCGCCTCCTACGACACCCACGGGAAGTGATGGGTTGATGCTATTCTAGGGCCACACCACAATCATCATAACACATCACAATCAAATAACATCCTACTAATATTATAAATGCTAAAGTTTGGATGTGAGTTTGTGAATTGTTACAATAAATTACATTTAATTTTTATTTATTTTATAGCATAGAGTTCTTTTTATCCCTAAATTCCCACGAGGGAAGCTCCAGGCTGCGGCTAGTAGTATCATAATAGGCCTGTTTCCACTAAGAATAAATCGGGTGGCTTAGAGTTTCTAATGATTAATCATGATATGTAGTAAACAAAAAAACATTATTTTTATTAAAATAATATAAGATTAATAATATTTTTGGAAAATAAAATCGGTAAAATGAGGCATTCAATCACGTGACATTAAACACCAATCAGAGAAGCGTGACGTCACGCCTCGCAAAACATCATGTTGTAGCTGTCATTTTCGTATAAAATGAACAGATTATTTTTATACGCTTTTCGTATTTTAGCAGTTATTGTTAAATTGATAGTTTGTTTGAAGTTTAATCTTAAAGACACCATGGAATCAGGATTTACAGCAGTAATTTGCCCAAAATTGACGCCGTTATGCTTGGAAAAAATTTCGGATTGAACACCGACTTTTGCTCATCGGGATTCCGCAATGTTAAAACTTCTATGTAAGTATAATGTGAAAAACAAATAAAGTTTTATTTAATTAGCAATTACCAGCCAGAGAGTCGCATTTACCTACTGTAATTAACTGATTTTGAGGTTAGCGAATACAAAGTTTGAAATACCTAGTTGATAAACTATGAGCATCTTGCCTCCTTGCCATTTTTAACCACTTTCTTCGTAATTGTTTCTTGTTTGGAACGTATATGAATAGTTTGTTTGGCGTTTTTATCGTTGTGCTATTACACTGGGACACGATACAGTATTTATAATAAGAGGAATCCATTATTTATTAAAAAATCTCCTTGACTGACATAAACAAACTCGACTGTTTCGCGAGACGTGACGTCATTCAAGACGCCATGACAGTCTTGGCCTTTTTAAATGTCAATTTTAAATTCATTTATAAAAACGCAAAATACATACGTAAAAGGCCTATTTTTCTAAAAATATTATATTTTTGGGGTAAAATAGATACTAAGCTATAGTTTTAAACGAATTTCCAAATTTTGTCAACAGGCCTATTATCAAGATAAAATTCTCCTTTTGTTTCGGAAGTTTAAAATGCTTTCGTGCACTCGTGTGTAGTGGAATCCATTTTAAAACACATCACTATTTGCTATTCCGTTGAGTAAACTGTATTTTATTGTACAGTAATGTTAGGTTGTTACTTGTTACTAAGTAATGTCTGCCGCTTTGTTAGTCCACGTTGTTGGAATAATGAAATAGGGTGTGGTTATTTTTTTTTTATTTGGGAAAGGATATTAAGTTAAATATAAGTTATAAACATACTTAGATCTTAATAAATATTTTAAATAAAGCTGGACAGAATTTAAAAAAAGAAAATTTAAAAAAGTGGTGCATTTTTTAATGAATACAATTTTTGGGCCCAATTATTTTTATTCTGTCTGTACTCCTTCTTTACCCAGGAATGCGATAGGATATCAAAAAAGCAACTCCATCTATTAGGCTAAATTGCACCGAAATAAATGTTTTTGTTAAGGTTAGTGTCAAAGTAAACGTTACGTTTACGTTTACTTTTGTTTTTTTTGCCTAACCCGTACGGTTAAGGTTACTATTACTGTCAAAGTAAGACGGTGCAACTCAGCCTTCATAAAGCCTTCATTAAGTTATTATCCTGGCCTTAATGATATTTGCTCATCAATGACATCTTCTATGTCAACAGGAAAACAAAATACAAAGTCCCAACGATATTTTATCACCAGCCGTACGTAACTCACCTCAATAATGAAATCAGTTCAACTGCGCGATAGACAAACAACTCAATAATAATTTGCTGTTAGCAGAAAGAATCGGCTTGTTTACGTCTAGTACACGATATTCCTAATGAAATAGGCTGGACGGGTTGTTTGGTCGAGGCTCAGTTTATATAATACCCCAGTAGTCGAGGATAACGAGCGTGATGATGGATGACGGCCGGCTACCTTCTCTGGTGAGTGCAATGATCCGTACTAATATTATAAAAGCGAAATTTTGCACCACTTAGGTAGGGTCATGTTATGCAGATATACTTCCTATTCAAAATCAAATCTTTTTTTGCATTATAACTAGGATTTTTTAGGCAAAGCTTCAAACTATTTAGCGTTTCTGATTGTCCATTACACCTTCTTTCTTTTTTTACAGATGAAGACATCTAAGTCTTCATCTGTAAAAAAATGGCGAAAGAAATTCAATTCAGAATAGCCTACAGGACTTTTATATACCACTAGCTTTTATATACCACTAGCTTCGCCCGCGTGAATTTCCCACGGGAACAGTGCTTTTTCCCGGGATAAAGGGTACCCTATATCCTTCTCCGTACTTCCAGCTATGTGTATGCGAAATTTCAGGAAGATTGGTTCAGTAGAACAAACAAACCAACAAACAAACAAACTCACTTTCACTTTTATAATATTAGTTAGGATTGCTCCTGGAGGTTTTGCTCCCGTCGGAATATCAGAATAATTGCGCTGTGTGCTATTCCCGGTATTTTTCAACCCGTGTACCAAATTTCATCGAAATCCATCCAGAAGATTTTGTGTGATTGAGTAACTTTACTCAAACACTCACATCCAAACCATACATTTAAAATATTAGTAGGATATTATAGGAAAAATGTGTCTTAGGTGAAGTAACTAAACTATTTTATTATTGTTATGTTGTTAATCTGTGTATCGATGGATGTAACACTCCAAATAACAAAAGTATCAGTAGTCATTAGCAAAGCATAATAAAATAACCTGTGAAACTACAAGCGATAGATTCAGCTCAATGATACGAAAGAATAGATAGAATAAATGAGATTGAGTCGCAATGAGTCGGCAACTTTCGAGACACATTCTCGATGAGTGAAGATGCAATGGGGTGATAACGTGATCTCGCTTATATTAATGGAATGATATTTAGGATTGTCCGAGTGATTCAGGTGATTTGGCAAATTCTGATATATTGTTTGGAGATTTGCTGTTAATGTTATTTTGTGTTCATTGTTGTTATTTTTATTATGTTGGCCCTTTCGTCATGGCAGTTACATTTGTCAAACTGTCACTGCAAGGTCACAGCCAAAATTCTAGATGAAATTATTTGAAATGATAATAGAAATAAAGATGTGCTTATTGAATACAGTTTTGTAAGACATATGTTGTAAAGTGACGTCTTTGGAGAAAATGCAGCAGTAGAGTTTGTTGCGCCGCCTCTTCTCCACTTGCGCTTTGGAGGCGGTGGTAAACTTAGCTATAAGTAATTTTATGACGTCAACTAACTAAAAAACAAGAATGTGACGATTTATAAGTGCTATTTATAAGCCTATATGAATAAATATGATTGACTTTGACTTTGAAAAGTCATATTTATGGTCAAACCTGAAAAGTTGCTGTATCATATGTAGGTAAAACATTGGTCTCTGAGCGGAGACCTATGATTAATCTAAGATGGGTAGAATACAAAGAGCTATTTTTGTTACGATACGACAGGTTTTAATAGAGACGACCTCCGTAGTCATCACGACGGACTGCCACACCGGAGGTCCCTGGTTCGATCCTCGGTCGGGTCAAGATGGAAAATAATCTTTTTCAGATTGACCCGGGTCTTGGCTGTTTATCTATATATGTATTTGTTATAAAATATAGTATCGTTCAGTTAGTATCCCATAACACAAGTCTCGAACTTACTTTGGGGCTAACTCAATCTGTGTGATTTGTCCGTATATATTTATTTATTTATAATGTTGGACTTTTAGAGTCGTGCCTTGAAGTAGCCTCTGAAATCGGAATATCACAATGAGACAACTTCATGATATAGGTTAGTTTTAAGGCTTCAGATTTAAGTGAGAAGAAGAAATCATAGTTTGAAAATTAATTAATAACTTGAAAGAGATGAGAAAAGTTTTAAACGTAATTGAGTCTTCAAGAAGTTCGTTCATTTAGCTTAACGGTCACTGCTCTCACAAATGGTAGGCATTTATTCAATGTAGTGATGTAGTACCGTGCTATTAATTTATCATATATACATATTATCACGCCTTTTTCCCATGGGGGTAGGCAGAGACTAGTGATTTTCACTTGCTACGATCCTTACAGATCTCTCTTGCTTCCTTTACACTCATCACTCTCTTCATACATGCTCTCCGGTTATGGGTGCTCCAAATATTAATTTATCGTAGCTAAAGTATATAGCCCGCAGAATCGCGAAACTTAAGTGGCAGTGGGCGGTGCACATAGCTCGTAGAACAGATAGCCGTTGGGGCAGAAAAGTTCTCGAGTGGCGACCACGAATCGGAAAACGTAGTGTTGGCAGGCCTCCCACTCGGTGGACCGACGACCTGGTGAAGGTCGCGGGATGCGCATGGATGCGGGCAGCGCAGGACCGGTCGTTATGGAAATCCTTAGGGGAGGCATTTGTCCAGCAGTGGACGTCTTTCGGCAGAGAGAGAGCACTATTATAAATAACAAATGGATCCATATTTTACGTTAACTATGTGCACCTAGATTTAAGTATGTATGTACCTACTTAGAAGAATGTATGTGTGTGCTAAGCTTGTCAAATTAACATTCATTCATTCACCCAAAGGCTTCACCTACATAAGAATTATTTTTATTTTTCAATATAAAATTGGTCAAAACGCCTTCGAAACGGTCAAAACAAAAAAAATTTTTTTTCTTGAAATTAAATTTCCACGTTCTCGAGTGGTGACCACGAACCGGAAAACGTAGTGTTGGCAGGCCTCCTACTCGGTGGACCGACGACCTGGTGTAGGTCGCGGGATGCGCTTGGATGCGGGCAGCGCAGGACCAGTCGTTATGGAAATCCTTGGGGGAGGCCTTTGTCCAGCAGTGGACGTCTTTCGGCTGAGAGAGAGAGAGAGAGATTTTCACAGGCACGTTCTCAGGTCTAATACTATCATTTATATGGACAAAACATATAATATATATGTTATGTTATAATTGTATTGATATATTATACCTTGTTAGGTATGTACTGTACAGGTTAAGAGGAACTGGGGTAAGGAAAATTCCGAATCAGCCAAAGAAAACTTAACTGCAGAATCGTCACTTTCGCAAGTTATTATCTGTACCTATCTACTTTGCCATAATTCAGGGGAAATTGAGGAAGAGGATACAGGGTATTGCAAGAACGTCCGAATAAGAAGGATTATGAAGTTTTTTATGTAAAACATCTATTGGCAAGGCTTGGCAGTAAAATAGACTAGAGTGTCGTGATGGAAAATGTCTTACATCTGCTGGGCGTCCCGTGACGGATTACTTTTTAATATATTTGCGTATTGAGATTTGATTATATTATACTAGCCGCGCCCCGAGGCCTCGTACCCGTGGGAATTTCGGGATAAAAAGTACTCTATGTGCTATTCCCAGTATTTTCCCCGTATACCTACCAAATTTCATCGAAATCCGTCCAGTAGATTTTGCGTGATTGAGTAACAAACATCCTCACAAACCACAGACTCACAAACTCACATCCAAACTTACGCATTTATAATATTATTAGGAAGTAGGATATTTGTTTACCAGAGACTTTAGCTAGATAATATTTACATACACTTTTTTGTGCCCATCCCCAAAATAATCTATTTACATTATAATATCTCGATTTCTATTTACAATGAGATTAAATTAATTGATGTCACATTTTTTGACAATTGTAACTAACTTCACTATACTAACTTTTACAAAAATGATTACAGCTCAGATTAAGGAAATTGCTCTCTACGATACGTACCTACATAGTAGCATCGATAAAATATTAGTAACTATAGATGGATACCCTTCATATATGAAAGTGTGCCTTGCTGTTACTTGTTCCTCGTCTAACTAGATGTCGCTACCAGTCTTAATCTCACGCATATCTCACGTATTTTGTCGTAAAAATTAGAACCAACAAAGCATGATCAAACCGCGTCAAAGCATACCGCGTTTTACCACACAAATTCACTAGATGGCGCAATTCTTAGAAATAAGAAGGTTTTGCGCATTTATTCTTTTATTTATTCCATTTCATAAGAAAACAATATTCAAAAATTACAAATAAATACTTATATTTAAAAAAAAAATTGAGGAGATAGATTTTTTAGATTACAATTTATTTAAGTATATATTGTAATTGAGATATTGTTTCGCATGATATTTTAAGTGTAAATCTATATTGGAACTTGTATTTCGTGTTAAAATTTACAACACGGTGAGCTACAGCATTAAGAACAGTAAAAACCGCAGTGAACGTAATAAATTAATCACATTTCCCACGTAAGTACACGTCTTTTTGTGTTCAGATCTCTACCACACACTTGCATAATTATTATAAACTAGCTGTCGCCCGCGGCTTCGCCCGCGTGAGTTTCGCTTAGATGAAAAATCTCTCTTGGAGCTTTTCATCAGATGTTCCAGATCTTCAATTTTTATACGTCAGCAGAAAATGCTCATCAGGTTGAACGACTTTTAATAAGGCGCCATTTCCATATATGTTATAGTGTAGCTGGTCTCTTGCAGTTCTTCATCAGATGTTCCAGATCTTCAATTTTTATACGTCATCAGAAAATGCTCATCAGGTTGAACGACTTTTGTTAAGGCACCATTTCCATATTTCTTATAGTTTAGCTGTTCTGTTAAGGTTCTTCATCAGGTGTTCCAGTTTTCAAAATCAATTATAGCCTATATGTTGGCCAGGCTTAATAGCTATACAACAAAAAAAGTTTCATTCAAATCCGTCC
Source organism: Ephestia elutella (assembly GCA_018467065.1). Taxonomy (NCBI): domain Eukaryota; kingdom Metazoa; phylum Arthropoda; class Insecta; order Lepidoptera; family Pyralidae; genus Ephestia; species Ephestia elutella. The sequence continues at coordinate 7,388,072 of CM031580.1, read as the reverse complement.
AGTAGTTTTTGCGTGAAACGCGTACATACATACAGACAGACAGACAGACAGACAGACAGACAGACAGACAGACAGACAGACAAGAAATTTCAAAATTTTTTTTTGCTTTCTATTATTCTTTTTAATTATCCTTCTATCCATTTCAGTCAAAAATATTAAATGTACAGACAAAATATTTTTACTGTTTTATTATATGTATAGATAAATAAATAAATATATACGGACAAATCACACAGATTGAGTTAGCCCCACAGTAAGTTCGAGACTTGTGTTTTGAGATACTAACTCAACGATCTATATTTTATGACAAATACATCTATATATATAAAAGAACAAGGGTGTTTGATAAATCAACGCCCAGCCTAAACCATAAAAGCTATAAACTTGAAATTTGGACCGAAGTTTTATGTTAATACGTAGTGCTCAGATAAGAAAGGATTTTTCAAAATTAGACCCCTAAGGGGGTTAAAATTGAGGGCAAAGTTTGTATGAAAAAAAATTAAAATCTTCACTGATTTACTTGAAACTTGGCAAGAATGCTTCTCAACAAAAATAACCAATGGCGTGTTTCAGCGTTTTTTGAAATTCAACCTCTAAAGGGGTAAAAAAGGGAGGTAAACTAATTTATCATCACAAAACCGAAACTATAAAAGCTATAAACGTGAAATTTGGTTAGTGTCTTCATTATACAATATACTGCCCACATAAGAAAGGGTTGTTCACAATTTCAACCCTACAGTCCAAAAAAAGGGGTGAATTTGCGTACCTTTAGACAAATCCCATTTGAAATTTCGCCAGTCACAAGCAATGCATGTTGGCCTATTGGTAGAGGCCGCGGGTTATTTTTTTAAGTACAGGGTTCGAATCCTGCCAGATGTGACTTTTTTTTCCAATTTTTTTTGCGTTTTGTATTAGTTTTTTAGAATTCTATATTTTTTAAAATATTTTAGTAAGGAAATATTTCAAAAAGTAGCTGGAAGTAGCTGGATCGAATCCTGCCACTAACAATAATTTTCTGTTTTCGTTTTTTATTTGTTTTCTAGAATTAATTTCTTACTTTTTTTAATTTTGAAAAGAAACGAATAAATTCATTTGCAAATTTATTTCCGGTCATCTACTGATTGTGCCAAGCAAAATAATATCCAATAGATGGCGTTGATAAAATGAGAAATGTAAGCTGAAATTATTTCTCAATATTTTCAATAGATGGCGCTGCGCACTTTTGGTGATTTCTACTTCGCGCTTAGGGGTCGTGGGATAATAATAAAACAGTAAAGATATTTTGTCTGTACAGTACATTTAGTATTTTTGACTGAAATGGATAGAGGGACACTTAAAAAGAATAACAGAAAGCAAAAACATTTTTTTGGAATTTTTTGTCTGTCTGTCTGTCTGTCCATCTGTATATGTATGTACGCGTTTCACGCAATATCTGCTGGACGGATTTGATAGAACTTTTTTGTTGTATAGCTATTAAGCCTGGGCAACATATAGGCTATAAGTGATTTTGAAAACTGGAACACCTGATGAAGAACCTTAACAGAACAGCTAAACTATAAGAAATATGGAAATGGTACCTTTGGAAAAGTTTATCAATCTGACGAGCATTTTCTGTTGACGTATAAAAATCGAAGATCAGGATCATCTGATGAAGAATTCCAAGGGACCAGCTACACTATTACATATGTATATGGAAATGGCGTCTTAGCAAAAGTCGTTTAACCTGATGAGCATTTTCTGCTGACGTATAAAAATTTAAGTTTATGCAACATATGATGAAGAACTCCAAGAGACCAGCTACTCTATAAAAAATGGAAATGGGGCCTTAGCAAAAGTCGTTCAACCTGATGAGCATTTTCTACTGACGTATAAATAGACAGGACACGGGATAGGATAAAGAGGGACTCTGGGTGGTAGTGGTGGTACACGGGAAATTGTAGATAACGAGCAGACGAAGATCGTTTATTGAATGAAATATCACTTTTGATTCATTTTAACACCGCGACTGTACTACGAGTACCTAATATATTCCCGCGGGACACGGGATAACCAAATAGCTGAAATTTTGAGTACTGGAGTTTAGGTTACTACAGTTTGGAACACAAAAAGATTTTTCATCTAAGGAAACTCACGCGGGCGAAGCCGCGGGCAGCAGCTAGTATATAGATAAACATCCAAGACCCGGGTCAATCTGAAAAAGATAATTTTCCATCTTGACTCGACCGGGGATCGAACCCGGGACCTCCGGTGTGGCAGTCCGGCGTGATGACCGTTGGGCCACGGAGGTCGTCGAAATTATATTTAGTTTACGAGTCCATGCAACAGTAGGTAGGTACTTTCTACCTAAAAAACAAAAATTTTAAGCAAATTATCATTTTTTAAGTACTTCGAAAGTTGTGTTGCCAATTGTAACAAAAAAATTCTCTACTCGAGTTATATTTTTTGTTTAAACCCTTATCAGTGAGTAAATATCTGTAGTATCAACTACTTTTCATACTCGTAGAGTACTTTTATTGCCTATTTATAAAAATAACTAGTGGTTCGCCGCGAACTTAGACATCGCGATTATTATTTTAAAATTATGCGTATATTTCAAAAACGACTGAATCGATTTTGTTGCGCAACGAAATTAAAAATTCTATAGATAGTTGCTACACGTATTCTTGATATCATCGAAATTAATTTAACTGTTCTAGAGTTATCGAAGAACAAACATACATACAAACAAACAATGTGTTTTCGCCCCAACTTAAATTATAGCTTATAGCTATTTTATTAAATATTTATCATATTAATTTTTAAATTTGACATTTAAAATTTTTTTTACTTGTGCGTAATTTCCATCGAAAAGGGGAAAACGTATAATGCTGGCAACACTCATTGCCAGAATGAGAAACAGCACCGATCAAATATTTTTGAAATATAGAAACAGCTATAGGATAGGTACCTACCTAAAGGCCCCGCCATGCGCCAGGCCAGGAGATCGTAGAAACTTTGTAAACAAAGAATAGTGGTACGCAACCTGTGTACGCAACATTTGGGTCAAATCAAATATATTATTTCTGTAATATTTTTATTTAATGACAAATAATATGAGCCAATTTAGGAATAAAATTCATATAATGTAGAATAGTAATAGGGTATTTGACAAGGTGTAATTTTTCAACATATTTTTAAATAAATGGAAAGATCAAAGTTTTATAACAAACTGTTTTTTTTTTTTTATTTTCGATTTAATTACCTAGTTATTTCAAATTGAAAATTCATACCAACGGAATACGCCGAACAGTTACCGAACACTTCCGATTAGCCCGGTGACGTCACACAGGTGTTTTCCCTACTCGGTGCGCCTCTCCCCGCCGGCACGCAGGCCCGCGCGGGTGTGGAGCTCGGGTTTGTTTCGTGAACTGACAAGAAGGAGATCGGATTTTTCGGGGCATCGGATTTTTTGGTACTTTTAATTAGATATAACTTTATAATTAGGTCGAAATTTAAAAAATAAAAACCGTTTGTTATTATACTTTTACATGATCTTTCTAAAAATAAAATAAAAAACATTGTCAAATACCCTATTACAATCAAACAATAAAATATTAAAAACAACTTTAAGATTGCTAAATTTAAGAGAATACCATTGTTTATATTTATTTTAGAATGAAAAACATATGCCACCATTTTTATTACATACTAACTTTCGCCCGCGGCTTCGCCCGCGTGAATTTCCCACGGGAACCGTGCCTTTGGTGAAAGGTACCCTATGTCCTTCTCCGTACTTCTAACTATGTGTATGCGAAATTTCAGGAAGATTGTTCAGTAGATGAAGCGTGAAAAAGTAACAAACAAACAAACAAACAAACAAACCAACAAAAAAACAAACTCACTTTCGCATTTATAATATTAGTTAGGAAGTTAGGATAATAAAATATTATAGCATGAAATGAGAATAAAATAATGGGGTTTTATTTTAATTTTTTGATAAATGATGACGGATCTATTTCTAAATGGTGCGCCAAATGTTTATATTCAGCTTTTTATCGCTGACGTATAATCCGACTAATTTAAATTGCCCGTTGGTTTCATACCACTCGCTTTCAATTGAAGTATAATATATTTCACTTCGTCGGTCCAAAATTTTCGGCATTACTATTTCTTGGTAAAAAACAAATTTTTGGTTTGGTAAGTTTAACACTACGAAATCACTCCTATAGATTGTCAGAAGCCAGACGACAGATGTTTTACATCAAAAACAAGCAAGCATTACTTACCTAAAACGATTGTATGAAAATGATGTCGTAATTTATTCGTTATTCAAATGACGGATAATATCACGGATTCGAGGCCAATTTATCCGCGGATGATTTATTCGTATATAAATTATCCGCGAATGAATTTCCACGGATAAAATTTTATTCGTATGATAATTCGAGTAAAAATATCCGAATAAAAAATTGTCTATTTCTGCGCATACTCATAGTTAGAAGTACGGAGAAGGACATAAAGCGTACCTTTCATACCGAGTAAAAGCACTGTTCCCGTGTAAAATTCATGCGGGCGAAGCCGCGGGCAAAAGCTATATGAAACCCTCTTCGCATATTCATTAAAATTAATTTTATATCATTTGTCAGTATTATTAGGTACCCTATATTTCTAATTCACACTTGTCATTTATTCTATACTCGTATTATAGTTGTCTTATTTATTTTGCACAATATTTTCACAACATACAAAAGTAGGTAGTTAAGTTTTACATCCTAACAGGATTGTTTTTAAAAAACACTATTTACTTTAAATGGATAAAATTTAATAACTGAATTTAATACATTACAGAAAAATGAGTTTTACTAGATTAAAGTAAATACTAAATAACCTAGGTGATCTACGATAGATCAAGGCATGGAGCCAGTGACTGTCCGCACCGTAGGTCGGATACGAAGGAAGTGTCGTCTTGTATCTGGATTTAACTATATATATTAAACGCGTGACCTCTCTTCTAGGGTGGGTCGCGATGATATATTGAAATAAACAGTAAATTCATAGGAAGCTTCCTGTTTATCTTCCTAAGAATTGTTTTTTATTTACGTTAGACATTCTTTTAGGAATCAAAAGTAAATATTTTAATTTGCTATAAAAATGGGTGATTGACATTCCATAACACTTCCCTCCTTAAGTTCGAAATTGTCTGAAGATTTCGGCTTTGGACAATTTCGAGCAATATGTCTTTTACATAATTTAACATTTTTATGTTTTAAAATTACAAAAATAGTTACAGATATCGTTAAAATTACAATTAAATATAAAATTATTGTCCATACACTGACACTATGCACTGTAACACTATCGAGCCTTTGCACTACACTTTCACTATTTTTTTTCAACGCGTAGGATAACAGCTGAAGATTTTCCATGTCGACGTCATCGAGATTTACAGGTTTATAGTTCCCAGGAGTCAATTGCGGTAAGTCAGGTAAGCTTATTTTAGGCAATTTGGAAAACTGTATAGTTTGACCATCGCTGTGTCTTATTTTTAATGGTGTGTTTTGTACCATAACCTGGCATTCTCTGTCAATTTCTATTAAATAAGTACCCAAAATGTTTATTCGTTTAATTTCTCCTTTGCAGGTTTCCTTTATATGCATTTCTTTGTTGGTGTAGATTATCCAACGATTTCCATATATGGGTTTTAATAAAAGTGTATTTATTTCCACTGAGACAGGACTGCAAGATGTGGAGTTTATTTCAAATTTCAGTAAATTTGCGACACAGGTGTCTTCTTTATATGTAGTTAAATCGTCCTCATTACATAGGTAAAAGCTTTCATCAATTTCTTTGCAAGGGCTAGCGAGCGACTGAGTCTTAACCTCTTTCACTAACAGGAAAGGATATTTTGGTGGGATAAGGGTGGTGATATTTTGAGCGTTCATTACTGGTAAGGGTAAAATTTTATAATAATTAAAAATATTACCAGTTATTAATGGAATGCGCAATATAAACGTTATTTGTCTTTCCTTAAAATATGCTTGTAATTCTATACTTTGTTCTATTTTGACAAGATTTCTAAGCTTTGCTGGAAGAACTAACTTATCTGTTTTTTCTATTTCCTTAAGTACATTTAACAATTCCTTATTATCTATAATAGACTGATGTAAAACCTTAACTCTACTAAAAGCTACAGCAGTTTCAATTTCATCCAGTTGTATAAATATTGATAAAAAGTTATTAAAAAATATAGATAAAATTTTCATGATTTTACTTTCTAATTTAAATTTATTAATGTCATTAATTTCTTCTCTTATTTTATTAATTTCATTTTGCAGTTGGATAAAATTGCTTTGTGTGCTCTTTGTAAATCTTGCCAATAAACCCGCCATTTCAGAGATAACAGTTATCTTTTTTTAAATTAGCTCTTGTTTATTTTTAATTTCATTAATCATTTTTGTTTAATTATTTTATCGGTTAAGTATTTATATAAATACTAGCTGCTGCCCGCGGCTTCGCCCGCGTGAGTTTCCTTAGATGAAAAATCTTTTTGTGTTCCATACTGTAGTAACCTAAACTCCAGTACTCAAAATTTCAGCTATTTGGTTATCCCGTGTCCCGCGGGAATATATTAGGTACTTGTAGTACAGTCGCGGTGTTAAAATGAATCAAAAGTGATATTTAATTCAATAAACGATCTTCGTCTGCTCGTTATCTACAATTTCCCGTGTACCACCACTCCCACCCCGAGTCCCTCTTTATCCTATCCCGTGTTCTGTCTATTAATACGTCAGTAGAAAATGCTCATCAGGTTGAACGACTTTTGCTAAGGCCCCATTTCCATTTTTTATAGAGTAGCTGGTCTCTTGGAGTTCTTCATCAGATGTTGCATAAACTTAAATTTTTATACGTCAGCAGAAAATGCTCATCAGGTTAAACGACTTTTGCTAAGGCGCCATTTCCATATATGTAATAGTGTAGCTGGTCCCTTGGAATTCTTCATCAGATGATCCTGATCTTCGATTTTTATACGTCAACAGAAAATGCTCGTCAGATTGATAAACTTTTCCAAAGGTACCTACCATTTCCATATTTCTTATAGTTTAGCTGTTCTGTTAAGGTTCTTCATCAGGTGTTCCAGTTTTCAAAATCACTTATAGCCTATATGTTGCCCAGGCTTAATAGCTATACAACAAAAAAAAAACTTTCAAATCCGTCCAGCAGATATTGCGTGAAACGCGTACATACATATACAGACGGACAGACAGACAGACAAAAAATTCCAAAAAAATGTTTTTGCTTTCTGTTATTCTTTTTAAGTGTCCCTCTATCCATTTCAGTAAAAATACTAGATGTACTGTACAGACAAAATATCTTTACGGTTTTATTATTATACCCACGACCCCTTTATGCTGTTAAATAAGCGCGAAGTAGAAATCACCAAAATTGCGCAGCGCCATCTATTGAAAATATTGAGAAATAATTTCAGCTTACATTTCTCATTTTATCAACGCCATCTATTGGATATTTTTCTAGGCACAATCAGTAGATGACCGGAAATAAATTTGCAAATGATTTTATTCGTTGCTTTTCAAAATTAAAAAAGTAAGAAATTAATTCTAGAAAACAAATAAAAAAAGGAAAACAGAAAATTATTGTTAGTGGCAGGATTCGATCCAGCTACTTTCTTGAAATATTTCTTTACTAAAATATTTAAAAAAATATAGAATCTAAAAAACTAATACAAAACGCAAAAAAAAAAATGGAAAAAAGTCACATCTGGCAGGATTCGAACCCTGTACTTAAAAAATAATCCGCCGCCTCTACCGATAGGCCAACATGCATTGCTAGTGACTGGCGAAATTTCAAATGGGATTTGTCTAATGGTACTCAAATTCACCCCTGTTTTTGGACTGTAAGGGTTGAAATTGTGAATAACCCTTTCTTATGTGGGCAGTATATTGTATAATGAAGACACTAACCAAATTTCACGTTTATAGCTTTTATAGTTTCGGTTTTGTGATGATAAATTAGTTTACCTCCCTTTTTTACCCCTTTAGAGGTTGAATTTCAAAAAACGCTGAAACACGCCATTGGTTATTTTTGTTGAGAAGCATTCTTGCCAAGTTTCAAGTAAATCAGTGAAGATTTAATTTTTTTCATACAAACTTTGCCCTCAATTAAAACCCCCTTAGGGGTCTAATTTTGAAAAATCCTTTCTTATCTGAGCACTACGTATTAACATAAAACTTCGATCCAAATTTCAAGTTTATAGCTTTTATGGTTTAGGCTGGGCGTTGATTTATCAGACACCCTTGTTCTTTTATATATATAGATTTTGTACGTTTAACATGTTCTTGAACTAACTGTTGTGTATAATGTTTACTAAAATCTACATCAAAAGTACTTGATGCGTCCGTGTGACCGAACACAACCTCAAATGGGGTAAGGCCGGTTGTACTATGAATAGTTTCATTATATGCCATTATGACATAGGTCATTATAGGTGCAGCATCTCTGCACTTTTGTTCATATTTTGCTAATCTATATAATTCTATAATCGTGGAGTGAAATCTTTCTACTATTCCCATTGAGTTTGGGTTATGTGGAGTTCCTATATGTAGATCTATTTTATAAAATGATAACATTTCCTTAAGTAAGGCATTATTAAATTCAGTTCCGGGATCAGAGCTGATTCTGGAGGGAACACCATAATAAGAAAAATAATTAAGAAGGGCTCTAACTACCTCGGGGGTTGACCTATTAGGTATTTCTATAGCTCTACCTAATTTACTGAAAGCATCTACTATGGTTAAATAATATTTTCCACTTATACTGAATATATCTATGAATAATTCCTGAAAAGGCTTTGTTTGTGTTTGAGTAAGCTGTAATTCAGGTTTAAAGGGTTTTCTATCATATTTCATTTTTTTACATGTATCACAAGAATTTATAACACTTGCTACGGTTTGTTCCATATTAGGCCAAAAATATGTACGTTTTAATTTTAAGGTTGTTTCTCTAATACCTCTATGGCATGTGGGACCTTTATGATATTTTAATATAATTTCTCGTTGTTCACTTTCGTCTTCGACGTAAACAACTCTTTGAGTACATTCGAAATACTTTACTGTATCCTTTTTAAATAATTTTATTACGGCATTTACAAATTGAGATCTATGTAAATCGCTTTCAAAGTATATAAAATGTTTTATTTTAGGTTTGGTATATTCTTTCAAAAATGTTTTTATTAAATCAGGACGATTAGTAGGTAAGTGTACTTCTAAAATTCTTTGTTTAGGTCTAGATATATCTTTTATAGAAATGTCATTTTTATTCCACGTATATATTAAAATTTGGTTGGGTTTTGTATCTATAGCCTCGTTTAATATAGGTATACCATTCGTTTCCTCATCTTGGGCGGAATGTATGGTATCTGAACCAGGATTTCTAGGCGTTTCAGGAGCTGAAATCGTGGTACCTGTGCTAGGGGTTTGAATTGAATAAGGCGACTTTCTACTTATTGAAATATTATCCGAATCGGACGATAAACTTATTATTTCAGAATGTGGACTTCGCGAACGATTAGAACTATTAGGATTTCCTATCATAGAAGTGTTTTCCAAGGCATTGACCTTAATTCGGGATAAGGCATCTGCTACAGTATTTTGTTTACCATTTTTATAATAAATCTCATAGTCAAACTCTGATAATCGTAACTTCCATCTAGTTAATTTACTATTCGGTTCTTTAATTGAATTTAACCATGCTAAAGGCCTATGGTCAGTATATATAGTAAATTTATTTCCATATAGATAGGGTCGGAAATGTTTCACAGCCCATACTATGGCTAGGAGTTCCTTTTCAATTGTGCTATATCGAGATTCAGCACCGTTTAAAGTTCTACTTGCATAGGCAACAGGTTTATCATTTCCTATAGGACCTTGTGATAAAACAGCGCCTATTGCATAGTTAGAGGCATCTGTCGTTAATATAAAGGGTTTTCCGAAGTCGGGAAATTGTAATAAGGGTGCATTTGTTAAAATTTCCTTACACCTGAAAAATGCCTGTTTATAATTTTCATCAATAATTATTTTTTTATTTTTCTTTAAACAGTTCGTAAGAGGTTGAGTAATTTTAGCGAAATCTTTAATAAATTTTCTGTAATAACCTATCATGCCTAAGAAACTTTTGATTTCAGTGGTTGTTTTTGGTATGGGAAAATCTAAAATTACTTTAATTTTATCATTATTAGGTTTTAGACCTTTTGGTGTAATTGTATGTCCTAAATATAGAACTTCTTTACGCAAAAACTCTGATTTGTCTAACTGAACTTTTAAATTAGTTTGTCGAAGTCTTTCAAAAATTTTCCTGAGTTTTCCTATATGTTCCTGAAGGCTAGAACTGAAAATTATTATGTCATCTAGATAGACTAAACAATGGATACCTTGTAGACCACGTAGTATGTTATCCATTGCTCTCTGGAATGTAGCAGGAGCTGTCTTTAAACCAAAGGGCATGCGAAGAAATTCAAAATGGCCTGCTTGCGTGCAGAATGCAGTTTTCGGTTGATCAGATTTTTCAATTTCCAATTGGTGGTAACCACTTGCTAAATCAAGGGTTGTAAAATAGGTGGATTTACCTAATTTATCAAAAATGTCATTTATGTTGGGAAGGGGTATTTATCATCTATCGTAATTTCGTTAAGGCGGCGGTAATCTACTACCATGCGATATTTTTGCTCACCAGAGGCATCTAATTTTTTTGTTACCAAGTGAACGGGGGCATTCCAAGGGGAATGGGATTCTTTAATAACATTTTCATTTAATAATTTTTCTACTTGTCTATTAATCTCCTCGTTTTGTGACGGGGGTAACCTATAGGGTTTAATGTAGATTGGGTCTTCATTTTTAGTGCGAATGCTATGTTTTACTTCGTTAGAAAATGTTAAAGGGAGTTTATCACAATAAAAGATGTCCTTATACTCTAGACATAACTTTTCTATGGCATGTTTTTCTTCACTATTTGTATGATCTAACCTTAACTTCTTTAAATTCTCACGTAATAATTGATCTATTTTTACATTTTGCGAGTTAATGTTATTTACAGAAATGAGTGTTTGCTCATATTTCTGAACAGCAAAAGGTTCTTTTAGAGATATAGTAACGTTTTCTGTGGACGTATTTTGTAAAATTGTTTCAGCAAATCCATTTTTACAATTAATTAAAGCACTAGGCATTCTAACGCCTTTTCCGAAGTTATGGAAATTTATAATTGCATCTCCGTTTATTAAATTTGTTGGTATTTTTACTCGAGTTTCAGATCGTGGGGATAAATGTATTTCATAAGGTGATTGATATAAGATAGGTATTGAGGTATGTAACGTATTTAATAATTTATTTTTCATATCTATATTTGCATGTAATTGAACTAGTAAGTCACTTCCAATAAGACCATCATAATTATTATCTACTGTGTAAACGTAAAACTTATGAATTCCCAATGTTTTGAATGTTTTCAGCATAGGAATCTCAATTGTTTCTTCATGCGTGCTACGAGCATGAGTACTAATAATTTCAAACGGTTCGTATTGTTTATAATTTTTAAAATATTTGTTCGCTAATTCCGGGCTAATAAAAGAACGAGTACTTCCTGTATCTATCAAAAATTTAGCATTTATTTCTGGTAAAATAATATGTGGTAAACGCATAGCTGAGTTATAGTTTATTTGTATTATTTCACAACGTCTTCGTATGTTACTGCCTGAAAATTTTGAGTTTCATAGTCATTTTCTTCATTTTCCTCTAAATTACAGTAAAACAAATTTGATTCATTTGACTCACAGTTATTTTCATAATTTTGATATTCTTCTGAATAAGAATTTTCATATGAATTTTCATTAAAGTTTTCGCAAGGATTTTCATCGTTATATTTTACCATATTTTGTTTAATGGGTGGTAAGGTACGCATTGAAACATCGTTTGATTGTTGCATACGCGGTGGTTGTGCATTAGGTATACCAAATTTAAATTGGTTATTTGCGGGATTGTTAAAATGCTGGAACTGAGGTTTAGGTTGAGGGTTATTAAAGTAAGGGTGGTTTCTATTAAATTGATTATTTGGGGCTTTAAAATAAGAATTCATATTTCTATTTATATTTTGGTTAGGGTTACCGAAGAAAGAGTTTGTATTTTTATTTAAATTTTGGTTTGGGATACCGAATTTAAAATTAGGTTTTTGATTATTTTGTGGGATTCCAAATTTGAAATTAGTTTGATTATTATTTGGAGTGAAATTAGGATTAAAATTTGGTTTAAAACTTTGTACAGGGGTTGGTGGTTTGTGCGTATTAATTTTTGATTTATTTTTTGAATTATATTGAAATTGAAAGTTTTCCTCTTCCGTAACTACAGATAATGCATCTTCTAAGGTGGTGCATCCTTTTAAACGAATTATTCGTATCATATCTTCCGGTAAATTATAAAGAAACGTATTAAATGCGGAGTTATTATAGATAATCATTTTTGCGGCTTTTATACCTTGATCTTGTAATAAATTAACTTTTGAAAATAATGTACTACGCATATTTTGAATTCTATGGCAAAAATCAATAAAAGTTTCATTATGTTTAATTCTTAATGATTCTAATTCAATGGCTATACATTGCTCAGAACGCGGATCTCCGAAATGCTGAGTTAAGATTAACTTTAATTCTTCCCAAGTGCTAACGTCATCTCTTTCGCTTTGGAGAGCGGCAGCTTTACCAATCAATCTGCTAGTTATACTATGAAACAAGTAAAGAGCCTGTGAAGGGGTGGTTTGTGCACCTCTATAACAACTTAATATGTATTCACATTTTTTAGTAAATAAATTTAAGACTTTTCCATCACCATCAAATTTTGGAATAATGGAAATAATTTCCTTAGGAATTGTTCTTACTTGCTCCATCGTAATTTATTTTAAAACACTATAACAACACAATAAAAATACAATTTATAAAATAGTAATATTCTAACAATAAAATGAAAATACCTGACAATATAGTACTAGGCTAAGGGTAACTACTAGAGTACCTTAATGTTACTATTATCTATAAGTAATACTAAAAAACTTTTTTTTATTTCATAAAATAAAGAATTTTTTCTTTAAAATTCAAAAATAACAAAATTCAATTTTTCTTTTCTTTTTACTTTTCAAAATTAACACAATTTATTAATTATTTTTCAAATCAACACAAAATATACTTAAAAACTAATGCCAGCGTAATCTTGATGTGAAAGAAATACGGACAGACAAAGAACGTTTCGTGATTTTTATCAAAACGCTAAGAACGCTATTAGGGCTAAGGGCGTGAACAATGAAGGGACAAGGACAACAGTGAAGAGGTTTACTCACCAGCTGCTTCGGCCCATTCTTTCACTTGCAGGGTTTTGAGGTTTCGTGGATTCCACCGTTGTGGTGTTGAGACACCAACCGCGACGTAAACGCGAATTTGGGGTTTTCAGCGACGTGAAATCCTACAGCGGCTGCGCCAGTTAAGTTTTACATCCTAACAGGATTGTTTTTAAAAAACACTATTTACTTTAAATGGATAAAATTTAATAACTGAATTTAATACATTACAGAAAAATGAGTTTTACTAGATTAAAGTAAATACTAAATAACCTAGGTGATCTACGATAGATCAAGGCATGGAGCCAGTGACTGTCCGCACCGTAGGTCGGATACGAAGGAAGTGTCGTCTTGTATCTGGATTTAACTATATATATTAAACGCGTGACCTCTCTTCTAGGGTGGGTCGCGATGATATATTGAAATAAACAGTAAATTCATAGGAAGCTTCCTGTTTATCTTCCTAAGAATTGTTTTTTATTTACGTTAGACATTCTTTTAGGAATCAAAAGTAAATATTTTAATTTGCTATAAAAATGGGTGATTGACATTCCATAACAAGGTAGTCGCGAGAGTACTACAACAAAACATCAAATAAATGAATGCATGCTCATGCGAGCAACTCGCGCGCTGTTGCCGTACCGTGCCGTCCTGTGCTCGGCGACCGCCGGCAGGGGCGGCGCGGCGGCGCGGCGGCGCGTTGGCCGCGCCGCGGTACACATGACGTGCACGATCTAGCAACGTCGCCTCGCAGCCTAAGTGTATCGATAAAATGATCGATACTTTTATACCAGTTCACCATAATAGCGATAAAAATATTGGTATTTACTTCAGTTATCGATTCCGTTATCGATATTTTCGTCAAAATATCGGTATTTTGAAAATATCGATATCCAGTCCCTGGCTACTCCAAATAAAATGTGTGTCCCGTTTTTGTAAAGGTTAAAATAAATCCGCTGCAGCGCTGGAGCAATAATTAAAGTGTCCAGAAACAAGCAGCGCTACAGCGCTTCAAGGCTATTGTTTACTTGCGACCAAGATTATAACAAACACCACAGAGTGGACATCTGTTTCGCGTTTTGAACTTACCAAATCTTTTGAATAAAACTTGGTAGGTACAAAACAAATTGATGTTTGTTTCTTTATTGCATACTAGTTTATGCCCGCGACTTCGTTCGCGTGTAATTAGAACGCAGTATACTAATTACAAATTATACTTTTAGTTTTGATAGGTACAAAAAAATAAACGCCATATAATTTTTCAGTGAGTAATATTTATTTAATTCCTTCAAACAATATAAGTTTAATTAATTTTTGCCGCTTAGAAGATAAACGATTATTATTCTGATGCCACGTTTTTGTTTCTTGGCTAAAACAAACATAATACAATGTTAGTACATAAATAATATTTTATCAAAATGGTATCACTTTTATAAGGTAGGCTAGGTATAACAAGAAATTACAGGTTATTCTACCTACACTTGTTCTATCTGAATTCTTAGTCTATGACAAATGACGCGTCATGGGCATCATGGCGTCCGCTAATAATATTTAGCACAAATTAAGTTAAAAAATGATTATCTAGTAACTCACCGAAGGAAAGTTACTCCATCCCACTTCCATGTATTGCTCGTATTATTGGTACGGTATCGTAATAAACGCGGGCGTATTTCGAAGAAAATTCACGATTTTTTGATCACGAGCAAGCAAGACTTAACACTCAAAGAGCTTGCGTAGCGACCGTCTGAGCGAGCGAAGAGCCGCCGCCGGCTGGCGTATGATTACGCGCCGATGTATTTCGGCGTCTCCTCTAGTACGTAGTAAAATATCTCGATGACCTACCTACATATAAATAAGTAATTTTATAGTCGTTTCGTGCATGTAGTGTAGACGTCGATTATTATTCGTATAGATAGGTACCTACTGTAGTTGTAGAGATGGTGGTGCCATCTATTGCCATAGGTAGGTACCTACTGTAGTTGTAGAGATGGGGTGCCATCTATTGCCTCTGAATATTAACTAACTCGTATGGTATTTGAACTACGACTGCAGCGACACACGGAATTTTCATGAAAACCGAGATGATGTACTTCTCAGTGGCGCCATCTAAGTATAATACAAATTTGGTGAGGTACAGATTCAATGTACGTGAATATCCATCTATAGGTACTAATATTTTATCGATGATAGTAGTGATTCGAAACTATGGAGTATAGTTAAAGAAAAAATACACTTGGTATAGTTTACGATTGTATAAAATGACAGAAATGACATTAGCCAAAGTATCCTAGCATGTGAATCTTATAGTAAGTAAACGTATTTTCTTTGCTACCTTTCCATAGATGTAATTTCCCCAAGTTGTGCCAACAACAGTTTCGCATTTATATCTCGCAATCAAATATCGTGTTCACAGGGCCAGAGATAGGTTAATGCCGGGAACAAACTGTTTTCTGCCCATTTATTCCCGGGCGTAAGCCCATCTAAAGGACTCATGCGCAAAATGTCGCTTTCGCGAAATGTCCCCTAGTCGCAAAATGTCTCTTTCGCGGAATGTTGCTTTCGAAAAATGTCGCTTACGCGAAATGTTGCTTTCGCATAATGTCTCTTTCGCAGAACGTCGCTTTCGCAAATAGTCGCTTTCGCAAAATGTCGCGACAGGGACTTAGAATAAAATTTCGTTTTTCAAAGCAAAATCATTTATTAAAGGCAGGGGGGTTACTTCTCCCCCCCTAATACCTATTTTTGTGTTAGATCTTTCTACCACTTAAATAAATGATATTGCTTTGAAAACCGAAATTTTATTCTAAGTCCCTGTCGCGACATTTTGCGAAAGCGACATTCAGTGAAAGAGATATTCTGCGAAAGCGACATTTCGCGAAAGCGACATTTTGCAAAAGCGACATTCCGCGAAAGAGGCTTTTTGCGCATGAGCCATCTAAAGTTGGGTTTACGTCGGGCAAAAACCTTTACTTCCCATTTATTCCCGGGCGCAAATATATCTCTGCACAGGGCTGACAAAGCCTTGTTTGTTGGTCCCATACTGGAGGTCAAACTTCACAACTGGAGCAAACGCGGGAAAATGAGATCAAGAGAAGAAACATGATTAGATTAGACGGCATTTCGAAGCATATACCTACATGAGTTGTTTGTACGAAAATGTTTTACGATATGCGTTATCACGCACTAATATTATTAAAAGGAAGTTTGTTTGTAAGGGGGTAATCTTAGGAATTACTGAACCGTTTTCAAAAACTCTTTCACTAATAGAAAGCTGCATTACACCTGAGTTACATAGGCTACAAATTTATGTATGTAACTCTCGAGCGAAGTCGGGGCGGGGCACAAAAGTTTTACAAAAAATTGCTTGACTGACTGACATATAACTACACAATACACATGAATAGAACATACATCATACAAATAGATCACAAAAAATAATTTTCGGATAAAACAAGGAAATTCATAATTCAGAGACCTAAATATTTTTTGCGTTACAGATTTTGTTAAAAGGGTACATAAAAGGGCCAAAAGCAGGTTAATTTTCATGGGACATCATGCAAACAAGTTATGTTAAAACAAGGTTATGGCTCTTGTGGCTGATTATACAGTTCCCTGTGGGGATAGGGACGGTTTTATAGAAGAATTGCTTCTTGCTATATTTCTAGTTTTGTCTTGTCGTTATAGATAAAAAATAAATAAATAAATATATATAAATAAATAAATATATATAAACTATTGTACTAAGAGAATATCCTGTAATGATAGTCTGTAAGGTGAAGGTGAGAAAAAATTGCTTAAATTTATAATCAAAGAGCAACATAGACTCCACGTAAGTCCGTGTTGCTGATAGGGGCAGATTTAGGGAGGAGGTTATAAGGGTCATGACTTTGGGAGCTTCTTGGTATATAATTTTTTTGATACTCAAAATAAGCCCGACAATGTTTCCGTGGTTATTTTGAAAATACTGGACCATGTGTCCCCATGTGATCCCCCTGACGCCAAGACTGATCCAGCATCCAAGGGCTGATCCACCCTTGGTTGCTGGAAGATTAAAAGTATTTTGTCAAAGTGTTGATCTTGGTTTTAATGCGTGACATAAAAGTAATATCCATGCAGTTTAACGCACAAGAGTTTTCCCTAATGAAATCCGATTCTGGGTGTAAAATCAGGCCATCAATAATGGATTGCCATCAGAACCAAAGCTTGGTGTAAAGTTTCAACTATGTAGTGAAAAACATGTACTTATAATTTTAGCATTATAAAAAGCTTGCAAAAAATAAAACTTTTTTCAAAAAAGTGAACCGACTTCCATCATAAAACTTAAAATCATAAAATAACAATAAAGAAAAATGTATTAGCATGCTACCTACTGAATGAGGTGAAGTCGGTACCAAGTGCAGGACTATGTAATTGTTTAGCTAGGCATTTTGTATATATACATGATTCTAATGTTAATTTAGATTATTTAATATTCAATTTGGCACCGACTTCACCTCATTCAGTAGGTAGCATGCTAATACATTTTTCTTTATTGTTATTTTATGATTTTAAGTTTTATGATGGAAGTCGGTTCACTTTTTTGAAAAAAAGTTTTATTTTATCATTTTTAGTGCTTCTACACCTTTTCATTTTCTTTAATAAAAACTTAAACTTCTCTTTTACTGGTGGCCGAAAATAAAGAATTAAGAATTCGAAACTTTTTATGTCAGTTTGATATGAAATGTCAGAACATGTCAAATTGTCTATTATTTTTGGCACATAAGTAGACCGTGAGCACGCGATGACCAAACCTTCCTTATTTTAAAAATGCTGAATGTTTCTCTGCGTGGTATATACGGATAAAAAATATTAGCGACTAGGTATGAAGTTTGGATCTTAGTTGCTTATGCAGGTAATATGGATAGCAAGGATGATTTTTATAGGTATAAAAAGCACCCTTGGGGCCTTCCAAAGTAATATTAAATTCATCTTTTATAATAAAACAAATATAACTATAATTTAGTAAAGTTACAATGTCTAACAGGGGTTTATATCTGCACCAATTGCCTGGCAATGGATGGCTTGATTTCTTATATTATTAGGAATAAAATATTTAAAAAACTTTACTAAGGAAATTGAGTTACCACTTTAAATGTTATTGCTACAAATTATCTGCCTAAGTAATCATGATCCAACTTTTATAGGCGCTAATCGCTATTTCTATGTTGGGAACATACACAAAAAATCTTTAGTTTTAATAAAATAAGGAAGGGCCTGCTATCGCAGGCTTTTGCTCTATAATGCAATGTTGGTATTTTTATATTTTGTTAGGTATCTTTAAAATTACCGAACAGATTTAGACGTGTTTAAAATGGGACCAACTTGGGTATATATCATTACGAATAAAAAAACAATTTCGGAAATCAGTCCACTGTAGGCGGAGAAATCGGCGAACATACATAAAAAAACATACATACATCGAAACATATAACCTCCTCCTTTTTTGGGAAGTCGGTTGAAAAGAACGCCTCCGCTTGTATTGTGACCACAGTCTGTACATTATTTATTCAGTTTTGCAGTCGGTCTATTAGATTACTGAATATTCCGCCACGACATTAAGATAATGGTATCTTGCTTGAGGATACAGCCTTTGGCTTAACAGGAGATTCACCTGACAAACATAATTTTGCCCCAAATTATACAACCAATTGTATTTTTTCGATTATTAAGGTTCCGTATCTTAAAAGAACGAGTACACGTCGCGTCGGGAATTGAATCTAGATCCTTTCTAGAAGTTTGAATATTTGTTTGATGATTTATTTCTGAACGTGCTTTAGCTCGCGGCTTCTTCCGTGTAAATTATACACCAAAACCTTATTTATGACCCACCTCGTCTATTGGGGAAAATCGCATGAAGATCGCGGACATACAGACAAAGGCGTCGGGGGACTTTATTTACAAATGTAAGGAAGTACTAAAATTAAAAATAAAAATTTCAACTTAAAAAATTATATTCTGACCGTATAGGATGCACAAAGTAAAGAATCACATAACCTTCAATAAAATAGTCGTTTACGGCCATTTCCTCAGTGCAAACAGAAAATTCGGCTCCAAACGCAGAGTTTGGATTAAAGTAGCCAATAGAAGTGCCATCTGCTATAATAATTAGGGAAACATTTGTCGCTCTGACTATCACTAAAAATAAGTGTACGTATACGTAAACTAAAATATTAATTAGGTATGATTATTTTTAAATTCACATTAGAATAAACATTCCTATTCATAGAGTGTGTGCTAGTAAGATAAATAAATATATAGGGACGAACCATAGAGGTTGAGCTAGTCTCAAATTAGTTTCCTTGTATTATGGGATACTAACTCAACGATAGCATATTTTATAATAGAAAACATAAATAGATCCAAGAAACAGGAAAAGGTAATTTCAGATTGGCAAGGGCCGCCACTGCGAAATATAAAGAGGTCCCAAATCCTATGTAGCTTATGTCTGAAGGCAACAAAATAAAGCATCTATGCCAATTCTATTTGGTTTATAATATTCCAAATTCTGAGGCTCCGAGTGACAAAGCGATGAATAAATGATATAAAAGTGGCGTAGCCTTGAGAATACGAGTATCTTTGTGGTAACATGACCCGAATCTCGACTTTAACAACACGTAATATAGGCCAAAGTTCCGTGAAATGGTTTGGTACAAACATACTTTGTTGACAGTAATTTCAACTTCATATTTCTTCCGCAAAGCGTAGGTACCACTGAACACATTTCATTAGTCACAAAAGATAATATTACACTAGCTTTTGGCCGCGGCATCGCTCGCGTGAATTGCCCACGGGAACAGTGCTTTTTCCCTGAATGAAAGGTACCCTATGTCCTTCTCAGTACTTCTAATGTGTATGCGAATTTCAGGAAGATTGGTTCAGAAGATAAAGCCTGAATAGGTAACAAACAAATAAACAAACAAACTCACTTTCGCATTTATATCTAATATTAGTTAGGACTAGTTGGTTTCAGGGTCTTTGCTCCCGTGGGAATTTCGAAATAAAAAGTACTTACCCAATGTACATTGTACAGTCGGTGTCCTTCGAGCAACAAGGACTTCCGCGCGCGGCCCGGAACGGAGTCCGTGTTGCTCTATGTCGGTGTCAGATATACCTGACCCCTCTCTGTAATAGGATGCGGTCAGGTCAGGTTTATCGGCTGTATGTACCAAATGTATTCTCGATATTTTCTTACCCGTGTAATGAATTTCATCGAAATCCGTCTTGTAGATTTTGTACATACATACATACATAGAGTCAAGACTTTATCCCTTACGGGGTAGACAGAGCCAAGAGTCGTGAGACTCGAAGGCCACGCTTAACTGAGTAATGATGGAATGAAGATTCAGATATAGTGACAGATTGTTAGCCCATCGCCTATGAGATTTTGTGTGATTGACAAACATAATTCACAGACTCACATCCAAACATTCGCATTTATGAATTAGTGTGATGTGATTATTTAGTCCAAAAATAGAATATCCACCACATTATCAACTATTATGTATGGGAATATCAGAAAAGTAAGTTATATTTTTGTCTATCTTCACCACCGTATATCAGTTTACGGGCCCGTCTAACCAAGCTAGCGAGTGCTATACATTCTTATACACAGCGAAGTGTATCCATTCCGCAAATTTCGTTACTGAGAAGATTAATAAGGTCTTGTACTACAAGGCCAAGCCACGCCAATAGATTTACTTACATCAAAAAATCTGTAAATAAGTGTAACGTATAACTAAATATATGTATATTGTATATCGAAGTGCGCAATGCAACGAAAGAGCGCGCCACCTTTGGTATCTAGTTAAGGCACACAGTGGAGTATCAGGATACAGTCTGGTACACATGTGCGTGCGTGTGTGGTGCACGTAAACTCCATTTATTCTTAATTGTCCTATTATGTTTGCTTCACAGTACTTTTTAATGAATTTTGTTGAAAATAAATCAAATATTAGTTCAAACCTAAACATTCTAAAGTAAAACATTTATTAACCACGAAAGTAATTTCCTAAAAAGTCTATTTTAATTTATATTGTTGTAAAATCATAAAAAGACATGGTAACATTGTTTACATAATAGGACAATTATGAATAAATGGAGTTTACCCTAGCTGTGGATATATAAGTAACTAGCCTGTGCCCGCGACTTCGTCTGCGCATATCACAGGTTCTAAGCGGCGTCTCAAGATCAAACTTACGCCAGATTTAAAGTTAGACCTTCTATAATATGACAGTGAAAACCGCATCAAATTTGGTGAAGTAGTTTTTGCGTGATGTGCGTACAAACATACAGACAGAAAGACAGACAGACAAAAATTCTAAAAAAATTGTTTTGGCTTCTATTGGCCCCATAAAGACCCCTCGTAATGTTTTATCTAGATATCTCTTATGTACAGACATAAACCAGTTACAGTTTTATTATATGTATTGATGATTATGGATATTTATATTGTAGTGTCCTACGGACGCGAAGAGATAATTATTTGCGAATTTCCTACGTCGACAATATAGCAAAAGATAACGCTGCCTCGGGGGAAATCTAAGTCATTTTTACGGCCCCAATAAAAATCATAAGAATTTGTTGCCATAAAATATGTCCGTCCAGGCTCAGCAAGCAATAATGGGATGAGAATGACGCGTAAATATTTTTCCTGCGGTCTTTGATAATGCCTTTCACAGTTTATATTTTTAGCGGCTTTTTCGTTTATATAAAAACTAGCTGTTTGCCCCGCGGTTCTGCCCGTGGCAAAAGTAGCTATATCTTATGTGTTTTTATAGGTAGGTATTGCTTTGACCTATTTCAGCCCTTTAGGGGTTGATCTTGGATCTGGGAGCGGTCAAACCAAGACTGTTTTTTTTTGTTTAATCCCGTTTTCTCAACACTATTTGTTTACATAACAATTTTAGGGCTGTGACACAGGCACAGCTATCACCCTAAGTTTGACTCCGGGTTTTCAACTAAGTCTCTTCTAAATCTCATCAAAATCAGTTCAGCAGTTTAGCCGTCAAAGTGTAACATAAGTACAGACAGTCGATGAGACAGACCGACAGTCTTTCACATCTATATACATATAATAAAACAGTAAAAATATTTTGTCTGTACATTTAATATTTTTGACTGAAATGGATAGAGGGAGACCTAAAAAGAACAATAGAAAGCAAAAAATTTTTTTTGGAATTTCTTGTCTGTCTGTCTGTTTGTCTGTCTGTCTGTCTGTCTGTATGTATGTACGCGTTTCACGCAAAAACTACTGGACGGATTTGAATGAAACTTTTTTTGTTGTATAGCTATTAAGCCTGGGCAACATATAGGCTATGATTCATTTTGAAAACTGGAACACCTGATGAAGAACCATAACAGAACAGCTAAACTATAAGTAATATGGAAATGGTGCCTTAACAAAAATCGTTCAACCTGATGAGCATTTTCTGCCGACGTATAAAAATTGAAGATCTGAAACATCTGATGAAAAGCTCCAAGAGACCAGCTACACTATAACATATATGGAAATGGCGCCTTAGCAAAAATCGTTCAACCTGATGAGCATTTTCTGCTGACGTATAAAAATTGAAGATCTGGAACATCTGATGAAAAGCTCGAAGAGACCAGCTACGCTATAACATATATGGAAATGGCGCCTTAGTAAAAACCGTTCGACCTGATGAGCATTTTCTGCTGACGTATAAAAATTGAAGATATGGAACATCTGATGAATAACTTCAAGAGACCAGCTACACTATAACATATACGGAAATGGCGCCTTAGCAAAACTTGGTTAATCTGATGAGCATTTTCTGTAGACGTATAAAAATCGAAGATTGGAACACAGGAAACAGTTTGGAATACAAAAAGACTTTTCATCTAAGCCAAAGTCACGCGGGCGAAGCCGCGGGCAACAACTAGTTTATAATATCAGCATAGAAAGTACGGAATATGGATTTGTTGCAAAAAAATATGAGAATAATGTAATTAAGTAAAATGATATTTCAGGCCATTGGAAGATTGGAAGAGTCGATTCACGCACATTTGGGGGCAGATAAAACTGACTGACTTTCTCATCGAATCCTATCTCACGGCGTTTAGCCGAAAGTCACATTTGATTCGTAGCGATACGTTACCTAAGTTCGTAATCGTTCCTACAGATATCAAAAACAATTTTCTTCCATCACCATAGCGAAAGCGAACGTCAAATGTATGGAAGTAAGCGATAAAACCAGATAAAACAATTCGTTACTCTATGGTTTCGCTTAGTTTTCTCTATGAACTTGCGATGACGGTGGCGATCGGTCACGTGATTTAGCGTAGGCTTATGTCAATCCCATACATTTTATCGTTTGCGAACTTCGTTTTCGTTAAAAACGTTAATTCTGACTTTGCCTAAAGTTCGTTTATGTACTCCCGACTGTACATGAAAAAACAAAATTGTTTTCACGAACTTTGTGTCAGGATACGCATGGGTCCAAATATTGATCTTGGTTTTGTTCTGGTTTGCGTTATTGTCTGCTAAAACTACAATCTAATCGATTTCAATTTTCTAAAACCAGCAGCGGTTTCGAGCTGCATATTTGATATAAAAAAGAAACAAAATGGTTGCTTGCATTCCAATATTGCATTCCCAGACTGTAATTTTTGCAATCCCGCCGGCGCACATGCGATTGGGCCGTGAAAAATGTTTCCTGTCTGAAAAATGTTTTCAAATAACAATACAGTCATACTCGTAGTACTTTTACAGTTGACATAGCAATCTCAGTTTTAAAATGAACCTTTTTTGTTTTTGCACTGGAATAAGATTTTATCAGCTAATTGTTAACTAAACTATCAGTAAAATAATATGGTTTATTGTTATCTTTACACACCTATACGAGTAGGTACAGCTGTAACACTAACTTAAAACCTTTTTGAGCGATTTTTCTGACAGCTAATTAAGAAAAAAAAATCAGTACAAAAAAGTCTCAACAGATAGCGTTTTATGAAAGCCGAGTAGTAATAATGGCTGAACCTATATGGTGCGCTTTTACTTTTTAACCAGAGGCAGAAAAAAAAATCACATAACAGTTTGACAGTTGCACAAATCACAATATAGATACTTTTTAGTTTTTTTTTACTAAGTTTTATTTTTTTTTTAATGCCAATCCCGTGGATTTTTTGCTATTTGTATGGAATTTTTTCTCTCGGCTTTTACTAAGCGCCATCTATGAAGTCATTTGGAACTATTTCTTTTTTTAATTTGTGTCACGGAAAATCCCTCCATGTTTTAAAACAAAATTTTGATAAGAGCCTATTACATTTTATATATCTATCAACCATTATATCTAATGAAGGTGAAGAGTTTGTGTGTTTAATTGCTTCAAAGCGTAAAGCCCGATTTGAAAAATCTTTCTGTGTTCGGTAGCCACATTTCCGTGGAAGGCTAGGCTATCCGGAATACCAAAATTCTTACGGGAGCGATGCCGCGTGACACAGCTAGTGGCATATAACTTGTCAGAAACTTGTAAGGTTATTTGTTATATATTAACTTTATTGAACGAAATTATAAAATTATGTAGGTACCAATGGCGAACTTTACGCCATATGGCATTCTCTCTCTCTCTCTCTCAGCCTAAAGACGTCCACTGCTGGACAAAGGCCTCCCCCAAGGATTTTATCCGTGGGGGGTTTTGCCGTAATCGCCACATTCATCGCATTCTCTATCAGTCAACAAAAAGACCAACGTTACTAACGTTGACTCCAATATTTATTTACTAAAAATATACTTTTTTGAATTCAGTAGAGATAACCAGTTTTTAAAAGTTTAAACGTTAGCTAAGTGATCTCAAAAAGGCGTGAAAAAATTTCAAACAGAAGTGCATGAATGCGTCGTTAGGAAGGCCTCGAGCGCTTTCTAAAAATGCAGCAAAAATGCAGTGGAGAGAACTTTGCGGTCACTTTTTGCGGGAATAATGCAACGGAAGTAACAAGCCGCGGTTTTTAAAGCGCATTGTTTTTGTTCGCATGGAAGAGCTCGTATGAAAAGAGTTTTTCTTCAATGAGGGTAACCGTTTTATTTCGCTCACTGTTTGGCGCTACTGTCGAGTGAGGTCTACAATGTGATTATACAATACTGTCATTAGTTGTCTATCTGACCATTAACTTATATAATACTAGCTTTCGCCCGCGGCTTCGCCCGCGTGAATTTCCCACGGGAACAGTACTTTTTCCCGGGATGAAAGGTACCCTATGTCCTTCTCCGTACTTCCAGCTATGTGTATGCAAAATTTCAGGAAGATTGGTTCAGTAGATAAAGCGTGAAGAGGTAACAAACAAACAAACTCACTTTCGCATTTAAAATATTAGTTAGGATACTGGCGTAAGTCTATGCATCTGACAGATCTAACTCGCCAATGCCTAGCGCCGCGGAAAAACTGTAACCCTCATTAGTGATTTTTTTCTCTCTGATGACGCGACCGAATGGTACGTATGTTATATGCGTTTAGAGTGAGAGGTGTTTTTATGAGTTTTCGCACATTTGACTGTTCCCATTTGTTTTCAAAACGGTAGGACCGATTTAGTTGCGGCGCAACAAACTCCACTGTTGCATTTTCTCCAAGGATGTCACTTTACAAAATATGTATCTCATCTGTGGACGAGTAGAGAAATGTTTTGTGTCCATCGAAATAAAACTACTACGTAGTACATAATATCTCGATGGTTGTGTCTGTAACGAAAAGCAAAGTGTAGGACATCCGGCTGCTAGGTAAATCGACGATGTAAGGAGTATTGCTGGCAGGAACTGGATTGCGATGGCCCAAGATAGAGAAGCTTGGCGTAGACAGAGGGAGGCTTATACCCAGCACATTAGAACGCTGACGATGAATTTGTAGGTATTCAATTTTGTAAATAATAATAATAATAATAATAATCTTTATTGTGGATCACAGGTAAAAAAGGTCTTACAATAAAGTCGTTCAGCCGTGTCCTGTCCAATTTGGACGTACAATTATCTAAGTCATAATTAGTCTTAAACATAACAATCTACTTACAATATATTATTAATAGCATAAAATTATATTTAATAAAAGATAAAAAAATAAGATCATATATTGTCATTTAAATAATCATTAATTGTGTAATAACATTTCTCTGTCAAAAATTTTTTTACTTTCTGTTTAAAAGCCCTTATATTTAAATCTTTAAAACTGTCAGGTAACTTATTATAAATAACCGGTGCCATGCCAAATATACTTTTTTTCTTAAGAGCTGTATTACAGCCTCCAGTTATCAATTTATATTTATATTGTGGCCGGATAAGTTCAGCTCTCTTACTTGTTTCAATAAGTGTAACAAACAGGTGTGGATTAGTTTTGACAAAAACGCAAATTTCATATATGTATATGCATGGAAGGGTCAACAATTTCAGGGATTTAAACACAGGTTCGCAGCTATCTCTCGGTTTCAATCCGCACATTGACCGCAAACATCGTTTTTGATGCCTAAAGATTTTGTCTCTTTCACTTGAGTTACCCCAAAATATAACTCCATATTGCAATGTAGGTGTTACTAAGCCATGATAAGCTACCAGAGCTACCTCCATTTTTACTTTTCTTGACAATCTAAATAATAGATAAGCCGATTTACTTAATTTTTTACATACATTCTCAGCTTGAGGTATCCACGTCAGCTTACTATCTAAATTAAGTCCGAGGAATTTACTAGTTTCCACCTTTTCAATACTTTGTCCATTATAATTTATGTTAACAATAGGTATATCTAATCTTTGATGAAAATGCATAATTTTAGTTTTCTGTAAATTTATTTTTAAATTATTAATGTCAAGCCAATGTATTATGTCATTCAAAGTATTATTTATATCATTTTCATAGTTATTTAAATCGTCACATTTTATTATTGCAGTACTGTCATCAGCGAATAAAACCATTTTTTCTCGGACATTTTTTGGCAAGTCATTTATATAGATAAGGAAAAGCAATGGCCCTAGCACACTACCTTGCGGCACGCCATATCTATTTACCCTGCAATCAGATAGGTCTTGATGTTCCATTTTTGTTTTTGGGCAAAGGCTATTTATCTCAACATATTGCTTTCTATTATCGAGATACGATTTTAAAAGACTAAGTATGTTTCCTCTAATTCCATACGCGTCCAATTTCTTAATTAGTCTCTCGTGGTTAACATAGTCAAAAGCCTGTGTCATGTCTGTGTAAATGGCACAAACAGGCTTCCTATTATCAACATTGTTCATAACAGTATGAAGTAGTTCATATATTGCCAAATTAATAGACTTATTTTTTCGAAATCCCGCTTGTTCGTCACATAATATATTAAATTTAGTCAAATAATTATAAATTGTTTCATTTAAATATTTTTCAAAAATTTTTGTAAATATTGAACCTAATGCCACTGGTCGATAGTTTGTCATATCTTCTTTATTGCCTTTTTTATGAAGTGGCTTAATAATTATAGTTTTTAGTTGTTCTGGATATACGCCAGCCATTATGCATGAGTTTATAAGATGACATAAGAATGGAGCAATTTCATCACAAACATACTTTACAACTTTTGTGGCTATATTGTCGTATCCGGTGCTATTCTTATTTTTCAGGGTCTTAACAATGTTTACTATGTCATCAGGCGATATTGGAAAAATAAACATCGATTGTGTTTGATTTGGTATATTAACTGTATTACTTAATAGATTAGAATTATTTTCAATATTGTCAATAAATTGGGAATTAAAAGCATTTGCTATTGATTTTGGGTCGACAATAACCTTTCCACCTTTATTTACTTTTGTAATGTATGATTTCATTTTATTTTTATCATTTATTATTTGCCACATTGCCTTTGTTTTATTATGTGCGTTATTAATGAAATGACTATTTTGAGATTTTTGGGTCAAATTAATAATTTTACTTAGTCTCTTTGAGTAATTTTTAAAGATTATTTTTTATTTTGTAAGTTTGGTGTTACTCTGTACTTCCATAATAATATTCTCTTTTTTTTGCAGCATAATTTAATACCTTTTGATACCCATTTATTTCTTTTATTTCTTTTGACTGAGATTATTTTAACAGGAAAACACAAATTATATAGCATTTGAAAATTGTCGAGAAAGTAATCAAAAGCTTCGTTTGGATTGTCAATATCGTAAACTCTCAAAAAAGGAAATTCATTAACATATTTTTTAAATTTATTCAAATACTCTTTTGTAAAATCGCGTTTTTTTATACGACTACATGTAAAGTTATCTATACTTACCTTATTTACTGAAATTTCGATAATTTGTGCTGTGTGATCGGACAATCCCAACTCAACAACTTTACTATTGCATGTTGATTCTGCATTGATAGCAAAATTATCAATGCACGTATTAGTTGATAATCTAGTAGGCTGAAGAATTTGAAGTTTTAAATTGTAACCCAAGAGCAAGAATTCAAAATCCAAAGAATATTTAGTTCTTTTTAATCGATCTATGTTGAAATCCCCGCACATTACAATTTTGTTATTTGATTTTTTACACAATGTATGTAACACCAAATCTAATTTTTTGAAGAACGTAGTATAATCCTGAGATGTTGATGGTCTATAAATACATAATACAATCAACTTATATTCAATCAATTCTATAGCACAACACTCTACTGTACCTGCCACGGAAAAATTAGATATATATTGTAAATTTTTATACTGAATACAATCTTTTACTAAAATGCAAGTTCCACCTCGCTTACTATCTCTTGAGCTATATGTAGCCAGGCAATAATTTGGAAAATGTAAGACATCCTCATAGCCTGACAACATAAAATGCTCAGTTACACAAATAATATCTACATTAATTTGTCGGCTAGACAATTCTTCAAGATGTACTATTAACAAGTCAGATTTATTAATTAACCCAGCAATATTTTGATGCAAAAAACATAAACTAGTACTATTATTACTACAGTTACTCTCGAAAAAATCATCGTGTGTAATAGCTTGTTTTGTTTGTTCGTCTTCCATTGACATGTTCCGATTTTGTGTCTGAGTTTGTGGAGTATGTGTAAGTTGTGTTTGATTGACATCTACAGCTATTGTGGTGTGTATCATTTTCTTTACATTCTCCAAGATACATCTCATTCCATTTTTCTTAATCCTGCCGGTCGAATTTGAGAACATGTCATATGTTAGGTCATAGTTGCTATCAAGTACATGAGCGTATTTATATCTCCATGCATCCAAAACCAATAATGCATTAAACATTTCTACACGACATTTATAAATGACAGCTCCACAGATATATGTGGGTAGTGTAATAATTATGTTTGTGTGTTTTATCTGATTAAGGCATTCTGCAAGTTCGTATACCAATGATGTGTAATGTTGTGACTGCTTGAAATCTGACTCGCCGATCATTATTACGCAATAGTCATTTCTTGTATATCCCCGGAGTTTGTAGTCCAAACCGGATACTAGTTGTCTTAATCCCCCACTCGTGTGAATGTAGTGACAATAGTAAAAGTCATTTATTCCTATTTCTTCAAGAATATTCAATACACTATTTGAGTTGTTTGCGCTGACTATGCATATTTTTTTCCTGTGTTTGGTTATGATTCTTTGTTCGTGTTGTGTTATCAGGTTACTGGCACATTGATTGTGATTTTCTAATACTTGAGTGTTGTGAATTAAAGTATTATCCACCATATCCGATTCTGATTGTGTCGAGGAATTATTTCGCTTCCTTTTTCGTGATTTTTTCTTTTTGTTTGTGATATGAGTTTTGTTTTCATTTTGTTTTAATTGTTGAATAGTGATTTCTTGTGTTTTAATTTTATTTGTGAGTGACTGATTATGTTGGGTAAGTTTCAGTATCTCATTGTCCGCCTTTTCCAGTTGTTGTTGTAGATGAACTACTTGTAATTTTAATTCATTTAAGTCTTCCGGGTTGGGTGTTAAGTCGGGTAAACTTGATGTTCTAAGATCCGACATGGGTGACATGAAATACTCGTACGATTGGTTTAATGAATCATTATTATTAATCCCAGGTTTTCTATATGTTATATTTTCCATGGACATTGTTACTATATATATAAAGATGTGTTCTATCGAGTTATGTATAGCATACAATACACTATCTGTTATAACACAATTCAAGAATTAACTTGTTGTGATGTGGTTTCGTCTTGTTGTTGGGTGAATATATACTGTATGTAGGTACTTGCCGGTGTGCTTTGTCTATATTATATTGGTTGATTATGTTCCTCAATAGAATGTCATCATACATGCATGATCTTGTATCTAACAGCTGATGACTCACCTGGGTCTTTGTTTTTGAATTACTAACGGATGTCGAATTGCAATTTCATTTATTTTGTGTATTATTTGGTCACTGTTACCGTAGTTTAGGTCGTGTTAGGCAGTATAATTATTTACACAACCGTTTTTGTCATTTCGTGCACTTATTTATAGTCAATTTCGGAAGTTCAGTTCATATATTTTAGACACCTCTAGCACTGTTAAGTCACAGGAATTCACTTAAGATAACACGTATTGCACTTATTCATGCACTAAACTACTATTTAATATTGATTATAGTCCAAAGATCTGTACTTTTCACTTTTAATGCAATTTATTTTACGGAGCCGATGTTTACCATGTTACGCCCTCTGGCGGTATCCAAATAAAGAATCTATTATTTATTTATTATTTTATTAAATGCCAAAATCCAATAGAAGTATACAACTGTGTAGTCACATTACTAGTTTCTATTGAACAATACGTTCGCCAAGAGCATTTAAACCTAAGGCGTAATACTCTATTTGACTTTACTCTTTGTAACTCAATTTCTTTTTATTCCTCGGAACACTATGGCTTTGTGCCGGAATTCATTACCAACTGGAGTCAAAGGATTTGCTGTTACAATCTTGGGCTTTGGTACAGTCAGCAGCAGGTCAACTTGCACAAATTCCGTGTATTCCCCATTAAAAGGGAGTGAAAGCAATCCATACTAATATTATAAATGCGAAAGTTTGGATGTGAGTTTGTGAATTTGTGAGTTTGTGAGGATGTTTGTTACTCAATCACGCAAAATCTACTGGACGGATTTCGATGAAATTTGGTACAGAGGTAGATAATGACCTGGAATAGCACATAGGCTACTTTTTATCCCGGGAAAAAGCACTGTTCCCGTGGGAAATTCACGCGGGCGAAGCCGCGGGCAAAAGCTGGTTTAATATAATAATTAAAATTACTTCCCGTTGTCCTTAACCCGTTGTGACCGGGACAATGAATTCAATGAGTAAGGAAATTTTATGACGTTCTGTTGTCCCCGTGACTTTGGGGATACTGGGGCTACTATCCCCAAAGTCGCGGGGACAACTAGTAAGTGTTATGTAGTATTTGATAACAGTAAGGAAATTTTATGATGTTCTTGATTTTGTATGTAATGAACGATTTTCTGACAGCTAAATTAAGAAAAAAAAATCAGTATAAAAAAGTCTCAACAGATAGCGTTATATGAAAGCCGAGTCGTAATAATGGCTGAACCTTTATGGTGCGCTTTTTCTTGTCAACCAGAGGCAGAAAAAAAATCACCTAACAGTTTGACAGTTGCACAAATCACAATATTGATACTTTTTGGATGGTTTTTTTTACTAATTTTTTTTTTTTTAAATGCCAATCCCGTGAATTTTTGCTTTTTGTATGGAACTTTTTCTCTCGCCTTTGCTTAAGCGCCATCTATGAAGTCATCTAGAACTATTTTTTTTTTTATTTGGGTCTCGGAAAATCCCTCATTGGGACAAAATTAAGGGGACAAGGTGAATACACAACCATTAATTGCAAATTCACCACTTCTACCGCTACTTAGATATCTATGTAGTGAAAGTTGACATGAAGTCGACTGTACTATCGGCTACACATCTAGAGTTATAGTGTACTTTAAGTCACTTCAATAAGACAGGACGAAGGTTGCCAGTATGCTAGCACACTCATTTAAACTCACTGTGCCCTAGGACTAATGAGGTTGTAGTTTGTAGCTTTGAGAATTTACAAAATCATCCTTATCTTAACTAATTTTATAAATGAAAAATTCGCGCGAGTGAAGCCGCTGGCAAAAAGTAGTATTCTAAAATTTTAAAGTTGATTTAAAAATCTGCCGGTGAAGGTCTAATTTCTTGTTTTAAATTAGTTTTTTAACATTTTCGTATAATGCTTCCAATTTATACTACCAAAAAGCAAAGTTAAAAATGTGGAAGTGCACTTTTAGTGCTTAGCGCGCTGCTAACTAACTCCTACTGACTTAGTTTAATTAACAAAGTTTTGATTTTCTGCTCTTGTTTAAGTTAAATGCATTTAAGGTGCTCGTTACATTTCCTCAAACTAAAAGGGGAAGAAAAAATGATTTGATGGCTTACCAATAGGCGGTCATTTGGCGGTAACGGGTGTAGTGGTTAAGACGCCCCCGGTGGTCGACGACCACCGGGGGCGTCTTAACCACAACTCCAAAGTCGTTGTTTGTGTTTCATTCCATCTGACAAGGCTTAAAATAGGAAGATGAAAAATAGGTTCAAATAAATTCTTGATTATGCACTAGTTGTCCTTCAAGGGGCGCTCGGTTGATGTAAAACATATGAGCATCGTGGCATGACGGCGTCATGTCATTTGCCGTCAAGGCATTGGAGTCTATTTTGCTGTCAAACTTCGAGCAACAAGGACTTCCGCGCGCGGAAAGGACCGTGTTGCTTTATGCTGTTAAGCCGTCTCAATAGATGTTATATATATAAAAAAACATCTCCCATATAACGCCATAATCTTTTTCGGCCGTTTGCATGGAAAGTTGATGAGAAATTTACTCTCAAGTAAACAAATTGTAATATTTCCCCATCAGCACCTTCGTGGGGCGGTAATGGCGCCATTTTCTATTTCCCGGCTGAAGATTGCTGTAATAATAAGCGGAGGTCGACTGCTGTAAGGATGCACGGAATTGGATTGCTAAATATTTTGTAACGTGATAATATGGTAATGCGAAATTTTGAGAAGACGAATCTATATATATATATAACTCAAAGGTGACTGACTGACATAGTGATCTATCAACGCACAGCACAACCCATTGGATGGATAGGGCTGAAATTTGGCATGCAGGTAGATGTTATGACGTAGGCATCCGCTAAGAAAGGATTAACGCGAGCGAAGCCGCGGGCAAAAGCTAGTTTTATTATAAGTGTCCTACTAATATTATAAATGATAAAGTTTGGATGTACCTACCTAAGTGAGTTAGATGTTTGTTCTTCTTCAGCCGAAAGACGTCCACTGTTGGACAAAGGCCTCCCCTAAGGATTTCATCCATGGAGGGTTTTGGGTTTTTGGGTTTGTTTGTTACTCATCTCATTTTCGACGAAATTTGGTACACGTTTAGAAAAATACCGGGAACAGCCTATAACTGTTGAACCCAAAATAGCGCCCCAGGGCTCCTGCGGGAATTAATATTATATAGTACTGATATTAAAGCGGTGGTGGCCGAGTGGTAGGGCGCCCGCCTGTGGATGCAAAATCTCAGGTTCGAATCCTGCCCGGGCTACATGAGTTTGTATACCAATCTGACTCATGTTAGTTTTTATCGACCACCACTTGCTTCCGGTGAAGGAAAACATCGTGAGGAAACCTGCACTCTGGTTGATGATTATCAGCTAGTGTGTGAAATGGAGAAGGCTATGGCAAACCACTCCATTAAAATTGCCAAGAGAGTCGTTGTGTGTGTTTCATTCCATATAATGTGCACGACCCTCAGTCATGAGGAAATATGACTAAAGAGAATATAAAGAGAGTACTGATATTACATAATTTAATATTTGGTCCAATTCACAAAAGTTGGTACTACCTATTAAATATTGGTTTCGGGGTCGAGTAATTTTATATTCAAATTAACAGGAGTGGAAAGCTGATGTAGAGTTATTATAAAGTAATTAACATTATATTATGCATGACGATTGTTATTGTATAAGATAATTACAGTTCTCGTAATTAACAAACAACATAAGAAAATTCTGTTTGCGAATTCGGCTAAATCCATCAATATTTAATCAAAAAAGTACTTCAACAAAAATGCGAATGTCCATATTAGATCCATTAACACTTGCATATTTGAATTAAATGCTTGGCTCCAAGAGAAATATTCTAGATGCTTCTCTTAATTAATTTTGACCTGCAATATAGGTGCGCTGAGATAGTGGCCCCATCCGTCCCTAATGACCTGGATTACGACAGAGACAGATTATCAAACTTATGTCGGATTAGAACAAGTGGGAAAGAGATAGAAAGTGTAATCGGGAAATCTGAAGTTTGAGTCGGTAGATTACTTGGGGGACTTTATTCATGGCACATGTTTGAGTGCTGTATGTATATAGTTCTACTTAGGTATCTTGATAGTTATTGTAGCTGGCTTAATACACACAGATTATTATAATATACACAGATTAGTGCAACATTTAGCTTATAAGACAAATCTTATAAGTTAAATGTTGCACTCATCTGTGTATATCAATTTAATGTAAATCAATCAATACAACTCGCTTCATTTAACTCTACAAGGGTGACTTATTTGGGATACTTAATTTAACTAGGTATAATACTTCGAAATGAATAAAAATATCGAAAAAATCGAATCAATTGATATTAATTGACCGAGCGAGCGAAGCGAGCGGGCTTTAATTCAAGTTGGGATGAAAACACATTGTTTGTATGTATAGACCACGACCTCCGTGGCCCAACGGTCATCACGCCGGACTGCCACACCGGAGGTCCGGGTTCGATCCCCGATCGGGTCAAGATGAAAAATGATCTTTTTCAGATTGACCCGGGTCTTGGATGTCTATCTATATATGTATTTGTTGTAAGATATAGTATCGTTGAGTTAGTATCCCATAACACAAGTCTCGAACTTACTTTGGGGCTACCTCAATCTGGGTGATGATGATTTGTCCGTAAAAAAAAATATACCTATGTTTGTTCCGCGATAACTCTCGAGCTGTAGAATTAATTTCGATGATATTAAGAATACGTGTAGCAACTATTCAACGAATTTTTACGTTCATTGCGCAACAAAATCGGTTCAGCCGTTTTTGAGATATACGCATATTTTTAAAATAATAATCGCGAGGTCTAAGTTCGCGGCGAACCACTAGTTGATTGGAACAAACAAAAATTAAGACTTTTTTAATTTATGAGGAGACAATAAATAGAAAGCTAATGATATATTCCCACCTGCCACTTATACATGTAACTTGGCAGCTGTTTTTCCGAGCTGTAATATTGAAAGTAAACACTTAACTGGCGAGTAATTTGGCTCAACACGACAAGAATTCCGCCCCGTTGATTGGTGGACGTAAAATATTAAATACACGTATTCATAGCCAAATTGTGTTCACGTTGAATTTTATGCTCTATCATCTTACAATTTAGAATCGAATTCAAATGAAGCGAATTAATGATTGAGTTTGTAATATTGAAAATATGTTGCAAGTTTCGCAAGCGAGATTTGTCGGAATTGAAACTCGAAATGTTATCAGTGGAAATTGTTTGGTGGCAAGATGTTGTGAATTTCATTTGTTTGATGTAAAACATTTATTGGCGTGACTTGACAGTAAAATCGACTCGAATGCTGTGATGGCAAAAATGGCATGACGCCGTCGCACCTCGATGCTCAGATGTTTAACATCTGCCGGGCGTCCCGTGACAACCAATTTCGATATCATTATATTCGTCTTATTACACCGATTCTGTGGTCTAGCAGAACCTAAAGAGAATTCATAGAATCGTCAGTTATAAAAACTACGTGTCAAGTCAAGTTTTACAATAGTGCCTGTAAAATCATGTTATGTTACTTCACATTCACTAGACTAGAGTATGCCTAAGTATAGATAAGGTTTACTCAGTTCGTACACAAGTTTCACAGTTATAAGTCGAGGACCAACTGAAACAAAAGACGTCACAAGTTACTAGACTAACTTAGAACTACTGTCGTCGGTGTTAGCAGAAGTTTTAAATGCACACATTTTTGTTCTTTACTAATATTTTAAGAGTGAACAAATAATCAAATTTTAAATTGTAAAGTGCTTACTATTTTCTGCTTTTTAAAATATCAAATTTAGAGTACTTGCCGCGCCCTGGGGCTTTGCTCCCTTGAGAATTTCGGGATTATATGTACTCTATGTGCTATTCCCGGTATTTTTCTACCCGTATACCAAATTTCATCGAAATTCGTCCAGTAGATTTTGCGTGATTCAGAAACAAACATCCTCACAAATTCACAGGCTCACATCCAAACTTTCGCATTTATAATATTAGGTTATGAATCTGCTGTCAAAAAAAAAACCATTTTATTGGTTTTTGTAGCTCACGTCAGTCCTGGGGGCCGATTTCACTAATTACAAACGTAAATGTCGTGTTTCAATTGTGTCTCAAGATCCAAGGAAATTGAAATAAAGGGACAAGATCTCTGTAATACTTCTATATTTTATTACGATTTCTTTGATCTTTGAGACACAACTGAGGCACGACATCTACGTTTGTAATTTGTAGAATCAAGGGCCTGGTCTTAACATTATTGTATTGACAAAACTTGTATAGTCAGCCGTGCCATTCCGATGCAAAGTATCAAGCCATGTGGCAGTCGCTCGACGCTCAAACTTACAATGCCGCAGGTCGCGAGTCGACCCCGAGACCGTTTGTAACACTGAAACGCTATGCATGGGCGAAGCGAGCTATAGTATGAAAAAATCTTTACACATACATACATTACGTCTTTATCCCTTACGGGGTAGACAGAGTCATGAGACTCAAAGGCCACGCTTAGCTGAATAGTGGGCTCTTTGATGGAATGGTGATTCAGGTATAGTGACAGATTGCTAGCCCATCACCAAACACACAACACAATCTTTACTCAGTGCCTCAAAATCAATACAATAAAAAAAAGTTGCGCTTCTAGTCTTCGTTCCCTTGGGATAAAAAGTACCCTGTGCTATTCCCAGTATTTTTCTACCGCGTACTTTTATCGAAAGTAGATTATTATGCGTGAGTTAAACATACTCGCAAACTCACATCCAAACTATCTCATTATAATAGTTGTAGGATTATAATTCTTAAAGCTGTAGGTACTTAAAATTCTACCATTTCGGAATCACCACAGCTGAGAGGAAATACCTAAAGATACTCATTATAAGTATTCTCAGCTTCTCTACAGGTTTCAAGACAAAAAGGTTTAAAACGTACCTACACGACATATCTTTCTGAACTACAAAAACAGTAAATCTTGTTTTTGAGTAGCGGGGAGTGGTCAATGGATGGATAGACAAATTTTTAATACAAATAAAAGATTTACGTCACAAAAACGTAGTCATATCAGATTCGTTAGTTGTACAACGTTACATCCAGTACTCACGATCACTGTAGGTACTCAAATGAATGCGATGCTGATTCATTGTAACTAAATTCAGTCTATTCACTTCGGTAAAGCGTACCTTTTTGAATCGTACTCAATCCAATTTTCGATCAAATGGGCATTGAAAATGCATTTTGCATACTTCATAACGCGAATAATTTGAACCAGTTTTTTTCAGACTCTACGTTTTTGATTTTTTTAAATGTATGCATTTATTTAAGTATGATATTTAGTATATTAAGCAGATATACGCCAAAGAAATAGAAGGACGAAAAAAAAATTGTATGTGGCTTTAAAATTATAGTGTTAATTTGGAGAGCAAAATTTTATAAAAAATCAAAAACTGGTGAGGTAAACGACCGGGTTTGTCATTAAGGTATTCGAACTGTAGTATTTATATGTACCTATATTAATAGCAGGCAAAACACAAACTAATGATATTGTTTTTCCATCTAAATTCGTGATTATTCAGACCTTCTACAGAAGCAAAACAGCATTATGAAAGAACCAGACGTATCTTAAATCACAGAAATGAATCGGCGCATCCTGTTACAAAGTTGCTCAGTAGGAAAATGAGTTCGTAACTGCAGTTAAATCGCTCCCACGACCATAATATCGCATGGTCTTTCAAACTGCACCGCGAGGTTCAAAACTTAGTTTTTTTAGTCATGTAAACGTTCGGTAATCTAAAGTTTTATCGGTTTTGTGTAGTAGAAAACAAAGTTTAGGGTAATTATGGCTTGGAACATCTTTTAAGATGATAATTTCTATTATTAAACTTCTTGTAACTCACTGGCATGTGAAACAATAATTTGAACTCAATTTCAGACTTTGAAATGTTTTATTTAGACAAAAGTAAGCAAACACTCTGATAGGAAGATCTTTAAAGAAGTTTGTTAAAGTCAAGACATAATTACTTCCTTAGTTAATGATATATTTTTTATACAGTAGGAAACTGTAATGAATATAAAGAACATCCCATCTTACTATTATTATAAATCCAAACTTTCGGAATGTGAGGATGTATTTCTTTACTCAATCACGCATAATTTACTGGACAGATGCGATAAAAAGTACTATTAAATACTACTTTTTTCCCGAGATCCCTGGAGCGCTTGCATTTAATATAACTAATAATTAATAATTTATTTATTTCGTCAGACATAGCTAAAACAAGGTGTATAGAATACAAGAATTAGACCTTCAATCAACCAGTGAAATATTTGTCGCTAATCTACGCTCCTATAGCCACTAGCCTTAAGTAATAGGGGTGCCAACTACATGGAGCGACACTACCGCTGTAGGAGGCACCGTTTTATTAGGCGTTGAGGCCCTGCCCAGTTGTTAGCACGGTGCGAATTTCATGAGCCTTTAAACATTATATTATATATTACTAACTATAGCCCGCGGCTTCGCTCGCGTGTATTTCCCACGGGAACAGTGCTTTTTCCCGGGATGAAAGGTACCCTATGTCCTTCTCCGTACTTTTAAATATGTGTATGCGAAATTTCAGTAAGATTGGTTCAGTAGATAAAGCGTGAAGAGGCAACAAACTAACTAACTCACTTTTGCATTTATAATATTAGTTAGGACTAGACTAGCATGGGCTCGGGACTTTGTTCCCATGGAAATTTCGGGAAATCCTACGCCCAGTAGTTTTGGCTGTGCGTTATCTGTCAGTCACTCAGTCAGCCAGTAACGGAACAATTTTGTAGGTACCTATTTATTGATTTACATTAAGCTATATTTTTTGAAATGTATGATGTTTCAATGAGTAAAATAATTTTGTAAATTGAATGTGAAAGTATATTAGTCCAATAGTTATAGTAAAGCTATTTATGTGAAATACAGGTAGAGTGTTGCGTAGCTCTATTTTTGTAGATCTCCTGCTCATTTAAGGAGACTTTGCCATTTGTATTATAGATTAAACAGTGGTTAATGTATAAAACAAATGGCAAAATAACATGAATAAAACTTTTTTCCAAAAAAGTGAACCGACTTCCATCATAAAACTTAAAATCATGAAATAACAATAAAGAAAAATGTATTAGCATGCTACCTACTGAATGAGGTGAAGTCGGTGCCAAGTGCAGGACTATGTAATTGTTTAGCTAGGCATGTTGTATATGTACATGATTCTAATGTTAATTTAGATTATTTAATATTCAATTTGGCACCGACTTCACCTCATTCAGTAGGTAGCATGCTAATACATTTTTCTTTATTGTTATTTCATGATTTTAAGTTTTATGATGGAAGTCGGTTCACTTTTTTGGAAAAAAGTTTTATTTTATCATTTTTAGTGCTTCTACACCTTTTCATTTTCTTTAATTAAAACTTAAACTTTTCTTTCACTGGTGGCCGAAAATAAAGAATTAAGAATTCGAAACTTTTTATGTCAGTTTGATTTGAAATGTCAGAACATGTCAAATTGTCTATTATTTTTGGCACATAAATAGACCGTGAGCACGCGACGACCAAACCTTCCTTATTTTAAAAATGCTGCATATTTCTCTGCGTGGTATATACGAGTAAAAAATATTAGCGACTAGGTTTGAAGTTTGGATCTTAGTTGCTCATGCAGGTAATATGGATAGCAAGGATGATTTTTATAGGTATAAAAAGCACCCTTGGGGCCTTTCAAAATAATATTAAATTCAGCTTTTATAATAAAACAAATATAACTATAATTTAGTAAAGTTACAATGTCTGGCAGGGGTTTACATCTGCACCAATTGCCTGGCAATGGATGGCGTGATTTCTTATATTATTAGGAATAAAATCTTTAAAAAATTTTACTTTAAGGAAATTGAGTTACCACTTTAAATGTTATTGCTACAAATAATCTGCCTAAGTAATCATGATCCAACTTTTATAGTCGCTAATCGCTATTTCTATGTTTGGAACATACACAGAAAATCTTTAGTTTTAATAAAATAAGGAATGGCATGCTATCGCGGGCTTTTGCTCTATAATGCAATGTTGGTATTTTTATATTTTGTTAGGTATCTTTAAAATTACCGAACAGATTCTGACGTGGTTAAAATGGGACCAACTTGGGTATATACCATTACGAATAAAAAAACAATTTCGGAAATCAGTTCACTGTAGGCGGAGAAATCGGCGAACATACATAAAAAAAAAAACATACATACATCGAAACATATAACCTCCTCCTTTTTTGGGAAGTCGGTTGAAAATAAAGCGATGGTGGCCGAGTGGTAGAGCGCCCGCCTGTGGATACAAAATCCCAGGTTCGAACCCTGCCCGGGCTACATGAGTTTGTATACCAACCTGACTCATGTTAGTTTTCATCGACCACCACTTGCTTCCGGTGAAGGAAAACATCGTGAGGAAACCTGCACTCTGGTTGATGATTATCAGCTAGTGTGTGAAATGGAGAAGGCAATAGCAAACCACTCCATTAAAATTGCCATGAGAGTCGTTGTGTGTGTTTCATTCCATATAATGACCACGACCCTCAGTCATGAGGAAATACGACTAAAGAGGGGGTATGCAATACAGTCAATTAAGTTTATATAAGTTTACTCACCTCACATATTTGCATCCACATGCATCTCTTTAACTCTGCATGACCCTAAGATAGGCTGGTAGAAAATGCTTTTGCATAATATCCGTCAATTGTATTTTACACAAGTACTATGTGCAATAAAGTTTGAATAAATAAATTAATTAATTATTTGGAACTTTAATTAAATTAAATTATTGCTGGAAACGAAACGAAGGCTCAGCTCGTTAGTATTTTTGTACTTGCTTTGGCCCACGTGTTAATGTATCCCTCAGGAACTTTTATTTATTATACTATTTTCTGGATGAAATTTACCGTGTGTCCTTTTCTGTACCCTTGACACAATATATCACGATTATATTATTGTTCGAGAAGTTATACGCAAATGACAAACAAACAAAGTCTACGTCTGCCCATATATTGTGTAAATATCCTCTCAACCTCTATCGGTACAAAATCAAAAATACAAATTCATATGTGCTTAACTTATGTGCGCGTTGCAATAAGATAGTTTTTTGCACAACACAATGTTCTACTTTCGTTGGCAGGATCGAAAAGATTTTGTACCGATTTAGCAACTATTTCACAAATATCTTTAAAAATATTAGTCAAAAAAAATGCTCGGTTAAAACTTAATTAAGCCTAATAATTAATTAAGCCTTAACTTACCTTAGTTTAAATGTGCCGAAGCATCTTGCGGATATTTTTCTGTAGTCTTTTTGACGAAGCATGTTGCGCAAATTTTTCTGTAGACATTTTGACGAAGCATGTTGCGGATACATTTTGTGTATTTTAGCTATCAGTTCTCTATAATGAATATATTAGTAGGATAAGTAGCATAATGTGTCAAAAAGTTTAATTGTATAGAAACATTCTTCAATTAAGCCGAAAATATGTATTTTAATTTAAAAGTACACAGTTAAAACCTTTATAAAGATCCCAAATAATAATAATAATATCTTGATAATCTATATCCTGTATTTTTTTCCACTACGTAATTTATTAGGTAAATTTCTTCATGAAAAATGTCAATTATTTCGAATGTGGGGTACAAGCTCACCTTAATATGTGGTATGTGGTGGGCAACAAACAGTACATTTACTGCAGTCACTTCAGAACAGAAAGCACAACACAAAAGCACTATGAGTTTCAGAACCGCACGACTACTTCAAACACTGAACAACAACCCTAACCGCAAGCTAGGCCGAGCTACTAGCACTATCTAGTTCAGGGACGCCACACAGATGGCGCTAGTTTCCACATTACATTTTCCCTGGCTTTTCACCAATAAATAATTTATAACTCTCTCTCTATGGTATATTCTAAATCTATTATTAACGTAATGGATGCAATGAAAGTCTGTCTATATAAATAAACTGTTAAAATATTTTAAAAAAGTAAATCAATATAAAATTTATGCATTATTACTACTTAAATTACAAAATCAAAAAAATCAAAGATTTTTATTTCTCTTCGAGTCGTAAATAATTCCTAATGTTATTGATGTATAAAAAGAAA
Source organism: Ephestia elutella (assembly GCA_018467065.1). Taxonomy (NCBI): domain Eukaryota; kingdom Metazoa; phylum Arthropoda; class Insecta; order Lepidoptera; family Pyralidae; genus Ephestia; species Ephestia elutella. The sequence goes on along the minus strand of CM031580.1, from coordinate 7,345,203 downwards.
AAAAAACTTTATCCACAGTATCCACTAATACTCTAGATATTTGAAGACAAAATAATGTTTTCTTACACTATCATTCATATTTTACCTGAAAGTATAACAACAGGTGGTAATTACTGCGTAAATATTTAAGGGCACACTTCCACCACGTAATCGACACCTACGCCATCAATAATTTAGGAGCGGCATAGAATAAATAATAGTACTAAAGTACAGAAGGTTCACTCTTTAACAAAGTCAAACCGAAACCTATCGCGTGGCACGAACTATTATTATCAAATAGGCGCCACCGCCGCCGCACCGCAAGCAACCAAACAATTTTTTGAAAGGGACCGATTCTCATAATTAAAAAAAAAAATCAGCTGTTCCTTACTATTTTAAAATATCTACTCGCCCAAATGTGTGGAACAGCTGATTGTTTTTGAGATATGAGAGTGTGTCCCAAAATGTTGCTCATATTCATGAGTACTTTTATCAATAGAAAGGATGCCAATGATTTTGAGTTCTCTCTTAAGCCTGGGTCTCTTGATAACGACGCCAGCTGCTGCGACGGGCTACATATTTTATCGGATAGGTACATAATTGTATGAAAAACGTTGAGAGTGGTCTCTTGTAGCGTCGATTTTAGCGCAACGTTAAGGGGCAAGGGCGGCGAGTGGGGAGCGGCTTTGTGGCGTCTCGGATTCTCAACGTGTCGCGTCGTCGCTTTAGTAGTAGTAGGAATTGTATGGAAATATAGAAACCCCTCGTGGGGTCTGGTGGCCAATCATACCTAACATTGGAATGCCGCCCCCTGGTTCGGGCACAATCTTGGAATACTTTATATGGCGAGTGCGTAATTACCTTTTGTTACGTTGAAATATTTTCTCCTTTTTATCACCGGCTTAGAGGGTGTCAAATGGAGGTGAAAATTGGTTTGGTAAAGGAAAATCGGAGAATGTGTATTAGACTGAATTTTTTTGTGGGATTTTCGAAAAGCCTTCAAAATGTTTCTACTGACTAGGCAGTACGGCATTTCAGGCGTTTGTGTCTGCGGTAACGGCAATCGATTTCCGTTTAGTGGGCCTTGCATTTGTTAGCGTTATATCTGTTTATGGTATGTAACTTGAATTAAACTTTAGTTAAATAAATTCTGTTTCTAGCAGTCATCAGGAAAGCGCGGGGAACTCTGGCACAGGCTTTTTAGAGTTCCCCAGCCTCCTATAACTTAAGAACGTTTTTTGGAGCAAATAAAGAATTTTTTTTTTTTTTATTATATCTGAGGTGTGAGGTACCTTTAGATTCCTTACATTATTCCGAGTAAACGCCTAGAAACGCCTGTGACGATTAGAAAATGCAATTGTGTTTTTTTTATTTTTGGTAAAATTAATTATGAGTATAGTTACTTTCGAAAGAGAACTAAAATCCTAACTATTATCATAAATGCGAATGTGAGTTTGTTTTGTTTGTTTGTTTACCTACTCTCTACTCTTCACGCTTTATCTACTGAACCAATCTTCCTAAAATTTCGCATAAACATAGTTAAAAGTATTGAGAAGGTCATGGGGTACCTTTCATCCTGGAAAAAAGTATTGTTCCCATGGGAAAATCACGCGAGCGAAGCCGCGGGCAAAAGCTATTTCAGAATATTAATGAAGGTAAATTTAAAATAATAGATTAATCAAAGATGGTCGTGCGGACCGCGTTCTATTCATAGACGAAGAAAAATAAAATAAATGATTCTTCTAAGTTTAAGGTTCTATTAAACATTAAAATTTAAGGTACACATTCCTCGCCACTGTTTTGGCTGGCCTTTACGCCTTTCACTAGAATGCACTTCAATTTTTCAGCACTCACGGTGCACACGTCACGGGCAACTGGTTCTGTAAACAGTCATGAATCAGCAATCAGCTCGTTTAGCCACATGCTACATTGGGTTTTAAGATAGTTATTATAGAGTTTAAAATACATTTAGTCGATTTTTAGTTTAAAGGTTTTATTTACAAGGCATTTTTGATGGAATGGTAAATTTTAATTCACATTCTAGGCTATTTAATTAGTTATACTTCCACTTACTACCAGTAATTTTCGATTTATAAGGGAAAATTACTGGCCATTAAAATAATATACCCACTAAAGGATTCGAATAAAGAAAAAATGTAAGGTATTGTTTAATTTTCCCGCTAATGAGAGATTTTTCTGACAGCTAATTAAGAAAAAAAAATCAGTATAAAAAAATCTCAACAGATAGCGTTTTATGAAAGCCGAGTCGTAATAACGGCTGAACCTTTATGGTGCGCTTTTTCTTGTCAACCAGAGGCAGAAAAAAAAACAACAGTTTGACAGTTGCACAAATCACAATATTGATACTTTTTAGTTGATTTTTTTACTAAGTTTTATTTTTTTTTAAATGCCAATCCCATGAATTTTTGTCTCGGAAAATCCCTCATTATCGCTACTTTAATATAGCTTGTTCAAAAACTACTTGTGCCTACCTACTTCAATTATTCTTTATGCTCTGTGCTCCTTCTGCGACTAAGGCCTGTATTAATAAACCAAGCTCAAGACAGCTGTCAAGTGCGTACTCAGCCGATACACACTCAAGTTATGTTCACGCACTTAAGATCGTCGCTAATTAATAAACCTATATCAACGGCGTATCACTTGAGATCTCGGAACACACACAACTTCAAACTGACAAGCTAATAATTTTGACATGGCGTGGTCAAACCATAGACTCAGTAAAAAATAATAGACCCGGCTTAACAATCTATATCCAAACAGTAGTTATGTGGCCGGTTTCCATGTTTTGAAAAGTACTTTGTGCCGTGCATACCTAAACCCGGCGCCTAAAAATACAAAAGTACTAAAAATAGTGACAAAACATGGAAACCGGCCACATAACTACTGTTTGGATATAGATTGTTAAGCCGGGTCTATTATTTTTTACTGAGTCTGGTCTAACTACTGTCACAAGTCACTCTCATGTCATGGTTGTACTGTTATCAGCAAATACGCTCTTGAGTGCTGATATTTGTTTATTAATACGTCTTCACTCGGCTGAAACGCGGAACTCAAGCGAGAACTCAAGTAAGATTTAGAAATTAGCACCGCGACTCAAGTGCGCTGTCAAGATCGAGCTAAGACTTGAGTGTCATTTATTAATACGGGCCTAAATGACGTCATGTGTCACGTATTAACAGTAGGTATAGTTTCACCGACAAAATAAAAGTTTCATTAATTGATTATTCTTAATTATAATCCCCAATTTAGTCTAAGCAATTAACTGACTATAAATCAACCATATTCACCAACATACATTCAATTCCGTCACTGAAAGATCGAATAACAGCGATCAGATTCAACAGTTGCTACCATCATCAAATATCGGCAACAGTCCAAACAAATATGGACATTTTGAAACCGTCTAGTTTCCGACCATTTGAGGACCTTTGAGGACGCAGAATGTCACTTTCGCAAAGATGTTATTCTAAAAATTTTGTCACTTTCGCATAATGTCACTTGTTCGAAAGGTAATTTTTGCACTACGTAATTTTCTCAAACCGTAATTTTCGCATCGCAAAAAGCACGAAATCCTTTTAGGACTACTCTCTGTTTCGTCTGTCTGATAGCCAATTTGCTTGAAACCCTATATAACTTAAATGTCATTCTGCGAAAATGATGCTGCGGATGACAATTCGAAACAATTCGAACACATTCGAATGAATGCGAAAGTGACATTAGGCGAAAGTAACAAAATTTTTACGATGTTTTTTTTGCGAAAGTGACTTTTTGTGTTAAGGCCTTTTTGAAAGAATCCAGTTTCAGTAGGACCGTTTGCCCATTGCTGGCTTTCATCAATCATACCCGTCGACGGCCGATGGCTCACACATTGTTTTATAAGCACCTACATTGTTTGAGCAGGGGGAACGCGGAGTGGTTGTTTTACTAAGTGTATGTTTGCTTGGACGCGATAATCTCGGAAATATTAGTCGGTTTTTAATCGTTTTTCAATAAAACCCAATTATTAAGGAAGGTTATGTTCTATTTGTTATTCTGCGATTTAACTAAATTTCTAAATTATCAAATGTCTTTTATGCTCCAATCTTGGAAAGTACCATACTGAATTGATATTATGTTCATTAAACATCAAAAGGGCAATTTATACTCCAAAAATCTGTGGAGCTAAATGCCGAGGAAGTTTATAAGTTTGTTCAAATAAAACTAGGTAACCAACGAGGCTAAACAGTAACGAACAGTCAGTATTAATTCGTGCCTTTCAGTTCGCTGGTACAAGATGCCTTCAATTCATTTTGTTTCAGTTAAGTATAAATTAGACTCTAAATTATATTTATTACAGACATTATATTATTTGGTATTGTATAAACTATTCAGCTAAGCGTGTGGCCTTCGAGTCTTATGACTCTTGGCTCTGTCTACCCCGTAGTGAGAAAAACGTGATGGTTACTGAATCGAAACTATCCTAATCTTTTTACATTTAAAGACAAGGCAATTTTTCTCGCAAAATTGGCTCAGGAGTGAACTCTCAGCTTTGCTTTAATATACGATATAACTATGGTGTATCTCAGTAGAAGTGAATAACCCAGGTCCAATACAAGCCAGTATCGAGACGGGTCATTCCCAAGTGAATATCAGAGTATTTGACGTGGCCTTGCCCAGCTAGCATATTGATAAGGTTTGATCAGCGTCAATAACCAGGACCTAACGTGGGTAAGTTTATATTGTACTCTGATAATATAGCAATAAATCTGGTACCTAACCATTGTTACAACAATCCCTTTATTAGACACAATTAATTACCCAAAAAGGTTTTGCATAAAGTCCACCTATTGTGCCATTACTATTGTATTTGTGCAATAAAGTTAAAAAAATCTGGTAAAACAACTATTGTATCAAAAATATTGATATGTTACCTATCAATCAAAATTTCTTTTTAATCTCCCACGCCGATTTATTTCTTCAAGAATCATTGCAATTTTCTTTATTAAAACCGTTTTATCTTTTAAATAGTATTCGTAAACCTTCCTTCATTTGTATGCCACCACATTTTTTTTATAAAATCTGATATTATTTACTATCCTTAAAGGAAAATCCAACGCAGAATGCAATAGGTATGATTTTAAAACGAGTATCGGAGCGCGTCGAATGCATTCCAAATGCAGCGGAATTACGCTCGGCTCGATTTCTGCTTCAGAGCCGATTCAGATGGGAATATGATTCCAGGGGGTCTAAAACGGATACTTTGCTAAATCGGAATATGAACAATTTTTCACTTTTTAAATATTTAAAACTAAACCTTATAAATGGTACAATAAGGTTCATTTTTAAATATTTAATAGATGAGAAAAGAATCATTTTCCATTATCAAAGCAGCCATTTTACCTGCATAGATGGGAATATGATTCCAGTAATACAATAAAAGGTGTCACTGCGGCTCGTTAGGAGAGAACGACTTTTGCTATTAGCATTGATATGAAGAAATTTTTAATTGAAAAATGATATGTATAATGGACGGCAAACAACTTAATTAAACCTAAATTAGTGGAATGGGGGTAAGTTCGCGCATGGTACACTTAAGGGCAAAAAATAGACTATGAATTAACTTTAGAACCCACAAACAGCGTCAACAGTGACGTAAAGAACTAAACTGTATCATTTAAATTGTATTTTAGTGCATATCCGTAACATATTCCGACACGATATTTGGCACCCCTCTTACTCCGCTCTTCCACCTAATAAATCTTAAACTCGCCTTCTGCGCAAGGTTCTAGTCGTTTTCCGATTATTATATCTGATTGTATCTAAACAGAAGATTTTATTTTCAAAAAATATGAGTGTAGGTCTCTCTTTAGTCGTATTTCCTCAAGACTGAGGGTCGTGGTCATTATATGGAATGAAACACACACAACGACTCTCTTGGCAATTTTAATGGAGTGGTTTGCCATTGCCTTCTCCATTTCACACACTAGCTGATAATCATTAACATGAGTGCAGGTTTCCTTACGATGTTTTCCGGTGGTCGAAGAAAACTAACTTATGTATATGAGTCAGATTGGTATACAAATTCTACCAAACAAAATAAAATAAATTGAATTTAAAGTTCTTCCATGAAAACTATATAATCAAATGGCGTCAAAATATAAATGACGCTCAAGTGAAATACTTTAAATAGGTACTTCATTTACTACTTACCTACATACTTCCTGCTTTCTAACCAAATGTAGGCTTTAGAGAGAACATTTTTTTTTTTTATTTATTTTCTAAAAAAAAAAACAAAACATTTTACATAATAAAAATTTTGCCAAACTGTTAATACAGTTTAACGGCAAATTAACATGTATCAATTAACAGTCAAAAGACAATTTTTTTTATTGAAACTTGGCCTTCAAAGACGGCTCTTTTTCACGTCAAAACCTAATTATTTAATCATCTATACATATAATAAAACAGTAAAAATATTTTGTCTGTACATTTAGTATTTTTGACTGAAATGGATAGAGGGACACTTAAAAAGAATAATAGAAAGCAAAAAACATTTTTTGGAATTTCTTGTCTGTCTGTCTGTCTGTCTGTCTGTCTGTCTGTCTGTCTGTATGTATGTACGCGTTTCACGCAAAAACTACTGGACGGATTTGAATGAAACTTTTTTTGTTGTATAGCTATTAAGTCTGGGCAACATATAGGCTATAATTGATTTTGAAAACTGGAACACCTGATGAAGAACCATAACAGAACAGCTAAACTATAAGAAATATGGAAATGGTACCTTTGAAAAAGTTTATCAATCTGACGAGCATTTTCTGTTGTCGTATAAAAATCGGAGATCAGAAACATCTGATGAAGAACTCCAAGAGACCAGCTACACTATAACATATATGGAAATGGCTCCTTAGCAAAAGTCGTTCAACCTGATGAGCATTTTCTGCTGACGTATAAAAATTGACGATCTGAAACATCTGATGAAGAACTCCAAGAGTTCAGCTATGCTATAAGATATATGAAAATGGCGCCTTAGTGAAAATCGTTCAACTTGATGAGCATTTTCTGCTGAACTACAGTTTGGAACACAAAAATATTTTTCATCTAAGCTAAACTCACGCGGGCGAAGCCGCGGGCGAAGCCGCGGGCGACAGCTAGTAATAATATATGTCTCAAAGATACAAATTACTAGCATTTCGGAACGACCACTGCTGAGAAGAAATGCCAAAAGAAACTCATGATACATTCATGGTCGCCTAACATTCCCGAGTCACAAATTATATTAAGAAACAGTATTCTACAACTTATAAACTATCCTATAAAATTACTTAAATCCAAAATAGAGCATCACAATTCAAAACAAACGTACTAAAACTAATCTCTTAATATCAAATACAAAAGCATTGCGATGTTTACGTCCGCAAACGACCATTTACCCGGGTTTTATCCGGACGGGGCATAGTATAATGTAAAGGGGCTGATTACCCGGATTATCCGGGTGGGATGACCGCTCTGGACCGCCGATGGTGGATTACAGTTTTTAAGGCACGAATTAAATTATTATTATTATCTCTCTGATAAATAGTAGATAAATTTTTATATGTATACATACATTTTAGTTAAATACTTAATGTGTGTATATTAAATTATTTATGTGCTTATTGTAAATGTAAATTTACTTTCTTTTCGTTTTACTTTTTGTATTTTAAAAGTTTATTATGTATCTCACAGTGCTGGAAGAGTTTTCTTTAAAAATAAGCAGAACCTATTTACTTCATAGTTATAGTTCATATTTATTTGAAATGGCTGTTCTACTTTTTAAGAATTTAATGCTTGTTTCGTGTTTTAATTTGAACTTTATTAATTTAGACTAGCTTTCGCTCGCGGCTTCGCCCGCGTGAATTTCCCACGGGAACAGTGCTTTTTCCCGGGATGAAGTTACCCTATGTCCTTCTCCGTACTTCCAGCTATGTGTATGCCAAATTTCAGGAAGATTGGTTCAGTAGAAAGCGTGAAGAGGTAACAAACAAACAAACCAACAAACACACTTTCGCATTTATAATATTAGTTAGGATTAGGATTAGTTAGGATAGGTACGGGGAAGATTCTTTACATAGGTAGCGTAAGTGAGCAATGTAATTTTGTAGATTCCACTCGAAGGGAGCGAAATGGGTAAAAAATCACCACATCGTGACCTCAACCCTGAAGGATGACGCAGATATTGAGCGGCAACGTAGGGCTTTATGTGTGGTAGGCAATGATATATTATAATACTTACAGATATGTTACGTTCATAGTAATTTGCGTTTTAGGTCTGTTCCGAGCAATCCAAAACTACACACATCGACAAGTTTTACTGATAAGTAAGACAAAAGATATAAAAGAGCATGCGAATGAAAGAGATAGCAATAGTTTTCAATGATTCCTCGTCAAATGTTTCTTATGCATAGAGTAACATTTTTTTGTTGTAGAGAGGACACTTATTTGAAAAGAAAGTACATGGGTAAGAAATAAAACATCTTATAAAAGTAAATCATATATATTGAAATATATAACAATTCAGTGTCGGAAAAAACTCGGAAACCTAATTGATAAAAAGAAAAACAATAGTAATCCTCAATTATCAGTATAATGTATTATAATAGTAGAAAATCGAATTCAGTGAAACTATTTTAATGTTTATTAAATTAGTCCATTACACACATTAGATAGCTATTATAATAACGAACAATAATAAAAAACAACTGAACATTAATTTTAGGCATTGAAGTCACCATCAGTATTCGATTCTGCACTAACTAATCTATGTCCGCAGCGCACGCATCCTTGTCGCTCTCACGTCAAAACTAGAATCTCTCTTTCTTTGTCTGAACATGGCGTCAGTGAGTGAAAAATAATTGAAATATACTAAACAATCAAACTATTTTTTCACTTCTCATGCTCTGAAAGTGCTTATTTGTGCAGGATATAGGCTGCACAAAATCGAATTTTGTGCACAAGGGCATTAACGTATCTACTCATAAATGTATCTATATTAAGGCAAAGAAAATGAGCTATACAGCCAAACACAATAAGAAGTTCATAGATAAAATTTGTTGTTTTATAAATATTTACTTTAATTTATTTGCCTTATGTGTTTTTTAAGACTTAAAAGATATTTAAAATTAAATTCAAATACGGTAGGTTACTTAATAGTTTAAGAAAATTATGATTACAAAATTATTTTAATTGTAGGCTGTATAAGTCTGCGGCCCAAGCCTAATATCAATGTCGTAAGATTTAAGAAAAATAAAGCGGCGGAAAACAGCTCTTCTTTTTTCATACGTTTACTGTTTTATTTGGTTTTATTTCCTCGCAATCGAAGTGAAAAGCAGAGTTTATAACTCGTCCACAAAACGATTTTTATCCTCGACATTACTATCAGCCCTCGCCTTCGGCTCGGGCTGCTAAAAGTCTCGAATAAAAATGGTTCGTTTTGTGCACTTGTTGTAAAATCTACTATTGCATACTCACATGTGATAAGAGATCCCTTGTACTTTGTTAACTTTAGAATCATAATTGGTACACTTTCGAAACACACACGATGGCATTTTTAATATATCTTGGTAAGGACACAGGAACTTACGACGCGGTACGCTCGACGAGGCGCTTGGCGCAGACTGATTACAAGACGTTCCAATTGGGTCGTATTCGAGTCTTCACAGCGCGCGCGAGTATAACATATCTGCCTCTTGTTTATATATTAGTATATCATTGGTGGTAGGCAACATGATTGCCAGAAAATTTGCAAAGTCTGCTCGTGATGTGAAAATAACGCTATTTAAGTCTTTCTGCCAGAGTTTTTACACTTGTCAGCTTTGGACCGACTACACTGTCGAGTCACTGAATGGCATTAGAGTCACTTACAATAATATCTTCAGGCAACTGATGGGCCTGAGGCGCTACTGCAGCGCCTCAGAAATGTATACAGAAGCCCGAGTCGACTCCTTCGATGCCATTCAGAGAAAACGAATTGCGTCTTTTATGTCCCGAGTTGACAGGTGTAAGAATACTATCATTAGTAGTCTGGCGGAAAGACTTATAACGTCCACGACATATGGGTGTTGGGTAAGACTTACCCATATTTAGATGTTGTATAGTAGATTATATCTATTATTTTATTTAAATTAAAAAAAAAAAATATTGACATATGGGTCTTGTGTCTGATTATTATTAAAAAAATAAATTCACGTGGGCGAACCCGAGGACAAAAGCAAGTTGGGAAAAAGAGGAAAGTAAACGTTTTTCCATTTCAAAATCAAATGTTATTTGCTACTTCAAACTCTTAAACAAAATACTTAGCGTGTTCTATATTTAAAATTTCATCTAGCTGTGCAGGCGTCGTTTAAGGCTGTAACTAAAGTTGTTTTGAATGAAAGCTCGCTAAACAGAAAAACGAGGCTTGCAATCACCTGAGCTTTCAACTTTTATTGCTTTAAGCCTGATACAGAAATTGCATCTAATTTTGCTGAGTTTATTTCTTAAAAATAAAGTTGTACAATGCAATATTTTTATATATTTTTTTTTTGGTAAAATATTTATTTCATACTGATGACGTCTAGAATTTTGAAGTTCTGTCTGATCTAGGTAGATTCACAAATAGGAAGAATCGCGTATTGTGTAATCAATCGCATAATTTAACAAAAAAAAACATGAGTTGTAAATTAAACCATTAAGACCCTTAACTTATTTCAATATTCTATTTCTACTTCCCACTCGAAACCTAGGTTTTCAATGCGCTATTCTATCAAGATGAAGGCGAATATACGCTTATATTTGTATACAGGGTTTTTTTTTTAACTACTGGCCAAATTTTTACAATATGCTCAGTACTTGGATTACAACTACGTCCGAAAGAAATTAATAGTAAAAGAACAACATAAAATTTCAACTTTCCTTACTAAGTCCCATCAGCTGCTCGATCAATTTGTATGGGAAGCAAAAAAATGTTATCATTTTCTAACATAGATTTTTTTGGAAACCTGCTTAATTTCATCAACCAAATCTGCTGCGAAAATTTGGCTATTGGTTTCAAAATAACCCTGTATATACAATAATATCTGTAATGCTACGTGTACATTTAATACGACAGCAGAGTGACTGCTGCCCCGCCTAACCGGTTTATACTGCACTGAAACTGGTTCTAACCGGATTACGCAGCTGTGGGTGTATCCTAAATGTAATTGCTTCATTCACAATACACACTGTGTAGTATCTATTTTTGGCGTAAGATTGTAAAATTGGTTTCATTTTTACACGACTCGACTGACCATAAAAGGAGTGTTATGTTTTTAGGGTTCATATAGGTATGTATATATGGAAGTTTCTTTATTCCGATAAGTCCTGAACGGCTAAACAGATTTTGATGTGAGAGGTATTTTTAGATTCCTTGCATTCCTCCGAGTGACATGGGCTATACGACGTCATCATACAAACAAAATGGCGGATTATATATGCGATAAAAAGCAGACTAAAAAAATAAAATTTGATGAATCTTATCGAGTGGGGTATCAAATTGAAGGGCTTTAAAAGGTGATTTCAAAACTGTATTTATTTTATATGTTTGTATGTACTTTTTGAGTAAAAATTTGTCAGTCATGTTTTTTTTAAATAATTAGCTTGTTTAAATACTAGTTGCATTTTATTTCATTTTATATCAGCGTAAACTTACACCTTACTTACTTTAACTTTTATTTACATTGATTTTGCATAAGTTACACTAGTTTTTATAAAAATCCATCAACCGAACAAAAAACTGCACCGTTTAAAATGGAAAAAACTTGCAAACCTGTTCCATTCTAACAGGAAAACTAAACCGCTTCACTTTTGGCAGCTGCAATATTCTAAACAAAACGAAAAATTTATAAGCGAGTCGGTACACAGGACAATCTAGTTCGTAAACAATGTGACGTAAAATATATAGAGAACAGAATAAAGAAATCAGTTCACCAAGGAAACAAACCTTAAGAATCTTTCGACGTCAGGATTATAGACGATTCTTTTAAATATTTTCAACCGACTTCCCAAAAAAGGAGGAGGTTATATGTTTCGATGTATGTATGTTTTTTTTTTATGTATGTTCGCCGATTTCTCCGCCTACTGTGGACTGATTTCCGAAATTATTTTTTTATTCGAAAGGGTCTATTCCCAAGTTGGTCCCATTTTAACCACGTCAGAATCTGTTCGGTAATTTTAAAGATACCTAACAAAATATTCATATATAAACATTGGATTATAGAGCAAAAGCCCGCGAGAGCATGCCCTTCGTTATTTTATGAAAACTCAAGATTCTCTTTGCATGTCCTCAACACACAGAAATAGCGATTATCGACTATAGAAGTTGCATCATGATTACTTAATCAGATAATTTGTAGCAATAATATTTAAAGTGGTAGCTCAATTTCCTCAAAGTAAAAGTTTTTATAAGATTTTATTCCGAATAATATTAGAAATCATGCCCTCCATTGCCAAGCAATTGATGCATATAAACCTCTGTCAGACATTGTAACTTTACTGAATTATAGTTATATTTGTTCTATTATAAAAGCTGAATTTAATGTTACTTTGAGAGGTCCCCAAGGGTGCTTTTTATACCTATAAAAATCACTTTTGCTATCCATATTACCTGCACAAGCAACTAAGATCCAAACTTCATGCCTAGTCGCTAATCTTTTTTATCCGTATATCCCACAAAGAGAAATATTCAGCATTTGTAAAATAAGAAAGGTTTGGTCGTCGCAGGCTCTTGGTCTATTTATGTGCCAAAAATTCCGTGGAATTCTGACATATTTTGACATTTCAAATCAAACTGACATAAAAAGTTTCTATTTCTTAATTTTCGGCCAGCTATGAAATAAGTTTAAGTTTTCATGACAACATGAAAATAGGTTTTATAGGTGCACGAAAAAGGATAATAAAAAATTTTTTCAAAAAAAAATGAACCGACTTCCATTATAATACTGAAAATCATGAAATAACTTAAATAGGCAGATTAATAAAAAAAAAAATATTGGCATGCTACCTACTGAACGAGGTGAAGTCGGTGCCAAATTAAAAATTAAATAATCTAAATTAGCTTGACAACCATGTAGTATAAATAAAATGCCTAATTAAACAACTACATAATATCCTTACTCCTGCACTTGGCACCGACTTCACCTCGTTCAGTAGGTAGCATGCCAATACATTTTTCTTTTTGATTAATCTGCCTATTTAAGTTATTTCATGATTTACAGTATTATAATGGAAGTCGGTTCTTTTTTTTTTTGAAAAAAATTTTTAAATAAAACTTTCGATCTGTGTGACCCCTATTGTTTATAATAGAAATAAACTGGACAGAATTTACATGCGAATTTCGAAAAAGTAGAAATACGCCTGCGAACCGAGTTTGACGAATGGCTTTGACATTTTAATTCATTCTACGATTTTCTACGACTTTAATATTTCCAGACTTTGACATTAAACATTCCCTTTATCTATACATATAATAAAACAGTAAAAATATTTTGTCTGTACATTTAATATTTTTGACTAAAATGGATAGAGGGAGAGCTAAAAAGAACAATAGAAAGCAAAAAAAATTTTTTGGAATTTCTTGTCTGTCTGTCTGTCTGTCTGTCTGTCTGTCTGTATGTATGTACGCGTTTCACGCAAAAACTACTGGACGGATTTGAATGAAACTTTTTTTGTTGTATAGCTTTTAAGCCTGGGCAACATATAGGCTATAATTCATTTTGAAAACTGGAACACCTGATGAAGAACCATAACGGAACAGCTAAACTATAAGTAATATGGAAATGGTGCCTTAACAAAAATCGTTCAACCTGATGAGCATTTTCTGCCGACGTATAAAAATTGAAGATCAGGAACATCTGATGAAAAGCTCCAAGAGACCAGCTACACTATAACATATATGGAAATGGCGCCTTAGCAAAAATCGTTCAACCTGATGAGCATTTTCTGCTGTCGTATAAAAATTGAAGATCTGGAACATCTGATGAAAAGCTGCAAGAGAGATTTTTCATCTAAGCGAAACTCACGCGGGCGAAGCCGCGGGCGACAGCTAGTAATCTATATACTTAGAAAATAGACAAGTAGATAGATCTCCATAGATGCAGCATTTAGATAAAATTATACAAAAGGCCTACCTCACGAGGCCGTGGCTTACAAAATGTACCTACAAAAATTGTGGTTCCATACTCTTTTTATTTTATAGTTTCCTGGGCCCTGTCAGCTCTATTTGTTAAAAACTACAGTATACACATGTTAGCAAATAATTTCCAATAAAGTTGTTTGCTTTCGTGAAAAAGCTCCAGCTAAAACTAGTGTTTACTTTTTTATTCGCATTGAAATTGAAGTTTTTGTGCCGCTTGATCGACATCAAGGTTTTACCGTTTCAACCGGGTTTTTTTAAACAAACGTTGGCTCTGTGATTATTTTTTGCGGAATATAAGTTTTTAATTTTAATGATTAAACTAATTTTAAACATAGGTACTTTCTGTCAAAAATTTCATTGTAGACTTAATAACATATTTTTTATAACTCTACTAGATATACCTCGTGACCTTTAAGGTAGCCTGGTACCTGTACACATTCATATTTTCCAAGATAAATGTACATCCTAAAAAATATGTATCATATACATAAACGAGTCAAATCTGTTGCTAATCCCAGAGAAAGTCCCGTTTAAGCAAGCTCTTCTGCTATATTATACCAAAGATGTCCATAAATCTCAATAACCTACAATTTCTCTTGTTACAGCTCAGTAAACCCAGTTCATTTAAAATGTTACAACAATAATTTTTATTCCGGCTTTAAAATAACAGAACAATTTCTTCTTTCTATAAAAGAAAATGTTATAGTAATGACTTGTAGAGCAGTAAGCGCGGTTGGAGGGATGCCAAGTCGGTGAGGATTTAAGTGGCTCCTACTACACTGATACTTTCACGGTAACACAGCCTCAAAGTGTCGGTTCTGCTTAGTAATTTCGAGAAATATATGAAGCCTTCAAAGCATTTTAGTTCGCTAATTTATCACGTGAAATTATAGTGCAGTAGACATGCCACTAATTTAAGTGAAATATTTAGAAATTGCGGTCATACTAATTTGGTAACTACTCTTCCGTGACTTTCCGTCAGATGGCCAATGTGACCATTATATTATGTTTAACAAATTTGTATTTTTGTTCTTAGACATCGTCCATGCAATTTTTTCTACGAAACGGTTTTATATGTATGTATTAGTAGTTTAAAAATAAGTTTAAAATTAAGAAAGAGTAGATTAAGTTAAGAGTTTAAAGATTCATCATCAAGCCTTCCTCGACCATTTTGTTGTAGGCCTCCTTCAACCTCCTCCAAGTTGCTCTATCCTGGGCAGTGTGTAGCCAATTCTTGCCCGCTATCCTTTTTGATGTCGTCTACCCACCGCATCTGGGGTCTTCCGACAGGTCTTTTACGTCCCCACGGTCTCCACTCCAGCATGGCCTTGCCCCATGAGTCCGATTTCTGGGCTATATGACCTGCCCATTGCCACTTTAATTTGGCCACTCGCTTCACTATATCTGACACTCTACTTTGTTTTCTTAACCACTTATTAGTTTTTCGATCCCGTAGCGTTATCTCTACCAGCTTCCGTTCCATTGCTCTTTAGGTAACTATAAGCTTCTGAAGGATTTCCTTGGTTGTCACCCAAGTTTCGGCTCCGTACGTAAGAACTGGCAGGATGCACTGGTTGAGTATTCGTGCTTTTTGATAGGTGGTAAGGTTCATTCTGAAAGAAAAGTCCAGTTTTGTAAAGGCAGCCCAGCCTAAACGTATTCTCCTGCTTATTTATATTCTCTAGTTTTCCTTTCCGACTTTTATTTCTTGACCTAGGTAGACGTATTTGGTAACTTTTTCTAGTGGTGCCCCCACCACTGTGATCGTCGCTGTGCTTGAATTTTCTGTGGTCATGACCTTGGTTTTATTTAGGTTCATTTCAAGTCCTACATGCAAAGATGCGTCATGAAAATCATTAACCATAGTCTAAAGCTCTTCAGGGTCACTAGAAAAAAGCACTATGTCGTCCGCGAATCGAAGATTGGACAATCTTGAACCCGCTATCGACAGGCCTTTGTCTTCCCAGTCAAGTCTCTTAAAGATATCTTCTAACATCAAGGTAAACAGTTTAGGTGAGATGGTGTCTCCCTGTCTGACCCCTCTTTTGATATCGACAGGGTTTGTGTGCTGAGGAATAGCTACTTTCAGAGTTGCGTTTTTGTATAATATTATTAACATTATATATTATTAATATTTATAATATCGGTGTAGCGGTGGTCTATTCTAGCATTTTGTAGTGCATTCAAAACTGCCCAAGTCTCTACGCTGTCAAAGGCTTTTTTATAATCATCATTTTAGACTCAAAGAAATCGCAAATTTTAATATTATTTTATATCGTGCTTTACCCTTACCCTTTCCAGTCTACTAAATATTACATTGGATGTAAGTACAATATTCATTTTTTATCAAATAATTGTACAGAACCCTGAAAATGGTAAGAAATCTGAAATGGCGGTCAAAGTTAAGTCGGTACCACATAATATCTCGAGGCGGAACCTCCGAGGTCGTGCCAAAACGGTTCGACTATTAACACCGGGTTTCAGCAACATTTGGCATCAGCTCATCCGAGTTTTAACACCCATCCAATGTAGAAACACATGTTTCTCATTTTAGTTTAAATATAACGCAACATTTTAGTTTTTATATAATACTAGCTTTTGCCCGCGGCTTCGCCCGCGTGAATTTCCCACGGGAACAGTGCTTTTTCCCGGGATAAAAAGTAGCCGAAGCCTAGTAGTAGTACCAAATTTCATCGAAATCCGTCCAGTAGATTTTGCGTGATTGAGTAACAAACATCCTCACAAACTCACAAATTCACAAACTCACAAACTCACATCCAAACTTTCGCATTTATAATATTATTATAGTATATTATAGTATAAGTATATAGTATATAGTATGGACTTACCAGATTTTTTTTTTTTTTTTTTCGAAGGAATATTCCTGTTTATATTTATTAATATACTTTCTAAATTGCAATGTATAATTATTTCAATATTCAATTTTTTATAGCTGTTAAATTTGTCAAATATATAACTTTAGAAATATAAAATTGGCTTCAAACATGTAACATTTTCCCAACGCTCATGATATCATAAAATTTTGTGTATTAATTTGGCAGAAGAAAAAGACTTACGATGCCCACTCGTAGCACCGCTACAAGCTTTGTAGAAGCTCGTAGCACTGCTAAGACTTCGAAGCGCGGCGTAGCTTTTCTATGCCACCCGCTCGAAGCACCGCTACAAGCTTTGTAGTAGCTCGTAGCTCTGCTACGACTTCAAAGCGCGGCGTACCTTTTCTATGCTACTCGATCGTAGGACCGCTACAAGCTTTGTAGGAGCTCGTAGCACTGCTAAGACTTTGAAACGCAGCCTAGCTTTTCTATGCCACCCGCTCGAAGCACCGCTACAAGCTTTGTAGAATCTCATAGCTCTGCTACGACTTCGAAGCGCGGCGTACCTTTTCTATGCTACTCGATCGCAGGACCGCTACAAGCTTTGTAGTAGCTCGTAGCTCTGCTACGACTTCAAAGCGCGGCGTACCTTTTCTATGCCACCCTCTCGTAGCACCGCTACAACCTTTGTAGAAGCTCGTAGCACTGCTACGACTTCGAATGCCTTTCTATGCCACCCTCTCGAAGCACCGCTACAAGCTTTGTAGAAGCTCGTAGCAATGCTACGACTTCGAAGCGCGGCGTACCTTTTCTATGCTACTCGATCGTAGGACCGCTACAAGCTTTGTAGAAGCTCTTAGCACTGCTAAGACTTTGAAACGCAGCCTAGCTTTTCTATGCCACTCGCTCGAAGCATCGCTACAACCTTTGCAAAAGCTCGTAGCACTGCTAACTTCGAAGCGCGACGTAGCTTTTCTATGCCACCCGCTCGAAGCACCGGTACAAGCTTTGTAGAATCTCATAGCTCTGCTACGACTTCGAAGCGCGGCGTAGCTTTTCTGTCACCCGCTTGTAGCACCGCTACAAGCTTTGTAGAAGCTCGTAGCACTGCTACGATTTTAAAGCGCGGCGTAGCTTTTCTGACCATGATAGATTTTTATTAAAATTTCAATTTTATAATAAACTACATCAATTCATGTCTCGAGTCGACGAAGCAAACATAATAAATCGATTTAGCTAGTCAATTCATCTTGCGAGATAAAGCGTTTTAAAATTATATATAGTAAATATGTTGAACCCCGTTAATGTTCTATTTATAAGGTATGTGGTAAATTCAAGATAAAAATACTATATATTTTTTAAAACCAAATAAAGCTTAGATTAAGAATAATATTGCTAAGGAATGAATATTTAATTTATAAAAAAAATTACAAAAAATATTTGAAAATAAATTCTGAATAATATGCGATATTTCATTATATAAATATGTACACAAAACGCGCTCCAAGGCTCCACATGCGTGGGGGTTCTGGGACAAATACCTTTTACGTATACCAAATTTTAATCTACTCATGTACCAAATTCCAACGACATTCGTTTAGTAGATTATGCGTGATTGAGAAACAAATATCTATTTAAAATGGCGGATATATATTTTATTTGATCTTTCCTTTTTACACGACTGATCAAAAAAGGAGTATTATATTTTCAGGGTTCATGAATGTATGTTTGTATGTATATAAGTTTCTTTATTCCTGTCCTACGCTTAACAGATTTTGATGTGAGAAGTGTTTTTAGGGTCCTTGCAATGCTCCGAGTGACATAGGCTATGATAGTTGTCAGTCGTGTTTTTGTTTTTTTAATAAATTAGCTTGTTATAATGTGAGTTTGTTGAGACAAAAAATAACCTTAGCTGTACCCTTAGCTATCGGACAAATCTAATTCTTATTTAATTCCATAAATTATGATGTCTGCCAAATTGTCGTAGGTTCGTGATATGAATTATTCATGTTTCCGGTGTATTGGCCTAATGGCACCCACAGGCATTTCATTAGAAGGCAGTTAGACAAGTTTTGTTTTTAGTAAAATATATAAGTGCAGAAAGTACACCACAAATATATGCCTTATATTAATTTTTAGGTCTCTTTTGTATCGGCGTTCGGCGTTTCTTCTTAGTTTCACTATCTTACTGTGATAGTAACAGTAACCTTAACCGTACCAGTTAGGCAAAAATCTGGAAAAAATATGAGGGCAAAAAAGACTTGCACCTTGCACCAGTTGTTACATAGTACGACAATCGTAAACGTAATTGTAACGTAAACTTTGAACAAAAACTTCAATTTCGGTGCAACCCAACCTTAGTGATTGTCATTAAATGTTGGTAGATTTATAACTTGAATAATACCTAATTATGATATTTTTTATAATATCATAGATATTATCGGTAAAATAAAATCTTATGTGACTAAAAAGGCCCTTTGTAAAAGGTCTAAAGGTTACCTACATTTGAAGTGATTGGATTATTTTGGTATCAAAAAAGTATTACAACAAACGTTTGTAGCACTGCTACGAGATTCACCGATCAAGTCTACGATATTCGTACGTGCTACGAATGTAAGCAAAATCCTAATCCTAACTAATATTATAAAAGTGAAAGTGAGTTTGTTTGTTTGTTAGTTTGTTTGTTTGTTACCTCTTCACGCTTTATTTACTGAACCAATCTTTTCTCTTATAGCTGAAGTCTATACTCGTAATATAGGATTATATAATCTTCTTAATGAAATAACTAGCTTTTTCCTGCGGCTTTGTCTACGTGAATTTCCCAAGGGAACAGTGCTTTTTCCCGGGATGAGAAGCACCCTATGTCCTTCTCAGTACTTTTTACTATGTATATGCGAAATTTCAGGAAGATTGGTTTAGTAGATAAAGCGTGAAGAGGTAACAAACAAACAAACAAACAAACTTCGCGTAGTATATTTTTTCTTTGCTATTAGTTAGGAAACAATAAGAGACAGTTTTATACTTTACTGCCCGAAGCAATAAGATAACCATAGACAAATATAATACCTTTATAACAACAAAAAATAAACTGCTCTTAACAATAAAATACTAACAAATATGGCACCACGAATAAAAGTCTTATCAAGAAATAAATGTTGTCTCAAACGAAGGAGCCTCGCGATCGCGTGCTGCCGAATCCACTTGAACCGATTTAAACATTCATGCTATTGTTCTTTTATTATATCATCTTTTGAACATCTTAATACTACTTACTTACCATAGCGCGTGTATTTTATTTCTATTTTGTCTCTATAGTTTATAGATTTACCTTTTAGTATTAAAATATTTCAAAGTTTTGGCCTATTATTTGACGATTTTCTATGGGCGATAATTTTAGTGTATTTTTCCAGGACATTACAATCACGTAAATGAGTTGTATTATAGCTATTGTAAGTGTTATATAACGGTACATATTGTAATATGTACCACTATAATAATTGATGATAATCTTCAATGAAGGCTTTTTTTATTTAATTTTCATTTTTAAATAAATAACTGTTCTGCGAATAACAGTCTTGCTTTGTTATCTTGTTAATGTTTTGCAGCACCTAAACAATAAAAAACAAACTTGCTGAATGTCATGGATTCTTATCGTCATAGTACTTAATATATTAACCTATAGGTATCTGTAGCTACGAAACAAGTCAATTTTGAAATAAACTATGTGTCATTTAGCAGTTGTTCCATTTACTCCAATATAATCTTCAGCCATAACCAAAATATATGATACAAAAACCCAAGGACACACGTAACGACTATTATCGCGGAATGGAGATCGAAATTCGCGTGTCTACCTGCCTTCCAATTCCTACAGTCTGCTTTCGGCAACAGTGGCATAAAGCAGCCGAAATTATGACTGCTAACGGACGTGCAAAATCAGTGGAGTCGTGGCTGCACTTCGATCGGGCGAAGCAAGGCGCGGAGAAAACGTCAGAAAAATCGAATTTCCATGTCAGTCGTGGCTGAGGCGGCGTGGCGCGAGCACCGCACGCAGCGCCGCCCGCGCTCGCTGCACGAACGCGACCAATCGCCGCGATCTTCCAAAAGTTCCAAATCCGAATCGCGCCATTTTCAAATCCGAAACGTTTTGTGCTCAAAGTGGTGTGTGTTCTTTTTAAATCACCCTAAAGGTCGGGTAATTAACGGATTATGGGTTTGGCAAAGGCCGTACCTACAGTGGGTCAGTTTGTCACCCGACCATATAAATTCGTGCTTTTATTAAAAGGTGACGTCACTGCCGCGGTATTTCGTGTTTTGCGGTGAAAACATCGTTCTATCAGTTGCATTGTCTCATATTCTAGTCAGTATATGGCCTTTGCTGAGGATTACGGCCTTCGAGTACATAATATTGATTATAAAACAAATTGCATTCTTGTATGATTGCTAAATAAATGTCTACCTATCTCGCTTTGTATTAGAGTTTATTTTCAATCATCAAACAAAGGTGAAATGCAGGTTTCGTGTCGAACATTTAATCTGTGTGAAAATTTAATGTAATCTCTATGACGATCTAACATTTTAGATTTATAGTTTATGAGTTAACAATGTATTAAAACAATGTTTACCTCATTCGAAAAAGTAGATACTCATAGAGTTCTAATATTAATTAAGATAGAAATATATGTTTCTGTATATGTGATTCGTTTAGGGGAACTTAGAAATTTCGAAGTTGACCACATTTTGTTCCACAGATAATAAAAAATAAAACTAAAATTTACTCAATTACTTACCCACAATCCATTATTGCTAACTTCGAAGCGCGATGTAGCTTTTCTAGCCACCCGCTCGAAGCACCACCGTTGTTTAAATTAAATCATCAGAAATAAAAATGTCCACATTGTCAACAAAGGAGTACAACTTTTCTTTCTTCCTATTTACGATCTATGCTGCTCTTATCGATGACAATACGTGGAATGTGGATGACTTTATGTGGTTTTGATATTTGCATTATCATATTCTCTTTCTTAAAATATCTTTAAATTAAAATATTAAGCGATAGAACAAAATGGAATGAACTGTAAATTTATGGAAGTAATTCCGTCTAAATGGTGAAAAGAAATAAAAATCTACTAAATAAACTATAGGTTTTATGAATCGGATGAATCAAACATGTTTATTACTATTAACTTGCTTATTGACAATTTGATTGTATGGTATAAGAAATTATCCACAGACGATTTTAACAATAAATCTATCGATTTAAATGCTACAAATTACTAGCCTTATAATAGATTTAAAAAGAAAACAAGCGAATTATTAAAAATAAAAAACACTACTGACAAGTTTTTACTCAAAAAGTACATACAAACATATAAGTTATATTCATTTTTTGAAATCGTCTTTTAAAGCCCTTTAATTTGATACCCCACTCGATAAGATTGATCAAATTTTTTTTTGGTCTGTTATTTATCGCATATATAATCCGCCATTTTGTTTTTATGATGACGTCATATAGCCTTTGTCACTCGGAAGAATGCAAGGAATCCTAAAATACCTCTCACATCAAAATCTGTTAAGCCGTTCAGGACTTATGTTGCAATAAAGAAACTTACATACATACATACATGAACCCTGAAAACATAACACTCCTTTTTTGGTCAGTCGTGTAAAAAGAGAACCAGGAAAGGTTGTCTACAAACCCTATCTACAATGTCTATATCAAGCGCATTGAAAATATTCAAAAGAAATTTGTTAAGTACTTGTGTTATCGGCTTAACATTAAGACTCTCTTTAAACATAAGACTCTCTTTCAACTATTTTGACCTTTGAAAAAAGCATCATTTGGTTCCATTCAAAGTTCGCAGAGACGTTGCTGACATCGTATATTTTTTAAAAAAAGCTTCTGGTTTAGTTGACTCTCCTGATCTTCTGGCAAAATTCATACCCAACCGTATTTGTAGTGTAAAAAAAAGTTCAACTTCGTTTTTACTTATAAATATTCATTTTTCTATTTGTTAGTACCTTTAATTGGCTTTTTAGTTCTTAAATTTATTTATTTATAATTTTTTTTTTTTTTGCTTTTACATTTAAGCAAGACTTACAGCATAAGAAGTTAGAACAGATAGAGTAAATGAGAAACAGAAAGCCAATTACAAATCTTCACAGGTAGAAAAAAGTAAGAACTCAAGCAAACAAAGTGTCACAATAGCCAGAAGTTAACCTATGTTAAAAGTATGGTTAAATGTCTATTGTTGTATAAATGGCAGTTGGTCTTCCTAATAAATAAAAATCAAATAAATAAAATAACAATCTAGTCTTAGGTTACAACTATTAATTTACAACGTTAGATTTTTTAAAACATAAATATATAAAGGGATTTTGTCGCCACACATATAAGCTCTGATCCCACACATATCAAATTAAAAATTACAATTGAAGATAAATTCAAAACATCGGATCAATTTATGTCCATTTCGTCGTTTACGACAAATGATTTTAACGGAGCGTGTTGTTAAAATTATGCTTTTTTTAACTACAGTAAAAATGAAAAAAATATGTTCTGGCACTGGGAATATTGATAGAAAATGTGGCAGTCAAAGGGTGTTGATTATGTAAACTTGCTGTGTATGTGTGTATAACAGGCATTCTCGTCAGAAAGCATTACATACCTACTTGTTATAAATAAAGTTTAGATTCAAACCATAAAATAATAACTACATTTTATTAAATCATATGCTCTAAAAAGAAAGAGCGATTCTGACAATTTGTTTTCTACAACATATTATTCCAACAAAGTCATACGGTCTGCGATCGAAATAATATATATTTTGGCAGTAAAGCCTTTCGACGGCATTACAGATAACATAAAATATTGTTCCTTTATATGTACTCCCGAGAAACATATTCGGTGGTCATTTGTGCAAACACTTACAATAATAAATCTGCCAAAAGGCAATAACTTATGTTTGTTCCATATACTAGCCTGAATAGATAAAATACAGTGTTAACTGTATCTAGCATTCATTTACCTAATTAATATGATTTTGGAGTGGCTCTGGCTAGGTATATACAATACATTTATTTTTAGGTGATTATTCTGATAGTAATCAAACTAGATAGTAACTACACGCTATTTGATCGCTGCTATGATAGAGCAGCAGAATGAATATGTAATAAAATTTAGTTAAGTCAAAAGTGATTACAAAAGTGATTTGAGCCGAAGCCACGATTAGACATCTTTTTACACGACTGACCAAAAAAGGAGTGTTATGTTTTCAGGGTTCATGTATGTAAGTATGTATGTAAGTAAAGAAACTGACATCAGTTTCTTTATTCCACTATAAGTCCTGAACGACTGAACAGATTTTGATGTGAGAGGTATTGTTAGATTCCTTGCATTGTTCCGAGTGACATAGGCTATGTGAGTTATCCTTTTTTTTTTTAATAATTAGCTTGTTAGAGATTATATTTTGTTTAGTGTTAAAATTAATGTTTAAAGTAATATATTAAATGATTGATGTACACCAAAGTTAATGTGTAAAGTAGTATTGATGTACACCAGTGGCATCCTAGGCTTTCAATTTCAGCATATCTAATTAATACCCGTAAACCTTCAGGCTATACAATGAATTGTTGTCAAGTTGCTACTTGTCTCATCCCGCCACTCGAGCTGAGAAACAGGTCAACAATTATTAAGGATCTATTATGAAGATCCATGCTATTGTCTTGTAATGATCACTTCATTTTCATTTCACCAAATTCACTGAGAAAAACGTATGAGAAATCTTGAGCTTAAATTAGGATTATGTTATGAAGTATGCTTAATATCCATACTAATATTATAAATGCGAATGTTTGGATGTGAGTTTGTGAGTTTGTGAGGATGTTTGTTACTCAATCACGCAAAATCTACTGGACGGATTTCGATGAAATTTGGTACAGAGGTGGATAATGACCTGGAATAGCACATAGGCTACTTTTTATCCCGGGAAAAAGCACTGTTCCCGTGGCAAATTCACGCGGGCGAAGCCGCGGGCAAAAGCTAGTTTAAAATAAATCTTAATTGAAGAAAAAAAAATTAAATTAAAAAAATTTACAATGAAATGGGTGAATAGAAGTATACTTAATATTAAAACATTTTTCACATTTGAAAAAGCTAGTTTGAAGATATAAATATCCGGCGTCAAGTTGGCCTAATAAAATATTTAAAATGAGATTTATCTGATCGACACATATGAAACTAACTATGCGTCCGCGCAGGAATTTCTTCGGTGAACTCATCAAAAGGATGGTAAAATCGAATTATTCTGATCTGTCACCCCGCTTTGTCTTCTCAAGTGGACAGATCGGAAAATAAGTTTGATCTGTCTCCTTGTAAGTATCGAAGGGACAGATGTAACCTTTTATTCCTGTTTGTCCCCCATAGAATTTAATATATTATCAGTGGCGTAGCTTAAAAGGCTTATAAGCGTAATGTCAAGTTATTGGTATTGATTTTTTATGTGTCTTATGATTAATTTGAATTATTCGTGGCCTGAATGAATTCTGAAATATACGAGGGATCTTTTCCATTATCGCTTTAACAATGTCACACATAATGGAATGACAACTGATTTATGCTTAGGAGAAATTTCGATTGTTCTCGCCATCAGTCGACTGTCTATTATTAAAAGCACATTAACAGTTCGGTTTGAGTCATTTTCAGGTTAAAAATCATGACGATTTTATGTTGATACATTTCTATATCTATCTCTTAGATCTTCTAAATACAGATACAGTTTATGACTTTATTTCTACAAGGTAGACAGTGCCAGTCGGTCACGAAACTCAAAGGAAAATTTACCTGAATAATGGGGCTGTATGGATATGTTCCTTTATTTTTTGGTAGTTGTCCCAGCCAGTAATCCTAATCCTAACTAATATTATAAATGCGAAAGTGGGTTTGTTTGTTTGTTACTTCTTCACGCATTATCTACTGAACCAATCTTCCTGAAATTCGCATACACATAGCTGGAAGTACGGAGAAGGACATAGGGTACCTTTCATCCCGGGAAAAAGCACTGTTCCCGTGGGAAATTCACGCGGGCTAAGCCGCGGGCGAAAGCTAGTTAGGCAATAATCCTGAGAACACAACTACTCGCGCATAAAATCCTATTTCTATGTGAAATCCTACAAAGACTTTAATTCAATACTTTCTCGTTCTGCCGAGGCTAGAGAAATCCTATGAATGCGAGCCACAATAACCAAGCTTCAAAGGGATTTTCTGGTTATTACGCATTGCCTAGACTTTGTGATTACGTTAATATATTCATCTGAGTAAATTATAAATGAACTGAACTGAATTGTAAATGAAAACCTAATTTTAAAAAACTTCATTATTTAATTCAAGTGAAACAAATGAAAAAAAATAATTTCCCTATATTTATTCTACATGATTTTCTATACTTTATAGTTTGTTGATAAGATCAGCTGTTTCTGTGAGCTGAGTTTTGACCATAGACATACAAAAAAAAATATTTTTTTCTGACTTTATGGTTCTGACACAAGCCATAACAAAGCAATGTGATGAGATTTGTCGAGCATTGATATTGAATTTTAGACCTTATCACATTGTCTTAAGTGCCAAAGTGTTTATATATTAATGCTTGTGACTGTACTTAAACGTAGCAACCTAGAGAGCTAGAATTTTTTTTTCAAATTCCTTTTACTTAGAGACACAGACAGCTGAGGAAGCGGGATGTCAGATATATCTTCTGTGAAGCTCATTTTTGTCAAGTTTGACATATTTTGTGTGTTTTGGTTCCATAGAATTTGTGAACAATCTGTAAAAAAAAATTAATTTGGAGCACACTATTATGAACGTTTTTGAGCTTCATTTGACAATCAAGTTTAAATGTCTATTAAAGAAAGATTTTTTTCTATGTCTATGGTAGCACCTTGTCAGACATATTTTTCTTGGTCTTTCGTCGAGGATTCTAGACTATTGAATCGTTGCTTAGTATAGACTAAGCCTATAATTCGCAAATCGTGACACGTCGGTGCATCGCGTGGTGCAACTTTTGACAGTTAAATTCGATAGTGATGAGACATGTAAACTCATTTCAAACATTAATCATGCTGTTTTTTTAAGTATTTAATTTCGATTATAATAAAATAGAAGATAAATAAAATATTTGAGGACTGTTCGCATTTTTATTTTGTAATATGAACTTTATACATTACTTTAAATTATTTACATGTAACAAATGAACTCCATATATAAATGAGTGTCGGCTGTGCCAATCACTAATACATCTATCTTGTCATTTGTTTCTATCTTGTTTATGAATTTTCTGGTCACGCAGAAAACAATAGGATTTGGCTTAAACAATCACTCTATAGTCCCTGAGCCCGTCCATGAATTACCTACGTGACATGACACCACGATGAAATGCATGGCAACAGATCAGAAAAGTTCCGGTGACCAAGGCTGCAAAAAAAAATTTCACGAAAATTGGCCGGATGACTGAGAAAATCCTCCACTTCCGGTCAAAATTTTAAGGGTATATTTACCTCATATGACACCACTACGAGACACGTGGCAACATGTAGGCCTTCAACCATAGAGGAGGGCTACCTAAGTCTGCCAGTTCTGAAATGGCCGGAAGTGCTTGGCAGCAGGCGCCAAAGTTGGCCCTTGGAAACGTTTTCCTACGTCATATGACACCTCTACAAAAATGACTTCAAACGCTTTAAAATAATAATGTTCTTATGAATAAATAAGTCTGCCAAGCCAATTTTGGCCGGAAGTCCTTCAAAAATGGTTTTTTAACTGCTTGGTATAAGTGAACGAAACAAGCTAAATGCGCATAATTTAACAAATTATGACCATTTAACAAGGATTACCGACTTAGTAGTCGTGGTAGGTATATATAGAACTAACTTGTACCCGTGAATTCGTCTGCGTGAACTTAAAATAAGACTGAAAATGGTTTTTACGGAATCTTTAAATGGGAAAATAGTATCCTATTTTAGTTATATAAAAAAACAGTGAAGTAATTTTTATTCCAAGAAATTTCAAAGTCAAAGTCAAAGTCAATTTTTTTTTTTATTGAAACTTGGCCTTCAAAAGAAGGCTCTTTTTCACGTCGATAACTAATTATTTAATCATAATATATTATGTCTCACAGCTACAAACTACTAGCATTTCGGAACGACCACTGCTGAGAAGAAATGCCGAAAGAAACTCATGAAACAGTCTTGGTCGCCTAGCATGCCAGAGGGGCTATTCATTAACTTTATACATACACTAGATTGTGTACAGTCTAAAATAAAATATAAGACAAAATAATAATAATATAATAAAACATGTTATGTTTGTGATCAAGTAATCACAATGAATTTGTTAAGAACAAAAAATAAAAATAAAATTCGAATCAGGATCGAAGCAGGATCCCCTGGCAACACCCGTTCACGAGTTGACGCGAGGGTCAGCCATCGCAAAGCTCAACAATAATAGAGGGAACCTTACGACCCGGCCCACGACGACGCCGTCAACAGTTTGAACATTTTAGAAAAATAAATACTTTCAGTCACTTGAAGATCACAATACACTTACATGTTTAACAATTAAATGTCAATGTGATTAGATTTAAAAAAAGAAAAGGAAAGGTTATTTTTTCACAATAACAAAAGAATCTAATCAATTGTGGAGTGGCGAAGTTGTAGGGGAGAGACCAAGCTTTTTTATCGTTCAAATAATCACTTATTGTGTAATACGCTTTATTCATCAAGTATTTTTAAGATATGTTTTAAATTTTTGCATCGGTAAATTTATAGCCTCATCATGGAGCTTGTTGAACATTTTTACACTTTGACCCATGAAAGACCGCCGAACCTTTTTAAGCCTAAAGCAGGGCAATTTTTGGGCAAGACATGGAAGGTCATTTATGTAAACAAGGAATAGAAAAGGACCGATTATGGAGCCTTGAGGCACGCCCATGTGTACCGCCTCGCTGCTGGAAGCAGCTCTGTTAACTTCTACTTTCTGAGTTCTGTTGTCCAGGTAAGAAGCTAGTACTTCAAGGACCGTCCCAGTAACACCATAAAATTTAAGCTTGTTTTTTAGTATATTATGATCCACGCAGTCAAAGGCTTTTGACAGGTCGCAAAAAATACCTATGACATCTTGGCTGGATTCCCACGCTTCATAGACTATTTGAACTAAAGTAGATGTTGCATCAGTAGTGGAACGACCTTTAGAGAAACCGTACTGACGATTATGTAAGATTTTATTTACGTTAAAATAAGAGACTAATTGCGTTAAAATTAATTTTTCAAATATTTTACTTAAAGCGGGTAATATAGAAATGGGTCTGTAATTGGTGGGATCATTTTTTGTACCCTGTTTGAATAAAGGAATATTTTTCTTATTTTCATGAGGTCAGGGAAAACACCCTCGGAAATGTACTTATTGAAAATCACAGTTAGATGAGGAGCAATCAAATCAATAATACTGCTCAGAACTGCGACAGATATACCCCAGAGATCCTCAGTATTTTTCATGTTGAGTGCCTTATACGCAGATAAGAGTTAATCCGATGTGATACTTCTAAATCTAAAAATGGACTTAGGATCGGAGGCATTTCTTTTTAATAAGTCATCTGCAGCACTGGGACAAGAGGAGAGGGATCCTGTCATATTTTTAGAAATATTGGCAAATAATTATTGAATTCGTTGGCTACTTCGTCGTTAGAAGTTATGGTTTTATCACCAATTTTTAAAGAAATATTATTGTCGCGCGATTTCGATTTGCCTGTCTCGTTATTGATAATAGACCAAGCAGCTTTGATCTTATCATTAGAGTTTTTTATTTTATTAGTCAGATATAAAGATTTTGCGGCAGCACATACCTTTTTAAAAGTTTTTGAATAACATCTAACATATGATACAAATTCCGGTTTAAAATTATATTGTTTTTGGCCATACAGTTCATATAGCTTATTTCTACTAATATAAATGCCATTTGTGGCCCAATCGCAGAAATTTAGTTTTGTTTTCCTATCAAATATTTTAAGAGGAAAAAGATTTTTTAAATTCTTGTTTCACTGTATTAAAAACCTCATCATAATGGTCATTCGGATTTTTATTTAGGTCTATTTCAGGCAACTTTTTCTTTATAGATTCGCGAAAACGCATTTTCAACTTAGTCAGCGGCCTACAGGTTACAGGAGCGGAGCTAAGGTTAGACTTCTTCGTCACGTGTCAGTGACACCTATTAACCCAGGTGGTCAGACCCCAGACAGGCAAAAAGCTTTTCATCAGAGACAGAGCAATCACAGAAAATGTTATCTATACATTTGGCAGAGGTTGGGATAATTCTAGTGGGTTCAAAGAATGTGTTTTTCAAATTAAATGAATCAAGCAATTCTAAATCCATTGCTTTCCGAACATGAAACTAAAATATCAACGTTAAAATCACCGCATAAAATTATATGTTTACTACTAGAACTAACCCGCCTCAGGGCTTCTTCCAAAACATTTAAAAGAGTGGCATAACTAGCTGAAGGCAGTCTATAAGCACAAATAATAATATATTTGTCCAACCCCACACAAGAAAGTTCTATTGTACATTCAAGAGACAGCTTTACTATGTCTTTTCTCTCTTTGCATTTATAATCTCTGTTTATTAATATTAAGGACCCACCGTGGTCAGAATTTTGTCTTAGAAATGCACTTGCTAATATATATTTATTCGGAAAGTTTAGTTTAATTTCATGTTTAAAGAAGTGTTCTGTGACACAAAAATGTCAACAGTATTATGTTCCAAAAATAAACAGATTTCATTAAATTTGCTGGTGAAGCCCTGTATATTTTGATGTACAAGAATTATATAGGAAGGCTTCACCTCTGTCTTATTATCTAGTTTAAAACTAAGTTATTAGTACTGGTACTAATATCAAATGACTTCGTTATATTAAGTATAACGGGTCTATATATATTATATGCTAACACTTTAGCAATAGTCAGCTTATATCTATAGGGTTGGTACACAGTACCATTGTTATAAAAACAGTTGTAAATATATTTATTACAATCTAAAATATAAAGGCATTTTCTACATAGATATTGGATATAAACTTAGGTAATTTTGTTTAAGCTTGGCACCCACTTTAACTCAAGCACTTTAACACAAGTACACATTGTTCTCACTTGAATTGAATCTGATTAGTTTGATATTCACGATTATTGAAGTGGGTTGAAATTTCTTGGAATAAAAATTACTTCACTGTTTTTATATAAACTTAAAATAGGATACTATTTTTCTATTTAAAGATTCCGTAAAAACCATTTTCAGTCTTATTTAAAGTTCACGCGGACGAATTCGCGGGTACAAGTTAGTTCTATATATACCTACCACGACTTCTGGGTCGATAATCCTTGTTAAACGATCATAATTTGTTAAATTATGCGCATTTAGCTTGTTTCGTTCACTTATACCAAGCAGTTAAAAAAACATTTTTGAAGGACTTCCGGCCAAAATTGGCTTGGCAGACTTATTTATTCATAAGAACATTATTATTTTAAAGCGTTTGAAGTCATTTTTGTAGAGGTGTCACATGACGTAGGAAAACGTTTCCAAGGGCCAACTTTGGCACCTGCTGCCAAGCACTTCCGGCCATTTCAGAACTGGCAGACTAAGTTAGCCCTCCTCTATGGTTGAAGGCCTACATGTTGCCACGTGTCTCGTAGTGGTGTCATATGAGGTAAATATACCCTTAAAATTTTGACCGGGAAGTGGAGGGATTTTCTCAGTCATCCGGCCAATTTTCGTAGAAATTTTTTTTTGCAGCCTTGGTCACCGGAACTTTTCTGATCTGTTGCCATGCATTTCGTCGTGGTGTCATGTCACGTAGGTTATTCATGGACGGGCTCAGGGACTATAGTAGTAAGAAATTCGAAACTCAATGTCGAGGATTATTCAAAGTCAGCCGCAGATACTGGCAAGCTCATTGTACTAAGTAGCAAATGTCAATCGCCTAGACTCGCGGATGGTGACGTCAGCGGTCATTTTAACCTATTTTTACCGACACGCAGCTCCCGCGGTCCCCTTCCACTTATATACTTGTTTTTATGATGGCTACGATTTTTTAAATCAGAAGCAAATTATTTTTTTTTACCATAATTTTACCAAAAATGCTTTTATTTTATAATTTGGTTTGGATACTTTATCACGTTTTTATCGCTTACGGGGTAGACAGAGCCAAGAGCCGCAAAGTTTATATTTAGTTGGATACCGGGCTTATTGGAGGAGATGAGATATAAAACAAAAATCATAAAAAATATTGCTTTAGAAAGTAGTTATCCTATTTATATTTATTGGTAACTAGCTGTCGCCCGCGGCTTCGCCCGCGTGAGTTTCGCTTACATGAAAAAGCTTTTTGTGTTCCAAACTGTTTCGGATTTTCGATTTTTATACGTCTACAGAAAATGTTCATC
Source organism: Ephestia elutella (assembly GCA_018467065.1). Classification (NCBI taxonomy): domain Eukaryota; kingdom Metazoa; phylum Arthropoda; class Insecta; order Lepidoptera; family Pyralidae; genus Ephestia; species Ephestia elutella. The sequence continues at coordinate 7,312,722 of CM031580.1, read as the reverse complement.
AGATTAATAAAGTTTTGGTAAGGCGCCATTTCCATATAACATATTATAGTGTAGCTGGTCTCTTGGAGTTATTCGTCAGATGTTCCAGATCTTCAATTTTTATGCATCAGCAGAAAATGCTCATCATGTTGAACGATTTTGGCTAAGGCGCCATTTCCATATATGTTATAGTGTAGCTGGTCTCTTGAAGCTTTTCATCAGATGTTCCATATCTTCAATTTTTATACGTCAGCAGAAAATGCTCGTCAGGTTGAACGACTTTTACTAAGGCGCCATTTCCATATATGTTATAGTGTAGCTGCTCTCTTGCAGTTCTTCATCAGATGTTCCATATCTTAAATTTTTATACGTCAGCAGAAAATGCTCATCAGGTTGAACAACTTTTGTTAAAGCACCATTTCCATATTTCTTATAGTTTAACTGTTCTGTTTTGGTTCTTCATCAGGTGTTCCAGTTTTCAAAATCAATTATAGCCTAAATGTTGCCCAGGCTTAATAGCTACACAACAAAAAAAGTTTCATTCAAATCGGTTCAATACTTTCGGAGATTAGCGTGATCATACATACAGACAGACAGACAGACAAGAAATTCCAAAAAAAATTTTTGCCTTCTATTATTCTTTTTAAGTGTCCCTCTATCCATTTCAGTCAAAAATACTAAATGTACAGACAAAATATTTTTACTGTTTTATTATATGTATAGATTAAAGTTTGTAAGTGTCATCTTTACTACACTTTTTACTATCAAATTTATACAAACAGTTTATTTATATTCATAAATAAAGTCTCCTCGTGATAAAGGTCTTTTAGCATTAATGACGGAAACAGCCATTAATTCAAAAACCTCATCTAAAATAAATGAAGCCCAAGCAATACCAGGAAACGATTGTACCAGCATATATTGCACATATTTCTTAAGCTCTTCGTGGCACGAAACAGTTATTTTATCGCCCGATCTTAACGTTCTTTGAACTTCCATCGGCCCCATAATGCTATAAAAAAGCAGCATTCTATTTCGTAAAAAGGAAATTAGTACGTTACATATTAGAAGGATATTTCATGTAAGGTAAAAATATTGATGCATTTTTAATATGCAGCCTTGAAATTGCCCTTAATGAGATTTTGGTGTGTAAAGTCAAGGAAAGATTGACATCACTGTTAGTTTTTAAAATTCATTCTTCATTTTTAATTGTTATTTTTGGTAGTAAAATGTGCATTCATTTGTCATCTTTTTCTTGATTAAATTTGGTATTCTTTGGTAGAAATTCATTTATTACTTGTCCACTTATTGTCTTCAAACTATAATTCATTCGGAGCAACTTAGATCTTTGAAGTGCTTAATCATTGATCGTATGCAAGGTGAACTTTGGACATCAAGAACTAACTTATGTACGTAACTCGTTAACAGTACTTCGGCTTGGCACTAGTCAGCATCATGTAGTAGTACCTAGTTTATTTAGTTACCAACTGGAATCCTACTACCGTTGGAATAATCCTACTAATCGTAATCCTAATCCTAACTAATCCTAACTAATATTATAAAAGTGAAAGTGAGTTTGTTTGTGGTTTATTTGTTTATTTGTTTGTTTGTTACCTCTTCACGCTTTATCTACTGAACCAATCTTTCTGAAATTTCGCATACACATAGTTAGAAGTACGGAGAAGGACATACCTTTCATCCCGGGAAAAGGCACGTGGGAAATTAACGCGGGCGAAAGCTAGTGTTATAAATACGAAGGTTTGGATTTGTACCGTGTTTGTTATTCAATCAAGAAATTTCTACTAGATGGATGAAATGTTGGTACATTGGTAGAATTAAACCTGAAATAGTATATAGGGTATAATTATTTAGCTAGTTGATAATAATAGTTTTGGGACGAATGAATGTTTTGGGTATTTGGTTTGGTACTTTTTGAACCAAGTTTTACTGTATCCATTTTATAAAAATCTCTCTCTCTCTTCTCTTCTGCGGCTCATTTCGTCCACAGCAGGACATAAGCCTCCTCCAATGCACGCCAAGCTTCGCGATCTTTCGCAATTCTTCTCCACAATGGGCCTCCAATTTTGGCGATGTCATCGCTCCAGCGGGCAGCTGGTTTGCCCTGCTTTCTTCGCCCCATCCACGGCCGCCGCCAGTCCAGTAATTTTCGGCCCCATCTTCTGTCCTCCCTTCGGCTTATGTGACCAGTCCATTTCCACTTCAGAGTAGCTACCCTTCTTGCTATATCAGTAACTTTTGTTCGTCTTCTGATTTCGGTGTTGCGCACTCTGTCTCTAAGGGAAATGCCGAGCATGGTTATTTTCATAGCCTATTGTGCAACTTATAAACTGTGCATAGATTTTGCAGTAAGGGTCCAGGTCTCACACATAGGTCATTACTGGGAGGACACATTGGTCAAACACTCGACGTTTTAGGCTCATTGGTAGTTTACTCTTGAAGACATCATTCAACTTTCCGAATGCAGCCCATCCCAGTCGGAATTTATAAAAAACATCTCAATATCCTTTTGAATATCTATTTAAACATCTTCATACACTGTTGTATTTATAAAATACTAGCTTTTGCCCGCGTGAATTTCCCACGGGAACAGTGCTTTTTCCTGGGATGGTACCCTATGTCCTTCTCCGTACTTCCAGCTATGTGTATGCGAAATTTCAGGAAGATTGGTTCAGTAGATAAAGCGTGAAAAACAAACTAACAAACAAACTCACTTTCGCATTTATGTAAATATATGAAATGTATGTAATATTATACATTTTATATATTTACATACTTTACTTATGTACAAAGTAGAATTTAAATTATTTATATTTTTACAACTGTTCATGCTGAATACTAATTCACTCATCCGTCATTTTTACATTTTATGCCTCACTTAAGTCCAACTTAAATGATAATGTAAATATTATAACCATTATCACATGATTTATGTACCTTGTAGTATCCAACTATGCTGGAATAATGTATAATTATATAAACACATTAACTGGTTGTGCTTTAAATAAATTCTTCAGATAATTATTTATTTACTACCCTAAGTCATTGTTACATTTTCGGGCGGTCATTTCCTGCACAATTTCATCCAAACATGTTCCCGGAAAAATTGAGCAAAGTCATTCAAAACTTCCATTTTTGTTTTTCATATTTTTCGCTGAATCATGCGAAACCCGCTTTTGCTAACGACTGTACCTCGAGGCTTGTCTACATAACTAATCATTAAGTCTGCTTGATCGACTAGTCAGCATGTCATTCAGTATGTAAATTGATACAAAGTGGCATTGCCGACAGCTCAGCTCACAAGGTAGGTAGACTAGGTAGGTCTGTGCCGCTAGATTGATTGATTTATTGATGAATCTATGAGTATAATAATTATTACGAGTAGTACTTAATTTAATATAAGCAGGCAGGCTTAATTCTGAATCTTTTTATTTAAAAAAAAATTAAGTGCTGTACATTCGTTTTTATGAATTGTTTAAAATCGTGTCAAAAGAGTATCATGTAAAATTTTACCTCTTTCTTACCTCTTAATAACATATTTGAAAATGTTACTGAAAATTCACTACTTACTCAGAATTTTAGTGACTAATTCTAAAGCTATGGTCATTGCTTGACATTGGTGAACGGTCCATTGACCCTTAATATAATCTGGATGTGTGATCCCATAGCGGATACACAAGATTGTGGTTACCATTAATTTAGATAGAGGTCGCTGGGTTTGATCGCTTATTCCATTAAACTTATATCGTTGTTGGGCGCTGGAACTTCTACGGACAGACTAGGTTATCACAGTACCTATATACATACTACATACTGTTAGATTTTAATGTCTTGTATTATGAAATAATTCATTAACTTATAATAAATATGTTTAACTTTTAAATACTGTCTTGCTGATGCTGATAAGAAGTTTTTTGATGGATTATGGCGTTAATTTTTGGCAGTGCGAATTATTAGGTATAAATAATCCACAATTAAAATACCTAGGCAGTTAGCAAGAATTTTAATTGCTAATTTTGTAACAAGATTGAAATGTTGTGAATTCGATTTTATTATAAAGTTTATAAAAAATAAGTATTTTAGATACTACTAGTGATGTTCCACAAAATAACTGTTTCATTATCGTAACGTTATTCTAGGTGGTCACTAGAGGCACGGATGCGGTGGAGCGGCGAGGCGCCGGCGCGCGCCGAGTACGATAACGCAGGGAAAGCAACCGAGCCGCTGGCCGGGTAGGAGATGGGCGGCGGTAGGTGAACGGTGCCCCCCGGCGGTGTATGTACGCGGCAGCGGGCGGCGCGTCGCTCGCGGGCCGTAAGGTAATGTCAATTTTTTTTGTTTATCATTATTTACTCCTTTTTGTAATTTTACCAAAAAAATTAAGAAAATTAATAGGTAAACCAAACTAGATATCAAAATTGAATTATCTAGCTATTCAAAGCTGCAGTGCGTTTTTGACGAAAACACGATGACTTTTATATCTTTCAAGGCTAAACTGCTAAAGCGATTTTGATGAAATTTTGTATGCATAAATATACTTAGAATGGTTTTCTCTTTACAAAAATTTGATGCGATTTAGCCTCAAGTGTCAGTTAAGAATTGATGTAAATCGAGCTCTTTGCTGACTGAAGAAGACTACTTTATACCATCTCATTTTTGTCCCCAGGCGCGCCAGCACGGCCGCCAGCCCGCGCCGCCGAGCCCGCACTCGCACAGCCCCCCGCACCCCGCTCCGACCGGCGTCCGCGCATACTCCTGCCAACACTGGGAGTCCCGCCTCTCCGCGCCACCCCTCCGCCCGCTCTCCGCTGTCTCCGAGCCTCATTCGCCATGCGACGTCTCCGAGGTATACTGCCTGGGGTTATTCACCAATCGTCCACATGTGTGGTCTATTTGTGAATAACCCACTGCCTGTGTCACTCGATGTTAGAATAAGCATGGGTGTTATAACTGTTATGTTAATACTTACTGGTTTTAGACTAAGAGAAAAACGTAACGTAACTGAACAGTTTAGTTAACTTAACGAAACTGAAACGTTAATGAAGTCTATTAAAAGTTAATTCCACTGTTCATAATGCGTACTGAAAATGGAGATAGGTAATTGTTGTACTTATGTAATATTACCAATATAGTAAATGTGGCTTACTAAATAGACGTAATAAGTTTTCGTCGATACTATTTATGTATTATTTGGAAGATTTGAAGTTAATAAAATTGCATGCAATTATAGGATGATCAATTATTAATGTATTGATGTGTATGGTAATTGATGTGATGTATTTAGTAAACTAGTGAATTGTAATAGCATGTGTAAGTATAATGTGAGACAATGCAACGTATTGACGTCACCTTTTCCTAATATAATATTTAATTACCTACCAACTTATACCAACGTCCGTTATTTTAAAGGGTGCGAGAAAAAGTAAGTGATTGTTAAGCAATACCATGTGGTACGGTAAAGTGTTGTCAAGTGAAGTTATACAAGTGGGCCGGCCATGAAACAGGGACACCTAGTGGACAGAAGTGTCAGATGGCAGGTGTCGAAGAACCAGAGACTGCGTCTTGATATCCGGAACGAAACCTGAGTGACAAAGCTGATCGCAATTAAAACTGTACAAACTCTCAAAAAAAAACTAAACATTTAACGCCAAATTGCGCTTGCTTCCATTAATTCTTTCTCACAAACATATCGTAAACTAAGCTAAACTAATCGACCACTTAATCGTTCAATTAGCTATAAATTAAAATATAGTTTCGCGCCTTTCTTGTGTGCCTACTTCTAATCAAATTCTAAAGCATTAAAAAGTGAGATTAATAAAATTGAATAATACTGTGATGGGACTGATCTAAGAGTGATATTGACGTTTGATGTGTAAATAATAGTTAGTCAAATTAGATACAAAATAAATTAATAGAAAACTAGGAACGGAGTAAACAAAATAGTCGCGCTAGTCGTAGTGTTAGGAAAGTTAATAGTTGAAAAATCGCGAGTGAAAAACGAACATCAACGTTATTCGTTATAACGTTAACGTTAAACGGTCGCTGTTGCCTGCGGCTGAGTTTTCTGCCAGAGCTCACGTTCCGCTACAAAACTGGCAAGTATGCAGGCAGCTCTTATGCTAAGAGCGAAATCGCGGGAGAGAAGAAAACAGCGTCTCAAGAGAGGGATCAAGCACGAACTGCCGAGCAATGTCGCAACGAAAACGATCGCACCGTTCCCGAGATACCCTCCTGCTTCATGGGTATGTTTTTATAAATTCATTGAGCTGTAATGTAATCTTACTTAATTTGGTCAAATCTTACTTATGTGAGTACCTGTCTCTAAATATTTAGATTTAATTAACTTTGAATAGACCAATATAATCTTATAATGTTGCATACTAACTAGATTTTAAATTTATAAATTGTTGGGTTATTAAATAAAAAATGAAATAAATGCTGGTTTACATCATAGCTCAACACTAGTTACATTAAATATTATATTTCAATGTTGCATGAAACAAAATAGCAGTTAACGTTACGTTATCGGAAAACGCATTAACAAATAGCTGCCGTGTGGTCACTGCGGTGAGTGTGGTCAGTGTGGTCACCGCACAACAGCCGTGTTACTGTGTCGATGTGGTATATCGGGATCATGCGGAACGTAACTGGAACCCTATTATATTGCAGATAAACCTTTTGTCCAGAATAATTGCGTTATTTTTTTTAAATGAGTTGCAATCTGGTGTTTTTAATTTTGGAGGATATTGGGTATATCTTTCTTAGTTATTTCTTTCTTACTAAGGATAAGGATAAAGATGTGTTTAAATGAAAATTTGCTCTTTCCGCTCCCTAGGGATTCTGAATAGCCTTTATGCTTCCTAATGAAAATGGCTATCATACATGGAAAGTTTTTTTTAAATTATACCGGTAGATGGAGATATTCATGTTTCAAACAAAAAAAAATCAACTCTTTAGTTTTGTAATAATATTGATTATGGTTTTTGTATAATTATTATTGACTATGGTTTCGTAGACAGGATTCATCTTAAAATATTTAACAGAAACTGCTCTAGCATTTTGCAGTTCGGTGTGCGCTGCGCCTAATTAATTAAATACATTTACCTACTCGTTACAAATGTTACGGTGTTTCCGCCAGTGTTGCCCTCTGCCAGCATTTAAAAAGCTAATTGGCTGTGCATGTAGTAGTAGCCTGCAATTATGCAGTTTCACTTTCTGTTTGTAGTCGTAAATGACCCGATAGGAATCACTTAAAAGGTTTTTTTTTAAATTATTAAAAGCAATGGCCATTTACTAGGATTGATATTTTCTTATATATATCGGATAGCAATATTTGAGCCCACGTGGTGGGTCATGGCCCATCTTCATTATCCATCCGTAAGGAAGGACAGTTCCCCAATTCAATCAAATAGTGGAGACATTAAAATGAATGAAATATTCTTATCGTTGATACATTTGTACGTAGTAAGGAGAAAAAGCTACAAAGTGTAGCATTTGCTACGAGCTGTAGCATCTGCAACGAATGTGTAGCGAGCGCAGTACTTACAAAATATTTCATTACAAATGCTACGAACTGTAGCATATGCTACGAATGTGTAGCTCAGTACTTACAAACTCTTGCATTACAGAAGCTACGAAATGTAGGAATTGCTACGAACTGTAGCATATGCTACGAATGTGTAGCTCAGTACTTACAGACTCTTGTATTACAAAAACTACGAAATGTAGGAATTGCTACGAACTGTAGCATAAGCTACGAATGTGTAGCTCAGTACTTACAAACAATGGCATACAAAATCAACTATAACATGTATGTTTACCGTGACTGCTCACTACCTAACAAATTAAGTACCTACTTTCCGTTCTATGAGACATTTATTCAAGAAGGCTATTAATGCAAGCAAGCGTGCCTGGTGCAAGCTTGCATCCTCATTACGCGCATTATGTCGTCGTAATGTGAAGTATGCGACATTCAGACAAAGAGCTATTTGCATGGGCGAACTGGGTGTCGATTCTGAAGACGTTAATTCATAGTCTCGTCTTAATAGTTTTCCAGCAGAAGTATTTCGAAACGTTGGTAGTAGGACCTTTAACCTAACTCTATGCTTAATACAAAGTCAGAATTTAAAAACGAAAACGAAGTTCGAGAACGATAAAATGTACGGAATTGACATAAGGCCGCGCTAAATCACGTTGTCGATAGCCACGCCATCGCAAGTTCGTAGAGAAAACAAAGCGAGAGGGATTTTCCGTGACACAAATTAAAAAAAAGAAATAGTTCCAAATGACTTCATAGATGGCGCTTAGTAAAAGCCGAGAGAAATAATTCAATACAAAAAGCAAAAATTTCACGGAATTGGCATTTAAAAAAAATAAAACTTAGTAAAAAAAAACAACTAAAAAGTATCTATATTGTGATTTGTGCAACTGTCAAACTGTTATGTGATTTTTTTCTGCCTCTGGTTGACAAGAAAAAGCGCACCATATAGGTTCAGCCATTATTACGACTCGGCTTTCATAAAACGCTCTCTGTTGAGACTTTTTTGTACTGATTTTTTTTTCTTAATTAGCTGTCAGAAAAATCGCTCATTGTATAATCGCTTACTATACGTTTCGCTAAAAGCCCTGTGGTAGAAAAAATCTCAGGTTCGAATCCTACGTTCCACATCATTTTGCATACCAATCTGACTCTATGGTAGATTTCATAGATGAAGCGCTACTATTGTAACACTATTGAGACATAATATTACGAAAAAAATACGCCTTGGACTTTGTCGGACAGTTCGCGTTTTATTCTTTAACTGACCTAGAATGGCATTTTAGTAATCTTGAAGAACACACGAAAGGTTTATGTGTGTGTAAAAGACTGAATTGTTAGGATTTACCTCATGTTGGTACTTTGAGATGCTTTTGAATTAGCTAAATAATTATTAAGATACTTCGAACAAGTCAAACTTTGAAGATTTATCGTGTGAAATGGAGAAGGCAATGGCAAATTGCATTAAAATTGCAATTAAGTCGTTGTGTGTGTTTAATTTCAAGTAGCGATCACAACTCTCATCCATGAGGAATTTGACTATTGAGAGAACAAAATAAAATGATAAATATTTTATTTTTCAAATGGTGTCTTTGAAGTACATAATCAATACATATTTGATAAATAAATTTTCAAGTTCGTCAATGAAAGTTCCTTGAATAAACTGAAAATGAGTTAATAATAATATCATGAATAAGTGATATCCTTTGAATGAAGAAAATTATAGTATCTATCTATCTATCGAGAAACCTTGATGGTCTAGGACAAGTCCTTAGCCTTACTAGCATTGCTATATTATATTCCCATCATACATATACACATAGTACCTATTACTACGTAGTACTTATATTAATTCTGTGGTATTACTAAGCCTATAACAAGACAGGAACGGTTGTCGTTTATATACGTGTTTGTATGTGTAAATAGCGATGGTCACACAAGTATTTTTTTGGTGAATTATCTTCGCCTTGCAAAAATATAATTCACAAGAAAATAGCTTCTATCAGCATGGTTTTAAAAAAATCACCAGTCTTGCCCTGGGGCTCCACTCCCGTAGGATTTTTGAGATTTAAAGTAATAAATGTATTTCTTACCAATTCAACTTCGCCCGCGTGAATTTAGTTTTCCGCCTTTTTCACCCCCTAAGGGGTGGAATTTCCAAAATTCCTTTCTTAGTGCTGTCTTAAAATAAAATGAAATTTTTATAGCTAAAAAGAACCTCTGCAAAATTCAACTTTTTTCTCCGAACTAGATAAAAATCTGTATCTCAGATTTAAACGAATTAACAAAATTATACTTTCGCATTTACAAGTGTTAGTCAATATCCACTGAAACTAACTTTTATTTACTAAGCCCAATATCAAAGTATTTACAAAACCAGTTGTATAGACGCTGTATAGCAACTTGGAACTTGCAACTCGGCCATCGTGTAGCATTCAGATACAGATGCAGCTGCCTACAAAACAGTTTTGTTCAACAATGTACATTTACTTACATACTGATATCTCTTTTTAGATGCAGTTGTATGATGGTTGTATGCTAGCTGTGAGCTAGGGAAAAAGGCGACTAGTCTTTGCATATATTTATATTAGCCTTTCAGCTTGTTTATAAAAATAATGAAAAATTCGTTCAATATCGTTTTACGATTAACAAACTACTCGTATCCATATTAAGACCCAAAGTGGACGAAAGTGGGGTTCTTTACCTAAGAAAATAAATAGAAGAAAATATTTTTTTAAGTTCACAAAGATGTCAAAATATAAAGGTCAATAAAAATCATACAAATTTAATTTAATTAAAATAATAAAAATAAAACAGCCTAAAATAAAATTACAACCCGCCTCTTAGCGTTTCTGGTTTCCTCAGCGTTCACAAAAAAAAAGTCCAGGTACCGGTATGGTACCTACTAGGAAATTATATTAGTTAGGATTCACTCCGGTTTCAAGATTCATTCATTTCTTAAATTGTCTGTCAGTCCGCAAAATCAAAATATTTTATAAAAAATTAAAAAAAAAATTAAAATTCATTTATTTCAGGTTTCTTAGACCCATATAAAATAAATAAAATACAATTCGTCATTTACCACATATACAAAATTCATTATTACTTATTTATAAATTATTATTGATAAATTAATTTAAAATTATTATTATATTTAAAATTATTATTATTAATTAATTTAATTATGAAATAGTAAATATTTTTGACAAATTAAAACTGTCTCTCCGGTCGGCTGCAGGGGATATGTCGATCACAGCAATGCCGAATGTAGGGACAGTCTAGTCGATTAGCTATCATTTTATGGTGTTACAACTTTTTTCTACAAAATACATGTCTCAAAACAAAAAATATATTAAAAAGTATCATAACAAAGGTTAAATTTCTCGTCCAAATGAAGGCATACCTACGCCTGCTCATTCCAACAACTAATTAGAACAGGTTGGGTTGCGAAATGGGAACAACAGAAATGTTTCGCTTGAATTTAATAAACTTAAACTCTTGTGTGTCCGTATAATTGTCCGGGTCATGTTTGTTCGCCAGTTTTAAGTTTTATATTTAGTCGTTAAGTAAAAAATTTGAAAGAAAATTTAAGGTTTTTGTTATGTCTTCCCTCACCGGTGTTCCCGAATAGGTTCATATTCATATTCATATATTCATATTTATTTATTCGCTGTAAAAGTGGTAAAATAGATAGTACAGTGACATAAGTCTCCTCACTCTTAACCTAGCTAGGCATGCAAATATATTACTGTCAATCAACTACAATCTAATACAATTCTCATTTACAACAATTTAAATTTTATTACAAACAATGACTAAATTAAATCGATCAATCGATTTAAATCGCTTTAGACTAAAACAGATTAATATTCAAATGTCAAACAAATATGTCAATGTCAACATCTACCTACTTATTTATTTTATCTAATTTGCCAAATATTCTTCCACCGAGTAATATGTAACATTTCTCAATTAGACAATTACGCAATTTGTTTTTAAACAATGGCAGGCCTTTATGTCCCTTGGCAATTTATTATAAATACGAACAGCCATCGGATAACTGCTTTCACTATAAAGTTTTGTGGTCATTATAGGCAACAACAGCATATCCGGATTTTCCTAATTATCGTGGTAGATACCACGATAATTAGGAAAATCACAATTACGTGTAAATAACTGTGGGTTAACCTTAACAAAGCAACAAACTTCAAAAATATACAGAGATGGAAGCGTTAGTTCGACATTGGAGCCTTCAAGAAAAGAGCCTATCGCTTCCTCAAAAAGTCGGCAAAGCATCAGTGACCTTCTAAGGGTCGTTGGTGTCTATGGACTGCGGTGATTGCTTACCATCAGGCAACCCGCATGCTCGTTTGTCTACTATTCTATAAAAAAAATCGACTGATTTGCCTTCCTTATTATACCTACACCTGTATATACTACCTTAATGGATATATATATATAGGTGCGGTCTGCTTTCTTGATAGATTCTATGATAGATTCAATAACTAAATTGAGATTTATGGACGTATTCAGAGACTGCTTTGGATTCAATTTTAAGCACAGCTACCTGCTACATAGCCAGATTTCATAGATTCCCTGATTTCTAGTGTAATCCATAGTGATTTGTACCTAAAGCTGTATATATTTTTATTTTTATATATATATTTTTTTTATTTATTTAGCCAAAAACAAAAAAAACAATACAATATGATACTAATAGCGAAAATAATAATAGACACAAAATGTTCCGACAACTCCGTATAATTAAATATAATACACAGAAACGTCTTGCACGCTACAGAGAACCAATGACGACTGAAGTCCATAGCTCATGGTATAGAGTCCCTTAAGTAATATGAGTCGCGCACACACACCAACTTCATGGCTAACAATACGCTATGGCGCCTAAAACCATGTTATGGTTTGCCTAGGCATTGCACGTTCGACTTATCTGATCTAATATAAACCTTAAAAAAACTGGTAATGATAATAATAATAACCGTAATTAATTAACTTCTGAATTCTGAATGAGTATATAAAAAGTCATATAATGGATGATAGGTGGGTAGATATATCCTATCATAACTAATATTATAAATGCGAAAGTGAGTTTGTTTATTTATTTGTTTGTTACCTCTTCACGCTTTATCTACTAAATCAATCTTCCTGAAAGTTTGCATACACATAGTTAGAAGTACTGAGAAGGTCATAGGGTACTTTTCATCCCGGGAACAAGCTAATTATTAAAAAATAAAAAACACGACTGACAACTTACATAGCCTATGTCACTCGGAGGAATGCAAGGAATCTAACAATACCTCTCACTTCAAAATCTGTTCAGCCGTTCAGGACTTATGGTGGAATAAAGAAACTTACATACATACATACTTACATACATGAACCATGAAAACATAACACTCCTTTTTTGGGCAGTCGTGTAAAAAGCACTGTTCACGTGGGAAGTTCACGCGCGAGCGAAGCCGCGGGCAAAAGCCAGTACCCTAATAATTCGTAAATATACTCATTGAAAAAATCAGACAAACGAAAACGACATCACACTTCCACCTTTTTGACCTCAAAGAAAAGTCAAATTTTTTCCTCGGTCAAAAAGTGGTTTATTTATGAATTAGCTCGTTATTGGCGTGGCGAAGGTCAGCCGCCGAAACTGCCGTTAAACCCTGACCCTGGCACCGACCGCCCCTGCCGTAGGCGGGGTGGAACTGACTTCAGTTTTTGTATTGAATTTTCTGCAAAAAAGATACAACAGATTGCTGGCAGAATGCTGAAAATGCGCTCTATGATTTCATCTTTCTTTTTACTTATTAAAAAAACTACTTACTAAATTATTGGAAACAATATCACTTATTGGAAAAATGGTTAGACGATTGAAAAACATTTCTGAATTACTTACTTTATTTAAAAGACATTGAATTAAATTTCAAGCATAAAGAAAACATCAGAATAAAATAATTGAGAACGATGAAATCATTAATATTACAATCCGCCCAGAATAAAAATTACAAAAATAATTCTACACTCAAATACTGCGAGTGTGAATAATATAGTAATATTTTATCTTTTAATTAATCAAATAAAACTGCTTGGTAAATTGAACTCCTTATTATTTTGAGTAAAAATATAATTACAGAACTGAACAGTACGAACTTGATTCTAAACTGTACATTAGGTTTTTGGCGGGATCTTATTTATCTTCTAGTCTGGGCAACATTTAGGCTATAATTGATTTTGAAAACTGGAACACCTGATGAAGAACCATAACAGAACAGCTAAACCATAAGAAATATGAAAATGGTGCTTTTACAAAAGTCGTTCAACCTGATGAGCATTTTCTGCTGACGTATAACAATTTAAGATCTGGAACATTGATGAATAATTCCAAGAGACCAGCTACACTATAACATATATGGAAATGGCGCCTTAGCAAAAATTGATTAATCTGATGAACATTTTCTGTAGACGTATAAAAATCGAAGATCCGAAACATCTGAAACAGTTTGGAACACAAAAAGACTTCATCTAAGCGAAATTCACGCGAGAAGCCGCGGGCAACAGCTAGTAATATTCTAAAGTTCCCAAGGAATCGTAACTTTGAAACACAACAAGTACACCACATTTCCTTGAAAAATCTCCAATACATTACATTCAAAGCTTACTTTCCATCGCGCATGTAAACACCTTGCCCCGAGCAATCATCGCTTATCAAAAGACGATCAATGATATCAATAACATGTCAGTGTTAAAAATCGTTTAAGCACTGGTCACATTGTGCTAGTTGTGGCGAGCATAGTCAAATCTACTTTAATAATAAGCTATTCTATGCTGAAACTGTTTCTGTTGTTTAAAGAATAGGTATGTCTCGTTTCAGAGTGCCTCTCGGCATAGGCCTCCTCTAGCAACTTCCACTATCTTCTATCGTCAGTCACTCTTCTCCAGTTGGAACCAGCGGTCAGCTTAAGGCCATCCTCCCACCGTGTAATTTGTATTCCTCTTTTTTAAATCACTTTACTAAACAGCAAAAAGAACAATAATAATATTTAGAACTGTAACCGCGAATTCGTTCAAGTGTGGTTCGAAATTACTTCAACATAAAAGAGATAACTTTAAAATCTTGAACCTAAAAACATATTATCTAGTATCTGTTAATAAACTTAGGTATCTCAGCTTTACTTACTAAAAAACTTCAAATAAGTATTAATGAGTATATAGTAAGTTTATACTTACTCATAAGAGTATATTTTATTCCTGGAGTAGCCCGAGAGCATAGTATTATTATAGTATTTGGTTGGTACAATAACTGTGGTAAAACATACTTGCCATTCCACTAGCACATTTCACTCGACCAGTGTGCCTTGTCCCAGTTTGCACAGCGAGCGTTTACAAAGCTTGCTGGTTGTCAGACACCATTCAGCTATCGCACGGAAGCTATTATCGCTATCGAACCCCGCAAACGCTCCTCACGAACTTGCAACTTAGAAAAAAAATTATAGACTGTAGATTATATTTTTCTAGGTACGACTAAAGTTTATAGTGGCAAGCAAATACGAGTACTTTTCTTTTGAGCATTTTTGATACAAAAAAGGGTTATGAGTATTTGTGTGATGTCTCGACATAAAATGAAAAAATGTTATCTCTTTTCTCACGTAACAATATCTGGAAATGATGCAGTCTCTTCGGCTAAGTAGGTATGTCAAAAGCATAAATAAAATTTCATACAGGCGAAGAAGCTATATTATTTTATAGGGACCGTGGAATTCTTTCAAGATTGCATCTCTATTTCTGTTTATAAAAAAAACTTAATTTTAGAGAACGTTCTAAAATTAAGTTTTTTTTCAAAAATTATCGTAGACGCGCTCCTGTGCACGTCTACGATAATTTTTGTAGGAGGCGGATAGGCCGGATAACAATATCGACCATGACGTCCGTCATGCTGGCTGGCAGTTGAAAGTTTCAATGTTCCAAATGTTGTACAGCAAGTTTTCCATGTTTCGTCGAATGGAAATTTCTTCTTGCTTCTTGCTGCTTCAAGTAGTTCTACTCTCTCCCTATACTTGACGTCTTCCATGTTGGAGAGTAGTTACTTGTCACTTTAATTTGACATTAACATGCTTCCAGTAACTCACTGGGTTTTGCGTACGCGTATTATTGTAGTTTGAAGACCCGATGCGCCAACATTTTATTTGACGGCTTGATTATACCATATCTTTTCATTGTGGGTTCTTCGTTGTTTCTTTTTTCTATGCAGCCGTTTTAACCCGTGCAAGTATCTTTGTTCAGTGGGTCTCTCACTGATTAGATACAGGACATCTTGAATTTTCGAATTCGGGTGTTTTATCTCTTCATTCATCTCCCCCTGCATTGGAACATTTTCTTTCGTTTTCTTGGGAGAGGTTATATAAGCCGGATAGCAGACTCGGCTGTGACGTTTTCTTCATGGCAATCACGATGAAATAGGCCATGGCATGGACATGCGGTCTTATCGCAATACACGTTAGTTAAGCCGGATAACGACCTCGGCTAAGACTATTTCTTCATGACAATCGCCATAGACCATTGTAGTGTAAATAGGCGATGTTACCGCGATTGATGCTAGGATAAGCCGGATAACATCATCGGCTGAGACGACTTCTTCATGGTTCTCAGAATAACATAAGCCATGGCATAATGTAGACATGCGGTGTTAGGTACCGCGTGTAACTAGTGATTGAGCGCTGCTGACAGATAAACCGTTGTAAGCATGTCATTGCTTCTTGACTCCGGATATGCAAATCGGCTTTCATTTTATTAGTTGATTGAAAATTCGGTCAACAAAAACGGCTTTGAAGTTTTCTTCAGCTTGATTCTTGCTAATGCTTCTTACGAATCTTCGTGGAAATTGACTTTGAATACGTGACTTCAATTAAGATTCTCATATAAACAAATCATATGTAATCATCATATGTAAATAATATCGTTGAGAAAATGAGTTACCTGTCTCATAATATTGTAAACGAATATTATTATACGCAATTTCCCGTATAAACTAAGGTAATATGGTTATATTAGTTGAACAGTAGATGGCTGAAAGCCCCTTGTGCTAAGCATGACGTGATTAGCATGTCAAGGCTCCCCGCTGCAGGTGTTGATATCGCATGATATACGCCGGGTATAATTATTATTTACTAGCTTTTGCCCGCGGTTCCCCCACGTGAATTTCCCACAGGAACACTGCTTTTTTCCGGGATGAAACGTATGTCCTTCTCAGTACTTCTAACTTTGTGTATGCAAAATTTCAGGAATATTTTTTCAGTAGCTAAAGGTACCCTACCTTTTAATCCCGGGAAAATCACTGTTCCCGTGAGAAATTCACGCGGGCGAAGCCGCGAGCAAAAGCTAGTATCCTATATTTTTCTTTGCTCGCAGACCTTAATGAGGACCTGTATGTTGAATGTGTTTCATAAATCAAGTTTAGACTAGAATTCTCAGAAAACTTGTATCTGCCTACTAAGCCCGCCGTAATAGCAATACCGGGAAAGCCTTCGCATTACGCTGTTGCAATAACAATGCATTTCTCCTGATTGTGAAGAATTGCTCGCATTTATACCGAGGAGTCTTCGCTTCCTCGTTTATCGGCTTGGATTTATGATATGTGCTCACGATACATTATTAGTTCTCTCTTTAGTCGTATTTCTTCATGACTGAGGGTCGTGGTTATTATATGGAATGAAACACACATAGCGACTATCTTGGCATTTTAATGGAGTGGTTTGCCATTGTCTTCTCCATTTCACACACTAGCTGATAATCATTAACCGGAGTGCACTTTTTCTAACGATGTTTTCCTTCACCGGAAGCAAGTGGTGGTCGATGTAAACTAACATAGGTTCATTGGATTGGTATACAAACTCAAATAGCATGGGTAGGATTCGAACCTGGGACCTTTGCGGCCACAGGCGGGAGCCCCTACCACTCGGCCACCACCGCTTCCTATGTATTAGTTCTAGATGTCCCAAATTACTTTTTAAATTTACTTTTAATACAGGGTTAATAACACTGCCATGTGAAAAAAAACAGCGCGGGTCAGTATAACATAATCCATCCATCATGAACAAACTTTCGCATTTATAAATAAACCACAGTTCGTCTGAGTATATTTCGGAATTCATTTAGGTATGTCGGGTCAACAACCTTTAAGCTTGAAATTTAGATAGTACATTTTAATATACTTTGATTAAAATGTACCTACTATATAATTACAATTAGATACATTACAATACAATTACAATTTAGATAGTACATTTTAATATACTTTGATTAAAATGTACCTACTATATAAATTTCAATTTTTGTTCACATTTGCATGTTTGATTTAAACGAACATTTTATCAAACTCTACTCTGCGTACACATTTGTAGCACAACGCTACACGTCGTCGTAGCAAAGTGCTACGTTCGTAGCATTTGCGTAGCACTGTTTCAAAACATTTATTTTATTTTAACATTTTTTAATTCGGAAACGTTCACTTGATAATAGGTATACAATGGTTTTTATATGTCAATGCTTAACCTTTATTATACACTAGCGTCTGCCCGCCGAACAAAAGGTACAAATATAGGCAATATACATTCCGCAAAGCTAAAAATAGCCGGAAAGCACGCACTATTGCCGTCAGTCGAAGCCTAGTTTTTTGCAAAAAGGGGCTCGGTACATTATCGTTTATGAATAAAAGAAAGCCGCTTGTATGTCGGCTGAACAAATTTAATCAATGCTTTTGGAGATCTTGAGAATAATGGTGTTGTTTTTTTCTGTGTTCCTGTTAGATTGTTAAGAAAGTAGCTGAATGTTGACCACAGTACTTACTAATTGTACTTAAGATTTAAGCTACTTTAGTGGCTCCTAACAAAGAAATTGTTATTTCATAGGTTAATAATGTAGGTATTGATTCTTCGGTTTTTACCAAAGATATTATGACTTCATTTTTTTCAATTCGTTAACGGAGGTATTGTCCACGTAAAATATAATCGTTTTGCTATATGAACTGCCTCGAAAGGTGTTTATTAAATAGTCAGAATTAAAAAAAAAGTCATAGATAAGGCGCATTAATTTAATATTTTATCTATTAAAATGCAAAAACAGAAAACAATAACACTGGCATACGCGTATAATGATGATTTTGACTGTTTTGTTAGATTTGAAACGCGTAACTTGTTCGACTAATCTATCGGGACTAGTTGTAGCGCAGACTTGTAGTACAGACCTAAATATTATCAGTGCCGCACACAGCTCAGGTCAATGATATTTACCTGCACAGGGGCGCCTTGATCTGTTTATAATGAAATGAGTCAACATTGCGGGTTTCGCTGCGGTCATTACTGGTTTTAACGAATATTTTACTAAAATAAAATTCAAAGTTTTTATTGTAAAAATAACAAAATTATTTTCTTTAGTATTTTAAATCATAATGAATAAATTTATCTTATTCGAATTTAGTATTGGCATAAGGAAGAAAACCGTTTAATTTCCACCTCGAGATTGGAAAAACTATACCATACATACATGAATCAAACGCGCTGGGGAGCGGCGAATTAATTACAAGCTGTCATTAAAATATTATTTGGAAGAGGTATGTTATTTCATTTACGAATAGCTTGTTTGTGAAGGAAAAATAGTTTAAATCAGAAACACATCAGACCCCTAACTTGTTTATGTTGTTAATAAAAAAGTAATTAGTTAGCTTCAATAAAAATATTCAATAAAAATACTTGAATGACGTTCAGACTTAGACATATTTAATACTCAAAGCGCGGTCATTACACAAATGTTAACGCCTGGCGCTATGCAAGTATATTCCATGCTTAAACTAACAAGCGTGCCATGTAAATTATTTTAATTCGCATTGCAATATTATAACATGATTTATATTTATGCCAGAGAGCAGTACCCATTACAAACCATGGGCGCGTCGCACGCGACGTCGTCGGTTTAAAACCACCGATTACAAATATATTATTAATCTAGATACCACATCGTCTCAAAATAGGTACTAACTATTATGTATTCTATGATACTACAGAACCGAGCGTGTCACCTTTTTCATACCCACTGAATATGAATGAAATAATTCCCGCCCCATTGACGCGACTCACTAGCTTTACAAAGTTTTTACAATTGATCGTCGCTGCACAATTATTAATTTGTATCTAGTTACGTTATTTTAGTCCTATCGAAATCGGGCAAAAATTTAGGCACGGTTTGGTGACTCCAATATAGGTAAAGCCCGCCTAGTCGTACTGCATACGACATCTAGCCTAATAATATCTGTGGTTTAAATTTTATTTCATCGTCGGTGAAACGGAACGATTTGTTGAAAATAAAACTGTAAAATTTGATTATATTTTTGCATTGCAAAATGGACACGGAATTTACATTGTCTGACAGTGATTTCTCTGTTCTTAAGCGCCAGTATGCCAGTATAAAGTAAGTCTATGTATATAAGATGCAATGTCTTTAGGGTTTCACATCCAAGAGGTACCAATGAGACTCCATAGATTTTGAATTAAAAATTCCACAAAAGTGTATCCCTCTATACTTTGATGTGTTGTCTGTCTAACCTTTGATAGGTTTTATTTGTTTGAATAGCGATTTTTTTTATCTGGTGCTTTGATAGATAGATATACTATAGGTAGGTACATTTATTCCTTCCCTTGATTTCCCTTTGAGTTGCAGTTTACTTCACTTCAAATGTAGCACAAAATACTTAAAAACGGAGGTTTGTTTACGCAGCGCTTGTTTTCCACTTAGAGCCTTTTTATTGTGGCCGTTTCCCGCCATGATATATTGTCAACGGGCCAATACAATGTAATCCCACAAATCCAGTGGCGATTGGCCTATATGTCCTCATTTCTGTTTATCGAAATCGTGACTTGGTTGTGCTAGCGTGGGAGAATTTGACCTACTGGGATGTGATCGTGTTTACGTACAAATTGTGTTTGTACGCCGCCGTTTAGAATCTTAGATTTCTGTACTTTATTTGATCATATATAGGTACAGATACCTACAGAATCATGACTTTATCCTTTACGGGGTAGACAGAGCCAAAAGTCGTAAGACTCGAAGTCGTCAGAGGCGAATAGTGGGCTTATTGATGAAGTGGACAATCAGATATTGTGACAGGTCAGGTTGCTACTTTTTCACAAATTTTTTTTTAATTTATTTTTTATTTTATTTATTTGACAATAAAAACAACATTATGTATTTACAACAGTACACTATAAACTCAAATTAAGTTTCTCAACTTACCTTAACTATACAAAAAACGGAATTATTCCCATGCACTCGAATGATTTAATGAAATCACGGGATATTATCTTGCATTTAAATTGAGGTTACACAAAATCTCAGCACAAAGTGCCGCTAAACATACAAAATAAAAAACGTTCTTCTAATCTCAAACTTTGATTTTTCTTATTTAGACTATAAATAAAGACTATAATTATTTAGACTATAAATATAAATCGCAGAAATATGAATAGTAACGAAGGATCATTGATATTCGTAAATAAGTTGTGCTAAAACAGTATTGACTTACCTTTTATGTTTCCAGTGCGCGGCTGGGCGCGCGGCATGGCAGGAGGCGGCGGCGGTATCCGTCGGCGGGGGTGCGGCGGGCGCGGGGGGTGCTGCGCGGCGCTGCTCCGTGCTCGGAGACCACCCGGGCGCCAGGAGGGACCCGAGAGCCAAGTGGCACAGGAACAACCGGGTATGTAGCTTACGAAGGCGAACGGTGAAGGTTTTAAGGCGAAACATGAAGATAGGAGGATTCAATAAAGAGGCGGCGGCAGTATCTGTTGGAGATTAAGGAGGCGCGGGGTGTGCTGGGAGGCGCTGCTCCATGCTCGGAGACCACCCGGGCTCCAGGAGGGGCCCGAGAGCCAAGTGGTATGTGACCTGCATTTGTTCCACTATAGACGAAGCTCATAAAGTTGGTCGACTAGAGATTCCACTCTCACAGAAAACTGATGTGCTGCTGCGTGTACTTTTGGTTTCTTTCTACAATCTGTTGCCGCTGTGATCAGAATCCTCTGAATGGTGGGTTAAAGTCCAAACAATACCTACTTGCAATACCTATTTAAAATAATGAGTTCAGGTGATGAGCTGGATTAACGAAACTATAATAATATTCCAGGTTCGAGATGCCTCATACGGCTCATCGTCAGAGTCAGACGGAGAGGCGGAGGGGGCGCCGGGGGAGCCCTGGGGCGTCGCCAGATTGCTGTACGCGGGCCTGGGCATCTTGGCCTTGGGTCTCGTCGTCTACTTCGTCGGCACTGGCGACAAGGTATTTAATGCCTTGTACGATTCATCGTCAGAGTTAGAAGGAGAGGCGGAGGGGGCGCCAGGGAAGCCCTGGGGTGTCGCCAGACTGCTGTATGCGGGCTTTGGCATCTTGGCCTTGGGTCTCGTAGTCTACTTCGTCGGCACTGGCGACAAAGTAAGTACATAATGTCTTGTACGGTTCAGCTATTTTATTGATACCCCGAGATAATACATTATTGGTCTCCCATCCCGTGATAACGAAAGTTGATCCCAACCATTACGAAAGTTGCGTAACTGCCACTATCACAGGCACCGCGACCCACTGCGCTACTAAGCTCCTCGCTAGTAACCTTTACCGAATGTTTCCAGGGTTTCAAAACACCAGCGTTGCGGCTGGTGGGCCCGTCACTCATCTTTGCCGGCCTGGCGTGCTGTCTGCTGCGTATCGCCTTTTGCATATTTGCCAAGCCTTGCTGCCGACGGCGGACCAATTACAAGGAGAACAGAAGGTAAGGATTTATGATTAATTGCAAATTAAAATGATAAATTCTGAATCTTTCTGAAGCATATCTAGTCTATGTGATCCGCCAAAGTTCAGTGGTTCTGTTGTTACCATCAGTTTTTCCATGTTTTGGGTTCGAAATTAATTAAATATCTTAAGATCAGACAGTTAGAAAATCTGACACCGGTCTTGGTCCCTACATGAAAAGAACCGTGTAACACTAATATACACTAAAATTGAATCTATAACAATGTAATTTGATATCAATAGGTAGGCACCTTATAATTTATATCTTCAAATTCAGATGTTTGTATGTGCACTATCTATTCTGGTATTTCAGACTGTCCGGATGCGGGGAGGGGGAGGAACTGCCGCTGGCGGGCGGCGGGGCGGGGGGGCAGCGAGCTGGCCCGGCTCAGTGTTCCCCCGCGCGCCGGCTCGACGCGTCCTCCTGCGATGTGTCCAGTCTGTCCAGCGGGGAGGAAGACGAGAGACTCAGGAGGTACCGCACAGCGTCGGCGCCCTCGCACCTCTCCGTGCCACCGTCCTCGTTGCCACAGGTAAGATTCTTATCACTATTGATTATAGAGTCCCATTTGAAACAGATTTTTTTGTAGCTATAACATGTCTCACTGCTGGGCGAAAGCCTCCCCACTCTGTTTCCATGTGTCCCTATCTCTGGTCTTTTCTATCCACTTTCTGTCGAATGCCCTAAGTTCATCCGACCATTTTGTCTTAGGCTTTCCTTGCTTTCTGTGCCCATCAGCTGGGAGCCAGGTGATAAGTATGTGAGCCCATCTTTTGGGATGCATACGGCCCACGTGACCCGCCAATTCCACTTTAGTCTAGCCGCATTCGAAACGTAAGCAAGTTCAAAAATGCCACTACAATATATGAATCAATGATGTGATGTCCTTCAGCGTGTCTAGTGTCTACCTAGACAGTCCAACCACGGGGAGACACTTGAGAAGTTTTAGAGGGACATCTTTAACATTGCACCTCTTGGTTTCCGCTTAATCCTAATCCTAACTAATATTATAAATGCGAATGTGAGTTTGTTTGTTTATTTATTTGTTTGTTACCTCTTCACGCTTCATCTACTTAATCAATCTTCTTGAAATTTCGTATACACATAGTTAGAAGTACTGAGAAGGACATAGGGTACCATTCATCCCGGGAAAAAAGCACTGTTCCCATAGGAAATTCACGCGGGCGAAGCTGCGGTGAAAAGCTAGTATAGAAATAAAAGCTTTACCTAAGCTAAGAGATGCCTTGAGGAGATTCACTATAACTCGCCAATAATACCTCCACACATTTACAATCAAAATGTTCCCAGAGCGCAACCCAGCCGAGCGCGTCCCCAGCGGCCGCGGCGCCGCAGCCGAGCCCAGCGCTCCAGCAGAGCGCGTCCCAGCCGAGCGCGATGCAGGGCGCCGCCCCCCGCCGCCCGCCGCCGCGCAACGTCTCCTTCGCCGGCGGCACCGACGGAGAACTCGTCCTCAGCCCGGCACAACTCCGCTCCTAACCCACAAGCAATAAACAGACGCAATACCCCTTTTATACGCCACCGGACGATTGAACCCAAATCGCCACATGTGATAGCGTGAACTCAGTGATTTTTTCTATTCGATAAGCTACGATCATTTGCACGTTTGGATATATTCTCGCAAGCGATATTTGTAATTAATTTAAGTATACTTTGCTAGTTTAACTTCGCCGTCTGGATGTCTCAGCATTGTGTGACAGCATATTCACAGCTACGCCAAAATGTTTGTGTATGATACTGTTGTCTCAGCGCGTATTTTCAAAATCGATTGATGAAGTGAATCAAGACTGAAATGAATTGTGATTTACGGCTGATATAATACCATCTATCTATGCAAGATAATGCTCATCTATTGGAGTCAAAATCAATAGATTAATATTCAGGTAGAGCACAAATATTTGCTACGAAGCTCGGACAGCACGAGAGTCCTACACATCAGTTCCAATATGACAGCATCGATTAAGGTTGTATCTTCCATGAAGATTCTTCCTCTACGTAAATAACAAGAAAACGTATATGGACGACACGGAATTAAAATAAAAGTGTTCATCTAATCAGATAGTACTGCCTCAGGGCTTTGTATCCATTGTCAGTTGATTGTCAGTTTCGAATGCGCAGTCAAGCGAGTATCGAGGAGCTTCCAGAACAATTTATAGTACATACCATGTTTTGCTAAATGTCGGCTATGATCTGTCTACATCTATGGGAGAAAGTTTTGAAGAAATTATAGATATTTTTGTGTTAGGTACATTATTACAAAATATTTTATAACTGAAAACGCATTTAATGATTCCATTAAATTGAAATGAACTCAAATGATGCATTTTTAAAATATATGAAACCATAAATTTAAAAATTAACACATCTGAGTATATTAAACACAAAAATATGTTATATTTCTGCATGACTATCTCCATAATATCCTATTACTCGTGTCATAAAGTAAGAATCTAACTACGTAGCGTTTTAAACTCAATGTGCTAGTTACATCCGTCTTGAGCCAACTAGTAATTTACCTGCGTTCGAGATATGGTTTATTGAATAAAACATTTTTTATTAAAAAGGAAAACCTCACACTTATTTATTTATTGTTTAATTTTATAAGATTTTTTATAGCTTTAGAATATCCGTTGCATGACGTAAATGATGGTGTGTAACTGAGACACATCACAATAAGAAAATTTGTTTTCATACATTTTTAGAAACAAAGAAAAAATATCTTTCTTTTTCAAACTTATCATGATTTAAAAAGTAAAAATAAGAATGGTAATACCTAACATTTAAGTTTATTTAATTTAAAAAATATACTTTTAAATGGCATATAAGCTACTTAGGTACCTATTTTTTCATAAAACCAAATCTTGTCGCAGTTAAAAGTAAATAGTGATTTTAATATACCTAAACATAATTGTGTTAAACTGCCTACTACTAGACGCGAATTTATATTTAAATATAAAAGACATAAAAATAGATTTATAACTGACAATAATGATTGTTAACTGATGTATAAAAATGTTATATGCGTATGAACGTTGATTTTATTTTAGTTATGTCCAACAAATTGTGAGTAGTTCTAACGCCGAGTGTTAAATTTAAAAAAAATGTACCTATGAGAAATGTCCGTATATGATTAATTAGTATAGACTATGTCTAAAAAGAGTTATTAATAAATGAAAAATGTGGAAAAAAATTGATGTGATTATAAAAAAGTATAGTGGTCGATTGTTTATTTTGCTGTCATGTAAATTTGCCGTAAAGCCATAGCCAAATCTCCAGCAACTTGGCGTATGAACTACGAATAGACACCAAAGATAAATGATATATTATACATACTTAGCTAAATACATAAAGGGTTGGTGTATAGCGTGTGATACTGTCTAACAGTATAATGTTTTTATGTGTAAGTAAATATAGAGATTTAACAATACTACATACATGTGTGTTATGCGTGCATTGTATATGGCACAAATAGTAAATACCGTTTATATATTATATATTTTAGAAATATTTGCACCTTTAGTAGTGAAATATTATAAATTATAATATATAATATATATCTGCAGATTTTAACTAGAATACGATATTTATAACATACACTTTTTGAGATAAAGTGATTGAACACGTTTCGAGTTACGTTTCTATAAGACGAAACAGACAAATCTACCTATTGTAAAAGTTTTTGATTAGTTTTTGTCAATTATACCTTTGTAATCAGATTAATGTAGTTATTTTGTATTATTTAAGTCTAAGAATGGTCAATTACTTATTGGTTATTTTTGAAATAAGGTTTTGAAATTTCGCTTCATTTTACAACCTGTCTTGATATATCAATGCACAAAATTAAAAATATAACAGAAAATATTTAACATAGAACAATGTTGACGTGTAAATACCACGATATTTAAGCCAATATAACAAAGTAACATGGAATTATGTAAACATATATTTTTTAAAACAGTCTGACATGTCAACATAAGTTCCTACAACATTTCTTGTCAACACGAAAAAAATAAGCACACAAAAATAAACACTAAATATTAAACTAAAATTCGGTAAATATTTCAAAAAATATATGTGTTATTTACAAGAGATTAAAGTAATAGTCGTACATAAATAGATGTTAAGAAAAATATGAGCTTCGTTTAGACTAACTGGCTTGTGTAACAAAGTGTTGTGTGACTAACGAAATAGATAAAATTAAATACATCGTCATCGTCATTTGTTCATCTATTTCATTTGTGAAAAAAACTTGAAACTATTTTGTATTTTGACTGTTTGTTACGGAGCGGTTTATGAATTGTTAATTTTCGCATTTGATCCAAGCGCACATGTATTGGTGACAGGGTTACTTTATTTTTGTCTATCAGCAGGCGAATTTTCATTTACCATTTCATACTGACCGTAACTATCAATGGATGGACAAATCCATTTTATGAAGGAAAATTCGTCTGCTTCTTTACATAATCTAAGATAGATGATTTTATACAAAATGTATATTAATAACACACTTCACGCTCATACCTGAGACACCAAGAAATTGATTTAAATGCTGTGAGTTACGATAGGCTATTTAAATTAGAATTGTATAATTTACTATGCAAAGATGCCATGCACCAATAAGTAATTTTAGTCACTCAAATTACGTTGCTTCTAGAGCTGAAAATGAATATCTGCATTATTTAATTTTAAACTACGCTTTACTAAACTATTTTTTACTACGCGACTATGAAACTAATATTACTAAGTTTTTGCATACGTGCTTCCATTTAAGCTTGCGTAAACGTTGCTTTTTCATGTTTCCTACATACTACTGGTAAGTTTACTTATAATAGTTTATTTGATAAGCTTAAACTTAGTTTCAGGGCCTAACGGCGCTATGCTTTGATATCAACTTTATGAAAAATCATTACACATTGGTACATAAGGCCAATCGATGGCTTTGTGTAGGTACGTGTAGGACTAAAGTTCACCAAACTTTATATGCTTAGTAAGCAATTATGTGAAAAAATTGATAAGAGATAGACAAAATAGTCTGTTTATTTTATTTTAAGCGGAAAATGCGCTAAATACCCTTTTTCTTAGTGTTGCAGCAATAATGTTGACTATCTATAGTATTGTGACCTTGAAAATAGTCACACTATCAATATGCCTATCGATAGTATCGATATATATATAGTGTGACTATTTTACAAGGTCAACTATCGATAGTCTTGCAACTACTTTTTCTCCTTGACCATTTCCCACTTTTACGTGGGGTCGGGACTAGAGTTGGGCGGTCAGTAAATACTAAATAGTATTTACTGGGTAAGAATGATAAATATGAGTATTTATCCGTTTTTACTCATTCTTACTGAGTATTTATCCAAAAGCATGAGTATAAACTTTTGTATGCAATGGAGCCCTAATTAAATACTTTATTTAAGTTTACCTTTAATTTTTAGCACTGAAAATGGATCATCAGAACAATTAATGTTCTTTTCAGGTAAAATAAAAGGTTAACTACTTAAACATTACAATTCTATTACTAGCTTACTTTTTATGAAAACGGCAAAAGCTACGCAAAAACTGTCAAAGACCAATAGTTATTCATTAAATTCTTTATACCTATTGCCTTCGGATGCATGTTGATAGGACTTATAGTTTACAAAATATGCCCATGCTACAAGAATGTTTTTTTTAATGCGAACTTTTACTATTACTGCATGGTCTTGGTAGAATTTCGTATTTAATATCACGGACAGCATTCGATTTCTGATATAGTGGTCCCAGACTTTGTGTCGACATATGTTACCATCGCCAACAAAGTTTAAAAAAAAAAATACAAAATCATTTATTCAGTAAAAACAGATTTTACATTCCAACAATCCATTCAGATTGTCCCCAAAAAGCGTTCCGCCACTTTTACGGCCATGCAGTAATAGTAAAAGTTCGTATTTAAAGAAATAAATTATTTTAGCATGGGTATATTTTGTAAACTGTAAGTCCTATCAAGTCCTTATTCACGAAAAGGCTTTAGTACCGTAGACCACATACATACGCTGCGGCAGATTATACAGAAGACTGCGGAGTATAATCAGCCATTATGCTTGGCGTTTGTGGACTACGAGAAAGCCTTCGATTCGATCGAGACCTGGGCTGTGCTACAGTTCTCTCCAACGGTCTCAAATTGACTATCGATATATAGAAGCGCTGAAGTGTTTGTATGAAAACGCCACCACATCGGTCCGTCTCCAGGATCAAGGCTCGAAACCTATCTCCGAAACTGTTCACTGCCGCTCTGGAAGATGTTTTCAAGCTTCTGGACTGGAGCTGACTCGGTATCAATATTAATGGCGAGTACATCCCTAACCTTCGATTCGCTGACGATATCGTAGTCATTGCTGAGACCTTGAAGACCTAGGCACATTGCTCGATGGCCTCTGTAGAGCCTCTCAACAAGTGGGTCTAAAAATGAACATGGACAAGACGAAAATTATGTTTAATATCCGTGTCGCACCCACTCCTCTGAAGGTTGGAGACTCTACACTCGAAGTTGTTGACAATTATGTATACCTGGGACAAACAGTTCAGTTAGTTAAGTCCAACTTTGAGAAAGAGGTCAACCGTCGAATCCAACTCGGCTGGGCAGCGTTCGGGAAGCTTCGCGATGTCTTCTAGTCCAAAATACCGCAATGTCTCAAGACTAAGGTCTTTGACCAATGTGTGTTGCCAGTAATGACATACGGAACAGAGACGTGGTCGCTTACTATGGGCCTCATAAGAAGGCTCAAGGTCACCCAAAGGGCGATGGAGCGCGCTATGCTCGGAGTTTCCCTGTGTGATCGAATCGGAAATGAGGAGATCCGTAGGAAAACTAAAGTAACCGACATAGCCCGCAGAATCGCCAAACTTAAGTGGCAGTGGGCGGGGCACATAGCTCGTAGAACAGATAGCCGTTGGGGTAGAAAAGTTCTCGAGTGGCGACCACGAACCGGAAAACGTAGTGTTGGCAGGCCTCCCACTCAGTGGACCGACGACCTGGTGACGGTCGCAGGACGCGCATGGATGCGGGCAGCGCAGGACCGGTATTGTGGAAATCCTTGGGGGAGGCCTTTGTCCAGCAGTGGACGTCTTTCGGCTGAGAGAGAGAACTCCTATCAACATACATCCAAAGGCAATATTATAGAGAATTTAATGAAGAACTTATTGGTCTTCGACAGTTTTTGCGTAGCTTTTACCGTTTTCATAAAAAATAGAAAAACCACGATTTGGGATATAAAATGGGGGAGGGAAAGGGGGGAAACAATCATTTCTCGACGTGTTTCCATATCAATATTAAAATATATGAAAGTTACATTTATGCAAGTTTTATGCTTTCTTTCGGATAGGACCATAAAATCGATTTTTTTTAGGACAAGGAGCCGTACTAAAAGTTTAACTAAACATTAAAATTCTAAATACTAGCCGCGGTACATTTATTGATCTCGTCGTTAAGTCCAGTCCTTCAATAACTATAGCGTGCACTTTCTAGGACTGGTGAGAGCCAACTGTCGTTTCCAAGTGAGGTACGTGTTGTTACAAGTAACAATGAAACCGGCCAAGTGCGAGTCGGACTCGCGCACGAAGGGTCCTATCCTATACCATTATCTATACAACATTAAAAAATATAGCAAAAAACGGCAAAAACAAAAACACGTTTGTTGTAAAATAAATTTGGGGGGCTCCCCCCCAAATTTTTTTTATTCTTTTTTTAGTATTTGTTGTTATAGCGACAACAGAAACACATCATCTGTGAAAATTTCAACTGTCAAGCTATCACAGTTCATGAGATACAGCCTGGTAACAGACAGACGGACGGACAGACGGACAGCGGAGTCTTAGTAATAGGTCCCGTTTTTACTCTTTGAGTACGGAACCCTAAAAAACACTATCCTACCACATGAGTAGTTAAAAGGGTAATCCTACAGACGATTATTGACAGAATTTGTGGATTTAGAATAAATGCATTGCAATTTTGGTACTTTTCCATTAAGTACTTATTAATTAATCACCCCAATAAGTTCTATATCCTTTATAATTTTGTAAATTCACAGTTCCAATTCAATTTATGAGACTAACTCATTAAAAAATATTTACTGTCGATTAAGGGTAAAAACTCAGTAGAAATGGGTATTTATGAGTATTTACTCATCCTTAGATAAATACTCAGTCCTTAACCCATCTCTAGTCGGGACAGTATGCTAATCTCCTCCACTGCGATCTGTCGTTTGCAACATTATTTGATACTCCCTTCCTACCCATAACTCGTTACATTAAATAATACCGTAGGTACACATTGGGTTCTTTTTCATCATCATCATCGTCAGCCTTCTACTACCCACTGCTGGGTATAAGCCTCTCTCTGTCTACGCCAAGCTTCTATATTCTGGGCCGTCGCAATCCAGTTCTTGCCAGCAATAAGTACTCCTTACATCATCGCTCGGGTTCTTTTTACTATTTTACTTTTGCATCTAAGCATTAAATTACAACTTCTGCTTGTTACCGATACCCAATTCTCATAAAATATCTGAACGTACCGGTACATTTTGGGAGTTTAGATATATGGAAAATTTGGTACCAGTAACAAGCCGTGTTTTACCTTTAAGGCACCACACGCGTACTCCTCCTACCCCCGCATCTAGCTATACCATTATAGATGTCACCATTGGTCGACGCTCACACCAATGTGAAGTTGAATCTGCTGCGGTTAGTCGACTGCTGCAGTTTGCTGCGTCGGCAGCATGCAGTTTGCTGCGTCGGCAGCATGCATTTACATGCAGCAAAATGTTGCTCGTGTGTTTGGTGCCTTAAATTCACCATTTACTAATTACCTACTTAGGGCAACCCATATTATGATAAATTATTGCAGATAGAATTAACTGTTTATAATGGTGATGATAGACAAGGACGCGAATAATAGAAAGTGCGATGTCAAAACATAGCGAATTTGTACATAGTGTTCACTAACAATAATACCTACAACCAAATATATAAAGAAAGTTTTGAAACGAGAGTGCCTGCAGTTGTTTAAATTATTTTTACTTTTACTGTAGTAGATTTTTGTTTTATTTATTTACTTATTTGAAACTTTATTGCACAAAATCAAAAAAAATATGTAGTTACAAAAGATGGACTTAACGACATATGGCATTCTCCACCAGTCCACCATAAGACCAAACAGAGAGTAGTAAGGTGGTTTATTATTTATTTATTTTTTTATTATTAGGTACCTACCTTTTAAATCTATTACGGTAAAAGCAATTTAATTGTCTTAAGTAAATTTTAAAAAATCATGACTTCTGCAAGGCACACTTAATTCAAATTATTAATGATTCGTTGAAATAAGTTGCGCTGACCAAAGTACCATAAGTTAAAAAGAATAAGTTATAGTTAATTAAGTTACCAATAGTTAAGCATGATTGAGATTATTTAACAGTTCCTTTTAAATTTGCCTTTGAAAATTAATAAAAATAATTTTAAGATTATTTTGCATATATTCTAAAAAGTGTTTTCTATCAAGTTTCAAATTAAACAATTTGACATTGCGGATGTAAAGAAGAATAAGTTGAGATTGCTTAAAATATTTTCTTTTTATAATTTGAAAAAGGCTAGCTTAGCTACGTGTGACATCGAAAACGTGTGTGTAAATTTATTTCTATTTTAAGATTGTATGTACGTACAGTCAAGTGTCAAAAGTGCCGTCAGAAGCTACAAGGCAATATGATCTTTAAGGCTAGGCAATAAGGTCTTCGAGGTATGACTGCACCTATGACTCTTGATTGTATCTAACACAAATTGGCGGTTGAGAATGATTACTGTGATTTAAATGTTGTTTAAAGTGTTAAAACGAAATTGAAGATATTTTATCTGTTTTTTATTATTATTACGTAACACGGAGTTTAGGCTCAAAAGATATTAAGAAGTATTTATAAATAGGGTTTTTTATAACGTATAATGATCGTTTGTTTTTTGTTTTGTACATATTTAATTAATGCCATACCCCGTACTGTTCATCGTTTGTATTATTTATAAGCATTGGTGCATATCATGTGTATAGGAGCAGATGATTAATCAAATAAATTAGAACATAAATAGTTGATACCTATGTTTCATTTTTAAACCGAACATCATTCATATTAAAGGTTGCTAACTAGTATCAGCCACAAGAAATCCATAGATGGGCGCATAAGGCCTTTCCTTTCCCATAGATGGTTTGGTTCACTTCATATTCGCCCCACAAAAAATCCGTGTTCGCCCTACATTTTATAACCGATTTTCTTCAAACGATATTTCATTTTTAATTTAATTCTGTTTTGTCACGGATTTAATGTTCGACTTTTATTAGTTTTAAGTATAGCAGAAATGACGAAAGAGAATATGAAAAAAGTTATGTTGGGCGAAAAAGGAAATATTACACGTGGGGCGAAAGCGAAAATTAGTAATTATTTCTCAATATTAGCTGAACTGTAAAAGTAAAGATGTAAAGGGTGTAAGTGTGGAGAATAGTAAAAATAAATGGATTTTAGTTATAACATGTTATATATTCCATTTCACAACTACGATAATATGTCTCTGAACAAATATTTACATCAATTTATTGCAAACGTTGGTAAACAATATTAAGATCACAAAATAAAATGGTGGCGCTCTTATTTAAAATAAAGCTTACGTTTAATTAGGTTTTGTTAAAAAAAAGTTTTCATATTAAGTATATCACAAATAAAAGGATACAAATAGATAGTAAAAAAAAACTTGGTTGGTCAGTACCGTATTGGAGCACAAATCTTGCAATGACCACCATTGTTCTTTTATTTCACATTTTATCAAGTAATAAACGTTGGGATACCATAAAAAACGAGTCATTTTAAAATTGTTTAACATTCACTTCAAAGTCAATACACCTCTTATTTTAAGTAGTAATGTCTTATGGAGTCTCATAAAATATACTTACAATTTTAAACAATAAAAATAACTTATCACATTCAAATAGAAATTAGAAATTAATTTAGAAAAAAGGAACTAATCGACCAAAGTTATTTGCAGACTCTTTAAATAAGTAAAATCATTTTCATGCGGAAATACACAAAATACTTTAACTGATTTCACACGTATAATATTTAAATAATAATCGGCAGGCTTAGGTTTATGGCATTTAAAAATTACACCAACAATATCGATATATTTCTTGAAAGTGTTTTATCTTATAGTTCTGGCGTCATGTTGGCAGTACTATTAATAATGAGCGATTTTCCTGACAGCTAATTAAGAAAAAAAATCTCAACTAGGAGCGTTTTATGAAAGCCGAGTAGTAATAATGGCTGAACCTATATGGTGCGCTTTTTATTGTCAACCAGAGGCAAAAAAAACACATAACAGTTTGACAGTTGCACAAATCACAACATTGATACTTTTTAGTTGTTTTTTTTACCAAGTTTTATTTTTTTTTAATGCCAATCCCGTGAATTTTCTGCTTTTTGTATGGAACTTTTTCTCTCGCCTTTTACTAAGCGCCATCTATGAAGTCATCTAGAACTTTTTTTTTTTTTTTTATTTGTGTCACGGAAAATCCCTCATTATGATATACATGCGATTATCAGTTTTTGTTATATTTGTTAAGTTGTCAGCTTGTCATTAAAAACTATTTCAAACCATTCGAAACTATCTTCACTACATACATATACATTTGTCAAAGAAACCGGAGTGAAGTTGTTAAAGCCCGACCCAAGTTTAGATTCTAATCGGGCTGTACTACCTGTTCCTGCGGATTCGTAAGAAACTTGGCTTAGGACTTTCAAATAGTCGTTTTTGCGACAGTCATTGTTACCAAAAGAACATATTCGCTTGACCACTATATACTAAACTTTCTCGCAAGCGACAAGCGCCATCTAGTTTCACAAAATAATAACAAATATGATGCTGTTGAATTTGTGAAGCGCGAAATGAAAGATTTCCATATGAAACAACTTTACAACTCTTTACATTTACACTATCTAACGGCTATCACATACATAAATACATGGACGTTGCGAGAGATCCATAAGTAGGTTTTATAAAAATATGCTATTTTATTTTTATATTTTGCTAGAACTATCTACATAGAGAAATAATATTATATTAAACTAAATAACATGAAAAGAGTTCAGACTCTTTTCTTTCGCACTATACCAGATACCGATTGAAAGATATTGCAACATCTATAATGAACTAAATGAACGAAAAAATAATGTAAATTTTCAATCTGTGTACCATAGTCACAACAAGTGTAATATACAAGGACTTTATTTATGTATGAGAATGTAAGTCTTTATATTATATATTTTTATTACAAGTGATATTATATTAATGGCACGAGGATTAGGAGTACTGGTTTATAGCTTGATTACTTAATATTAAGGCTGGATTGCACATAAATTTATAATAGTCGGCCGTTATGAAGTAAATCCTGACACATGCCTCTAGATTTGGGACACGTTCGATAAATTGTATCGATAAAATTCAAATTGACAAGTAAATGTTACCAGAGGGTTTAGTTAAAATTACTGTCAGTGTCAAAGTAAGGTGGTGAAATTTATTATAAAGTGACCCAGCCTTATTGATCGCTTAGCAATATGTGATGTGATTAGGTTGCAAAGAATTCACAATTACGGTGGATAGATTGTGTCAACATGATTTTGACAGTTAAGTAGAAACGTCAAATGTTGAATAAGTCTAAATGAGTTATGTATAAAATTATTGTTTACCTTAAAAATAATTTTACAAAAAATAGTGACCTACTGCATTCAATCCTGTCGTTGGTCCTTTCATAATTTTACATCTTTTTAACACGCTCTAGGTCGCCCAATTGTTCATTAATTTTAAAATTATACTTAGAACTGTCATTGTTAATCAAATTTCTATGAGGACCATACATAATAAATAACAAATAGGTACAATACAAAATTGACAAATCCAAAAAATAAGTGTTTATTTGCTCCAATCAAATACCCAAAAGTTACGTTCGATCTAATCTAATTTTTAAAGGTACCTATGTGCAACATCAAAATCAGAGTAGTAGTTACTTTTCGCAATATTTTCGTGTAGTAAAATAAACACGAAGAATGTATGAACATGCGGATAGATAACATCTTTTATGGTGACGTCACGTATGAACTTCCAATTCTTCTGTGTAAATCACCCGTACCTTACAATTTCAACTTTATCTCGTTTGAAATTCGTATCATTTTCGCACTTACAGCGGTCGTTTCAGCTAATATCAAATGGTCTCGACCAATCCTTTGCGTTTCGGGCGCGGCTTGTCAGTTGAGATGAACGACGTTTCCTCTGAAGAGATAGTCGGCTTCAGTGACTGTGTTGATGTACTGGGTTGGCTCTGTCAAAGAATAAGTCGAGTTATGACCCAAAAATGTTGTGTCTATTTCCGATTTCCTGGTGGACAGGGGCACATTTTTGAAGAAGTTTTGCTATTGTCCACCAGTGGCGGTCAACGACACAACTTGTGCCACTGTACACCAGTGGTTGCCAAGGGTAGGCTAGGAGGTGAGTATAAAAGAGTTAAGACACGATGTGCTGAATAACTATTGACAATACCATCGATAGTCAACAATAGTGGCTATAGTATCTCACCAGTATCGCGTCGGGCGGCGGCTGGCTGGGCGGCGCGGCACCTCTGCGGATGTCTTCTAGCGGAATGTCTTCCGAACACAACGAGCTATCGTTGCTTGCGAGACACAGTGCTGGATAACTATTGACAATACTATCGACAGTCAACACTAGTGGCTATAGTATCTCACCAGAATCGCGTCGGGCGGCGGCTGGCTGGGCGGCGCGGCACCTCTGCGGATGTCTTCTAGCGGAATGTCTTCCGAACACAACGAGCTATCGCTGTTTGTGCGAGATATACTGCTGGATAACTATTGACAATACCATCGACAGTCAACACTAGTGGCTACAGTATCTCACCAGTATCGCGTCGGGCGGCGGCTGGCTGGGCGGCGCGGCACCTCTGCGGATGTCTTCTAGCGGGATGTCTTCGGAACACAACGAGCTATCGATGCTTGTGCGAGACACACTGGCTGGATAATTGACAATACCATCGATAGTCAACACTAGCGGCTATAGTATCTCACCAGTATCGCGTCGGGCGGCGGCTGGCTGGGCGGCGCGGCACCTCTGCGGATGTCTTCTAGCGGAATGTCTTCCGAACACAACGAGCTCTCGCTTCTTGTGCGAGGCACACTGCTTGATAATTGACAATACCATCGACAGTCAACACTAGTGGCTATAGTATCTCACCAGTATCGCGTCAGGCGGAGGCTGGCTGGCGGCGGCGCGGCACCTCTGCGGATGTCTTCTAGCGGAATGTCTTCCGAACACAACGAGCTCTCGCTTCTTGTGCGAGGCACACTGCTTGATAATTGACAATACCATCGACAGTCAACACTAGTGGCTATAGTATCTCACCAGTATCGCGTCAGGCAGGAGGCTGGCTGGGCGGCGCGGCACCTCTGCGGATGTCTTCTAGCGGAATGTCTTCCGAACACAACGAGCTCTCGCTTCTTGTGCGAGGCACACTGCTTGATAATTGACAATACCATCGACAGTCAACACTAGTGGCTATAGTATCTCACCAGTATCGCGTCAGGCGGAGGCTGGCTGGGCGGCGCGGCACCTCTGCGGATGTCTTCTAGC
Organism: Ephestia elutella; assembly: GCA_018467065.1. NCBI lineage: Eukaryota > Metazoa > Arthropoda > Insecta > Lepidoptera > Pyralidae > Ephestia > Ephestia elutella. Next base: position 7,275,621 of record CM031580.1, on the reverse strand, counting down.
GGAATGTCTTCCGAACACAACGAGCTCTCGCTTCTTGTGCGAGGCACACTGCTTGATAATTGACAATACCATCGACAGTCAACACTAGTGGCTATAGTATCTCACCAGTATCGCGTCAGGCGGAGGCTGGCTGGGCGGCGCGGCACCTCTGCGGATGTCTTCTAGCGGAATGTCTTCCGAACACAACGAGCTCTCGCTTCTTGTGCGAGGCACACTGCTTGATAATTGACAATACCATCGACAGTCAACACTAGTGGCTATAGTATCTCACCAGTATCGCGTCAGGCGGAGGCTGGCTGGGCGGCGCGGCACCTCTGCGGATGTCTTCTAGCGGAATGTCTTCCGAACACAACGAGCTCTCGCTTCTTGTGCGAGGCACACTGCTTGATAATTGACAATACCATCGACAGTCAACACTAGTGGCTATAGTATCTCACCAGTATCGCGTCGGGCGGCGGCTGGCTGGGCGGCGCGGCACCTCTGCGGATGTCTTCTAGCGGGATGTCTTCGGAACACAACGAGCTCTCGCTACTTGTGCGAGACACACTGCTTAATAATTGACAATACCATCGACAGTCAACACTAGTGGCTATAGTATCTCACCAGTATCGCGTCGGGCGGCGGCTGGCTGGGCGGCGCGGTACCTCTGCGGATGTCTTCTAGCGGAATGTCTTCCGAACACAACGAGCTATCGCTGCTTGTGCGAGACACACTGCTGGATAATTGACAACACCATCGACAGTCAACACTAGTGGCTATAGTATCTCACCAGTATCGCGTCGGGCGGCGGCTGGCTGGGCGGCGCGGTACCTCTGCGGATGTCTTCTAGCGGAATGTCTTCCGAACACAACGAGCTATCGCTGCTTGTGCGAGACACACTGCTGGATAATTGACAACACCATCGACAGTCAACACTAGTGGCTATAGTATCTCACCAGTATCGCGTCGGGCGGCGGCTGGCTGGGCGGCGCGGCACCTCTGCGGATGTCTTCTAGCGGGATGTCTTCGGAACACAACGAGCTATCGCTACTTGTGCGAGACACACTGCTGGATAATTGACAACACCATCGACAGTCAACACTAGTGGCTATAGTATCTCACCAGTATCGCGTCGGGCGGCGGCTGGCTGGGCGGCGCGGCACCTCTGCGGATGTCTTCTAGCGGGATGTCTTCGGAACACAACGAGCTATCGCTACTTGTGCGAGACACACTGCTGGATAATTGACAACACCATCGACAGTCAACACTAGTGGCTATAGTATCTCACCAGTATCGCGTCGGGCGGCGGCTGGCTGGGCGGCGCGGCACCTCTGCGGATGTCTTCTAGCGGGATGTCTTCGGAACGCGCACGCGGCGAACTCTCGCGAGATGCGTGTGCGCTACTTGTGCGAGATACACTGCTGAATAACAGAAATAAACAAAACCATTGATTTGTTCCTTAAAATGAGTTGGTATGATAATAAATTGTTACAAAAACTAAACTTAAAAAAAAACTAAATTCTTTGTATCCTTAGTACTTGTCTGCGGATCCGTCACAAGGCTATCTACCATTCGAGATACAGGTATATTCCTAGTTCGATAGTGGGTTGCTGAGTGCCGTCGAGCCAATGCATTGCTGGTCTGGCTACTACACTACAATACTAAAATGTATTATTTATAAAAACTTTGTTTTTGAAACATGACAATATTTTTTTTTGTAGGTACAATACAGATAGGTACTACAAACAAATAAACAAACAATTTTTTAAATAAAAAGTTATGTCCATGAGCGACCAAGACTGTTTAATGAGTGTCTTTGGGCGCTTTTCTTAGCAGTGGTCGTTCCGAAATGCTAGTTATAGCTTTGAGATTTATAATACAATGTAATTTAATTTTGATTATTATAATGAGTTTGTGCCGGTGAAAGCTAAGTTTCAATTTGACTTTGGGACGCCCGGCAGACGTAAAAACATCAAAATTCAAAAACCTGTATTGTCTGTCGTGCAACGAGTGCACGATGATCATACCCCGTCACGTCACAGTTGACAGAAAAAATACACTACTCGAAAAGAAGCGACACTTAAGCATGTGTGCTGTAAAATCGCTTACGGCTATGTGTAGGTGACTGGACGTGTGCGGGGGTGTTCACGGGGTGCGGGACGGGGTGCCAACCTTCACCAGATGTTTATATTACGTTTTTCCTCAGGGCTGCTACGACGCGGTCTGTCACTCATGACTGATGGGCACTATAGTCAAATACTATAGAGTTTATCAACCCTAGCGTTAAAAATCCGGGTCAAGGAGTATTTTCTTTTTTCTATGGTTACCAGCCGTCGAACTCTCACGTACCTATTCTCCTATCTCAATAATTATAAGGTGTATTTGCCCCCGACTGTATACACATACAAACAAATGAATAAGCTATCTACCTTTCTCTGCTAGTAGTTCGCTCTCTATACACGACAATGCCATCTTTTAGCATGTGAGCGCTCGGCCGGCGTAGTCTGCGCTCCGTGTCGTCTCCATCGCCGCCTATTAAATAAAAATACACTTTAATTATAATCATAATCTGTAGCGGATTTAGGGGGGGGGTAGTAGTTGTGTACCTACTGTGAAGATTTCCATGTCAGTGCAAATCAAATTGAGATCAGAGTTGCTAAATAAAATAAAAGTTATTGATTGTAACAGGTACATTTGTAACAATTATTGTCGGTTTTGCTGACCCTTTTGAGCCCGAGAAAAAGAACTGGATCCGCCCTTGATCATAATAATAGTCTTTCGAATTAGCATTAAATAAGGTAGAAACAAAACGCAAATGTGCATCGGAGATAAGGTAAGTAGAAAGCCTAAATTTTAGTCATTCTAAATAGCTCGCAAAGTATTACTTAGGGATAACAATCGTGCAGTTCCGTGTTCCTGGATTTATTCTACCAGTGTACCAACAATCAAAACCGTGAGTAATACTCAGGGGTCGGCGCCGACGCTGCAGTAGGTATTAATGACTTTATTCAATGAGTAAAAACATTAGCATTGCAACGCCGATGCCGGTACCCCGGACACTTCCCCGGAGTTTCTCTCTCTTCTCCACTTGCGCTTTGGAGGCGGTAGTAACCTTAGCTTTAAGTAATTTTATGACGTCAACTAACTAAAAAACAAGTATATGACGATTTAAAAGTGCTATTTTTAGCCCATTTAAATAAATTAATTTACATTTCATTATCTGTGAGATATACATACCAGTAGATCTGCGGATGGCCGTGAAGCCGGGCCTGGTGAAGACCGGCCGGTGCCGCGGCTGCAGCGCCGGCGCCGGTATCCCGGACACTTCTAGCAGACGCCCGATTTGCGCCATTTTCTTTTGCCGGGATTTCGTACGGCCCTGTGATTTATGTTCCGGATAACAAAAAATGTTAACATGACGACTTAGGATGATATTGCCAGTTTTATTGTGTTAAAATTACGAAGAACCCTATAATTTTATAATCTCTCACAGATTAATACTTATAAATAACTAGCTTTTGTCTGCATGAATTTCCCACGCGAATAGTGCTTTTTCCCGGGATAAAAGGTACCCTATGTCCTTCTCAGTACTTCTAACTATGTGTATGCGAAATTTCAGGAAGATTGGTTCAGTTTCAGGAAGCGTGGAGAGGTAACAAACAAACTCACATTCGCATTTATAATATAAGTTAGGATTAGGATTACATAGTAATACAACACTATTTTCTCACTGACTACCTAAAATATCAGAGAACCTTGAACGTAGCAACACAACCGCACCACGCCAGAGCTAAGATTGAGACATTATGACGCTCTCATGTTCGTTTTATAGCAAAAAGGTGGGGTGTGCGTTTCATGTACTACATTGCCGACGCGTGACGTTTTGTACAATGAACTGTTTTATCGACACTCATATGACTATAGCCCCCAATACAAATTATTCAGATAAAGTTAAATTAAATAAACGCTCCGTCATACATATTTTTACATCTGTATTTTTTAACGTAATCTAATTTTAAGCTCATAAGGTAAATTCGTATGCGACATTCTAAACGAGGCCGCACTTATGACAAAAAAAATCATCACTAATTAATAATTAATTTATATAATTGGATTTATTCACACCCACATTAACTCTGCTCGACCTTAAGATTTGACTATTAGACAATGTTTTTTGAACCTTTGTACTGTATTTTATATTTATTTTATTTGTATGTGTGTATTGTATGAAGTGTACTATTGTATGTGTGTACAGCAAAGTTTAAATAAAACAAACTAACCTTGGTAAGACGTTGTTTCGCCGCCATACTTCGTATGTGGTCGTCGAATTTGAACTTGGCCCTTAGTAACACAGTCCTAGGCAACGCGCCGCTGGCCCCAACGCGAGGTTTATGGATTGTCAGGTGTAGGCACCTCGGGTCCTCTTTGTCGCCTTGGATCTGAAAATTTATTTACCTATTGCATAGAAAAAAGTAAGCCGCCACGGAACGCCCGGTATATTTCATTGCGGCACGACGCCATCATGCCATGTTACGTCACGGCATCGAGTCGATTGGAGTAACAGAAAAAATTGTTTGTTACTTATTATGACATAAAATAGTAAGTATGTAAATAGTCATACAACCATTATGTTATGTATCAAGTGATTAAAAGGACATTTCAAATAATGCCCGCGCAATTTGAGAAATGCCCAATATGAGAGGGCAATTTGATATATATGTGTTGTGTACTCGATGAAAGTCAATGTAAATACATACACATAACGGCAAGGTTACGTGCCCCACCTTCGCATGCAACTGTTCATCACAACCATACTTACTAACTAGTCACTAATCACTATAACACTCCATGCACATAGGCACCCGTCCGTACGACACGACGGTACTGAATAGACTGAGCTCCGGCACGACGACGCCTCGCTCTATGGTGGGGAGTGGGGATATGACGTAGCACGTTATATTAATACTTTGCACATACACTACAATATGTATTGTTTATCTCGACCGATTTTTTTTTTGTTGTATAACCAAGAAATTTAATCTAATGAGGGTCCAATAAATTGAATAGAATAGGTAGGTATCGGAAATTACTAAATTTTATTTGAATCGTTATTGCAATAATATATCTTATTCTTAGGCCAATCTGTATCTGTATATAAAATTGCTTGCTGACATTGCTGTAGAAACTTCAAATTTTGCATGAGGTTCGTTAGCGTAAATGAGTATTAAGAAAGGAATTTTGGAAATTGAAATGTGTGAAATGTGTGAAATGGTATGTTAAACAAAATTTACGCGGGCACATTCAACACTAACCTCCAAGTCTTGCAAGCTGCCAACCAACTTGGCAACGCCCCAGCCCAGTTTCTGTTTGTCCGGCTCCACCAGTATGATCTGTATGTTGTCGACCGCCAGAAAGCGGTGCTGCCAAGTGCCGTCCTTCTGAATTATGTCGCATGATATCAGATCTGAGTCGTCTGCAAGGGAAGGGTACTATCAAAATACTAACTAACCTACCTCTAATACTTTAAATTACATATTCTATAACTTTCTTTGTTTCAAAAGACTACCTACTTAACTTTTTTTATAACTAAACTTAACTTTTTTATAACTAAATGTAAAGGCAGAGAATATTACTTTTTAATAACTAAATGTAAAGAGAATAGGCGAATTACCCAAAAAATATGATAAATAAGCGCTTAAATAATAAGATCTAAAATGAAATTTCTAACAAATTAAATTTAGCAATGTCTACAGGTAGGCGAAGTTTTCTTTTAACAACTTAAATTTATTGATAGTTAAAATTAACAATTACAATAATTAAACTAAACTCAAGGTAAAACCTAAAACGAAAAATTAATTTAACAATTTTATAACAAATCAATTAGCAAATATGTTACCAATATACGATGCTAGCTAAGTACTAATGATAAATTAAAAAGTACGCGGTACTTACTCAAATCAAGTATGTCCCCCACTTGAACGAAAGGAGCGGGGTTAGTCAAAGGTAATTGCGTCTCTGGTTTCCCGGTCAGTTTGAGATATAGATCCCGAATTAAAAAGAAGGTTCTTATTGCACGGCGAGCTCGTTCCATCTGCAACGGAAATTAAGAATAAGGAACCTAAATTAGGATTTATTTAAATGTCACTTTATATAAATCTTCTTCTTATAGAGTGTGATGAAACCCTAGACTATTGAATCGTTCCTTAGTATAGACCAAGCCTATGATTCGCAAATCGTGACACGTTGGTGCATCGAGTGGTGCATCTTTTGACAGTTAAATTCGATAGTGATGAGACATGTAAACTTTTCAATTATTAATCATGCTGTTTTTTTTTAGATTTAATTTTGATTATAACAATATAGAAGATAAATAAAATATTTTAGGCCGATTTGCATTTCTATTTTGTGTTATGAACTTTATACATACATACATATTATCACGCCTCTTTCCCGTGGGGGTAGGTATGTATGTATGTATGAACTTTATACATTATTTTAAACTATTTACATGTAACAAATAAACTCCATATTTAAATGAATCTATTGATTATGATATATTTATGTGCGAGTGTCGGCTGTGCCAATCACTAATACATCTATCTTGTCATTTGTTTCTATCTTGTTTATGAATTTTCTACTCACGCAGAAAACAATAGGATTTGGCCTATACCATCACTATAGTATTTATAAATAGTATTATAGAATTTTCGAAACTCAATGGATGAAACTTAGTGGTGACAGAATTTTTGCCTCCTTCTAATGGCGTCTGTCATTACTTTACTACTACCGCAATCTAGACTATAAAATCTACTGGACGGATTTCGATGAAATTTAGTACCTGCTCAGACACAAAAATACCGAATAGCACATTAGTACTTTTAATCCCCAAATTCTCACGAGAGCGAAGACTTTGGGCGCAGTTAGTGTTATAAATGCGAAAGTTTGGATGTTTGGGAGTTTGAATGTTTGTTACTAAATCATGCAAAATCTACTTGTCAAATTTTTATGAAATTTGGTACACGGTTAGAAAAATACCGGTAACAGCACATAGGGTACTTTTTATCCCGAAATTCCGACGGGAGCAAATCCCCGGGAAGGGGCTAGTAAAAGAAAGAAAATCACTTTATTGACTAAATACAAACCGCGACAACGTAGACACAAAACAAAAACTAGTATATTTAGTACTACTATATTTCCTTACTTCTCCACTGGGCAGTCGTTTAGCAAACGCAATCCCTGACATGGGCGTCCGCAGTGGCGGCAGTAGTATCGCCGCGTCCATACAAAGCCACTCCACGTTCAATGGACGTTTGCTCATCTCGCAATATCTGTAACAACCAAACTCTATAACTTATTTATTTTTGGATTTTTGAGCATCTCAGATGCAATTAGTACTAAAGTACTCTTATATAGAAATTAGATATGGTGAAAAAATTCCATGCGAGCAGGACTTGAACCCGCGACCAGGTCTTTATACGATCTTGCTCTTCCAACTGAGCTATCGCATTTCAATCCTGCACATCGAAAATCTTCACTATATCCAATTTTCTATTGAAACGCATGGCATGCGTCACCATGTTTGCGTTAATAAGTTATTTGCAGGATAAGAGTCAGGTACAGTCATAAGCATTGATAAAGTCTAAAATTAAATACATATTAATGCTCGTGAAGTGACTGCGCTTCTTCTTTATATGCCTATTCATCATTGAATGTTGGCTCCTTAAATTCAGCTTTATTCTTCTTATTCTTAGCGTGTCGATTCGGCGGGTCAGATTTGTGATGACCAATATGACGCCACAGATACAGCATTATCTGTTGCATCATACAGGTGTTTTAGCGTACAGGTAGTAAGGCACGCGGCCTGTGGTGTGGCCCTAGAATAGCACCAACCCATCTCTTCCCGTGGGTGTCGTAAGAGGCGACTAAGGGATTTAAAACACCGGAGGATGGGCAGCAGCATGTTTCCGCGTACTATGCCATCACACTGCGATCGCCAACCAGCCTGCCAAGCGTGGCGATTACGGCAAAACCCTCCATGGATGAAATCCTTGGGGGAGGCCTTTGTCCAACAGTGGACGTCTTTCGGCTGAGAGAAGAAGTAAGGCACGCTGGGCAAGACAATAATTGTGCCATAATTTGGGGAGAGACATCACACAGACAGGCGGTTTTCGAGCTATAGGTATCCCCACCTGGACATATTTTCTTTGACTTGTGTCCAGAGTCTGTTTATAGACTTCCATGTCGGCCAAGGCAGACCAGATCTAGGGGGGAGGTGCTCTGATAGCGGGTTGGGTGACGCTGCTCAGCTTTATTCAGAGGTAGTCTAACAATTGTTCCATTGTTGACTCCCGTTTACTCTCTAATGTTCCTCAGCCAAAACATCACACATCTTACAGGTAGCGGCAGGAAACAAGACCCAATATGGCGTCGACTGCGCATGTAAGGTGAAAGGGTAGAATGCGCGGGAAAGCGCGGGTGCACGTTACCATTCATTCCCGTTTCCCTCCACAAACCGCACCTCAAAGGACATCTAGTTTTCGTTTCTGCGCAGTCTTGTTTCGTGCTGCTAACTATACGTGATCTACGCTTGGTTTAAAGAGTTAGGAACATTTAATAGCCATCTATCGCCCAGTACTGTGTAAAAACCTCTCTCCTCTCCTTCCCAGACTCTCGATCTCTATAGATACAGGTTATTACAAATACTTAAGACGTTCTTATAAACTTTTTGGGTTATTTACATATCAAATTAACAATTATTTTAATAAAAAAAAATTCTTTCATATTGGTCAACAAGTCTTTAATATTGGTCTTTACGGCGAAATCGGCGAACATATACTTACGCAATCCTGATGCAATTTCGAAATCATTTCACTTATGGAACATACATAATGACACTTAATAGTCTAGAACGGGCCTATACAGGATTGAAACTTCGCATTTCGCAACCTAGAATAATAAATATAGTACTTACTCGAATACTTCATGTTAAAAATTCAAGACGTGGTTTATTGCCTACTTTAAAATTGTGTGGAACTGTTTTCGAATGCATGTCATGTTGTGTGTACACGTTTTAGGTCACAATCTGGCTCAAAACCTATATAAAATATGTACTGTGTGATTTTTTGTAGATTGTGTTCTGTTGTGTATACCTAACTAAAAAGAAAAAGAAAATACGACGTCGAATGAAAGTTCAAGATGTGGTTTCCAGAGTTGCAACTTTAAAGTGGAACTGGGCTGGGCACCTGGCTAGAAGGAACGATGGAAGGTGGAGTAAAGCTGTTGCCGAGTGGTACCCCCGAAATGGAAAACGGAGTGTAGGGCATCCGGCAGCTAGATGGGTCGACATACATACATACATATTATCACGCCTTTTTCCCGTGGGGGTAGGCAGAGACTAGCGATTTCCACTTGCTACGATCCTTAGAGATCTCTTTTGCTTCCTCTACACTCATCACTCTCTTCATGGGTCGACGATGTTAAGAATATTGCTGGCAACAACTGGAGTAGGATGGCCCAGGACCAAGAAGGTTGGCGTAGACAGGAGGCCTATACCCAGCAGTGGGTCACTGAAGGATGATGATGTACTTACTCATCTTCAAACATGTCCAAAAAGATATCGTCACACTTGTAGAAGTTCCTAGCTAGAGCGGCCGCGCGGCCTCGCAGTGCGTCCGCCGCCGCTATATGCCGGCCGCCGGCAACCCCCGCCGCTCCTTGCATCGCTATCCGCACTAGAGTCACGCTTAGTTCTAATGTTACTAGGCGGACTTTTGATGCTGAAAGAAATGACAAGGGATTTTTTTTTTATATAAACTTATTTACTGTAAATTCAATATAAAGAACGTATGTTCAAACTAGTTACTGAGTTCCTATGATCACCTTTTGTCTCCATCATCAGATAAGAGCCATAACATTTATAACATATTGTATGAGCGCTTAAAATTTTAATTTAACTACAATAATAGCGTTAAAATGCAGATATAAACTATTTAGGCTTTAGTTGAGTATCTAAAAAGGAAAATCGTAACAAAAAAAAAAACAATTAAAATCGTGTATCGATAAGGCAATAATGACGCAAAGCATATTATGCTATCTCACTCACTTCTACTGATTAAAGTGAATATCACATCATGTTTCTCGCTCAGGTAAACGAGACTGAGCGAGAAAGAGCGAATAAGCGCATCAATAATGCCAAGTGTAATCACGGCTTTTAGTCACAAAACATTAAAAAGAAATAAAAATTAAGTACCTGGTCTACAACTCAAGTTGGCAATCGTCATCAACTTGGCAATGAGCAAAGCATTGAAACTGTGCATGTATCGCCTGGCCGATGGCGGCGTCGGTTGTTGTTCGTCGCCGCTAGGGGGCGCCGCTGTCTGTGCACTAGAACTACTTGTAGCGACTGATATCTCTGATTCCGGACATAAGAGGGTGTCCAACAACTCCGTATTTACACCTGAGACAAAATAAAACTATATTAAAAATGAAGAAAAAACTACATTGGTAAATTTATGTAAATTGTAAAAAAAAACTACTATTGATTAAAATGTTTCCTCATATTGTCGTATTTGTTTATTTATTTTTACATTGCTTTGCGACTTGAAGTCGTAACCATTATGTGAATGTGAAACAAGTAAATGAATTTTTGGTTATGATAATGGTGTCATTTCACCAGCTCATGCACGTAAATTAGAGCGAATAATTTTTCGCATTTAAATGAAATTAGAAACGCTATTTGCGTGTTGACTACATAACACGCGAACGTTTCTAATTTCATTTCAATATGAAAATTATTTGCTCTTTAAATTCAAAATTTTACATATGTTATTGGTTCAAGGGATTTGACACTAAAAATGATATCTTACCCACTAACATCCAAGGCAAGCAAAGAAATAGAAAACAGTAATTAGTAAAGACACAGAACGAAATTTAATTGCAAAACATTGTAATATTCTAGTCCTATTGTAATAAAAACTTACCTTTATTATTAATCAATGCAAACAACAAACACAGAGCGAACAACGCCTTGTAGTCATTTTCGGTGCAGTCCAAAGAATCTAAAATAGTTTTCAAAAACGGCCTCTTCTCAATTTCTCTATTTTCTTTTTCTATAATACTTTCTAATGATATAACTCTGTCTACGTTAGGTGGTGTCACACCAAGTAACTTTTGTTTCTCTTCATCCGTTATATTATTCAACTCTGACATTTTACTCGAACTGGATTCAATTCCAGAGTCGGGTAACGGAGAATCGGGCATATTTTCCTTAGGTGACATAATCCCGCTCTTGACAGAGTGAATTTGAGTTACTAAATCTTCAGTAGAATCGTTTGCAACACTAGATGACTCACTAATGTGAGATGTGGACGGCAGTGAAGTCGATACCAACTCTGGATCGAGATCGCAACTCGAATGATCCGTATCTTTATCTTCGTACCCAAATGCTTTAGCACCGCTAAATTCTGGCGTCGTATAATCCCTTTCATGCCCTGAAGAATTCTCTAAAGCCTTCTCCAAACTCAACTGTGGCTTAGAAAACTCAAGTTTGACACTCGATTTGGCATTACTTATGTACATTTCTAGAATCTTCGTAGCACCGTCGGCGAATACTGATAAATCTGACTGTAATATTATCCACGCTAGAGCATGAACTATCGGACCATGTGTGATTATTAAGAATACTTGTGATAGTAAAAATAATGACACAACACAAGATACTGATGGCTTATCTTCCTCTGATTCCATTGCTCTTGGAAAATTAATTCTACCAGGGGATACGTCAGTACTTTTCCCTTTTAATATAGCTTCTAGATTACGCGTTATGACTTCTATGCTTTGTATGTGGTCTCTGTTATATGGGGACGGCCTTAAAGATTCTGATGTCAAAGAATAAATGTACAGAGGTACAAAAAGTTTGTGCAATAAATGCTCGGTGAGAACGTCGTTTAGGTCGGGAATGTTGAGGCATAATATGTCGTTTATGTAGTGCAAATGGTCAAGATGCTCGGCTACTAAGTCGTCAAGCTTTTGCTGGGACTGGTGACTGAAAAAACATAATGATTAAAAATTTGCTGTTATTGTTAAAAGAAAAATTCCATTTAAGCGTAAACTGTACGTTGTTTAAGGTACCCATGCAAAAAATAAAGTAATTAAATAAATATTTAGTTCAAAACCCCCTTGATTTATATTCTGCTTAAAAATAGATTTTGTGACTAAAAACGGAATGGAATATTTCTACTGAATGTCCTGTATTTTCAAAGACTAATTACGACCAATTACTACAATAAAGAAGTTACCTATACAATTGTATGAATCATTACTTACTCGGCGTCATTTCTTACACACGCATCGAGCTCCAAAATATGTTTTCCGATGAACCAGACCAGGTTGCTAAAGTACGGAGCTGCAGTTCTGAAAATTACATTGTTAATCATACAATTGTTACACTAACATCTGCTTGATTCAACGATAAGGCGAGAAAAAAAAAACTTGTTTAAATCACTCCTTATATTTCTTTAGTGATTCGAACACGAAAAATATCATGTGATTTTACGAGTTACTAATGAATATAAGATGTTTGTCAAGTCATAACCATTTTTTTGTATCTCCATGAAATTGACACGGGTATAGTATGTGTATCTCTCTCTCCGGTCGGTCCTTCATGGCTGAAGATCGTGGTCATGGTGGGATGAAATTCTGGAACGGACAAACTGACTCCAACGGCTCCTATCGGCTGCGATGTTAGCGACAGTGTAGAATTTCTGTGTGTCTCTATTCTTTATTTGGTCAGACAATCTAGTTGGTGAGCGGCCTCTGGGTCTTTTCCCCTCTGTGTTCCCAACGATAATCAGCTTTTCTAGGCTGTCGTCTCCGCGTCTCATGTGTGTCAGTATGTGTATAGTATGCTATACACATACTGACACACATGTGTATAGTATGCTATACACACACTATACACATATATTACTTTGATAATAAAATACCCTGCACGTTTTTTTATCTCGAATCCCAAGAAAATATAAGAAGGAACTAGCCGCGCCTGGGGGCTTCGCTCCCGTGAGAATTTCGGGATAAAAAGTACCCTAGTGCTTTTCCCCGATAATTTTCTACCCGTATACAAAATTTCATCTAAATCCGTCTAGTAGATTTCGCGTGATTGAGTAACAAACATTCTCATATAACTCAAAGGTGACTGACTGACTGACATAGTGATCTATCAATGCACAGCCCAAACCACTGGACGGATCGGGCTGAAATTTGGCATGCAGGTAGATGTTATGACGTAGACATCCGCTAAGAAAGGATTAACGCGAGCGACGCCGCGGGCAAAAGCTAGTAAACTCAAAAAACTCACATTAGAAGGAAGTAGATTTTATCCATCAAGGCCAAACACATGAACATGAATGGAAATCTTAAAAAAGAATGACTCAAGTACAGTCACAAGCAATTATAAGTTTTAGTTTCTCTTTCCATGTTATTTGTTTACATGTTATTGCTTGTAACCCCACTACTTATACATGTGTAGCATTGCAAATACACACTACCACTAGGTGATTGAGGTCCTTACCTACATACATACATACATAGAATCACGTCTTTATCCCTTACAGGGGTAGACAGAGCCAAGAGTCGTGATACTCGAAGGCCACGCTTAGCTGAATAGTGGGCTCTCTGATGGAATGGAGATTCAGGTATAGTGACAGGTTGCTAGCCCATCGCCTATGAGTGGAGGAAACCCCAGTGTAAAGCCCTTTCCCTTGATTGACTTCTACAATCTGCGCGGGAAGAGAAGCCGCTGGTCCTTACCTGTCTCTTATAAACCGCAACATACTGGCGTCCTGCACTCTGTAGACATTTAGTGTGAGAGTTCTGACGGCGATCCGAACCATAGACTCCGAGTGGTTGAAGAACTTGATTGCTTCTGTGTATAGGGGGAAGTCTTTTGTGTGCTGAAAAGTTGTTGGATATATTAGAACTGGATAGGTACTAGATTGTTTAGAATGAAGCAGTATGTAAAAATATTAATATTGTAAGTCCATATGGATATAGGATTTTTTTATTTGGAACTAGCTTTTGCCACGGGAACAGCGATTTTCCCAGGATGAAAGTTACCCTATATCCTTCTCCGTACTACTAACTATGTGATGCAAAATTTCAGGAAGATTGGTTCAGTAGATGAAGCGTGAAGAGGTAACAAACAAACAAACTCACTTTCGCATTTATAATACTAGTAGTTCGCCGCGAACTCAGACCTCGCGATTATTACTATTTTTCTAACATAATTCAGTTCCCTAAATAAAATCTAGATGGCGTTATCCAAAGTTAAAACACGCTATGGTTTCGTTTGCTAGATAATCGCGGACGTTTTTATTAATATTTCAAAAACTACTGAACCGATTTTGATGCCCAACGAACTTGAAAATTCTATTGATATTTCCTACATGCCTACCAAATTTCATCAAAATCGGACCATCGGTTCGGCAGTTATCGCGGTACAAACATACATACATACAAACAATGTGTTTCGCCCCCAACTCGATTTAGAGACCTTCGCTCGCTTCGCTCGCTCGGTCAACTAGTCGTTCGCTGCGAACGTAGACCTCGCGACTATTAAAATACAATATTTATTTTCGCAAAAAATTAAATATCTCAAAAACGGCTGAACCGATTTTGATGCCCAACGAACTTGAAAATTCTATTAACCATCCCTACATATATTCCAGCTTTCATCAAAATCGGAACAACGGTTCGAGAGTTATCGCGGAACAAACATACATACATACATACATACAAACAATGTGTTTTTCGCTCCAACTTGAATTATAGCCCTCGCTCGCTTCGCTCGCTCGGTCAATTAGTTAGGATTAGTATAGACATACTAATTGGATACCAATTTTAATTTAAAAATAATGCAAAATCCAGAAAACTTTCCTTCTGATTGTATAGATGTATCACTGCCAATCATATAAGTAGTTTTATTCATCACCAGCACACCCCAGGGCTTTGCTTCCACAGAAATTTTAGAATAAAAAGAACGCTATTATGTTTTTCTCGGTATTTTTCTACCCATGTACAAAATTTTATCAAAATCCGCCCAGTATATTTTGACAATCACTCAAAATCTACTGGGCGGATTTTGATGAGTAACAAACATACTTACTCACATACTTTCGCATTTATAATAGGATATGAATATGTTGGATTATAGTAGGATTATGATACAAATTGTTCATAATCCAATCTTATCTGACTAAACATGTAAGCCAGCTGACAATAGAGCCAAGCTGCAAGAAAAAGTATTTGAATTAAAGATTTACTTGGCCAATGAATGTTTAAGTTTTACAAGCATGAATAATGTAACAGCATTCATACACAAAAGTGCTTGAAAAACTGAAACAATGCTCACCTTTTTTTTTAAACCAGTCTTGTTACAGGTTAAAAACAGCTGTTTCAATAATAAGTCAATCAATACCTATTCTAAGTATAAAGGTATATTGCAATTAAGAACTTTACAAACCTCATTATAAAAGAAGTGAATTGTATGATTGTTCAACTTCAAACTCAGTGTCTTCAGAAACGATATGTAGTAAGCCATTACCTCTTCATCGGAGAAGTCAAATTTATGTACTATTATTGAATTCACATGGTTGTTACTGAGCAAATAATCTGAAAATACATATTTTTAACGTCTTTATCACATACGGAATAAACAAAAGCTTCAGAAATTAAACTTAGAGAAAAAATTTTGGTGTTTTCCTACCACCTACTATTTTAGTTTAAGTTACATGAATAGATGACTCTTCTCATAGAAAAGGAATTAACTTTATTTTGTTAAGAATAGTTAGTTATAGGTAATAATTGTAGGTACTTAAATATAATGGAACAAATCTTTGGCATCTTAACGCTATGCTGGACAGTAAACTGCTGGACAGTAAACAGCTATAGCAATTATAACAATTAAAATTCTTTTGTGTTTAGTATAGGTCCCTAAGTGTTTATATTTAGCACTTACACAGAGATGTTTCATTTCTGATGTTCTCAAATAGGATATTTAGTGTTTGCAGTAATTGAACACACACATACGATGAGCCACCACATTTCTGCCTCATGATCTTCAGGAAATAAGACAGCATGTTCTTTTCCAAGAAGAAACTGAAAAGGTTTTTGTTTACAAAATATGTCACACATTAAATTTATTGAGTATATACTAGCTTTTGCCCGCGGCTTTGCCTGCGTGAATTTCCCACGGGGACTGTGCTTTTTCCCGGGATGAAAGGTACCCTATGTCCTTCTCCGTACTTCCAGCTATGTGTATGCAAAATTTCAGGAAGATTGGTTCAGTAGATAAAGCATGAAGAGGTAACAAACTAATAAACTTACTTTCGCATTTATAATAATAGTTAGGATTTAAACAAAGTCGAGAAAGAACCAAACCACTTATTGCAACAACAAGGATAACAAACACTTATATCTATATCAAGGACATATTATTATATTCCAATTACCTATAAATCTAAATACCTAGATGTTGAATATTGATACTTACTCGAAAACTGAGCTGTCGTTTTGATCTCCCCATATCAAAATTTCTGCTATACATCGCAAAGACTCTACCAAGGTGCCTCTATTACTTTCAGAAACAGTCGTGTTCTTACACAGGATATTATGTAAATATTTCAATCTCTCAAGGGAATGAGGGTTTTTTGGACGACCCCATCCTGCTCCAAACCAACTCCGGCTCCGAAACATGGTGCTTGTTAATTTCTATGATGACTAATCAACAGAAACTGGGCATTTTAGTATATTTTTCTTGTTTTATTGACGTCGTCACACTCAATTAGCACTTCGTAATACAATACAAGGAACGGTTGAAATGATTTTCGCCATTATCAAAGAAAATAATTTCGTGTGTTAATATTTTTGAATTTTTTGTTATTGCTTTATTCTTCTTTTTATTAATAATAATTTGTTAGAAATTATAACTGGTTTTATTTTTGCTCGATATCACCAACACCTGCGATTTTGACTTTTGTTTGATTGATATCTAGGAGTCAACTACTGAGTGACACTGACAATGACTTTGACGTCTTTCTTGACAGTCGCAAAACGTTTTGTTTCCCTTTGAACGGAACTAATAAGTTTTAGGTGAAAAAGCGTTTTATTAATCCAGCCGCTGTACGAAGTTCTTAACTCGTCGGGTCAGTGGTAAATTCACCAAACTGAAAATATTGAATTTTTGAGGAGAGGGCAATGAAGTGAAAAAAAAAATTGTAAATCAGGTTTTAAATATACGTTTTCAAGTTTGTTATTTTCAGAAATCTTAATAATGTATCTATACTGGTCGCAATCACCACCATTCTCTTGCAGAGAATGGTGGTGATTGCGACCGGTGTGCGTGGAGCGTGTGCATGCAACAAGTGCTTTCGTGCTTGAAGACAATGATCTCTGTGACCGGCAATTTCGCCAGCGCCGATCTAAAGGAGATATTCTTGTGTAGGTACGCTATGCATCTCTGGGGTGAGGCCCTCGAAAAATATAGTACGAGGGGGTTTGAAAAGTTCCTAGCCTGACCAAGAAAACGTAAGAAATTAGGGTCAGAATTATTTTTAGTTTTCGACGTAGTCACCACCTAATTCAACAAACTTCCTCAAACCGTCTTGTAACTTGATTTTGAATTAAAAAAAAATGATTCCTCGAGCCCCTGAAAATTCTCGTCTTCGACAGCTATCACCCTCTCTTTGGTCAAAAATTTTGAGCCACAATAATATTTTTTTGAATTAGGAAACAGATAAAGGTCCGACAATGATATATCAGGTCAGGAGAATGGAACAACAATTCAAAGCCACAATTGTGAATTTCGGCCATCGTTTCTGCGAAAGTGTGAACCCCGCCAATGTCTTGACGCTTTGCTTTTATTTCTTCCACCAAACGTCATAAAAGTTTGCAGTAATAACTGTTATTTATTGTTTCACCTTTTGGTAAATAATCAATAAACATTATTCCTTTGACGTCCCAGAAAACTGAAGCCATAACTTTATTGGTCCAAAAATTACCTTAGCCTTCTTTAGAGTAGGTGACCCAGACGTATTTCATTGAATCGACTGTTATTTTGGTTCTAGTACCTATATGGTGATGAACCCAGCTTTCATTAATTGCAACAAATCGAGCCAAAAAAATTCAGTGACTACTTCAAACAATCCCAAACAGTGGCGTGAAATTGTGAATTAAACAAGTTTCTGTTCAACTCAAATCGGTCTTGTGACCCATGGGGCAGAAATTTTATGAAATCGCAGTTTTTCAATATTTGATGATTTGTATTCAATCATAAGTAGGCTTATAATCTCAGCTATCATATTTAGAGCCATTTTTGATTACTTAGTATCAAATCACATATTTTTTCTATGTTTTATTGAGTGGTTGATGAAAACGGCCTTCCGCTTCTAGGGTCATCTTCAATATTTTGCCAGCTCCGTTAGTATATAGCTATACACTTTTTGATGCTTGAATGTGAATTGGCAGACTCCCCTGATGTACCCAATATATATTGATTTATATATTTTAGAGTAAACCCCTTTTCATGAAGTTACTTATTCACAGCTTTGTGTTAATCTTTACCCACAATTGAAATTACCGTCAGATCACTTCAAACAATAATTTATAAAAAAAATGTTTTTAGCCGTATCGCTATGAAACATTACACTTTATATAATGATTAAATAAGCTATCTAATGAAGGTAGTTACATAAAATACCAACGATTCTTTCTATGTCAGGCTACGAACTTTTCAAACGTCCCTCGTAATTCACTCGCTGTGATGATTGGCGAGTTTACCTCTTTTCTGTACTTAAAAATCCCTTCTCTCCTGCATACCTTAAAAGTAAATTTCATTACGTTTCCGAATCCCAAAGCCGCGAGCTTCGTTCTAGTCACACTTTACGTCTTCAGATTCCCCATATTAGGACGGACTTTATGTCTAAATCTTTCACATTTCAGGCTATACGACTCTGGAACACCTTACCCGACGATATCCGTAACATTTCGACTAAACCCTTTTTCAAAAAACAAATTCGTTCGCTGTTTCTTAAGGAAATTTCAACGCAGCAGAAGTAACCATCTATGTTCTTTTATATTTGTGTATATATATATATATATATATATATATATATATATATATATATATATATGTATGTAGTATGTATTTTATTATATTTAAATATGTATGTTTATTTGCTTTCATATTTTATGTAGTATATTTGTGATACCTATTTATACAAATTTTAGTCACTTTGTGCACCTAGACATATTTATTTCTGTTTATCCCGAAGGTTGACTGGTAGAGAATGCTGTTAGCATTAAGTCCGCCTTTTATACCATTTTTGATTTAATAAAGTTTTAAATAAATAAATAAATACCTCTGACCCGACGTTATCTTTTCCATGATCAAGCCCAAATTCAGATTATGGAAATTGCTCTAGGGTAAATTGATGAGGAACGCAGGGGTCTAAAACAGCCACATTGATAAACAGAAGATCCATTTCTCATTTCCTAAAAATTTTAAACTGAAACGGAGAAGCCTAAAAGATTTTTTCTATTGTTGTATGTCTGTCTGTATGTTTGTAGGTACGCGCATCACGCAAAAACTACTGGACGATACTTGATGCGGTTTTAAGTTGTATTGTTTTAGGTATACATAGGTACCTACTTTACTTAATTCTGGCGTACCAATCTAGGTTTCATCTTAAACGCCGCTACGTAGTACTTATATTAATTCTGTGACGCCGCTTACAACCTGAGATACTATTGATGGAAAATGACGCGCGGACAAAGTCGCGGGCAGAAACAGTTAGTACTAATGCAAACGTTTTTGAAAACTCCTAATAGGTACTACCTATGGGTATACATACAGACATGTCGGTTTTTTGATAGATCTATAAGTGTAGGCAAAATAATTTATTTACTTACGTACATATATAAATAGTATTTATTTTGAAATAGTAACCTAACATAATAATGAATTTCCCTTATGAAATATTATTAAGTACAATAGGTAAGATTTAAGAGAAAAATTGTGTCCACAATTTGTTTTATATAATAGGGTAATATTAGTTAGGTGTAACTGGCCGCTTTCAGTAACTAGCCAATATTTGCTTTACAAGTTGAAAATAAGTAAACTACTGAAGGTACGCCCTCTATGATCTTTGCAATAATTACTTAGTCAATTGGCTATCATAATAGTTCATACTTTACCACTATAGACTATAGCGGCAAGTTTCGCGGCTTTCTTGACAGTTGGTCTCGACAAGCAAGGTTGAAGTATTTGCTAAGCGACAAGATTCTAAAAAACAAAAATTTGTTTTCATTTCAAGCTGCTGGGTTTGATTGTGGTGTTGTTTGAATGGTAAGTGACATGTTTTTAATGCATTTATTATTTAAAATCGGTCTAATACTGGTTAGGTGGGGTGGCTAGTTGTATTTATTCGTTTTTCAATAACTAGCCACCTAATAGCCAATTATTAACAAATTTATTTAATCGTATGGCGTTTACCACATTCACTCACTATAATGTAACAATCAAAAAAAAAGAAAAAGTATTATAGATCCACATTCAGGGTCCCGAGCCACGAGATTATGTCGGGTGTTAGTTTATACAGATCTTCTGGAGGGCCTGGGTACGAATGCCGGGGGCATCGCTGTATGATGTGCTCCATGGTCTGAGCCTCCTCGCCGCAGTCGCAGAGAGCGGAGTGACGAAATGACGGAACCCTATAAATACTATACTTAAATAGTTAAATAAATTGTACATAAATAGTTCATAAGATAACGATTCCGTCAAAATATTTTCATCAAAATTCTCTTAAGGGAAACATTTACTGGCATAGGTGGCCAAATGACTGGCCAGCTAATAAATCATTTGTTTTTGATATAAAGAAAAAAAAAATTCTACGAACTTTGTGATTTTACAATAAAACACACAAAACGTGGATTCCCGAGAAAAAAAAAAGATATTCAATTATGCGTTCAGAAATTTTTATAGGAAAACTCAAGACCACATCAACCAGAGATCATTTTGTTGTTGATATTGATCTCTTATATTTTAAGTTAGAAATATATATTTTATATAAGTAGTTTTTAAATGTTTTGCTTTTATAGAATGTTTATTTAGTTGACATTACGAATGGTCCAATAATTCATTAATACCTAGTTGTTTAACTAGTTTTAAAAGTAACTTGGTGAAGTTTTTTCATGTTTCCACTTACTGAATTCATTAATGCCGTTTACTAAATTTCATGGCCAGTTAATAGTTATTAGAATAAAAATAAAAATATCAAATGTGGCTTTGTTTTGATGACAAGCGATGTATACATATAGTCTGTAATATAGTTTATACCAACAACCTATCAAAAAAAAAAATTATATAAGGTATATATGAGTAGGTACAAAAGTACCATTGCCTGCCTCAAATTCACCAATGTCCTTAAATGGCCAGTTATTGGTGGGTTTACCCTATGTAAATATTAAATTAGGTAAGTACAGTCGACCGCACCTCAAGTTACCCTGCATGATCTCTTATGCCGCGGCCGCAGAGTCGAATTTGCAATGAATTTGAGTAGGTTGATGTGCTGTTGACTGTACCTATCTACTGTTCAGTTCATTATTTCAGAGCAATTTAATATTATTTAAATTTTTCTTTCCCACAAAAACTGTTTGAAAGTTGTGATATTTCTCCATTCAAACCGTAAAATAAGTAAATTTCAAAAAGTTCTACCTTTGAGGATACAAAAAAAATAAAAAAAATTGTAAATTAGAGTTAAGATTTCGCTGGGAGTGATTAAGGGAAAAGAAAACAGCCAATTAAAAAAATACTTTATTATTAGTCCTTCATATTTTTGTGTAAAAGGTAAAATATCTACTTACATTTTAAAAGAAAAAGAAATACAGACAGTTTGATTCGATATCTACTTTTACTCGTAAACCTTCGCGTTGCATTATTAATCGAAGGTACTTGAAATACTCTTACTTTACGTAGGTACCATTTTATTTCTCGGGCGTTTTGGTCTTATTACCAAGGTCTCGAACGTTTCGGACTAATCAGTCTCTCGGTGACTTCTTTGTAACGAGACTAAAACGTCCGAGAAATATACGTATACCTTTTTATTTCTCGGACGTTTCGGTACATACCTACGCTTTTTACTTCATTGCTGTTCTTCTTATATTCAATAGGTACCTACGTACATTTTTTATCAAATCAGTAGTATATAATAAATCTTATATAATATTTATAAAAGTAAGAAAAAGTATCTTTATTTTTTCTAAATTACCTACATCGATCTCACATTCTTTTTGTGACTAAGCATTACTATAGCCACTTTCAAAATAAAATTATATGTTTTAGCAATGCTATACCTATTATGTACTACCTGTTAAAATTATCGCTGTAGGTAAAAATGTCTAACCTGTGAGTAAAATTAATATTCTGTGACTTTTGAATTGTAATTTATTAGTGGTATTTAGAGTAGACTTTAATTTGCCAAAAAATGGCTACGAATAAAAAGGGAAATATTATTTATTACGCAGGTGTATAAAAAAAAAAATCATTGTGATAAATTTCACATCGGAATATTTTATAGGTACTGCTTAGGATCGGTACTTTGAATAATATTTACCATTTATTATTACCTACTAAAAGTTTGTCAACATCTCTTTGTAAGTTTCTAGTAATTTTTATTTATGATATTTCTGAAATGAATAGAAAATT
Source organism: Ephestia elutella (assembly GCA_018467065.1). NCBI lineage: Eukaryota > Metazoa > Arthropoda > Insecta > Lepidoptera > Pyralidae > Ephestia > Ephestia elutella. Next base: position 7,252,886 of record CM031580.1, on the reverse strand, counting down.
AATAACTAGGATATTAATAAGTTATTTACATAAATACTTCCACAATTAAGTGGGAGGATTATGTTACCTAATAAAAATATTCCTATTATTATATATTTTTAATTAATTACTATTGTCTGGACGGAAACGTCGTTATTTTATACACATCATTTTGTACCTAGGTAATAAAGCTTAAATTAAGTTAAAATAAATTAATAATTAGAATAAATATTAATAATTTATTACACTACACTGAAGGATTTACTGACTGAAAATAATAAATAAATTTCTAATCAATTATAATAATCACTGCGCCTACTTATTTCTAAAATTCCACGAATTATCTTAATTCTATCTAAGGCATTCGAGTGATCATCGACAAGGTGTAAAAGGGCAAAATATTAACTAAGTATTTAATCACATTTTTATCAAAGCAAGTTATCTTGTATCTTCTACGCATTTTAAAAGTATGACTAACATGCAATATTTAAAAAAAAAACATTTCTATTTAGTTTTAAATTAAGCCACATGTCGTTTAATAGGTACATATAATTTATATTTTACATAGACTTATGGTTACAAGAAATAATTAGTAGGTAGTATTAAAAATAAATTCGATCGTCTTATCGTATCAAATGTTCATCGGTCGTTCATTTTCCTTTTTCACTTTTTACAATATTGCTATGACCCCAAAAAGTACAGTGAGCATTAGGCAAATATCAAAATTGATCCCTTGACAGCATTTCTTCTAAAATTCTTAGAGTCATAAGCTCGATACGAGCCAGTTATTCGATTCCTATTTAAAACCGTGCAACATTTTAGGGGTAGAAATTTTGAAGAGCATCGGAATATATCGAGTTGTATGTGTCTCTCAAGACATAAACACTATCGTTAGGTTTCCCGTTGAATACATATGGGCCCTTCAGGTTCGTTACTTTAGAATTATTGGGCGATGGTTTAGGTTTTGGCTTCGAATATGACGGAGCGTTGTAGCTTGGTCGAGGGGGAGACGGCATCATTGGTTGAGGACCTCCGTAACCGAAGTCAACTGGAGACATCTGAGGTACCTGAGGGTAACCGGCGCCATTCCATTGGTAGACTCCTGTGGGTTTTCCATTTGAAACAAAGTCCAATGGCAAGTTGATGAATGGGTCAGCGGCTGGGGGCAGCATAGGTGCCATTGGTGGACCGATATTCGGAGGCTGAGAAACATATCCTAGTCCTGGCACGAACATGTAAGGGGTGGGAGGTAATCTAATGTAGAAAATTGGTGAATTGTCGTACTGCAGGGAATTAATGTTATCATTGGCGAAACTACCTCCGTTTTTCTTCTTATTCTGTTGTCTACGCCTCGACGGGAGCGTACGTGATAGGTCTTCCTCATCGAAGTTATCATCATTTACTGCGAAAGTTACATCGTCATCGTCATCTTCGGCGTAATCTAACCCTGAGGAGAGGAAAGAGGGGAAGTATCCAAAGAGATTGAGGGCTTTGTTTTTTCTGTTTGACGGTGCTGGGGGTAATGTAGTGATTTCTTCTTTGAAGTCGTCTTCGAGTTTGCTTTGGCGCTTGGTCGTTTCTTCATGCAAGGCGGCTGCGCGTGACCTTCTAGAATTTGGAGCACTGTTGACGTGGCAGATCATCACGAGCAGAGCCAAAGCGAGGAAAATGCTGCTTGAGTATTCCATATTGCTTCCTGGAAAGAGGAAAAAGGTTACCTTTAATGATTTTTATATCTTTAGACACATTTTAACACTATGTAGAATTTCATTATCTGCATAATTTGTATCTAATTAAAAATAAGCAGTTTAACCAAAAAAGTTATTACTTAGAATGCCTTTTTAAAGTACAAGATATGAAACATCCTACACATTTATCTTCCTGATTTATAATAACGACATCAGAACCTTTAGTGGCAAACCAGGTGTTGTAATTTCTAATTAAAATTTATCCGACTACATCGCAAGTAATCTCGGATGATAACTGACGTAAACCGCCGGTTGCGGATACGATGCCAGCTGGAATCATCTAAAGCAATTTGCGATTAAAAGACATGCATTTACCATATATGTTTTAACATTTATAATAAACTCGCTGCTTTCGTAGACTGGTAGGTATAAATCTCATGTTCATTTCGTTATATTCCAAATTATGTCTGAACAAAGGCCTACCAAATTTTATATAAATCTATGTAGATTTTACGTAAAGTCTATACAGTAGCAGAGCAGAGCAGCCCTCTTTATAGTGTCCATCACGCACGTGTTAGCACAGAATTAATATAAGTACTACGTACAGAAAGGAAACTCCGTGCCCCTCCTGCAATATGGCACCCCCCGCACTTCTGCCGCGTTCTTGTGTATATTGGGACGCTATGACTATGAGAACGCACACATTGACGTGTTACTGACGTGTTCACGGATATACAGTTTCATTATTGTGGTAGTAGTAGGTATATTTGATGCCCCGTTTCTATGAAGCGCCCGCCCTGTGGTGTTAGCTAAGTAAACTTACAATACACACGAAAAGCGTATTATACGGTATCGGCGTTTGACTTTTTTCAAGATGTCTGAAGGCATCTGACAAGACTACACGACCATCGTCACCTAGCGGCAGCCGTTCCACGCTACTTTCATCCTTAAAACTATAGGCATAAACTTTTGCGATTATAAGTATAAAATAAGATTTATAACAATACATATCCTGGCAGTAAATATCTGTCTGTGGAGATGATTAACTGGTTGAGCTTCATTAAGTGTTGTCTCGTTTTCTCATATTAATGAGCCACAAGATATTATATTTATTTCTTAACTTTTTTTGGTAAATACCAAAAAAAGATACAAAGGCGCATTCTCTACCAATCAACCTACGGGATAATCAGACAAAAATATCGTTTGAATTTTATAATTTTGAAAAAATAAATTGTCAAAATAAAAAATTAAGACGACATTTTCCATCACGCAAGTAAAATACTGCTACACATTTAGAATGAGCGCCTTAAGACCTTCCTCTCGAAAGAATTTGCCCCTGAGCAGGAAGGATTTGTAAAAGGAAAACGCAAGCAAATTTTTACTGTGCGCCAGATCATCGAGAAAGCACGAGAGTTCAACAAGCCTACGGACATTTGATTTGTTGGTTTTTCGAAAGCGTTCGACTCGGTGAAGTGGCCAGTCTTATGGAAAACCTTGCTGGATGTGGGCACGCTAAAACATCTTGTCCACTTACTCAAGAGTTTATACGAGAGCGGATCAGCATCAGTGAGAACAGATGAAACGCTGTCGAGCCATTTCCACCCTGAGGCAGGAGTACGCCAGGGTTGCATCATTTCACCTCTGCTATTAAACACCTATACAGAGGTGATAATGAGAATTGCCTTAGAAGATTGGACGGACGGGGTCGTAATTAGCGGTAGAAGGATCTCCAACTTGCGATACGCAGATGACACGACCTTATTTGCAACTAGTGCTCGTCATATGGAAGATCTGCTGCATAAGATGGAAGCTACAAGCCGTGAATTTGGATTGAGGATAAATCGCACAAAGACCAAAATGATGATTGTCGACCGCGCTAATAACAACTTACCAGGGATCACTCACATAGGGAATTGCGCGGTTGTCAAATCATATATTTACTTTGGGGTGTTAATATCCAACGAAGGCGGGTGCATAGACGAGATCAAGTTGCGGCGCTTGGCGATCACTAGGTCTGCTATGGATAAAATGAAAAAGATTTGGCGTAATAGGAACATTACCAAGGCCACGAAGACCAGGCTCGTTTATTGCCTAATATTCCCCATTTTCCTCTATGCGTCGGAGACATGGACTCTTCATGAAACCGAGAAGAATAAAGTTGACGCGTTGGAGATGTGGTGCTGGAGACGGATGCTAGGAGTATTGTTGACAGAGTTCCGTACTTATGATTCCATACTAAAAGAACTCGGCATCAGACAGCGCCTATCAATCACAGTGCAGTCACGCATTTTGACCTTTTTCGGCCATATACCTCGTCGGAGTAATGACTCCATAGAGCGTCTCGTAGTGCAGGGAAAAGTTGAAGGCACCAGGCCACGTGGTAGATCACCAATGAGATGGACAGACCAGATTAAGGCCGCAACTAAGTGCTCGGTTTGCAAATGTACTCGGAAAGCTGCACTTCGGGACGAATGGCGCCGTATTACCAAGATCATCACTCATCGTGATCCACAATGATGACCACGACCACTCTGGCAAGAGTGTAGCGACTGAGTAGAAGAAGCAGACTGAAAAAGTACCTAAGTAATTGGCATGAAAACAAAATAATTTGCGTTTATAGTTCGAGCGAGTATAATTTTATAGGTATTAACTTATTAATTAGGTACACCCTCTACCGATTCCATTATAGATAAACACTCGAAAAATGCAAAACTAATTTTTCACTGAGTTGTAATAAAAATGTATTACCAATATCTTAGAATCTCTTGAGTTTATTCAAATCATTCACGGTCAACTACAACTTATAAGAGTTTCTACAGTACATCAATAAATCACAGAAAGGCGTAAAATGAATAGGTTATATATATATAATGTCACCAACATCAGATTTCACAACTTTTACGACTTTTCATTTTTATCAATTCCTTCATAACATAATTACCTATATTCTTACAGAAATCAGAAAATATACCTATAGGCACCTGTACCTACCTATTCTCATAGTTTTGGTATCTTTTCATTCGATCATGAACCTGTGCAGGTCGGTGTATGGCAAGTAGGTAGGTAAGTTGTGTATGGCAAGTAGGCAGGTATAGTTGGTAATGTTGTAAATATTGGCCTACAATAAGAGATAGAAGCGCGGATGACCATTACCAGCAACCAGTCTTAAAAATATTCGTTTTAAGATTTTGTTAAGATATGGTAGGTAAGTAGGTATTCCATAAAAAAACCACAGGAAAATACATGAAAAAGAAACTATGATCTATAATAGTGTCCACACGTTAGAATGAACGAGAGTGAACATGAAAAGACAAAAAATATAGCCTAAGACTAGGGTTAAAACTTAAATAAGTAGAGGAATAAATAGGAATACCTATAAAGTACCTAAAATAAGTAGGAATACATATAAAATTTTATCATAAACTAGCTTTTGCCCGCGGCTTCGCCCGCGTGAATTTCCCACGGGAACAGTGCTTTTTCCCGGGATAAAAAGTAGCCTATGTGCTATTCCAGGTCATTATCTACCTCTGTACCAAATTTCATCGAAATCCGTCCAGTAGATTTTGCGTGATTGAGTAACAAACATCCTCACAAACTCACATCCAAACATTCGCATTTATAATATTAGTATGGATACCAAAAAGTATGTTTCTCACCGAACCGTCTAATTATTTCATAAATGCCATTTAGTGTTACATAGAGCAACACCGACTCTCCGTTCCCTTGTTGCTTAAAGAGTGTTACCAAAATAAAAAATAACAAAGATGTCACAATAACTAACACGCAATTAGTGCAAATACTTTTACTTAATTGTTTCCTCCCTACGGTTATGACTTTTACTCAAGTATCTAAGAAGAAAGATGATAAAAGCGCGCGCTCGCACGCTTTTATTACTAAACATCATGTGCCCACTGGCGCATAAATAACAAGCTGCTTCCTTAGATTATGTTATAAATTTTACGATAATTGTACATTTTCCTCGTGGTCAATAACAAGAGGATGCAAGAACATGCAAAGGGCACATAAAAACTAGATCAGTGCTAATTAAATAATTTCTGGATGAAATATTTCCCACACACTTGACTTTGGCCACAACACTATAAAAACTTTGAACAGACATTGTCGTGTACAGCCACAGCTGTTGAAAATTAAATTACCTACTTAAAACATCATAGTAAGTTGTATATACTAATTAAATCACAGAATTAAGCTATGTGAAAATAGTGTGAACTAAAGGCGTTGCTCGCAGACCAACTGACAGACTTTTAATGCAACAGGCCTCATCCAGCCATCAATCCTACATCAAACAGTCTACTGAGGAAAGGGCTACCACCACAGCTTAGGGTCTGTAGCTCCCAATCTTTCACATTCTTTGAAGAAAATGATTGGCTAATTCCACCGCGGTATCTCTGGTTTGACACGATCTGATGATATATAATTCATTAACGTAACTACTTAAACTGTAAGAATACTTTACTGTTAATAAAATTCATTCAAAATAATACCTGAACTGCACCTTGGCACTGCAATATAAACGTGACAATTAAATGTTGGCTGTAAATTACACAAAATGTCATCCAAATAAAAGATGTCTGTGTGGACACAGGTAGGTACATGGTACCTACAATCAAAGGATCTGTTTAACATTATTGGAATGGGAAAAAAATATGTAGATACGTTTTATCAGAGCTCGATAATGTATGATATTTTATAGTCTACATGAAAGAATTCCTGCTGTTTTTTCATCTCATGTGCTCATATCCAGATGATTAGAATAGTAAAAAAGGAATTTTGGTTATTTTAATTAACTCTCTACTAGCTGCACCCCGGGGCTTTGCTCCCGTGGGAATTTCGGGATAAAAAGTACCCTATGTGCTATTCCCGGTATTTTTCTACCCGTGTACCAAATTTCATCGAAATCCGTCTAGTAGATTTTGCGTGATTGAGTAACAAACATCCTCACAAACTCACAAACAAACATCCAAACTTTCGCATTTATAATATTAGTAGGATTTATCATTGGTCATTAAGTTCTCAAAGGAAATGAATTCATACAGCATTCATAAGATAGATAAATAGGAATTCCAATAGATCCTTAGCCATATTTGCATTTGTTCATTAAAATGCATCCTGATAAAACATTTCAATTAAATGATCCAGGTTTGTTTAAGTTAATAGCATTTTTGTTTTTCAAGAAATTTCATGATAGTTCTAATACAGGAGTTGATCAGTTATCCTAGTTCCTTTAAAGGTCCAGTGGGGTAAATGAACGTGAAAAGTTCCTGTATCTTCTTGTCAGACGAGCAATCAATCATATCAATCAATGCTTGTCACATTTTTTATTAGGATTTAACTGCGGCAGCTTTTATATTTCGCTTCTCTAGTTTTTAGTAGATTAAAAACTTGCTTTCCTAATTAAGAATGGCGACAGATTACATCATCGCAACTCAGTAAAGGAAGCTAAGGTGGCATAAAATAATTCTTAAGATTCCTGAATATTTCAACGGGTCACTTACGTGTTGCACTATGCCGGGAATAGGGGACCGGACAACTTTCTTTTGATGCTTCTATGAAAAATCTCACAATAAAAGAATCATCCGTAAAATAATCACATCAATAAGCAAAGTATTTCCCAAGATATAGCAAAAAACAATTCACATTTTTTAACAAGTTTTGGACGATACCAAAACGCCCTAACTACACGTACGTTCATATGACGTCACGCGTAGAAAATGGACTTTCCCAAAAGGTTTGAACACTAATAAATTTTAATTAGTTCAGGACAATAAACTCGTGCTGAAAAATGTGTTAATTACATATTTTAACAATTCTCATACCTTGTCCGGTCCCCTATTGCCAACTAGTTTTGGACGTATCAAGGGGACTATTTTCAAGGCGAGTGCATGATCGTGCGCGACATAGTGCAGCACGTGAGTGACCCGTTAAATATTCAGTCGGTATGTCTTTATCTCAAGTTAATTTTAACGACAAGATTCCTCTTAGCAATACCCAATGATATACTTAGATACGTGAGATTGCAGGTCCGGAACAAGGCATCTTTATGTACTTTATTCTGTCGCTAATTCCCATGAAAAAATATAATCCTACTATCCTACTAATATTTAAAATGCGAAAGTTTGGATGTGAGTTTGTGAGGATGTTTGTTGCTCAATCACGCAACATCTACTGCATGGATTTCAATGAAATTTGCTACATGGGTAGAAAAATACCGGGAATAGCACATAGAGTACTTTTTATCCCGAAATTCCAACAGGAGCGAAGCCCCAGAGCGTGGCTAGTGCTACATAAGTAAGCTCGTATAATGCTATTCACTTTTTTGGAACCTGTTTATAGGTCAGAAAAACGAGCTAAGAAAGAATTTCCTGAAATTCCATCCGACACTAATTACAATTCGAAAAAATGCTGATAATCAAGTAATAAATTACAGTTTAAACGATTGTGATACCCCAATAAAAACTCGTGCATTAAAAGGCAAGAATTCTTTAGTGTTTTTAACAAAACCATACCAAAACGGGATAATAGCAAAAAGAGAATCACAAGTCGACAAGGTCGGTTGTTAACCTGATTCAGTTAAATCACAATATGGATAGTGCAGAATCAAAACCTGTTAATTTGTTAAACAGTTCGAGTCGAGGCTAGTTTAACGTTGTTAAATTTCATTATTTATTGGAAGTTCTATAAATAATGTAAACGACATTCCTTCAAGTTCATTTTGAAATTTAATTTTTCTATAGATCTTTATTAAAGTTGTTATGGTGACAAATTACAATATCGCAAATTTTGCAACTTAGAAAACGAAAATCTATACATATAATAAAACAGTAAAAATATTTTGTCTGTACATTTAGTATTTTTGACTAGAATAAATAGAGGGATTTTTAAAAAGAACAGTAGAAAGCAAAAAATTTGAATTTCTTGTCTGTCTGTCTGTCTGTCTGTATGTATGTACGCGTTTCACGCAAAAACTACTGGACGGATTAGAATGAAACTTTTTTTGTTGTATAGCTATTAAGCCTGGGCAACATATAGGCTATAATTGATTTCGAAAACTGGAACACCTGATGAAGAACCATAGCAGAACAGCTAAACTATAAGAAATATGGAAATGGTGCCTTAACAAAAGTCGTTCAACATGATGAGCATTTTCTGCTGACGTATAAAAATTGAAGATCTGGAACATCTGATGAAGAACTGCAAGAGACTAGCTACACTAAAACATATATGGAAATGGCGCCTTAGTAAAAGTCGTTCAACCTAATGAGAATTTTCTGCTGACGTATAAAAATTGAAGATCTGGAACATCTGATGAAAAGCTCCAAGAGACCAGCTCTGTAACATATATAGAAATGGCGCCTTAGCAAAAATCGTTCAACCTGGTGAGCATTTTCTGCTGACGTATAAAAATTGAAGATCTGGAACATCTGATGAATAACTCCTAGAGACCAGCTACACTATAACATATATGGAAATGGCGCCTTAGCAAAACTTGATTAATCTGATGAGCATTTTCTGTAGACGTATAAAAATCGAAGATCCGAAACATCTGAAACAGTTTGGAACACAAAAAGACGTTTCACCTAAGCGAAACTCACGCGGGCGAAGCCGCGGGCAACAGCTAGTAATTAATAAATTCAGAAGATTTTTGTTAAAGTACTCGTATCATTTATTATTGCAGCCGTTACCTTTCCGTAATGTTATTATTTTGTGATTTAAGTAAATAGTTATGTTATTCCCATCCGACAGCTTTGCACCCACAGAAATAAATCGAGATAGAACGGTGACGCGAGTTCATTGCAAAGAAATCGGTCGTGTCAACTTTTGCACAAGCCACGCCCCAAATGTTCCGCCATTACTAATAAATTAGTGATGTGACCCGCACCGAAATAAATCGAAATGCACAGTAACACGAATCGGTATTTTACCCAGTCAGTTGATGTTAGGACACTTTCAGTTTGTTGGTGCATATGTACCAACACACAAAAAGTGACCACACTTAGTGGTGACCCCGCAAAGTATACGAAATTTCGGATGATATCTTTCATACATGTTTACCAACACGTGATGACTAATTAACTAAGTCTTTTATTACATACATTCACACGGGAGCAAACTAAAAAGTCGCACTAAAATAACTGGTACTGAAATAATAATGTTAATTTAAATTTCCTCATTTGAACTGAGATTATCGGTAAATACCGATATTCTTTGTTCGAGTGCAACGTTGCAGCACTAGTGAAGCGTTCCTAATTAACATTTTATTCACATTGCGCGTTCTCTTTGAAATGACGTTTACAACATGTTTTGAAACGCGTAATGGATATGATTATGTCGTATTGTCGTTTTACATTGAAAATCAAGTTACTTTTTTTATTTTCATTATTTTTGTCATTTAATCACGATTTTAGTTAAAACAAAATACTTACACATACACAGAAATAAATCGAGATAGAACGGAAAAGTGGGCGGTACACGCGTGCCTCAATCTTGTCGTATGCCACAAGATTCGTTCATCGGTAATTCAGTCAGCGCGCAGGAGTCGGCGTCGATACACAGGAGCAAAAATGCCTTATTGTGCTATTTCCAATTGTAAAAACAGCAGTGCAAATGTGAATCGTGCAAAAGGAGGTATTTCTTTCTATGTGTAAGTATTTTGTTTTAACTAAAATCGTGATTAAATGACAAAAATAATGAAAATAAAAAAAGTAACTTGATTTTCAATGTAAAACGACAATACGACATAATCATATCCATTACGCGTTTCAAAACATGTTGTAAACGTCATTTCAAAGAGAACGCGCAATGTGAATAAAATGTTAATTAGGAACGCTTCACTAGTGCTGCAACGTTGCACTCGAACAAAGAATATCGGTATTTACCGATAATCTCAGTTCAAATGAGGAAATTTAAATTAACATTATTATTTCAGTACCAGTTATTTTAGTGCGACTTTTTAGTTTGCTCCCGTGTGAATGTATGTAATAAAAGACTTAGTTAATTAGTCATCACGTGTTGGTAAACATGTATGAAAGATATCATCCGAAATTTCGTATACTTTGCGGGGTCACCACTAAGTGTGGTCACTTTTTGTGTGTTGGTACATATGCACCAACAAACTGAAAGTGTCCTAACATCAACTGACTGGGTAAAATACCGATTCGTGTTACTGTGCATTTCGATTTATTTCGGTGCGGGTCACATCACTAATTTATTAGTAATGGCGGAACATTTGGGGCGTGGCTTGTGCAAAAGTTGACACGACCGATTTCTTTGCAATGAACTCGCGTCACCGTTCTATCTCGATTTATTTCTGTGTACACATAGAAAGAAATACCTCCTTTTGCACGATTCACATTTGCACTGCTGTTTTTACAATTGGAAATAGCACAATAAGGCATTTTTGCTCCTGTGTATCGACGCCGACTCCTGCGCGCTGACTGAATTACCGATGAACGAATCTTGTGGCATACGACAAGATTGAGGCACGCGTGTACCGCCCACTTTTCCGTTCTATCTCGATTTATTTCTGTGTTTGCACCTATTCAATACTAGGCTTGGATGTATAATGAGACAATATTATAAAAATTGCAGTGCATTTACGCGTCAATCAATGATGAAAACAAAATGAGAGACCAGAATACCATCTCATTTATAAAAATCATCTGACACTGCTGTTTAAAGTGTCTGTTTAAAGAACTTAACCTGTCTAGTATTTAAAAATAATAATAGATATTTTAAATAATACATTTATTATATACTAGCTTTTGCCCTCGCCTTCGCCCGCGTGAATTGCCCACAGGAATAGTGCTTTTCCCCGGGATGAATGGTACCCTATTTCCTTCTCAGTACTTCTAACTATGTGTATGCGAAATTTCAGGAAGATTGGTTCAGTAGATAAAGCGTGAAGAGGTAATAAACAAACAAACTCACTTTCGCATTTATAATATTAGTTAGGATTTATTTGAAATCGCTTTAGAAAAGCGAGTTAGATCTAAATTACTGGGGGGGGGGGGGGAACATTTAATGTTCCTCATTATCATACTTTCTCATCCATCTTTTTTTTTTTTTTATATTGCTACCGCATCCGTCCTAATCAGCAAAAGCTAGAAGTATATGAATTTACCGATAAATAATTGACTAAGTAGGTACAGTCAGCTGCAGGAAACCTGGCCCCTATCTCACAAAATTCTATCTCAGGGGTCCGGTCCGGATCCGGTCAATGTAAGTACAGTCAGATGACTGTACTTACATTGACCGGATCCGGATCGAACAATTCCAAAAACAAAAACTTTATAAGGAAGTATCTACCTTTCGCATTTTATGTCGAATCTGCTTATTGTATGTCCTTTCTTTCCATTAACCTATTTCAAGTCAGACTTTATTAACATTTAAAAATTGCGTATTCATTACTGATCACCAGAGATCGGATATTTCAGTACATATTTAATTTACCTAAACTTTGAGGAGTACGTAACATGAGTGGTAATACCACCTCTAAAAAATAAAATAATAATTTTCGATATCTTTAACAATTTCAAATAACTGAATTGAATAAAGATATTAAGTTTTAATTATTATTTTATTCACTTGAAGAACATTTTAATTTGACACAATTTTAGTACGGAACTCTCTAAAGTATAATAATAATACGGTTCAATCAATAATTTTTAACTCAATTTGTAATGGGTATCCCACGAGCGCATAGCAACAGGGCGCTTGACAACACGGCCCAGTGACGCATCGGCGATCGAGATCGGCTATTATCTACCTCAGCACCGCGCGCTCAGGCCTCACCCACCGGTCGTCCGGCCGCATCGGCTATATAAACACGACGCGGGCATTCAGACGCCAGTTTGCCTCCCAGCAAGCTCATGATAGGTTCTCACACAGCAGTCGGTTCTGACGAACCCAGCTAAGAGACTTGTCATTCCCACCCCATGGCTTGGTCTATCAACAGCGCCATTCGTTGACACGATACGCTGATAGACTGGCCGTGACGTCCTTTCACCCCTTAGTATTGTCTAGATTCACTTAGGTCTTCTCATAGCCTAGGTAGTGTAGGGGTAGGTTCGCACTCTTTATCATAGTCAGTTTCCTTGTGCGATAGCTAGGTATTAACTTTAATTATGTTTGTATAGAATCATGTTAGATCTTTCTAGCTTGCCTAGCCTAGTTCTAGGTTGCCCTAGTGTTCATACTTGATGTCTAATACCGCATGTTTCCGCGATAGCATTGATTTGTATAGATTTCGCACTAGGATGATTACGTATTCGCTTTGCATATAGTTATCACTTTGATAATCTTAAAGTACCCACATATTTTTATAGTTATACATTGACTTGTTTAACTGACGTTAATCTTTCCCTAGATCTTATCTTGCTTACATATTAATGTCCGCCCACGCATTAGATTTGTATAGCCTTTGGATAGATTCGAAACTATTGCAATGTATAAACTTATGAATTTAAGTAAATTCACGTTGTCACTATGTTTCATAACATTAGCGTGGTAGTTAATAATAATGCATACTGTAAAGACAATAATGTAATAATTAGCCAAGTATATATATATAGTACTAATGAATATATTTAGTTCAGTGAATATTCAATGACTCAATGATTGTATCGGTTATTCAGCAATAAAAGATTTATCTTGTTTTCTAGTGGTCTTGATCATTTCTATCTCTTTTACTTAGCTTACCTAAAGTACTGAACTTTAGCAATGAGTAAATACAATGAATACATACATTACACACACATTCAGTTGATAGGTACACGTTCAGTACTTCTTTATTAGGTAGGAGTGAGTTATCTGTCTGCTATTCAAGCATCTCAATTAGCTAGCCGTTGTATAATCAACCACCGGGTGCTTGCTGCTCTCAATTAGAAAAATTAGGCTTCACTTTTCTTTACTTTCTCTGAACCATAGAGCTAGCAAAAAAGTTTTTAATTTTATTTAGAGGCACTGACAGCTGAGGAAGCGGGATGACAGATATGGTTTTTACCTATGTTGGTGAAGGACAGGTAATATCTTCTGTGAATCCAATTTTCAGTAGACTTTGACAATCGAAGCTTAATGTGGAACTGATATTGTATTGTAAACAAACCTTATAAGTTAATTTATTTCCTTATTATTATAGATAAGCTTTTTAAAGTTTCATCGAGTGAAAAAGGTGTAGTGTTATGATCTGAATTGTGATTCATCTTCTAATAGAAATGCCAATCAATACTCTTTTCACAGGTAAATGTTGTTTACAATAGTTGAATTTCAGTGAGCTAGTTCTGTTGATATACATCGATATGTTCGTCTCAATGATGTATTTTTCGTGTATTGTATTGTTTTCTTGTAAGAAAATGTATCATCGCATATTAAAAAGAACTATTTAAGAAAATATTGAGTATCGAAATATTAGCATTTTTCGAGGCAATTGCTAGGGTAGGATCAGTACCGGAGTTATAATTATCGATAAAAATTCAAAACAACATTTTCGGTTCAATATATAACTGAAAACTAAACTCCATTTATTCTTACCAGTCCTATCATGTAAGCAATCTTACCATGTCTTTTGATGATTTTACAACAATATAAATTAAAATAGATTTTTTAGGAAATTACTTTCGTGGTTAATAATTTTACTTTAGAATGTTTAGGTTTGAACTAATATTTGATTTATTTTCAACAAAATTCAACAAAAAGTACTGTGAAGAATGTTTACATGTTAGGACTGGTAAGAATAAATGGATTTCAAGTAGTTCGAAACTTAGAAAAGGTTCAATTATCGTCAAGTACATTTTGCAAACAATATTTTTCTTAGCTAAATACATACTTCTCTTCGATTTCAGAATCACCACTGATCGGCAGCGACGCCACACTTGGCTTAAAATAATTAAAAATGCAACTTGGATAATGCAACCAAATTAAGGATCTCGTATATGTAGTCGACACTTCGACAACAACCACTTTACATTGCTGGTGGCAAGATACGATTAAGAAAATCCGCTATACCAACTAAGTTTATAACTTACTTTCATGCCCTAATTTAAAGGGTGGGAGTGATTTATTACAAACCCTAGTTATGAGGGTTCAAAAAAATTACGAAGCGCTTCGAGAAAAGGCAGATAGTGCTCTTGCGCTTCATTTGGCTTCTCTTGGATGACTTTTATTTCGACTATTTGGCTTGTCTTGGATGACTTTGATTTTGACTTTTGCTCTTCGAAAACATTGCAATTTTAAAAGAGCAGTTCGTTGAGACTATATTATGCAATTACCATTACTGATGACTGATATGACCTATTACTGTGCCCACGACTTCGTCTGCCCATTAATTATTATTGTTAATACGAGTATTAATATCATCAAGACGTATGGAAAAAAAGGAATGGTTTTCTATTTTTTTTCCATATCTCTCATGAATAGTCACAGACTGGTTACAGTTTTTTTATATGTATAGACCATATGTATGTACATATAGATATAAAAATAAATATTTAATTTTGATTAAATCCAATCTTTATTTTTATTACAAACCTCATTGTGTAGAAAATAATCAAAATTATACGTCATAGGATATATTACCGTAAATGTTGCGATTTTTCGCATAATTTGTTTTACAGACAGGAATCAAATCCTATGGGGTATCTACTTCCCATTGACTAAAATTGTGAAATTTGGCAACAAAGGTACTACTGGCACTACCCAAGCCTCTTCAGTATTGGCATGTAGCACCGGGGTGTTTTTAGTGGGTCCAAGTCCCACACTATTGAGATGTGAAGCGGTATGCGAAAGCATTTTCACCTCGATAAAAAAAAAAAGGTTTTTGTTTATGTAGTATCGATACAAAATGTCGATGCTTAGTTGTAAGGTCACATCACTTTCATACACTGTCATTAAATTTGGAAAACGCATGGAAGTAATAAGTACCTTTGTACAACTGGAAGGTTTACTTCAAAATCCGTGACAAACAAAAATGAACTTAATGTTGAAGTCAATAGTAGTGTTTTTAAAATAATCATAGTTAAAATAAAAAACGTGCCCGAAAGAGAATTACTTTCCCGTCATTGTGTCCCTTTCACTCAGTTGCTATGTTAAGAATTTACTTCTATTTAGTAGAAAACGTTTACAATAAATCAATGGAAATTCGTTGTGTAAGTATTTCTTATTTATTTACTAGATACCATCTAGATACAACTATTACTTGAAATCATATTCATTAGGCAACATATTGGAAGAAATCTATACATATAATAAAACAGTAAAAATATTTTGTCTGTACATGCAGTATTTTTTACTGGAATAGATATGTCTTTTAATTTTTTGTCTGTCTTTCTGTCTGTCTGTCTGTCTGTATGTATGTACGCGTTTCACGCAAAAACTACTGGACGGATTTTAATGAAACTTTTTTGTTGTATAGCTGCCTGGCAACATATAGGCTATAATTAATTTTGAAAACTGGAACACCTGATGAAAAAACTTAACAGAACAGCTAAACTATAAGAAATATGGAAATGGTACCTTTTCAAAAGTTTATCAATCTGACGAGCATTTTCTATTGACGTATAAAAATCGAAGATCAGGATCATCTGATGAAGAATTCCAAGAGACCAGCTACACTATTACATATATGGAAATGGCGCCTTATCAAAAGTCGTTCAACCTGATGAGCATTTTCTACTGACGTATAAAAATTGAAGATTATGGAACATGTGATGAAGAACTCCAAAAGACCAGCTACTCTATAAAATAAATGGAAATGGGGCCTTAGCAAATGTCGTTCAACCTAATGAGCATTTTCTACTGACGTATAAATAGCCAGGACACGGGATAAGACAAAGAGGGACTCGGGGTGGGAGTGGTGGTACACGGGAAATTGTAGATAACGAGCAGATGAAGATCGTTTATTGAATGAAATATCACTTTTGATTCATTTTAACACCGTGACTGTACTACGAGTACCTAATATAATTGAATAACCAGAGATATGAAATTTTGAGTAGGTACTGGAGTTTAGGTTACTACAGTTTGGAACTCGAAGCGAAACTCGCGCGGGCAAAGCCGCGGGCGAAAGCTAGTAGTAAATATTTGCAATACACTAGCAACACAAATTAAACAAAATGGCTGCTTTTTTTCTGTAGCGCGTGAATTTAATTATTTTGAATAATAATTATTCTTGGAGTTTGAGAATGGTTAATAAATGTTGTGCTATTAGAGGTTGCAATAAAGAAATCATACCCAGGTTGTGGGATTTCCTTCCACGGGTAAGTTTTCATTTCTGGTAGTAGGGTGACTACATAATAATTATAAAGAAAATAAATGTATCCTAACAAAGATTTTTTTTCAGATTACCGTCAAATATAGAATTAAGAAAAAAATGAATTGGGATGATTCGTGGGAAATTAACTAATAACTCGTAATATGTAGCTTACATTTCCAACCTGAGGATTACCGGACGGATTATTAAACTAGCTTTCACCTAGTAGCAGAATGTCCTGCATACGCTGCTGCAAGGAGAGAAGTATTGGGCTCAGACGCCCTATCTGAGGATGATCTAAGTGACAGAACAATAGGGCAGTTATTAAAATCCTGCAAAGTAACAGGCAGATTCAGTGGGTCGCTACCAACGTGAGTTACCAGGTGACTCAAAACCCTATACGGGTCTCGGGGAATTAGGTGAAATGGTCCCGGCATGAGTGGACTGATCACCCATCTGGTGCTTGCGCTGGCGTCCCCAATAAGTAAATAAAATAAACAATAACGTTTAAGCAATTAAATAAATACATTTCTTTAACTTGAGTATTATTTGACTTAGTTTATAAATAGTACTATATTTTATTGAATAGCTACCTGTAGATACCTATGGAATAGATAGCTACATATTTTTCTAGTAGCGAAATTGTAGGGATATAAGAGCGCAAACGAGCGTAATTTTGACTTATAGTGAAGGGTACGTCCGGAATCTGATGGTAGGTATCCGATGCACTATTATTAATAATACTCCGTTGTACTATGAATGTTTATTGATTCACAAGCTTCACAATTACTAAATGCGTGAGATACAAAGTTACAAATATACAAAGAGAACACCGCTCGATTTATCTCTTCTAGCTTATGTCTACTTGACGTCTGTCATCATCCGTCTACTTGGTACGTTCCGTGCTACGAAACGTCGCCACAGACTCACACACAACTCACGAAAGTAGGCTCAATTGCCTTCACACTGACTCATGTCATGTGACATGTGGTTCACTGGTCCTCAGAATTTTGTTTAACATGGTCACCGTCGTCAGAAAGGGACGCGCCACGATTTCGAGCCTCTCTTTCGGCTCGCGTTTCTAGTCTCAGTGAACCTTCCAGTTGTACAAAGTACTTATTACTTCCATGGGAAAACGTTTTTCGGCTTCATTTGACAACCAAGCTTATCAGTCTATTAAAGAATGATTTTTTTTTTCTATGTCTATGCTCTGAACAGATAATCTCCCCGTTACAAATTTATATTATTTCTATAAAATTCAATAACAATTCATGATTTTTAAATTCCGGTGTTAAAAATTTATTAGAGGTGGTATTATCCACTCATGTTACGTACTCCTCGAAGTTTGGGTAAATATGCAGGTACTCGAATATCCGATCTCAGCTTTTGCACGCTCTTTTCTACAGGTCCACCCCATATTCGGTTTTTTATTGATACAATAAGAAATTATGATCATTTATCAACGAGCATGCTGTAGGTAGGGTAGACCGGGTACAATTGTACCAGGGGACGATTGAACCATCGCAAATATCTTCTAAACTAAGCGTCGTACTGTTGTGTGACTGAATCACGCGCGCCTCCGAACGTGGGCCTCTCAACCGCTAGTCTCGCGCGAACGTGGCACATAGAGGGCGAGTGTCGCGGCGAGGAGAAGTTTCTGCACATCAAAAGTAAGTTTTTTGATGTAATATTTTTTATTTATATCAGAAAATCTAAGCTGTATTTTTTACATGGTGATAGTTTAAACGCTTAGTATAATTGACGACAATGCATTTTAATAGTTTTTGTGTCATATAGTGCTCGTATTCACAAGTAATTTTCCTTTGTTGTCAAAATGACCTTGTGGGGACAATTGTTACAATTTCTTGGGTATGGTTGTACCGGTACAACTGTCTCCGTGGTACAATTGACCCCATAAGACCGTTTAACTATGTAAATCTTCCTATTTATTTATTCGGGTCAAAAATTTTAAAAGGTATGAGATTATAGTTTACAAAATATAATTTGCACCGATTCGTCATATCGCCTGTCTTGTATTCTGTCGGAATATTTATATTTTGATTATAATATTATATAAGGAAAAATATTAGCCAGTTTCTGACTATTGTACCAGGGGATAGTTGTACCAAGGGGACAATTGTTACATGTGCCTTTCCATACAATATGATAATTGATTATTTGCGTGTTTTTTTGTTGTTTATCACAATTATAACAGCAATATAGTAGCTTCTATGACTTAATTAACCATGTTTCAAAGTCCTTATTATAGAATTTGTTGCTAGAGATGAAAAAAATTATGTTTTATGTTTTTCAAGTTAACGAAAGTTATTTCAGTTAATTGTGTGAAATTTTTTGTCTTTTAATTTTAGTTACATTAAAGTTTGTGCCGAGTTAAGGTCATATTCAGAAATACATTTCTTTGCTTAAAAACAGTGTTTTATTTCCTCAAAACTTTGGTACAATTTACCCCGTAATGGGGTACAATTGTACCAATTTCCCAATTCTATTCAAATAAAAAAATAATATGTTTATACTGTTTCTATAGCCATAAGAATGGTTCTACCCTCTAGCTAACTAACATAGGTATCGTTGAGTATTAACACTATTTAATAAATATTAAAAAACAACTAGCAATTCAGCGCCAAAGGCAAAATGGTACAATTGTCCCCGGTCTACCCTATTCAGGTAAATACCTATGCAAAATAGGTATCGATATCACATATATTTTAAATTGATTTTCACACTCTGAAATTATAGTTTAAAATCATTGACTGGTGTCATGTTATTATCAGAAAATAACAAGGCACTTACACTCCTGAGGTAATGATGTGTTGGGTCTAAAGCGTGATAATATACTCCTCTGATAAATTAAGTAACGTTATGTCAGAGCTTAGTTAATGTTCGATTTTTTCGTGAATGACATGGACCCTCACTAAAAAAGAAAGGAAGAAGTTAGAAGCATTCAAGATGTGGTGTTGGCGTAGATTGGAAAGGATTAGCTGGAGAGAATAAGTGATAAAGAGGTCTTAAATAGAATCGGCGAAAAAAGAACCATTTATTAAAAATATAGAAAACAGAAGGGGAAAAATGTTAGGGCACTTAATTCGACACGATGTTTTTTTTAAGAAACATAAATAGAAGGAATGATAGAAGGAAGATGGGTCCCAGGGAGACCAAGACAGAGTTATATGAGTCAAATAAAGGAGAAAGTGAACGTCGTGTCGTATAAAGAAGTGAAAGAGTTAGCAATGGAAAGAGAAAAATGGAAGGAACTCCACCGACAAGAGCCTCGCTCTAAAATTTTATGATGATTTTTCTTGAATGTCTTGTGCGTATCATTAATTTATCTAGATATAGCTTTTCTTTTACATTCCCGTGGCTACAAATGGCAAGAACTGGAGAGTCACACCAATAAACACTAATAGATCTCTGGATATTTCAACGGGTCACTCACGTGCTGCTCTATGTCGGGAATCGCAGACTAGTTCACCGTTAGTTTTGATAATATATTTAGCTCTACTTATGACTTAAAGGTACTTATTTTAACAATCTTTAAAGTGACTTGGTTCACTATTGTAGTACCTAGGTACTTAAGTACCTGGCCTTTGATTCTACAAGGTACAAACGTACTATATCGTGCCTCAGTTGTGTCTCAAAAGCCAAAGAAATCGTAATAAAACATAGAAGTCTTACAGAGACCTTGTCGCTTTAGTTCAATTTCTTTGGATCTTGAGACACAATTGAGACACGACATCTACTTTTGTAGTTAGTAGAATCGGCCCCTTTGGTATATCCCATGGTTATATTTAGATTTAGATTTATATTTTTTAATAATTGGAAATACCTACCTACCTTAAAAATAAGATTAACTTAAATATTTTTTGATTATGTCTGATTAAATAAAATTAGTGATAGTACTTAATAGATAAAAACTAACGGATTCAATTAGGTTTTTGTAAACTCATAAATGGCTCTTCCGGACAATTTACAAAATACCTACAAGTGGTTTCTAACTATGGGAATGTTAAAATGGTTAAGTCTAAAGTACTGTAATCATAGTTGCAAAAAATTAACTAACCCATAACTAATAGAGTAAGTACCTACCTACCTATATTAATTCTATGTCATAATAATAATTTTAGGATTGAAAAAATAAATAGCCATTTTATTAAATTATAGTGGAACCACTAAATATGGACAAATTGAGTACAATGACCCTGGGATATCTGTTATGGGTATTATGATTTCAATGCCCACTGTCTTCACAGTTTATTTATTTTTATTTTAAAACTTTATCGCACAAAATTTTAAAAATTATGTTGGTGGACTTAACGGCATATGGCATTCTCTACCCAGTCAACCATTACACCAAACAGAGAGTAAGTCACAGTTCATATAAACAGATTATTTAATAAATATTTATGTGTAGTAAACCCATAAAGGTTGGTTCGCAATTTTCGCTTCTAGATTATTTGGATGTGTAAAATAAACAAGTAAAAAATAATTTTCCATTTTTTTTAGATTTGTAGATACATTCTGTAGTTACAAATGAGCAATTACACCAGATCAATTACTGGAATTACTTTGTTATGAAATATTTTTATGGTAATAGATAATTCATTTTTAAATTATCTCTCTATATTACATATTCAAAGTCAAAGTCAATTATTTTTATTTATATAGGCTTAAAAATAGCACTTATAAATAGTCAAAATCTTGTTTTTTAGTTAGTTGACGTCATAAAATTACTTAAAGCTAAGTTTACCACCGCCTCCAAAGCGCAAGTGGAGAAGAGGCGGCGCAACAAACTCCACTGCTGCATTTTCTCTAGGTTCTTCAATAGGTATATATTACCTATGCTTACATTTAAAAGAAGCATACATGCACTTACATATATTTATTTCAAAATTAACCTGTCAGTACACACATGACAGGAGATAAGACCGACTCATATAAATATTAATTAATTTTAAACTACAGTTGCAAAAACAATTTCAAATATGGAAGTGTTTGCAAAAATTTACTGCCAATCAAAAATAAAGTACCTAATTATATTTTGTTATCACTCGGTTTTTCAACATATTCGTTCATTGAACTTTGATTGAACCATTATAATGTATTTGTTTTAAATAATGACCATAGAATTAAGGTTTTTATTGTTAGAGATATAATTTCTATTTGCACCTAATATAAGAATGTACCGATAGATTCGGCCCGATAACGTAAGAAGAATCATTGATCAATCACATAGTTAATTTTGATTGAAAGAGATTTTATATCCGTAGAATGGGCAGTAAAAAGTTAGCTACTGCTTTTAAAGACAACAAGTGTGAATTAGTTGCTTACGGTCTATTAAGCTTTTGCTTATATATACCTAATAGGTATATGATTTTTATTTTAAACTAGCTTTTTCGCGGCTTCGCTTGCGTTAATTTTGCACAGGAACAGTGCTTTTTCCTGGGATGAAAGGTAACCTATGTCCTTCTCAGTACGTCTAACTATGTGTATGTTAGGAAGATTGGTTCAGTAGATTAAGCGTGAAGATGTAACAAACAAATAAATAAGGAAACACTTACTTTCTTATTAGTTAGGATACAAGAGTTTAATTCAAATTCGTAGGTTTAGTAGAGCTGTAAATAATACTGCCCTTAGCAGAAGATTGTACACAGTAGAGATAATGGTTTATTATCAAAATCGTTCAAATTAAAACTAAATGTACATAGGTTTGGTAATACTTTCAGTATAGCTTATGAATATTATGAACTCTAAATCTCTGTTCTAATCGCCGATCACCCCGCAGAGGTCATCACAGTACTTTTAGAAAATAATGCATTTCAAAACTTCACGCTCTTCCACAGAACTAGGATAGATGAACAAGAAATGTGACAACGCATTACGGCATTATAAAGGTAATTTACTTTGCCTAGCGCAAGGGAAAGTGACTCCGTAGAGCCGCGGAAAGCGCGGGAATCTAAATTGAACAAAATGCCCGCACTCACGAAACAGAAGCGGTAATTTCAAACTTAAATTATTGGAATTTGATGTATTGTCTTGCAGATCGTATCCAAGTTGCCTGTCACTTTTTGCGTGACATTCCCAAATGAAAATTGCATTGCAAGTTCAATGAGATTGTATCTATAGAAGTGCCTTTTTCATCATAAAAAACATATTAATTTTATAATTATTATCTGAAGTCACTGCCAATTAATCTAGACGTGAATCACAGAAGTATTTCTCTATGAACCTAAGTGGCTCTATCCTGAGTTTTTGCGGTACATTCCTCATTTAATTTGACAACTAACAAGCTTATAATCTATGTTAATTGAATAAGTAATACTTACATTACGAGATCAACGACATACACACGTGTGAATTTTAATCAAATCATATCATAAGGCTATATTCACCCTTTTGCTGTTATCAAAATTATAATTTTAAAAAAGTAAGATTTTTATGTTATTTTTTTAAATTCTCATTTTTAAGAGAATAATTTCGATATTGCTGAAACTCGCTGGTTGTTGTTGAACTATCGTTAGCGATCATATGGTTGGTTGGTTATCATAAACTTTGTATTAATCCTTGGTAAATAAGTATAATAAATAAGTAAACAGCTGAATAAGAGATAAAAGTAGGTAAATCAAATTACGCAAAGTAAGATTATTATATTTATTTTATAACATTTTTTTTTGTAAAGCTTAATTCGTCATGTGAAGTGAGCTTTAAAAGCAGTGTATGCTTAGTATACATACATTTAATGAAGAACGATATGATCCGATTCGCAGTTAATGGTCTTAGGCCATTTAAGAACAGGCTTAACGACTTACGCCCACTATTTTGGAGATCATTAGCTTAAGTACAACAAAAAATAAGTGTTGAATGCTGCGGATAAGTAATATGATAATGAGTACTTAGTATTTGATGCCTAAGGGCTTCATAATCGGAATAGGTTTTCAACATATACTTACTACAAAGTTATGAATGCCTAAGTGACTATTAACTTTAAAAAAATCACATGATGATTCATTACACATTTAAATCTTTTTATAAAAAAATACTCCTTTTTATGTAGTTGTGGTAAAAATAATCAATAAGGAATCTTTTATATATTAAATGAATTAAAAGATGATGTAATGTAATTTCATTTGTCGCTTAAAGTGACAGTCCTTGAAATGACCAAAATGCCACAAATGAAGGAAACAGTTTTTTATAAGAATATTTTAACACAAAACATTTAATAATCGTGGAACCTCGAGGTCATTGCATGGCTATTGTGTGTGAGTGTGTGACCATAAGTAGACAAACAAAAAAAAAATACGAAAATGATTTTTTTTTCTTACCTTTATGACTGTTGCTAAATAGGTACATTAAGCCATTAACTGTTATTAATAACTAGCTTATGGCCGCGGTTTTTAACACGTGAAATCTCTGGATTCAATCACACACAATAAAGTAACTGCTCTTCCAGTACTTAGGTATTTAAATTAGATTGGACCAGATTAGGCACTAGAACAGTGTAAACGCTTATCCAAGCCTCTACTAGGATCACACAAAACAGTGATTGTTAGGATTGTGAATGAGGAATGTTAGGCCTCAGTCACGCATACCTTTTAGTATACATACATACATATTATCACGCCTTTTCCCGTGAGGCTAGGCAGAGACTAGCGATTTCCTCTTGCTACGATCCTTACAAAACTCTCTTGCTTCCTTTACACTCAAGGTCGACCCCGGAGAACGCACTTCGACCAGATTGCGGACCGCCTTAAAAAGGGAGATATTAAGCGCACTACACACCAAAGCCGCCGACCCGCCGACACAGCCCGCCGACACAACCCGGCGGCCTATATGAATAGAATTTTATCAGCAACACAAACAAAAAAAAAAGTTGCCGACATAGGTCGGCGGGTCGGCGACTTTGGTGTGTAGTGCGCTTTAGGTTAGGAGCACCCATAACCTTTTAGTATGACTATTTGTTAGGGTATATCTATCATCGTAAAACTTAGACACAAGTAATGATCTGGACCAAGGGTTACGAAGGAGAAGTACAATATAATATTTATAATCAAATAATGATATATACTGCATTTATTATTAAATACTTAGGTAGGTTAGTATTGTTGGCAAGAACTGAATTGCGACGGCCCAGGATAGAGAAGCTTGGTGTAGACAGAGGAAGGTAGCAGTGGGTAGTAGTAAATAAAATAAATCTAAATAAATCGTCTATTTTTATCTCCAAATTAGGCTAATTTACAATATTTGAGTTGTTAGCAAAGTACAAGGCAAGCCTAAGCTATGTGAGAGAACTAGTGACTGAAATAAGAAGGAAACACCTCCTGTAATACAGGTCACCAGAAATGAAGAAGAGTTCCTGGGGAACCCAGGGACCATGAGCGAAGCCTGCCGTACACCATCGGCGGTTCTACGCTTCCTAAAGGAGCTGGGCTGGCTCGAATGAAGTTCCGGCCCATCCTCCTCACGCAAAAAGGGCCCAAACTGGAGGCCTAATTGCAGAAAAGTGTCCTCGATGGAAGTAAGAAGTAACAGGTCACCAGGCTCCCTCCGCCCTTATAATAGATCGTGCAGCGTGGAGGCCGAGTGGTAGGGCGCCCGCCTGTGGATGCAAAATCCCAGGTTCGAATCCTGCCCGGGCTACATGAGTTTGTATACCAATCTGACTCATGTTAGTTTTCATCGACCACCACTTGCTTCCGGTGAAGGAAAACATCGTGAGGAAACCTGCACTCTGGTTGATGATTATCAGCTAGTGTGTGAAATGGAGAAGGCAATGGCAAACCACTGCATTAAAATTGCCAAGAGAGTCGTTGTGTGTGTTTCATTCCATGACCACGACCCTCAGTCATGAGGAAATACGACTAAAGAGAGAGAAGTTAAAAACAATATCCCTTTACGAAGCATCACCTAAAACGGTTTAAAGGGATTTAATTTTTTTTGTCCTTTTTGTACATTTACCTAATTACGGAACTAGGTAATTGAAGTTTTAACGAGTATATTACATAGGCAAAAACTACAATGATCGAATCATAATATGCTAAGTGGTCAATGACATGGTAATTCAACATTGTAAGAAAAAATACACGACGTAATTTGTATGTGACATGATTATGATCAAAAAAAAGTTGCGTGTGCGCAAATTGTTGATTAGCCAACGTATGACGGTTATATCAACAAAACCACATGTTGTATGTAAAGTATGACAACACAACAGGGTACAAAAAATAACGCTATCTATGAGGGCAAGTTTTGCAACAATTACTTTCCACGAAATATAGTTTCTAAATACAAGTAGCCTATTGTTTACGTAACTATACAAATCTATGCTAACTATAGTGTTCGACGCGTAAGAATTCAGAAGGGGCAGAATTAAATTAAACGTCAGTACTTGGGAGCGGTCAAACCAATAATATTTAATCCCAATTTCTCTACACTATTTGTTTACATTATAATTTTAGGGCTGTGACACAGGCACAGCCAACTGAATTTACATGCAACATTTTAAAAAGATTTGTACTTCTTGGGCAGGCTAAAGTATTTTCAGAAATACTATTGTGTTATAGATATAATTTAAATTAAATCAGATAATGTTAAATTGTTGTAAATGTTTCAAACTCAAACTCTTTATTCGCATGTAAGGGTCCATAATATAGTTATTACAAATCTACTCATATATCTATCAATCATCCGTGGTTCTATGGCCACCTATATTTTATTTATGTTCTATCATCAGACCTGCTTCTGCTTCATGTCATAATAACCTATATGAAAAAAGATTTAAAAGTTAATTTTAGGGTATTTTTTTAACGCTCTTGGTTACATAAATAAAAGTTCTAAAAGATTTTGCTATAACTATTTTCAAAATAAAGCAACAATGTAAGTATGTTTTAACATTGCAAATTAAATGGATATAATATCGTGAGATTAAATTGTATTTTTAATTTGTACGCCACATCGCCGAGTTGCTGATATCAGAAAAAAGATTACATGAAGTCTATTATCTCTCCCACAGAAATAATAAAGGATATTAATAGATGTACACTCGATACGATACTTACAATTTAAGATGAGTGCATGTAGACAAGAAATATACCAATATTAATTTAAAAACCTTGTTTTACTGCAACACGACGGACCGAAACACCTTACAAGATGTAACATTGTATAATATAAGTATGAATTAATGAGGATTCACTCAAATTATGTGTGTGAATTTAAGAATAATTTTGATTAAATTTAAACTTGATAACATATACAATTTATACTATGGTACTACTATAACGATTTGCGCCCCGGGGCTTCGCTCCTGTAGGAATTTGGGGTTAGAAGTACCTCATGTTGTTTACTGTAGGTATTTTCTACCCGTGTACTAAATTTCATCAAAATCTGTCCAGTAAATTTTGCGTGATAGAGTTACTTACAAACTCACATTTGAAAAAAAAAATTATGAAGGTCAACTTTGGATAGGTAGACTTTAGTTAAATATAGTATTTAGGTTCATTGACCTCAACATTGGTTCATAAGGTTCATTGGTACATAATTAGCATGATCTAGTTGTTTGTAAATCGTCTGAATCTGGGCATGCAAAGCGTTTGCGTTCAATCTATTAACCTTACCAGTGTCACTATTATATTACAAATTTCGTATACTACTTTTAAACCCACAACATTATGTGATCTTTGCAGTAAACATACCATTTATTTATTTAGAACTTTATTGCACAAATTTTAAATATTATGTACAGATGGTGGCCTAAACGCTATATGTCAGTCTCTACCTGTCAACCATTAGACCAAACAGAGAGTAGTAAGGTGGTGCGATAAAGTGCAACGCGATAATATTAACATTCTCTGTCTACACATTTTCCTAAAGACGAAGCTAATAAATTGTGTGTTAAATGCCACATTTATACATACCTATTAAATTACATAAATATTTTATTTAGAGTGAATTCAGCAGTAAAAATTCCAACAACTCAAATTTATAATAACGATATTAATGCTAATAGGATTAAAACTACATAAATTTACGTTGTAAAATCATTAATTTTGTTCAGTTTTACATTTGTATGACTTTGTAGTCTTCTATTAGGTTCTTGTATCGTGAGAGATACTGGTATAATGTGGAGATACTAGAGCAATAATTAGCATGTTCTTGTCGTAAATGTTCCCTTAAACCTGACTCAATTATTTAAATAGGGTGGGTATTTGATGAGATCTCAATTATATAACCTTAAGCCGCTTTGACTTTATTTTTAATTTAGCGTACAATCTACAGAGTCTAATCTCACCGCCTACTAACTAGCCGCGCCCCGTCCTGTGCTCTCCCGCCCCGTTATTTTAGGATAGAAAGTTATAATATGCTATTCCAGGTAATTAATGGCATACCCAATCAGGATTTTCCGAAAACGTACTGTCTTTAAACGTCAAGTGTGTGTCAAGGTTAGAAGTACTGAAGCAGGAAAAATATTCCGTAAAGAGAAAAATACTAAACTAGAATTATACCGAATCAAATTACAAATAAAATAAATAAGACTAGTTAAAAAAAATAATACATGATCCTGTTTTTTTCCTTTATCGTTGAAAATCACCATAACTTAAGCGATAACAGTAGATTTTTTTAAAAGAATTAATTAAAGAATACAATTATTTAAAACTATAGCAGCTTATTTTTAATAATATTAGTGTTTTATCATAAATAAAAGAAAACCTCTTAAATAATTAGCCTAAAAGCCTAACGAAAACTCGCTAGCAAAAACACAAATTATAGAAAATTCGAAAAGTAACCTTATTGTGTCTGCTTTAAGGCGTACCGCCCTACACCCCCTCTGATTAGCCTTGGGTAGCGCCTTAAGAGTCTTGGAAGAAGAGAGAGAAGCCTTTGCCTAGTACTGGGGCATAGATGGCTATTATATAATAATAGGTCTTATTCCATATGCGTAGGTACGATAAGTGCCCAAATTTTACCGAAATATATTTTTTTTAATTTAGGAATGAGCGCAAAATGGGACTGATTTACTTTTGCGCGCCTAGGTCGTAAATTGTTGAGTAACAAACATTCACATACACACACATCCAACTTGCATCGCATCTATAGATAATATTTTTAATAACTGCATGTTGAAGTTGAACTGCCTACAGTAGATGTGAATTCTTATCTAGTAAATTTATCACGGTAAACTAGTAGTCATAAAAAGGGAGAATATTGCTAGGGCATTATGAAAGAAAAATTGTTATTGACCATGCCTGTTCGTTTGTACGAATTCAACAAAAAAAAAAGTTAAATCTCGATGGTACAATCGCACAAAGTGTCGAGTTCTCTATTATGCCCGCTATATAGGTACTCTCGGCGAGGGCACACGAGACATGGCGTACATTGCGTAGTTTTAATCAGTGCGAAATTCTGAAATCGGATAAACTACGCAATGTACGTCATCCCCCGTGTGCTCTCGCCGAGAGTGTTCAGCGGGCATTACAGGTTAAGTCAAAGAAGGTAAGTAGTTATTGACAACTATTTGACTACGATCTCTTTGTAATGTGTGGTAAATTCAAATTTGCGACAATATGACTGTGCTCAATGCTTATACACACGCAAAATATATTTGGTTACAGCAAAACTCAAAGAGTTTTCCGACAACCACGGTATTTATGTCGTTTGACTTGTTAATATATGTGTGAAATGAACTTCACCAAATCGATCGATTACCATAATAGTCCGCACTTGCTTGCTATTCACGCAGCATGCTCGATTCTGTATGCGGTCGTAAAAATGTTCACCGGTCCGGCATTTAACACCACCAGTCTACAAGTAATGTCGTTCAAGCACCAAACTAATGAAAGTACGTAATGGACATTGAATATACCGTTACCTAATGTTTCCGATTCCATAAGCTAGTCCCTTTCAGCGCCCCTGGAAGTCATAAATGTGTGAATGAATTTATTCATGATTTCATTCAAGCATCGTTAACGGTGTTTTGTTTTGATTTTATGAATAAAGGAATATTGTTTTGCCACGTTTTTTACCTATAGGTAGTCAATTCAAGCATTATGGATGGAGTGATAAATCTCTCCTCTTTTTGATACAATTTAAGAGGATAAGTTTGCCATTTCATATATTTTACTCACATTGCGTTTGTTGCGGTCATTTTCTACAGCACCATTACAACTTTATAACCATATGAATCTTTTGAGTATTATGATTAGAATAAAAGTAAAAAGAATAAAAATTCCATTAGCCATGGTACAAGAAGTTACAATCAATATAATTCAAACTTAGAATGACTTTGCATCGTGATGTTCTATACTCTCCATACTTTGTGTCAAGTCGAGCCTACAAGGAATATCAAACACATTGAAAATGGCAAAAATATTGCTACACACCCCTTCTGGTGTTACATGCAAATATACTGCCTCATATTTTAATTTATAGTTTGCGTTAAAGACGCCGCCTTTGCACGCGAAGTCAGGTGTTATAAAGACGATCAAGAATATTATGGCTATTATACAAAAGTACTTAATTTCATTTAAATTATGTGTTGACGACTGTATAAGCAAGTAATTATTGTATTTTATCAACGTTCATATTATGATTGATGACTATTTGGTTGGACAAATAAATAAAAGCGATATTTCTTGTATGATCTTTGTTAAGGTTATATTTAATGAAGTGGGTCGGTTTTGTATGCACTTGTTAATGGATGATGATTAAAAAGACATCTTAATTTGTTGAAAAACTGGACTTGGCAAATATTATTATTGTTTGTACTAGTTACTTCAAGTATTGAGATGTGTTCAATGGACAGACGAGTTTAATTAAGGAATAATATCCGATGGTCATCTTATGCAGTTGGCGTCAAGTTTCTTAATTTTTCAGTTTAGATGCAATATACCTATCATTTATTGATGACGATAATAATTTTACTAGTTAATAAGTTAAGGCAAAAAAAAATCCTCTTATAGCCTGACCAGGAATGTTGCGGGAAAGCAATAGAACTAATTTCGTTTACTGGCAACGAATTTAAAAACCCAACTGTTATTTCTCCTGTCAAATTTGACTTTCAATCAAGAGCGGATCCAGTATATTTTTATTTCTGGGAAGGGCACCGTTTTCCGTTTTTGAGAATATTCCCGAGAAGTTTTTAAGGAAGTTTCCGCTTTTTCTTTGAAAATTTCGAGAACGGCATATCACTACACTAATGGTGGAGGATTGATTTCTTGGAAATATACTTGTAAGAAACTATTACTGCTAAATCCTTTATTTTAACAACTTGAGTCTTAATTTAATATGTACTGTTATGGAACCTGCCTCCACGTGCACGTGCCCCCGTGCTTCCACTCTTTAAATCCGCTACTTCTTTCAATAATATTGCAATATAAAACGTATAAGTGCTGCCTCTAATTCAGGGTTTTTCAATAATAGATAGTGTTACTTATAGATCCAGTTAAATAAAACTGTGTAAAAACATTACTATTACAAAATACAGGCTTTTTAGGCTCCAGTCCACCTTGAAGAACCAGAACAGTTTTGCCAGAACAAACATTGACTATGACTTACCTAACGATAGCAGGATTGACACCCAAAGCACCCGACATGATATTACTTACTTATAACTTTCTAATATACAAGGCAAGGCTTACTATTATACAAGCCAGGCGGAGTAAATAATACTGGATGCAGCAGGATGGACCTTTGAAGTCACTGCCGTGGCTGGAGAGTATGGAAGATTGGTGGCAACTCCACCGTTTCCACCTCTTCCACCACCGTTTGAGTGGGTCCAAGTCCCACATACCGCTTTACTGTTCGTCTATCGAGAAGTGAAGCGAAATATGAAGGCATTTTCACCTCAATAAAAAAAAGGTATAACTTTCTAAAGACCAATTAAGTGCCCTTCTCACATAACTCTCCGATTTATTGTTCGTCCTCTTATAAAGTGCTGATTTACTGTAAAAGGTAAGCTTACTCATTACGTCATTAAATAGAGGAAGGCCATTAAATCAAGTTAAGAGCCTGCTATCGGTAGTCAGCACGGGCGCCGGTTCTGAACTGATTATTTTATAGTATTCGCCGGATACCTTATAACGAGAGCTAAGCTCTAGTTTACACTGGATGAGAAAAATAAGAGTAATCGGATTTTAAAAAGTATTTTTGTTGATCTCAGTTGTGATACTTTTAAGGTCGATTGACCTTACACCCTGGTGTTTAGGTTTATATGTCGCGATGGTGCCACTTTCAAGGGTAGCGACCGCTTATTCATAGTTTATAGTACCTGTACCTGGTTTTGATCTTCCGCAAAAATACTGGACTCAAATAAATAGGTGTCGAACTTCGCAAGGAAGATGTGCCGAGTTGCTATGCTGGTGGACCTTTTCGGACAGTCTTCTGTGTCCTTGCGGGGATATCCTTAGTATGCTGCACCTCACTGATCACTGCCCACTGTATTTCATAGATGGCGGCATTCTGAAGATCCATGAAGCCGATCATGAGGTTTTAAGCATGGATTGACAACCTCCCTTTCCATTTTTGACTTTGCTGCATTAGACCATTCGCAATTAATAATTTATAGTTCTATAATTACTACCATCAGTACAGAACTACAGAGTGATCACCATCTTAAAACTGTATACGTATTACTAGTATTTAAAGACAGCTATTGTTTAGGTTATACCACAAAGCCTTTTTACAGCGAAAGCTAGGAGTAAATTCATGAAAATTACAGAGTTCACTAAACGGAACAGAAAATATTTAAAAATACAACTGATATCCTAGATACCTTAGATCCTTAGGTAATCAATGTAAGGGGATCTGAAGGGAATAACATGATGGGTACCCACATTTTAGGCCGCATGTGCCTGGGTCTTTCGGACTAAAGTCGAGTGCCTAGATTATACCTAAGTACTTGATTTATCCATTCATTTTTATAAAAGTCTTTATCTTCTTGTCGGTGGAGTATCTTCCATGCCTTTCTATCCTCAGTTACGTCTAAGGAGAAGGCTTGGGTTGTGTTTACAAACGGATAAACACAATCCAAGCCTTCTCCTTTATCTGCTCTATAAGGCTTCCTTCTTCCTCTTTTAGTTTCTATTTTCCCTTCAATCTTCAGTTTTGATAAATCAACTAATCATATCGTACAAAATGATCGAAAATCCTTCCCCATCTCGTACTTTGTTTACTATCACTAAGATTTTAGTAGAAATCTTTGAAAGCTTAAATAACTCGACCTATGCGGACCATATCTTGGCTCAGTAATATAGGAACTGTCGACAGTCGCGTGTTCAAGCTCATGATACTTAATGTTCAAGTTACGGGTACTTTCATAGCCAGTAAGATAATCTACTTTACAGTTTGTGGTCAACAGATTAATCACTTTTCTCTTAATTATTATAATAAGTCCAATCCAATATTAGGTATTTGTATAAATATGATTAAACATAACTATACATGTATCCTTTAAGATTGTCAGTCCTTATGTAACTTTATAAATTTATGCTGGTTGGTAATTGTTTAGGAAACTGCGGGAAAATTCCCCAATCAATCAATATATTTATTTGCTAAACATAGTTATAAGTAGAATACAATGGTTATAAAAAAGTCATGGTACATCTTAGCATATTTATTTTATTTTAATTTAAACTTTATTGCACAGAAACAGGACTTAATGCAACAGCATTTTCTACCAGTCTACCTTTACAATACTTTACTGTAGTATTTTACTTTACTTTAATTTAGTACAATGATAATAATATTAAAAAAATAAAAACCAGTCTGGCTGGTTATAACCACGGTGACTACAATGACAGCTATAAGTTATTTAGTTCCGTTAATATTTTTAACAATTAGATTAAGAAAATCAATATTATTGTACTAATAGGTATATCTGTCTACTAATACTGAGCTGCACAAATGTTTAAAAAGTTCAGTTAACTTGACGACTGTACTTTTGACATACCTAGTTCGATTGGATGTATTATCGTAGTAAAAAATTGCAATTGCAAAGCCTCACTCCTATTCCATCTATATTTATTCTTCCCATCTGTCATTATAAATCTCACTGCCAGCATCCAATTCATCACTTGCCCAGTGGCTCAGTGGCTAATCAGAGGTAATGTTAACGAGCAAACATTAAGTTCAATCATACGGAGTTATAATAAATGGTGGCCATTAAGAAATACTGTGTTGCTACTTTTATTTAACTTGGAAACAATTTCGTTCTACGCAAGCTGATGTAACACTAGTGCGCTATGGAAAGCAATTAATTTTGTTGAATCTACTAAGTGATTATAATAAATTAGCAACGTTGGTGGTAAATATATAACTTCTTCTCATCGAGTGTGTGATAACACTAGTGTCAGGACAACTTTTTATCAAGTAGTTAGGTGGTACCTAAGATTGAATATTAACTGTGCATTTATGTATTTTCAAAAGATAATTTTGTAATTTTGTATATAGATTCGAAATGAAAAGTGTTACCTTTTTTTTAAAAAAAAAAAAACATAACTTTGCGATAAAGCTGATTCCAGACTCTCCGCTTACATTGAATTTTCTGTATACAAAGTACTCCAGAGTATTGATACAATATTTTTTTCTACTATTATAACAAATTTTATTAAAATCAGCTCAGCGGACATCTAAACTTTCGCTTATATTAGTACTAGACAAGATTTGAATTAAATTCTTCAAAACCAGAGTGAATAGGCTGCTTCTGGGTAAGCTCGCTTCATCGTAGACCTCATCTCTGTCCTCGGGCAAGATTGTGGTCAAGAGCAAACTCATATTTAATAAAAAAAAAAAAAAAATCTCAATTTTCTATCCGAATTTTACACAGCAGTGGAGTTACAACAAATTTGGTATAATCAACCGCATGACAAGTTCCCTTCATAGATTTTTATGCGGAGAAAATAACAGCAAATTTTCAATGAATTTGGTTACGTCGAAGTGTTGTCGACGGTACATTATAAATCTTATGCAAGTGGCCATAAACTAAATAGTGAACATCAACCATGAAGACAAGAGACGCAGTCTTTACCACAAGTGCTGATACGGACCTTTTAAGTAAAAGCCGCTGAAATAGACCAGATAGTAGCCTAGGAGTATTTGACAGTGTTAAAGTTGATATCGTTGGTCCATTTTATAATAAAATTCAATGTAACTGTAAATATAATAAAAAGCCGACGTCATCCTTATAATATACGAGTAGCTTCTTCTATAGGCATGGTTCATCATTTACCTACCATACAACATGGCCAACAGGCCTTTAGCTTCTTAAATTCAGTTTTATTCAGAGCCAGTCTAAACAATTGTTCCACTTTTTTAACTCCCTTCCAACTCTGATGTTCCTGAGACCGACTTCTTACACCCACTCTTCGCTCAATGACACAAGATGGTTTAAAGGAGATGGATTGTGTGTTTTTCATCAGTAAAATAAACTGTCAGCAAGTGTGCAGATTTCCTCATGGTGTTTTTTTCCACCGGAATCAAGGAGGCTCGAATCGCGGCTGATGGTGAAGGATTTTTATGGAATTATCATAAACGCCCGAAATTTTGTTTTTTATGGAGAAGGATTTTTTTTTCTATTTTGGAAAGAGTGTGAAATACGATTGATTTGCAGACCGAAACTAGGTCATTTTCGATACTACCCGTTTCGGTCAGAGTATCTACAAACTCAGAATCATGTCGAATTGCGCCTGAGAATCGATCCTGCGTCCTTTGTAATGCAAGTTGATCTCATGGTCAGTCAACAGTTCATGCTGGTCACCCAATCGGTTTCCCACCCACCATCATTCACCACCAACATAAGGACAAGACAGCATACCTATAACAATTATATTTATTTACGTAAGCTTTTACGAAATTACCTTAATTTTTTGTTTGTCACTCAAAATTAAATGTTAAACGTTTTTGTTTACCTAAATGGTTAGTTCGTGACATCATCACAACTCAGAATAATGGTCGTTTGATGTTTTATGGTCATTTGTAAAACTCCAGTAAAATTACCTAAGGATCTATTGAATTTGTTTCGGTCTATTTATATTGCCTTACTCGGAAACATGACGATATTACTTCTCCTTTTATAGGTAGATCAATGTCGATTTAGTCGATCGAAAGAGTGTTCTAATAGTTTTTAATTTATTGTTATTATGTAAAAATTTAGAACCAATTTTCTCAATATTTATTTTTATAAAAAATAGTGAACAAATTTTGATGAAACTTATTAGGTACTTGCAAGTTTACGAGTCGTTAGCGGGTTTATTCAAATAATTTACTTTTTTTTTTAAACTAAAACTGCGTCAAATTTTATTTATGTAGATAATGTTTATTAAAAAACACGTCTTTCATACCCTGAAATTAATAATCTATGTACGATTGAGAAAAAGGTCATAAATATTTTTTTAAATATCCTTATTCTCAAACGGTGAGGCTGTACCACACTCACGATGTTACTATAAACGCTCGTTAAAAACGATGCGTCTCACGGATTCTCATATGTAGAAAGCATGAAATAATTCGACATTTTATTACAATGCTTACTGTGACTATCGTCTTTTGACATCTAGGCGCAATTAATTTCTAAATAAACAAGATAAAATCGTTGTTCCGCTAGCAATTACACTTAGGAAATTTATTTGATGTGTAACATCTTGCCACTCGCAGGGTGATTTCTGTGGTCCAGTGGTAATGATTGCACTGCTGCGCCAGGATATTTTTTTATTCTTCTACCTCAATGAATAACAATTTCAAAAAGTAGACAAGCGAACCCTGAGCTCTGAGTCTTTGACGCATATGCTGAGATGCATATCAATCGAGAAAGCGTTCAAATGAGAGTAAAGAGTGTATAGATATATTAAATTATGGCCCGAGCTTATGGCATTTTCTTGTTTACAATATAAATAGGTATTGAAAATACTTATACCTTCTACATTGAAACAAAAGTAAATGAAAATATGTGGGCTTAACACGTTTTATTTTAAGCCCACATATTTTGATTTATTTTGTTT
This sequence comes from Ephestia elutella, assembly GCA_018467065.1. Classification (NCBI taxonomy): domain Eukaryota; kingdom Metazoa; phylum Arthropoda; class Insecta; order Lepidoptera; family Pyralidae; genus Ephestia; species Ephestia elutella. The sequence goes on along the minus strand of CM031580.1, from coordinate 7,215,951 downwards.
AATCAACAGTCGTACATTGACACTGATTATTTCTTATAATTAGACTTCTTTGAGACTAATCAGTAGGTACCTGTGTTTATGCAAATTTATAGATAAGACCTGTATAATTTGTAGGGTCATTAACACCTCGATCAGTTCATGTACAGTCTATTAATAGGCTGTAATTAGTGATTATATAATTATACTTGTACAGTTCATGTATAATTATTCGCTACCCCGCTGAATCTAATGGTTAGTTCACACAATTTCTTTCATTATTATTTTCTTTTACCGAATGTTGGAATAAAAATCATAATATCAAAATTATCAATCATATAAAATTTATCATGTTTAGTTTCGATATCATAAAGTTAGAAGAAAAAAATAGTTTTTTTTTTTTCTCTGTCTTTGGTCGTCATGGACGGTTATGTTGGCCCGAGATGTTACGGCCAATCGATGTCGCATGGACACGTCGCCGTCGGCCCAACCTTGCGACCAATGTACAATCCTTAGTTTTGTCATGTAGGTAATTATAGCACATGGTTAAATAAGTAAAACGAAATAATGTTTAGTTTTAGTGTAAGCCATGCGTTTTGTGGCAAACATTGGGCCAACTTGTACAAGCGGCATATAAATTGCTACAAATAACGGTGTTGCCAGCATTCGTCGCCTGCTCTCGACTTACAAATAAAGCTCTAGAAATATAATTCATCCAACCCAGCATAGTTTACGATAAGGCACGCGACTGTTTTTCATTAGAATTTCTGTGCGTGCTTTTGCTTGTTCATCTTATGCGATATGCAAATTAAGTAAACTTGAAACAAGATTGCTTTGGACTGGTCTGGAATAGGGATGACCAAAACTGGACATTTTTAAACTGCGCAGCTTTGGTTAGACCACTGACAGTCTCTGATTACAATCAAATGATATTTAGGTATTTCTTCTTAAAGTCTTTTTCATATAACACTAGTGATAGTGATATATGAAAAAGACTATAGTGATATATGATAGCGGCAACGAGTTGATCCTCTTTGGATCTATTATGCGAGCGCTGGCACATTCATACCTATCTCATCTGTCACAAAGGGGTTTGGGTAAAGTTGGCGTCATTTTCAATTTTCGCGGCCACTCACCAAACTTGGTTATTTTGAAAGAACATATCAAGGAGATCAAACTTTATTATGGAGTACATATAGCTAAACTATATCGGAGCTGAGATATAAGGCATTTTATTTTTCATATTTTTGACTAACAATTCAATTCGATTGTAACAATAATGCTAATAAAATGTAAAAACTGGCTTTGTTTATACTGGTTTTAAACATGCGGCACGATTAGAATGTAATAAGTCTAGTTTCGAACGATATTCAGATGTTATTATACCTGTCGGGTGTCTCATGACGGCATACAGTTTTGTTTGTTATGAATCTACCATTCTTCAATTCGTTGCACTTTTTACGTTATAGCCATGATTCATACAAAGACCTGTGCCCAAAATAAGACGTATAGAGACCTTCAAGGGCGGATCCAGCATTTGTGTCAGGGGAGGGTCACATGGTCGAGTGAATGTTGTTAGCCCGGCACTGTTCCCAAGGTATATTTTTGTATAGAAAAAAATATGTATACATCCAATTGGAATTTATGGGGGCATGCCTCTTTATCGGAATGCAATAATAAATCACAAAATTAAATTAAATGAGACCAGTTTGTGGCCACGGCTGGATTCCGCTCCAACCGCTTTTGCGAAGATCAAATACATTCACTCCGAATCATACTCGAAGAAGTAACCGAATGGAAGCGTGAAATCAATTTACGTTTGTCGTCTTCGAGAAAGCTTTCGATACATTGCATTGGCCTAGTATTTGGCACCGGCTTGACGACATCGGAGTCTCGCCCAAGATTAGAGACCTGCTAAAAGTTCTATATTTAAATAACTCCTGCAAATTGCTCACAAAGGACTGATCTCTCAAGATATTGCAGTTTACGCCGGAGTCAGACAAGGGTGTCTTCTCTTGCCTCTTTTATTTCTTACCGTCCTGGGTGCATTATGCTCATAGGAAACGACGGCAAGCGACGCAGTATAGAGTGGGGGTTGTCCGATTAACTATATGACCTAAGACTACGCTGATGACTTGTGTCTGCTCAGTCACAAGCACGTCGACATGCAAGCTAAACTGGACGAGCTACAGCGAGAGGCCGCAAAAGCTGGGCTTAAAATCAATGCGAATAAGATGCAATATGTCCTCCTATCTCGGAAGTGTAGTCTCGAAGTCTAGCGGAGCGCAAAAGGATGTTGCTGCTAGAATGTATAAAGCTCGGGCTGCCTTTGAACAACTACGGCCCGTGTGGCATTCCAAAAAGTAAAGACCTCAGAATAAAACGCAAAATGTTTCGGTCAAACGTCCTATTAAATGGATGTACAACCTGGACGCTAAAAAGATCACGCCGTCGACCAGCGTCTTTGTGAACCGCTGCCTGCATCAAATACTTGGCATTTTCTGGCCGGAAAGGATTTTCAATGTACAGCTGTGGGAACGATGCCGGGACATGGCAATTGACCTCCAAATTAGGAGCCTCAAGTGGTCATGGATTGGTCATATACTGAGAAGGGATCCCTCATATATCCCGAAGCAAGCTCTGGAGTGAAACCCTCAGGACAAGCGCAAAGTTGACAGTTCTAAGAAAACCTGGCAATGCACTATTGCAGCGGAGTTCAAGACAATCGGGCTGATCTGGCCCGAAGTGGAGAGCGTAGCCTAAGACCGAGGAAACTGGCGAAACACTGTCGACGCCCTCTGTGGCTACGGTAATTGCCTTGTCGTTGGCTTCGTTCCGGTCCTCCATAGTGCAGGAAATGGGGCAGATTTGGGACATGGCAGAAGGTGGTCCATTGACTGAATCGTACCACAATTTCACGGGTTATGATTAGAAAAGCTTCTCTTTTTGCGTTTTTCCACCAGCCCGGAGTCTGTTTAAGAACTTCCAAACTGTCCAGGGGAGATCGCCACCCGGTGGGAGTTTCTCATCAGGGAGGATATTGGGGTAGGAAAAAGGATATTTTTTGTATCCATAGCTCCAGACTAGTGTTCTTTGCCTTCTGGTCTTAGACGCCAAACTGTCTAAGGAAGCTGTTTTGGCTCTTTCGACGACATGGTGGGGGGTATCTGCCCATACAGGATATGCCGTTGGTTCTTGAACTGTTTTCACTGCGCAAGTTCTTGAACTGTTTGCACTGCGCTAGTTTTGCTGTTTTCACTGTGCTGAAAAACGTCAAACAGGGGACAATCACTAACAATATGCGCAACTTCCTCTACTGCAGCTTCACCTTCGCACGCCGATGACTCTCGGCAACTACACTTAGCCACGAAGTCGTTCGAATCCAGTTCGTGCTCTATTAAGCTGACACCATAAACTCCAAGGTAATGAGGATCCGTTGCAACAAGTTTTTAAATGGGATTTAAGTTGACCCCATGGTTTTCGGAATATTAGCATTTTACTCCTACTTACTAGCTGTGTTCAGCTCGGTATTGAGGAGTTCGATTACGGCTTGGTGGGATATTTGTAGCTTCACAGAGCAGTGTTTATTCTTATCATCTGATTTAGCTGAGTGTCTACAGCCAGTTTGTGCAAGATATTCTTCCTCATTAAAAGCTTATTACATAGTTTGTTTATGTGTGTCGGGCGTAAATGTGACTGCGGCCAAAGATAACTCCTAGATATGTTGGTGCTGGTGCTGGGTTATACTGAAGTTTCCAGTAAACTCGACTGTGGGTTCGTATTTCGTCATTTGGTTGGAAAGGTGGAAAGGCATAACTTCTGTTTTGGTGGCGTTTAGCACTAGTGTCCACTTATAACAGTTTAATGCAGAAGACAAAATATGCAAGCCATCTCAGCGTTATGATCGGGATGTTAACGTGGAAGCTACTGCAGATCAACCTGTAGAAGTTCTTGCTGATCCACCTGTAGAAGTTTCCGCTAATCATGATAATTATGAATACCTTCGTGACCAATCATTGGAGCACTACGACGTGGTTACATGAAGAACTTGTGAACTTAGCCGCTAGCCACAGCGCGAATGGACGCGCGGCCTCGACGACTAATGCGCGGGAAGATTCTAACATGATGTATTGCTAGATCGTCAATAGCCTAGATGTAAAAAAAATATCCAATAGGTTTACTTTAATATACACAAGGTAGGTGCATCACAAGGTCTGATGCGAGGGGGGAGGGAAGGTTGGGGGAGCGTCGACCTCCAGGTCATAGCCCTCCTTAGAACAGAGGCACGCGAATGTTCTCAGGATTATTTTGAGCATCGACCACTCATTCGACCATATGACCCCCCCTGACGCGAAAGCTGGATCCGCCCTTGATTAAAGGAAGGTTTTCTTACCTTCTTCTCCTAATTCTGCGTTTTTCTACAGCTGTTAGGTAAGATTAGTGCCATAGTGTAACGTTTAATGTGTATTATTCTTGTGAAATTCAGGCAAAAAATAAATATTTAAAAAAATCATACCTCAGCTCCGATATTACTTAGAACAATAATTACCACTACGATATGTTTCTCTATGAGGGTGCTATCAAATAGTAATAAAATTATCCCTGGCCGCGAAAAATAAAAATGACGCCACTGGTCCATACAAAATTACCCAAACCCCTTTAAACTATATTGATTCATATTCTATTCTGCATTTTTGATGTCATTCGTTATCCAGTTTCTATAAGTCACCTATTATCAAAATATGTGACTTGGCCGTTTCGCTACCGTCACATAAGTATGCATAATGTGAAAAATTTATTTACTATTCGTTACTTTTCTTTTTTACATTAGTTCTTGTCGAAAAAAACAGTACCTACAGTTTTCCCGTAATTTATGGTCGACAACATTGCCAGTTAATTTATTAAATCTAACGTAATTTCTACACTTCAAGAAACACGTTACTGACTAGACCATCATTCATCATTGCTGAATACAATTTGTAGATAGTGGAATCGATTTACAGTAATGATTGTTGTGCCCACATATCGATAGGATATTAATCAATGGCTTGTAGTGAAAATTCGCACATAAACTATCCAGGTGTGAATAAATCTAGGAGCAAGAGCAATCGATGGGTGCTCATCGCATGTCGAGACGTCCATTATGCATAATTGTAAAGTAAGGGTAAGTTCACATACCAATCGATTAATATGGCTGCCTGTCACGGTATCTTTGGTATCACTTGAAGTTATGATAATGGCTTTAGGTATGTGTAATTGTTTAATTAAAAAGGGAGGTAGGTGATCTTTCTAGCAATTTATTTATGATATCAAATATTAATTCGTAAAATAAAACGTGGCAACTTTTGTTAAAAAAATCATTTACCTTTAATTCAAAATTTAATTACGATAATAGGTATTTGTAAGAAATATATTAAATAAAAATTACGAGACTTACAAATGCCTATTTGGCTTGCAATTAAATGGTTCCAAATGGAGTTGGTTGGTTCCACTTGCGAGTAATATTTTAAAAATATAGAGTACATTAGGCCCCATTAGGCTACATAGAAAAGTATACCATTTTTTATAGTGGATCGTATTTCAGGTTTATATTTTGTTATGTTACCCACTGAATATTATAAAAATAGATACTTTGACATGTGAATCGAGCATTACCGGTTCAAAATAATAAACGTTGCCACTGTACTAAGAGGCAGTTTTACAATGTTGCCCCTATTTTACGTGAAGGACAAGGGATCTCTTTTATTTTTGCGTTCTTTAACATTCTTTACAATTATTTGTCGGCCAATGCAAATAGAACCTGTTCCTTCAGATGTGGGTTTACCACAGACTTGCTAGGCATTACACTCATCGCCACTTTATACAATACTAGCTTTTTCCCGCGGCTACGCGCGCGTGAAATTCCCACGGGAACAATGATATTAGTTATAAGTGCTATTTTTAAGCCTATATGAATAAAAATAATTGACTTTGAAACAAAAAAGTTAGGACTAGCTTTTGCCTGCAGCTTCGTCCGCGAAACCTTTCCTCATAGTCATGACCCAACCGTACATTGGTAAAATCCACATGTTCAGTAGTTTTTGAGCTGATCGTGAACAGACTGACAAACGCTGAGAGGGACTTCATTTTATAATATGTAAGAATTTCGGATGAACTTAGGGCATTCGACAGAAAGTGGATGGAAAAGACTAGAGATAGGGACACGTGGAAAGAGAGTGGGGAGGCTTTTGCCCAGCAGTGGGACATGTTATAGCTACTAAAAAAAAAAAAAAAGAATAAATAAGAAGTTAACATTAACATATACGTACGAAAACATGGGTAGGCCACGTCGGAAGTTAATTTTTAAGTTGTTCATTTTTTTTGAGTAAACGCATTTTTACGTTACAAAATTTAGCTTTTTTCTATTCTGTGGTATGTGCTTATATGTGTGGAGGCGCAACTATCCTTTTCGGCTATATCTTTTTTACAACTGGATAATGTTTCGTATAAATTGTTAATTTATTTACCTTATCTAATTTGGAGAGTTAACAGCTACTACAGCCAACGTCAGTCTTGAGATCTGAAAGGTAAAAAAACAATTATTGAAACTTAGGTCTCCATTTAAGTAGTTACGACTAAAGCACAGGGTGGAAGCTTATAGAAATGGGGCGTCAAATATACCTACTACTACTACAAATGAAACTGTATATACGTGAACACGTCAGTAACACGTCAATGTGTGCGTTTTCATGGTCATAGCGCCCCAATATGCACAAGAACGGGGGAGAAGTGCGGGGGTTGCCATATTGCGGGGGGGGGGGGGGCAGGGAGTTAACTTTCTGACCTTTCTGTATGTAGTACTTACTCGTATATTAATTCTGTGACTAAAGTATGGTGGGTGTGTGTACAGTACAATGTTGTTGTCAGAGAAAAATATTATTGAACATAGAAAGGGTATACGCGTTATTTAGCCTTCGCCTGACATAAGCATCATAGGACTTTGAAGCTTTGAATCTTCGTCCGAATTTGATTTTTTTAAACAAGTGCACCTAAAACTTTGTGCACATTAAACTGTTAGAGCGACATTTTATATCATGCCATTTTTAGTTACCTATATTATATTATTCCGATGTCTGTGAACACAATACTAAATGAAATTCGAAGAACACGATTCCTATTCCTATTGGCTTTCCAATCAACAAATGTACGGACAGTACCTATACTTTGATACATTGAAAACAGCGAGATGGATCTATCTCATCTATCGAGATAGACATCAAATAAAATTGGTTTGTTATACATAATAAGATCAGTGCAACCGCAAAATTTTATTTGACCTTTACAGGTCACTTGTTATGCATAACAATTTTTTATTATTATTGGATTGCTGAAACTATAGAATTAGTTAAAATGCTGAAGATTGTTCGAAATATTACTAACATATAACATTTAGAATTAATTTAAATAAATAAAAAACTGGTGGTAGTCAAAGTATGTAGGATAACATCCGACTCTACATCTAAAGCGCGCGCTTCCCCTATACTGTCTGTCCTTAGAGCATTTAATTAACAGGAGACGATGCGAGCGCAAATTTCTATACAAAAAATCTGCCACCTTTGGTAAAGCTGACCACTAGCTAAAAAACTACGCAAACAATCACAAAGAGTATGAGCAATTCATATGAATTTGGCAGAGGGGAAGCCGATTCTACTAATTATAAACGTAAATGTCGTGTCCCAATTATGTCTCAAGATCCAAAGAAATTGAAATAAAGTGACAAGATCTCTGTAAGACTTCTATGTTTTATTACGATTTCTCTGGCCTAGACACAACTGCGGCACGACATCTTCGTTTGTAATTTGTAGAATCTAGGATCAGTAAGTGGCCTCTTCTGTTGATTAAATGCTCTGAGGTCTGTCCCCTTACATAAGTCTATCATTCTCATAGAAAAGTAGCAGAAAAGTGCTAAGATGTTACTCGTCAAATTAAAACAAAAATGCTCATCACAAGTTACCAGAATGTACAGTAAAAGATATTTTTAAAATAGACTGGGCATTATGTGCAAATTCGTAATAGGCTCCCAGGAGTTCAACAAACGTAACTAACAGTTTTTGTTACAGCTAACTGTTACGTATTTATCTTATTATTGATTGATGTTGTATTTATTCCGAACATTTGTTTTTGACCATCGATTTGTTGTGATTTTTTTGCTTGTTAACTATTTGCACGTACGGTACGTACAGTAAGTACGATGTAAATTAATTAACTTATATTGCATTGTATACTAAAGAATTTTTTTAACGTTACTAGATAATGTATGTTTATGTTGGTTTTTAAAATGTATTTTTACCATAATTCTACTTAATATTATATCAGAGAACGTTTGGATGTAGGTTTGTGAGGATGTTTGTTACTCAATCATGCAAATTCTTGGTATGCGGGTAGAAAAATACCGGAAATCCTACGGGAGTGAAGCCCCGAATTTATTTAAGTTAGAACCATTTCATGAAGAATATTTTTTTGTAAAAATTAAGAGTTAAAATAACCTATCAAATACGGCATTCCATAACTTAATCATGACTAAAAAAAACATAAGAATTAACAGCTAACAACACATGTCATATAAACCCACACATGTTTTCTTTAAATATCCGGCGCATAGAGGTTCAGACACCTTGATATGCTGCTGACTGTACTATCAAAAGCCAATCTGTACCGATATCCAGCCGCAATCTGTACCGATAAGATATTATAGAAATAAATCCTATAACCGTACTTCTACCGTACCATTAGTGTAGATACGGGATACAATAGGTTGGACTGGAGTTAAATCAGTATCACTATGATCAACTAAATATTTGAACTGGACGCTAGTTAGGATCGGAGATAAGATACTAGCATTCATACTAAAGTGTCTCTGTGTTGAGTTATTTTTTTTATTTTATTTTTAATTTTGCATACTTGAGTACACATATTAGATTTGAATAATTTACATACCGAAAGATTTATTAATTTGACAAAACAATTATGTTTATAGTTATTCAATTTTATTTAATCAATGGTTGCTTTTATCGTCTTTTACTATATAGCTCTATAATATAATATAATATAATATAATATAATATAATATAATATAATATAATATAATATAATATAATATAATATCACATGAGTGGCTACTCAAAGTTCTAGATATTTATAAATGCCCATCTTCTATCAAAGGTTTCCTGGAAATAGTCATCCCAAACTGGAATGTAATCATGACAGCACGAGGCTCACATGAATCAATAACGACTGATCGGATTTCTATTAGAAGAGGTATTTTCCAAGGAGATTCGCTCTCGCCGCTCCTCTTTTGTCTGGCTCTAAATCCACTCACTCAGATACTCCAAAAGTATATAGACAAAGGGTACCAGTTAAAAGATAAAACCTACATTAACCATCTAATTTATATGGACGATTTAAAGTTGTATTCTAATAGTAAACACAATTTAAAGATAATGATAGATAGTACAGAAATATTTACTAGAGATATAGGAATGAGCTTTGGCCTAGATAAGTGCAATGTGTTACATCTAAAGGCAGGTAGGAGAGATGAACATCAGGGTCAGGGACACATACTGTTAACCGGAGAACAATTTGAACATTTAAAGGTAGGAGAAAGTTACAAATATTTAGGAGTACATGAAACTGGAAAAATAAACCATAACGAAATAAAACAACAGATAAAGAAAGAATATTTTAGAAGAGTAAAATGCATCACCAATTCACATCTTAACTCACGAAACCTTTTGCGAGCAATAAATAGTTACGCTGTGCCCGTTGTTTTATATTCTTTTGGAGTCATTAACTATAAAGATACAGATTTAAGAGCAATAGACACAAAAACACGTAAAATATTAAATATGAATAAAAGCCATCACCAAAAAGCGGAGGTCGAACGATTGTATCTACCAAATGAAGAAGGAGGAAGGGGACTTCTAAATATTGAGACTATATATAAAACACAAATAATTAAATACAATAGCTACCTAAAAACCGGGACCGACCATCTAATTCAAGCAATCAGAGAACACGATAAGGCAAAAGATAAATATTCAATAGAGAAAGAATCAATAGAGTTTAGGAAAGAACTAGGATTACAAATAGATGAACAATATACAGATAAAGAAATAAAGAAAGCGATAGTTAGAAACAGGATAAATAAAATAAAATCGAAACCTTTACATGGACAGTTCTACAAAGACGTATTAGGAAGAGAAAATATAGAAAAAGATACATCGTTTAGGTGGCTTAAGAAACAACCGGTGTCTCCCATTCTTGAAGCATCAATATATGCCATACAAGACCAAGCAGTCGTCACGCGCCAGCATGAGAGAGATATCCTGAAGAGACCTGTGGATGGTAAGTGCAGAGTATGCGGATCAAGAGACGAAACGGCACAACACATCATAGCGGGGTGTGAGAAGTTGGCTGGCACTCACTATACCAAGAGACACAATAATCTAGTGCAATATGTCCATTGGACATTGTTGAAGAAGCACGGGTTCGAGTGTGAAAAGCTATGGTGGAAAGAACACCTCACCCAGCCACAAGTGAAGGAAAACGACACTGCCAAAATCATGTGGGAAATGCCGATACAAACTGATGTCACCGTAGCACACAATAGACCGGACATAGTTTACATTAATAAGTTAGACAACCAAATTTACCTAATAGATGTTACAGTACCTTCCGACTACAACATTGGAGCCAAGGAAATTGAAAAGCTGAGTAAGTACCACTTACTTCAAAAAGAAATAACCCGGTTATGGAAAATGCCCACCCAAGTTATACCAATAGTAATAGGCACAACAGGTATCATAGCGAAAAGCTTACACAGGTATCTCAATTTCCTTAACTCCAAAATTGATGTAAACATACTACAGAAACAGGCAGCCACCCATACCTCAATAATAATGTCTAAAGTTCTGGGAAATACTATTTTCGTTGACAGAAATCCTGATTCTCCCTCTCCTTGAGGGTCTCGAGGCGGGAGATCAGTGATAAAAAAAAACCGACTCAGGTCGAGAAGAAGAAACTCAACTAATATAATATAATATATAAAATAAGCCCCCCAATACAACCTTACGTCCGGGCTTTACCATCTAGTCCACGTGGGGGGCGGACAACAGGTACTAACGAAACTTACCTGGCTAACAAGGCAATGGAAACCATTTAAAAAATGAGTAGAAATGAAAGTAATGAACGTATAGGACCGCTTCCCGGGGGCGATCGCCGGGGCACGTCTGGAGCTGACGCTGGACGTCTCAGCATACGAACCGTCAGTGGCTCTTCGCTGAACAGGCGGGCGAGAGTCGGGGAACCTGAAAATACTACAGCCGAACCAAACTGTTGCGCTGAGAGTGCTTTGCCGAGCGGGACTGGATCCCAAAGCTTGGCCGGTACCTCAGAGAATCAGACCACGACAAGTTTTAATGAACAATTCAGCGATGATGCCAGAAGAAAGTGGTCGACAGAAGAAAGGAAAGAGTTAATGTTCTGTTATTTTAAAGCAAAATATGAGGGAACGGGGTACATAAAAAGAATGTTTGTAAACATACTACAGAAACAGGCAGCCACCCATACCTCAATAATAATGTCTAAAGTTCTGGGAAATACTATTTTCGTTGACAGAAATCCTGATTCTCCCTCTCCTTGAGGGTCTCGAGGCGGGAGATCAGTGATAAAAAAACCGACTCAGGTCGAGAAGAAGAAACTCAACTAATATAATATAATATAATAGGCTAAAGAGATATGAAGACATGAGCAAGCGAAAGACACAAAACCAACAATTTCAGGAAAATCAACATCTATTTTACAGAAATCTGAACAGTACAAACGTTGCTAAAGACATACCATCTAAAACCGAAATACAAACCTTTTGGGAATCAATTTTATCAGAACCGGTACCATTCAACAAAGATGCACAGTGGGTTAAAGAAACTGAAGAAACAACAGAAAATATAGTTACACAGACTTTTGATGAAATAACATTACAAAATTTAAAAGCCGCGATCAAAAAACTAAGTAATTGGAAAACACCTGGAATTGACAAAATTCAAAACTACTACCTGAAATATTTTACTAGCATACATCCGTTTTTGACTGATTTATTTACTAAAATTATAAATAAACAAGAACAACTTGAGGAATGGTTTACAACTGGACTGGTAATATTGATCCCCAAAAAAGGAGATACTAAAAACCCAAAAAATTGGAGACCCATAGCATGTCTCCCAACTATGTACAAACTTCTCACCTCAGTAATAGCTGATGAACTGTACTCACATTGTGACTCTAATAACATTTTATCACCAGAACAAAGAGGATGCCGGCGAAAGGTTAGAGGATGTAAAGACCATCTCATGATCAATAAAGCCATACTTGAAGACGCCCATCAGTCTCAAAAAAACTTAAGTATGGGGTGGGTTGACTACCAGAAGGCCTTTGATAGTATATCACACGAGTGGCTACTCAAAGTTCTAGATATTTATAAATGCCCATCTTCTATCAAAGGTTTCCTGGAAATAGTCATCCCAAACTGGAATGTAATCATGACAGCACGAGGCTCACATGAATCAATAACGACTGATCGGATTTCTATTAGAAGAGGTATTTTCCAAGGAGATTCGCTCTCGCCGCTCCTCTTTTGTCTGGCTCTAAATCCACTCACTCAGATACTCCAAAAGTATATAGACAAAGGGTACCAGTTAAAAGATAAAACCTACATTAACCATCTAATTTATATGGACGATTTAAAGTTGTATTCTAATAGTAAACACAATTTAAAGATAATGATAGATAGTACAGAAATATTTACTAGAGATATAGGAATGAGCTTTGGCCTAGATAAGTGCAATGTGTTACATCTAAAGGCAGGTAGGAGAGATGAACATCAGGGTCAGGGACATATACTGTTAACCGGAGAACAATTTGAACATTTAAAGGTAGGAGAAAGTTACAAATATTTAGGAGTACATGAAACTGGAAAAAATAAACCATAATGAAATAAAACAACAGATAAAGAAAGAATATTTTAGAAGAGTAAAATGCATCACCAATTCACATCTTAACTCACGAAACCTTTTGCGAGCAATAAATAGTTACGCTGTGCCCGTTGTTTTATATTCTTTTGGAGTCATTAACTATAAAGATACAGATTTAAGAGCAATAGACACAAAAACACGTAAAATATTAAATATGAATAAAAGCCATCACCAAAAAGCGGAGGTCGAACGATTGTATCTACCAAATGAAGAAGGAGGAAGGGGACTTCTAAATATTGAGACTATGTATAAAACACAAATAATTAAATACAATAACTACCTAAAAACCGGGACCGACCATCTAATTCAAGCAATCAGAGAACACGATAAGGCAAAAGATAAATATTCAATAGAGAAAGAATCAATAGAGTTTAGGAAAGAACTAGGATTACAAATAGATGAACAATATACAGATAAAGATATAAAGAAAGCAATAGTTAGAAACAGGATAAATAAAATAAAATCGAAACCTTTACATGGACAGTTCTACAAAGACGTATTAGGAAGAGAAAATATAGAAAAAGATACATCGTTTGGGTGGCTTAAGAAACAACCGGTGTCTCCCATTCTCGAAGCATCAATATATGCCATACAAGACCAAGCAGTCGTCACGCGCCAGCATGAGAGAGATATCCTGAAGAGACCTGTGGATGGTAAGTGCAGAGTATGCGGATCAAGAGACGAAACGGCACAACACATCATAGCGGGGTGTGAGAAGTTGGCTGGCACTCACTATACCAAGAGACACAATAATCTAGTGCAATATGTCCATTGGACATTGTTGAAGAAGCACGGGTTCGAGTGTGAAAAGCTATGGTGGAAAGAACACCTCACCCAGCCACAAGTGAAGGAAAACGACACTGCCAAAATCATGTGGGAAATGCCGATACAAACTGATGTCACCGTAGCACACAATAGACCGGACATAGTTTACATTAATAAGTTAGACAACCAAATTTACCTAATAGATGTTACAGTACCTTCCGACTACAACATTGGAGCCAAGGAAATTGAAAAGCTGAGTAAATACCACTTACTTCAAAAAGAAATAACCCGGTTATGGAAAATGCCCACCCAAGTTATACCAATAGTAATAGGCACAACAGGTATCATAGCGAAAAGCTTACACAGGTATCTCAATTTCCTTAACTCCAAAATTGATGTAAACATACTACAGAAACAGGCAGCCATCCATACCTCAATAATAATGTCTAAAGTTCTGGGAAATACTATTTTCGTTGACAGAAATCCTGATTCTCCCTCTCCTTGAGGGTCTCGAGGCGGGAGATCAGCGAAAAAAAAAAAAACCGACTCAGGTCGAGAAGAAGAAACTCAACTAATATAATATAATATAATATAATCAGCATACGAACCGTCAGTGGCTCTTCGCTGAACAGGCGGGCGAGAGTCGGGGAACCTGAAAATACTACAGCCGAACCAAACTGTTGCGCTGAGAGTGCTTTGCCGAGCGGGACTGGATCCCAAAGCTTGGCCGGTACCTCAGAGAATCAGACCACGACAAGTTTTAATGAACAATTCAGCGATGATGCCAGAAGAAAGTGGTCGACAGAAGAAAGGAAAGAGTTAATGTTCTGTTATTTTAAAGCAAAAAATGAGGGAACAGGGTACATAAAAAGAATGTTTGAAACATACTACAGAAACAGGCAGCCATCCATACTTCGATGATTATGTCTAAAGTCCTGGGAAACACTATTTTCGTAGAGAGAAATCCTGATTCTCCCTCTCCTTGAGGGTCTCGAGGCGGGAGATTAGTGATAAAAAAACCGACTCTGGTCGAGAAAAAGAAACTCAACTAATATAATATAATATAATATAATATAATATAATATACTGGAAAAATAAACCATAACGAAATAAAACAACAGATAAAGAAAGAATATTTTAGAAGAGTAAAATGCATCACCAATTCACATCTTAACTCACGAAACCTTTTGCGAGCAATAAATAGTTACGCTGTGCCCGTTGTTTTATATTCTTTTGGAGTCATTAACTATAAAGATACAGATTTAAGAGCAATAGACACAAAAACACGTAAAATATTAAATATGAATAAAAGCCATCACCAAAAAGCGGAGGTCGAACGATTGTATCTACCAAATGAAGAAGGAGGAAGGGGACTTCTAAATATTGAGACTATGTATAAAACACAAATAATTAAATACAATAACTACCTAAAAACCGGGACCGACCATCTAATTCAAGCAATCAGAGAACACGATAAGGCAAAAGATAAATATTCAATAGAGAAAGAATCAATAGAGTTTAGGAAAGAACTAGGATTACAAATAGATGAACAATATACAGATAAAGAAATAAAGAAAGCAATAGTTAGAAACAGGATAAATAAAATAAAATCGAAACCTTTACATGGACAGTTCTACAAAGACGTATTAGGAAGAGAAAATATAGAAAAAGATACATCGTTTAGGTGGCTTAAGAAACAACCGGTGTCTCCCATTCTCGAAGCATCAATATATGCCATACAAGACCAAGCAGTCGTCACGCGCCAGCATGAGAGAGATATCCTGAAGAGACCTGTGGATGGTAAGTGCAGAGTATGCGGATCAAGAGACGAAACGGCACAACACATCATAGCGGGGTGTGAGAAGTTGGCTGGCACTCACTATACCAAGAGACACAATAATCTAGTGCAATATGTCCATTGGACATTGTTGAAGAAGCACGGGTTCGAGTGTGAAAAGCTATGGTGGAAAGAACACCTCACCCAGCCACAAGTGAAGGAAAACGACACTGCCAAAATCATGTGGGAAATGCCGATACAAACTGATGTCACCGTAGCACACAATAGACCGGACATAGTTTACATTAATAAGTTAGACAACCAAATTTACCTAATAGATGTTACAGTACCTTCCGACTACAACATTGGAGCCAAGGAAATTGAAAAGCTGAGTAAGTACCACTTACTTCAAAAAGAAATAACCCGGTTATGGAAAATGCCCACCCAAGTTATACCAATAGTAATAGGCACAACAGGTATCATAGCGAAAAGCTTACACAGGTATCTCAATTTCCTTAACTCCAAAATTGATGTAAACATACTACAGAAACAGGCAGCCATCCATACCTCAATAATAATGTCTAAAGTTCTGGGAAATACTATTTTCGTTGACAGAAATCCTGATTCTCCCTCTCCTTGAGGGTCTCGAGGCGGGAGATCAGTGATAAAAAAAAACCGACTCAGGTCGAGAAGAAGAAACTCAACTAATATAATATAATATAATATAATATGCCCCCCAATACAACCTTACGTCCGGGCTTTACCATCTAGTCCACGTGGGGGGCGGACAACAGGTACTAACGAAACTTACCTGGCTAACAAGGCAATGGAAACCATTTAAAAAATGAGTAGAAATGAAAGTAATGAACGTATAGGACCGCTTCCCGGGGGCGATCGCCGGGGCACGTCTGGAGCTGACGCTGGACGTCTCAGCATACGAACCGTCAGTGGCTCTTCGCTGAACAGGCGGGCGAGAGTCGGGGAACCTGAAAATACTACAGCCGAACCAAACTGTTGCGCTGAGAGTGCTTTGCCGAGCGGGACTGGATCCCAAAGCTTGGCCGGTACCTCAGAGAATCAGACCACGACAAGTTTAAATGAACAATTCAGCGATGATGCCAGAAGAAAGTGGTCGACAGAAGAAAGGAAAGAGTTAATGTTCTGTTATTTTAAAGCAAAATATGAGGGAACGGGGTACATAAAAAGAATGTTTGAACTATTTTCCACACGAAACATAGATAATCCTAAAGTAAATAGACTAGATGCAAACAAACTTTCAAACCAAGCACGTCTAATAATATCCCGCCAACTTTTGACACATGACGAAATAGAACATATCAAAAATAGTGTACAACGACTACATACAGACGTACTAGACACAACAAACAATCTTAGACTACATACACCAGATTCATATATACAGCAGATGGAACAATCATCGAGCAGACCTTCAACTAGAAGTTCCAGTAGACAGAGTGATCTTAATATTAATGAAGAAAATGTCTCGAGCATAAACAATACAGATTCAAGAAGAAAATGGACGGAAGAGGAGCAATGTGAACTAATGTTCTGTTACTTCAAAGCTAAAAGTGGAGGACCTGGATACATAAAACGACTATATAATATATTTGTAGAGAGAAACCCATATAACCCTAAAACACGTAAATTTGACGGCAACACCTTATCTAATCAGGCTCGCACAATAATTAATCGTAAACTAATCTCAGATGAAACCCTATCAGAAATAAAAACAAGAGCAGAACTACTAAACCTGGAACAAATAGAGGAAGAAGCGGAAGAAACTGAAGAAATAAATATAAATACCCCCAACCCTAGTGAAATAAGCACACAAATTAATGATCAACCCATAAATACAACTAGTACAGGTAATGTGCACGTAGATACTGAACACCAAAGTACAACAGACGATAACATAACAGACTTAGAAGTTGATGAAAATCTAGACCCCCTTATACATACATTCCTTCAAAATATTGCTGAAACAAAAGAAACACCGATAGACAGTAGAAAATTCATACCTAAACCAAAATTCAATAGACATTTCTTTGAAAACTTACATAAGATAAATAATTTTTTACCAAATATTATGACAATCAACAACAATTTACGAAATATGAATGATGTAATTTATGCAGCAGCAAAAACATTAATAGAAGCAAATGGACAAACCCTGTATACAGCGTCAAAGGTTATCAAACCAAAGAGAGACCCACCTTGGAAAACTAGATTGAAGAACAGAATTGAAGACTTAAGAAAAGAATTAGGCAGACTAACAGAACTAAAGAAAGGAGTAAGTAGTATGAAACTGAATAAAATCAAGAACAAACTTTACAATAAATACAGAATTTTTAATGAGAATGACCTTGATAATGCCATAGAAACTATAAAGCAAAGAATTAAAGCATTGGCTGGGAGGCTAAAGAGATATGAAGACATGAGCAAGCGAAAGACACAAAACCAACAATTTCAGGAAAATCAACATCTATTTTACAGAAATCTGAACAGTACAAACGTTGCTAAAGACATACCATCTAAAACCGAAATACAAACCTTTTGGGAATCAATTTTATCAGAACCGGTACCATTCAACAAAGATGCACAGTGGGTTAAAGAAACTGAAGAAACAACAGAAAATATAGTTACACAGACTTTTGATGAAATAACATTACAAAATTTAAAAGCCGCGATCAAAAAACTAAGTAATTGGAAAACACCTGGAATTGACAAAATTCAAAACTACTACCTGAAATATTTTACTAGCATACATCCGTTTTTGACTGATTTATTTACTAAAATTATAAATAAACAAGAACAACTTGAGGAATGGTTTACAACTGGACTGGTAATATTGATCCCCAAAAAGGAGATACTAAAAACCCAAAAAATTGGAGACCCATAGCATGTCTCCCAACTATGTACAAACTTCTCACCTCAGTAATAGCTGATGAACTGTACTCACATTGTGACTCTAATAACATTTTATCACCAGAACAAAGAGGATGCCGGCGAAAGGTTAGAGGATGTAAAAGACCATCTCATGATCAATAAAGCCATACTTGAAGACGCCCATCAGTCTCAAAAGAAACTTAAGTATGGGGTGGGTTGACTACCAGAAGGCCTTTGATAGTATATCACACGAGTGGCTACTCAAAGTTCTAGATATTTATAAATGCCCATCTTCTATCAAAGGTTTCCTGGAAATAGTCATCCCAAACTGGAATGTAATCATGACAGCACGAGGCTCACATGAATCAATAACGACTGATCGGATTTCTATTAGAAGAGGTATTTTCCAAGGAGATTCGCTCTCGCCGCTCCTCTTTTGTCTGGCTCTAAATCCACTCACTCAGATACTCCAAAAGTATATAGACAAAGGGTACCAGTTAAAAGATAAAACCTACATTAACCATCTAATTTATATGGACGATTTAAAGTTGTATTCTAATAGTAAACACAATTTAAAGATAATGATAGATAGTACAGAAATATTTACTAGAGATATAGGAATGAGCTTTGGCCTAGATAAGTGCAATGTGTTACATCTAAAGGCAGGTAGGAGAGATGAACATCAGGGTCAGGGACATATACTGTTAACCGGAGAACAATTTGAACATTTAAAGGTAGGAGAAAGTTACAAATATTTAGGAGTACATGAAACTGGAAAAATAAACCATAACGAAATAAAACAACAGATAAAGAAAGAATATTTTAGAAGAGTAAAATGCATCACCAATTCACATCTTAACTCACGAAACCTTTTGCGAGCAATAAATAGTTACGCTGTGCCCGTTGTTTTATATTCTTTTGGAGTCATTAACTATAAAGATACAGATTTAAGAGCAATAGACACAAAAACACGTAAAATATTAAATATGAATAAAAGCCATCACCAAAAAGCGGAGGTCGAACGATTGTATCTACCAAATGAAGAAGGAGGAAGGGGACTTCTAAATATTGAGACTATGTATAAAACACAAATAATTAAATACAATAACTACCTAAAAACCGGGACCGACCATCTAATTCAAGCAATCAGAGAACACGATAAGGCAAAAGATAAATATTCAATAGAGAAAGAATCAATAGAGTTTAGGAAAGAACTAGGATTACAAATAGATGAACAATATACAGATAAAGATATAAAGAAAGCAATAGTTAGAAACAGGATAAATAAAATAAAATCGAAACCTTTACATGGACAGTTCTACAAAGACGTATTAGGAAGAGAAAATATAGAAAAAGATACATCGTTTGGGTGGCTTAAGAAACAACCGGTGTCTCCCATTCTCGAAGCATCAATATATGCCATACAAGACCAAGCAGTCGTCACGCGCCAGCATGAGAGAGATATCCTGAAGAGACCTGTGGATGGTAAGTGCAGAGTATGCGGATCAAGAGACGAAACGGCACAACACATCATAGCGGGGTGTGAGAAGTTGGCTGGCACTCACTATACCAAGAGACACAATAATCTAGTGCAATATGTCCATTGGACATTGTTGAAGAAGCACGGGTTCGAGTGTGAAAAGCTATGGTGGAAAGAACACCTCACCCAGCCACAAGTGAAGGAAAACGACACTGCCAAAATCATGTGGGAAATGCCGATACAAACTGATGTCACCGTAGCACACAATAGACCGGACATAGTTTACATTAATAAGTTAGACAACCAAATTTACCTAATAGATGTTACAGTACCTTCCGACTACAACATTGGAGCCAAGGAAATTGAAAAGCTGAGTAAATACCACTTACTTCAAAAAGAAATAACCCGGTTATGGAAAATGCCCACCCAAGTTATACCAATAGTAATAGGCACAACAGGTATCATAGCGAAAAGCTTACACAGGTATCTCAATTTCCTTAACTCCAAAATTGATGTAAACATACTACAGAAACAGGCAGCCATCCATACCTCAATAATAATGTCTAAAGTTCTGGGAAATACTATTTTCGTTGACAGAAATCCTGATTCTCCCTCTCCTTGAGGGTCTCGAGGCGGGAGATCAGCGAAAAAAAAAAAACCGACTCAGGTCGAGAAGAAGAAACTCAACTAATATAATATAATATAATATAATATAATATAATATAATATAACGTCTCAGCATACGAACCGTCAGTGGCTCTTCGCTGAACAGGCGGGCGAGAGTCGGGGAACCTGAAAATACTACAGCCGAACCAAACTGTTGCGCTGAGAGTGCTTTGCCGAGCGGGACTGGATCCCAAAGCTTGGCCGGTACCTGATGTCAGAGAATCAGACCACGACAAGTTTACATTAATGAACAACCAAATTCAGCGATGATGCCAGAAGAAAGTGGTCGACAGAAGAAAAGAAGAGTTAATGTTCTGTTATTTTAAAGCAAAAAATGAGGGAACAGGGTACATAAAAAGAATGTTTGAAACATACTACAGAAACAGGCAGCCATCCATACCTCAATGATTGTATCTAACTAAAGTCCTGGGAAATACTATTTTCGTTGACAGAAATCCTGATTCTCCCTCTCCTTGAGGGTCTCGAGGCGGGAGATCAGTGATAAAAAAACCGACTCAGGTCGAGAAGAAGAAACTCAACTAATATAATATAATATAATATAATATAATATAATATAATATAATATAATATAATATAATATAATATAATATAATATAATATAATATAATATAATATAATATGCCCCCCAATACAACCTTACGTCCGGGCTTTACCATCTAGTCCACGTGGGGGGCGGACAACAGGTACTAACGAAACTTACCTGGCTAACAAGGCAATGGAAACCATTTAAAAAATGAGTAGAAATGAAAGTAATGAACGTATAGGACCGCTTCCCGGGGGCGATCGCCGGGGCACGTCTGGAGCTGACGCTGGACGTCTCAGCATACGAACCGTCAGTGGCTCTTCGCTGAACAGGCGGGCGAGAGTCGGGGAACCTGAAAATACTACAGCCGAACCAAACTGTTGCGCTGAGAGTGCTTTGCCGAGCGGGACTGGATCCCAAAGCTTGGCCGGTACCTCAGAGAATCAGACCACGACATGTTTTAATGAACAATTCAGCGATGATGCCAGAAGAAAGTGGTCGACAGAAGAAAGGAAAGAGTTAATGTTCTGTTATTTTAAAGCAAAATATGAGGGAACGGGGTACATAAAAAGAATGTTTGAACTATTTTCCACACGAAACATAGATAATCCTAAAGTAAATAGACTAGATGCAAACAAACTTTCAAACCAAGCACGTCTAATAATATCCCGCCAACTTTTTGACACATGACGAAATAGAACATATCAAAAATAGTGTACAACGACTACATACAGACGTACTAGACACAACAAACAATCTTAGACTACATACACCAGATTCATATATACAGCAGATGGAACAATCATCGAGCAGACCTTCAACTAGAAGTTCCAGTAGACAGAGTGATCTTAATATTAATGAAGAAAATGGCTCGAGCATAAACAATACAGATTCAAGAAGAAAATGGACGGAAGAGGAGCAATGTGAACTAATGTTCTGTTACTTCAAAGCTAAAAGTGGAGGACCTGGATACATAAAACGACTATATAATATATTTGTAGAGAGAAACCCATATAACCCTAAAACACGTAAATTTGACGGCAACACCTTATCTAATCAGGCTCGCACAATAATTTATCGTAAACTAATCTCAGATGAAACCCTATCAGAAATAAAAACAAGAGCAGAACTACTAAACCTGGAACAAATAGAGGAAGAAGCGGAAGAAACTGAAGAAATAAATATAAATACCCCCAACCCCTAGTGAAATAAGCACACAAATTAATGATCAACCCATAAATACAACTAGTACAGGTAATGTGCACGTAGATACTGAACACCAAAGTACAACAGACGATAACATAACAGACTTAGAAGTTGATGAAAATCTAGACCCCCTTATACATACATTCCTTCAAAATATTGCTGAAACAAAAGAAACACCGATAGACAGTAGAAAATTCATACCTAAACCAAAATTCAATAGACATTTCTTTGAAAACTTACATAAGATAAATAATTTTTTACCAAATATTATGACAATCAACAACAATTTACGAAATATGAATGATGTAATTTATGCAGCAGCAAAAACATTAATAGAAGCAAATGGACAAACCCTGTATACAGCGTCAAAGGTTATCAAACCAAAGAGAGACCCACCTTGGAAAACTAGATTGAAGAACAGAATTGAAGACTTAAGAAAAAGAATTAGGCAGACTAACAGAACTAAAGAAAGGAGTAAGTAGTATGAAACTGAATAAAATCAAGAACAAACTTTACAATAAATACAGAATTTTTAATGAGAATGACCTTGATAATGCCATAGAAACTATAAAGCAAAGAATTAAAGCATTGGCTGGGAGGCTAAAGAGATATGAAGACATGAGCAAGCGAAAGACACAAAACCAACAATTTCAGGAAAATCAACATCTATTTTACAGAAATCTGAACAGTACAAACGTTGCTAAAGACATACCATCTAAAACCGAAATACAAACCTTTTGGGAATCAATTTTATCAGAACCGGTACCATTCAACAAAGATGCACAGTGGGTTAAAGAAACTGAAGAAACAACAGAAAATATAGTTACACAGACTTTTGATGAAATAACATTACAAAATTTAAAAGCCGCGATCAAAAAACTAAGTAATTGGAAAACACCTGGAATTGACAAAATTCAAAACTACTACCTGAAATATTTTACTAGCATACATCCGTTTTTGACTGATTTATTTACTAAAATTATAAATAAACAAGAACAACTTGAGGAATGGTTTACAACTGGACTGGTAATATTGATCCCCAAAAAAGGAGATACTAAAAACCCAAAAAATTGGAGACCCATAGCATGTCTCCCAACTATGTACAAACTTCTCACCTCAGTAATAGCTGATGAACTGTACTCACATTGTGACTCTAATAACATTTTATCACCAGAACAAAGAGGATGCCGGCGAAAGGTTAGAGGATGTAAAGACCATCTCATGATCAATAAAGCCATACTTGAAGACGCCCATCAGTCTCAAAAGAACTTAAGTATGGGGTGGGTTGACTACCAGAAGGCCTTTGATAGTATATCACACGAGTGGCTACTCAAAGTTCTAGATATTTATAAATGCCCATCTTCTATCAAAGGTTTCCTGGAAATAGTCATCCCAAACTGGAATGTAATCATGACAGCACGAGGCTCACATGAATCAATAACGACTGATCGGATTTCTATTAGAAGAGGTATTTTCCAAGGAGATTCGCTCTCGCCGCTCCTCTTTTGTCTGGCTCTAAATCCACTCACTCAGATACTCCAAAAGTATATAGACAAAGGGTACCAGTTAAAAGATAAAACCTACATTAACCATCTAATTTATATGGACGATTTAAAGTTGTATTCTAATAGTAAACACAATTTAAAGATAATGATAGATAGTACAGAAATATTTACTAGAGATATAGGAATGAGCTTTGGCCTAGATAAGTGCAATGTGTTACATCTAAAGGCAGGTAGGAGAGATGAACATCAGGGTCAGGGACATATACTGTTAACCGGAGAACAATTTGAACATTTAAAGGTAGGAGAAAGTTACAAATATTTAGGAGTACATGAAACTGGAAAAATAAACCATAACGAAATAAAACAACAGATAAAGAAAGAATATTTTAGAAGAGTAAAATGCATCACCAATTCACATCTTAACTCACGAAACCTTTTGCGAGCAATAAATAGTTACGCTGTGCCCGTTGTTTTATATTCTTTTGGAGTCATTAACTATAAAGATACAGATTTAAGAGCAATAGACACAAAAACACGTAAAATATTAAATATGAATAAAAGCCATCACCAAAAAGCGGAGGTCGAACGATTGTATCTACCAAATGAAGAAGGAGGAAGGGGACTTCTAAATATTGAGACTATGTATAAAACACAAATAATTAAATACAATAACTACCTAAAAACCGGGACCGACCATCTAATTCAAGCAATCAGAGAACACGATAAGGCAAAAAGATAAATATTCAATAGAGAAAGAATCAATAGAGTTTAGGAAAGAACTAGGATTACAAATAGATGAACAATATACAGATAAAGATATAAAGAAAGCAATAGTTAGAAACAGGATAAATAAAATAAAATCGAAACCTTTACATGGACAGTTCTACAAAGACGTATTAGGAAGAGAAAATATAGAAAAAGATACATCGTTTAGGTGGCTTAAGAAACAACCGGTGTCTCCCATTCTCGAAGCATCAATATATGCCATACAAGACCAAGCAGTCGTCACGCGCCAGCATGAGAGAGATATCCTGAAGAGACCTGTGGATGGTAAGTGCAGAGTATGCGGATCAAGAGACGAAACGGCACAACACATCATAGCGGGGTGTGAGAAGTTGGCTGGCACTCACTATACCAAGAGACACAATAATCTAGTGCAATATGTCCATTGGACATTGTTGAAGAAGCACGGGTTCGAGTGTGAAAAGCTATGGTGGAAAGAACACCTCACCCAGCCACAAGTGAAGGAAAACGACACTGCCAAAATCATGTGGGAAATGCCGATACAAACTGATGTCACCGTAGCACACAATAGACCGGACATAGTTTACATTAATAAGTTAGACAACCAAATTTACCTAATAGATGTTACAGTACCTTCCGACTACAACATTGGAGCCAAGGAAATTGAAAAGCTGAGTAAATACCACTTACTTCAAAAAGAAATAACCCGGTTATGGAAAATGCCCACCCAAGTTATACCAATAGTAATAGGCACAACAGGTATCATAGCGAAAAGCTTACACAGGTATCTCAATTTCCTTAACTCCAAAATTGATGTAAACATACTACAGAAACAGGCAGCCATCCATACCTCAATAATAATGTCTAAAGTTCTGGGAAATACTATTTTCGTTGACAGAAATCCTGATTCTCCCTCTCCTTGAGGGTCTCGAGGCGGGAGATCAGTGATAAAAAAACCGACTCAGGTCGAGAAGAAGAAACTCAACTAATATAATATAATATAATATAATATAATATAATATAATATGCCCCCCAATACAACCTTACGTCCGGGCTTTACCATCTAGTCCACGTGGGGGCGGACAACAGGTACTAACGAAACTTACCTGGCTAACAAGGCAATGGAAACCATTTAAAAAATGAGTAGAAATGAAAGTAATGAACGTATAGGACCGCTTCCCGGGGGCGATCGCCGGGGCACGTCTGGAGCTGACGCTGGACGTCTCAGCATACGAACCGTCAGTGGCTCTTCGCTGAACAGGCGGGCGAGAGTCGGGGAACCTGAAAATACTACAGCCGAACCAAACTGTTGCGCTGAGAGTGCTTTGCCGAGCGGGACTGGATCCCAAAGCTTGGCCGGTACCTCAGAGAATCAGACCACGACAAGTTTTAATGAACAATTCAGCGATGATGCCAGAAGAAAGTGGTCGACAGAAGAAAGGAAAGAGTTAATGTTCTGTTATTTTAAAGCAAAATATGAGGGAACGGGGTACATAAAAAGAATGTTTGAACTATTTTCCACACGAAACATAGATAATCCTAAAGTAAATAGACTAGATGCAAACAAACTTTCAAACCAAGCACGTCTAATAATATCCCGCCAACTTTTGACACATGACGAAATAGAACATATCAAAAATAGTGTACAACGACTACATACAGACGTACTAGACACAACAAACAATCTTAGACTACATACACCAGATTCATATATACAGCAGATGGAACAATCATCGAGCAGACCTTCAACTAGAAGTTCCAGTAGACAGAGTGATCTTAATATTAATGAAGAAAATGGCTCGAGCATAAACAATACAGATTCAAGAAGAAAATGGACGGAAGAGGAGCAATGTGAACTAATGTTCTGTTACTTCAAAGCTAAAAGTGGAGGACCTGGATACATAAAACGACTATATAATATATTTGTAGAGAGAAACCCATATAACCCTAAAACACGTAAATTTGACGGCAACACCTTATCTAATCAGGCTCGCACAATAATTTATCGTAAACTAATCTCAGATGAAACCCTATCAGAAATAAAAACAAGAGCAGAACTACTAAACCTGGAACAAATAGAGGAAGAAGCGGAAGAAACTGAAGAAATAAATATAAATACCCCCAACCCTAGTGAAATAAGCACACAAATTAATGATCAACCCATAAATACAACTAGTACAGGTAATGTGCACGTAGATACTGAACACCAAAGTACAACAGACGATAACATAACAGACTTAGAAGTTGATGAAAATCTAGACCCCCTTATACATACATTCCTTCAAAATATTGCTGAAACAAAAGAAACACCGATAGACAGTAGAAAATTCATACCTAAACCAAAATTCAATAGACATTTCTTTGAAAACTTACATAAGATAAATAATTTTTTACCAAATATTATGACAATCAACAACAATTTACGAAATATGAATGATGTAATTTATGCAGCAGCAAAAACATTAATAGAAGCAAATGGACAAACCCTGTATACAGCGTCAAAGGTTATCAAACCAAAGAGAGACCCACCTTGGAAAACTAGATTGAAGAACAGAATTGAAGACTTAAGAAAAGAATTAGGCAGACTAACAGAACTAAAGAAAGGAGTAAGTAGTAAGAAACTGAATAAAATCAAGAACAAACTTTACAATAAATACAGAATTTTTAATGAGAATGACCTTGATAATGCCATAGAAACTATAAAGCAAAGAATTAAAGCATTGGCTGGGAGGCTAAAGAGATATGAAGACATGAGCAAGCGAAAGACACAAAACCAACAATTTCAGGAAAATCAACATCTATTTTACAGAAATCTGAACAGTACAAACGTTGCTAAAGACATACCATCTAAAACCGAAATACAAACCTTTTGGGAATCAATTTTATCAGAACCGGTACCATTCAACAAAGATGCACAGTGGGTTAAAGAAACTGAAGAAACAACAGAAAATATAGTTACACAGACTTTTGATGAAATAACATTACAAAATTTAAAAGCCGCGATCAAAAAACTAAGTAATTGGAAAACACCTGGAATTGACAAAATTCAAAACTACTACCTGAAATATTTTACTAGCATACATCCGTTTTTGACTGATTTATTTACTAAAATTATAAATAAACAAGAACAACTTGAGGAATGGTTTACAACTGGACTGGTAATATTGATCCCCAAAAAAGGAGATACTAAAAACCCAAAAAATTGGAGACCCATAGCATGTCTCCCAACTATGTACAAACTTCTCACCTCAGTAATAGCTGATGAACTGTACTCACATTGTGACTCTAATAACATTTTATCACCAGAACAAAGAGGATGCCGGCGAAAGGTTAGAGGATGTAAAGACCATCTCATGATCAATAAAGCCATACTTGAAGACGCCCATCAGTCTCAAAAAACTTAAGTATGGGGTGGGTTGACTACCAGAAGGCCTTTGATAGTATATCACACGAGTGGCTACTCAAAGTTCTAGATATTTATAAATGCCCATCTTCTATCAAAGGTTTCCTGGAAATAGTCATCCCAAACTGGAATGTAATCATGACAGCACGAGGCTCACATGAATCAATAACGACTGATCGGATTTCTATTAGAAGAGGTATTTTCCAAGGAGATTCGCTCTCGCCGCTCCTCTTTTGTCTGGCTCTAAATCCACTCACTCAGATACTCCAAAAGTATATAGACAAAGGGTACCAGTTAAAAGATAAAACCTACATTAACCATCTAATTTATATGGACGATTTAAAGTTGTATTCTAATAGTAAACACAATTTAAAGATAATGATAGATAGTACAGAAATATTTACTAGAGATATAGGAATGAGCTTTGGCCTAGATAAGTGCAATGTGTTACATCTAAAGGCAGGTAGGAGAGATGAACATCAGGGTCAGGGACATATACTGTTAACCGGAGAACAATTTGAACATTTAAAGGTAGGAGAAAGTTACAAATATTTAGGAGTACATGAAACTGGAAAAATAAACCATAACGAAATAAAACAACAGATAAAGAAAGAATATTTTAGAAGAGTAAAATGCATCACCAATTCACATCTTAACTCACGAAACCTTTTGCGAGCAATAAATAGTTACGCTGTGCCCGTTGTTTTATATTCTTTTGGAGTCATTAACTATAAAGATACAGATTTAAGAGCAATAGACACAAAAACACGTAAAATATTAAATATGAATAAAAGCCATCACCAAAAAGCGGAGGTCGAACGATTGTATCTACCAAATGAAGAAGGAGGAAGGGGACTTCTAAATATTGAGACTATGTATAAAACACAAATAATTAAATACAATAACTACCTAAAAACCGGGACCGACCATCTAATTCAAGCAATCAGAGAACACGATAAGGCAAAAGATAAATATTCAATAGAGAAAGAATCAATAGAGTTTAGGAAAGAACTAGGATTACAAATAGATGAACAATATACAGATAAAGATATAAAGAAAGCAATAGTTAGAAACAGGATAAATAAAATAAAATCGAAACCTTTACATGGACAGTTCTACAAAGACGTATTAGGAAGAGAAAATATAGAAAAAGATACATCGTTTGGGTGGCTTAAGAAACAACCGGTGTCTCCCATTCTCGAAGCATCAATATATGCCATACAAGACCAAGCAGTCGTCACGCGCCAGCATGAGAGAGATATCCTGAAGAGACCTGTGGATGGTAAGTGCAGAGTATGCGGATCAAGAGACGAAACGGCACAACACATCATAGCGGGGTGTGAGAAGTTGGCTGGCACTCACTATACCAAGAGACACAATAATCTAGTGCAATATGTCCATTGGACATTGTTGAAGAAGCACGGGTTCGAGTGTGAAAAGCTATGGTGGAAAGAACACCTCACCCAGCCACAAGTGAAGGAAAACGACACTGCCAAAATCATGTGGGAAATGCCGATACAAACTGATGTCACCGTAGCACACAATAGACCGGACATAGTTTACATTAATAAGTTAGACAACCAAATTTACCTAATAGATGTTACAGTACCTTCCGACTACAACATTGGAGCCAAGGAAATTGAAAAGCTGAGTAAATACCACTTACTTCAAAAAGAAATAACCCGGTTATGGAAAATGCCCACCCAAGTTATACCAATAGTAATAGGCACAACAGGTATCATAGCGAAAAGCTTACACAGGTATCTCAATTTCCTTAACTCCAAAATTGATGTAAACATACTACAGAAACAGGCAGCCATCCACACCTCAATAATAATGTCTAAAGTTCTGGGAAATACTATTTTCGTTGACAGAAATCCTGATTCTCCCTCTCCTTGAGGGTCTCGAGGCGGGAGATCAGTGATAAAAAAACCGACTCAGGTCGAGAAGAAGAAACTCAACTAATATAATATAATATAATATAATATAATATAATATAATGACTTCTAAATATTGAGACTATGTATAAAACACAAATAATTAAATACAATAACTACCTAAAAACCGGGACCGACCATCTAATTCAAGCAATCAGAGAACACGATAAGGCAAAAGATAAATATTCAATAGAGAAAGAATCAATAGAGTTTAGGAAAGAACTAGGATTACAAATAGATGAACAATATACAGATAAAGAAATAAAGAAAGCGATAGTTAGAAACAGGATAAATAAAATAAAATCGAAACCTTTACATGGACAGTTCTACAAAGACGTATTAGGAAGAGAAAATATAGAAAAAGATACATCGTTTAGGTGGCTTAAGAAACAACCGGTGTCTCCCATTCTCGAAGCATCAATATATGCCATACAAGACCAAGCAGTCGTCACGCGCCAGCATGAGAGAGATATCCTGAAGAGACCTGTGGATGGTAAGTGCAGAGTATGCGGATCAAGAGACGAAACGGCACAACACATCATAGCGGGGTGTGAGAAGTTGGCTGGCACTCACTATACCAAGAGACACAATAATCTAGTGCAATATGTCCATTGGACATTGTTGAAGAAGCACGGGTTCGAGTGTGAAAAGCTATGGTGGAAAGAACACCTCACCCAGCCACAAGTGAAGGAAAACGACACTGCCAAAATCATGTGGGAAATGCCGATACAAACTGATGTCACCGTAGCACACAATAGACCGGACATAGTTTACATTAATAAGTTAGACAACCAAATTTACCTAATAGATGTTACAGTACCTTCCGACTACAACATTGGAGCCAAGGAAATTGAAAAGCTGAGTAAATACCACTTACTTCAAAAAGAAATAACCCGGTTATGGAAAATGCCCACCCAAGTTATACCAATAGTAATAGGCACAACAGGTATCATAGCGAAAAGCTTACACAGGTATCTCAATTTCCTTAACTCCAAAATTGATGTAAACATACTACAGAAACAGGCAGCCATCCATACCTCAATAATAATGTCTAAAGTTCTGGGAAATACTATTTTCGTTGACAGAAATCCTGATTCTCCCTCTCCTTGAGGGTCTCGAGGCGGGAGATCAGCGAAAAAAAAAAAACCGACTCAGGTCGAGAAGAAGAAACTCAACTAATATAATATAATATAATATAATATAATATAATTCATTAAAAAGTAAAAGGTAATAACATACGAATACACAGTTTAATATTATAAGTTTTTTAAATATTAAACTGTGTATTTTACCTATTTTTATGTAGGTAATGTATATTTTTAAAATAATTTCAACAAAAAATTTAAAGTAGGTAATTTTCAGCCTAGGCTTTCAATATACCGCACATAATGCAAAAGCAATAAAAAGAATATGTACTGTTTATTGCAATAAACGGTACATATTCTTTTTTTGATCACAGATATCATATCTTTGTTCATCTATTTCTTTTACCTATAAGAACTCGGTAGGTAATTGATTCTTGTCTACAAATTAATTTATCAATATATTGATTAATTAATAATATTTAATAAGTTAATTAATCTTAAAGATAACATTGAACTTAATTGTATACATTTTTGTAGTGGTCTATCACTAATATTTAAACTACGGTAATCGGTAACATATACATACATCTCATTTTACCGACAACTGAGTTCAAATAAAAAAGCACCAAAAGTACTTTTATGTATATTTTTTTGACTGTTTTTTTTTTTACTTTTTAGCTTATTTATAGATATGTTAAGAAAATTCTTATTTTTTTGTAAAAAAAAGCGTGTAAACGTGATAACACCAACCTCAGCCAACACTCCAATGCCCCACACCACACACACAAGTTTTTCAGTGTTGCCATAATATAAAAAAAAATTGGTAAAATGTACAAAGTGTAATTAATTTATAATTCTTCTCTTAATTTATAATTTCTTGTAAATATATAATTTCTACTAAAGAAAAGAATTAATCGTACCTACATAAAAATTCTTCCTGTTACTGACTAAGTGACTGACAGACAACGCACAGCCAAAACTACTGGGCGTATAGGCAGCCTGAAGTTTAGCGTGTAGGTTCCTTTTAAGGAGAGTAGGGGAGCACTAAGAGGAGGATTTCCCGAAATTGCCAGGGGAACGGAAGTCCCTGGGCCTAGGCTTGTAAATTAATCAAATTATGGCAATGCTAACAGTAAAGTCCATTTATTCATAACTAGCTTTCGCCCGCGGCTCCGATCGCGTGTATTTCTCCCACGTTTGGAACAGGTAAAAGGTGAAAGGTACCCTATGTCCTTCTCCGCACTTCCAGCTATGTGTATGCGAAATTTCTGGAAGATTAGTTCAGTACATAAAGCGTGACGAGGTAACAAACAAACAAACTCACTTTCGCATTTATAATATTAGTTAGGATTGTCCTGTTATGTAAACAATCTTCACAGTACTTTTTGTTGAATTTTGTTGAAAATAAATCAAATAATAGTAATCCTAAACATTCTAAAATAAAACATTTATTAACCACGAAAGAGAATTTCCTAAAAGTCTATTTTAATTTCTCATATTGTCGTAAAATCATAAAAAGACATGGTAAGATTGTTTACATAATAGGACAATTATGATGGATAAATGGACTTTAGATGTAAGTATGCCAGTAGTTTTTCATTCAGTAATCCGTTGCGATTGTTGCGAATGTTTCGTTTAACTGGCGATGTTTTGTTTTATCTTCGATCTTGCGGATAAATTTGAAATGTTCGCAAAATAATTTTCAGAGAAATAATTACTAATCATTATATATCTCGTATCAATTGTATAGTGCTTTTAATTAAAGTTTGACATTTTAGTTAGAGTTAAGAAGATTAAAATAGACAGTTTCTTATTGCACCATAATTAAAATTAATTGGTATACCTAGTATTGCGATGGTTAGATAACGTTTACCTAACAAGAAGTTTTTTTTACTTATCTGTAAATAAATCTATTATTGTTAATATATATTTTTATTTATTATTTATTTTTTAATTTTTATATGTTCAATCAAACAAAAAAACAATAACATGATTGTTTTAATAAACCATTTTTTTTACTAACAAAATTTAAGGCTTTTACTACCTATGGGGTTTCCACCTATATAAGCTGCAATGTGTTATGTAGCCAGTGTAAGAAGAGCACTAATATCTATATTTTAAACATTTAAATCGAGATGATCACGCGATGCTCAGAATGTAAAATTGGCAACTCGGGAACTTGGTAGCGATAATTTATTGGCAAATGTATTCACATTTATATAAATATTTATTTCCCGTAACCTTATTAAATATTCACTTATTGTAATCTGTTACTTGTATTCTTGACGTGTTGTCATGAGATATTTAGTTTTTATTCAGGGTGGATTATAAACTGAAGATTTCTAGCATCGCTAGCCCGCTTTATGTTATTTAGCAAGTTTTTTGAAACACATCAAAAATATAAACAGTCAAAAATATATTGCTGTAAAGTTTGTATTATTTTAATAATAACGGATTAGATCCTAACATTTGTAATATCATAGAATCAGAGAAATCCGACCCTTGTCCTCCGACTCCGAAGTCAAAATGCAAAGCTTTAACGTTAATAGATTTGCCAAGATTTACTGTTTTCCAATACAAACTCTTTAGTGAAATATGATTTTCAAATGCACCCTGCGGCGCGCCACTAGTACAATTATTGACTGGTATTAAGAGCCAGACTCGATAAATATCTATATTCGAAAATGCGTCAACATTCTTATGCCTCCTATAGTCTCCGATCATTGTTTAGGATAGCCTTCCTTATTTAATGACTCCAGGCTACTGTACCATGTAGCAGATGTAGGTTAATTAGGTTTGAAATATAGAGTGCAGTTGACTAGTTTAGTGGTTTAGTGGTTTGAAAGTCTTTGTTGACGCTAAAGTAAAGAGTATCTCGATAGCCTAGTAGTGTGTGCGTTTGGAATGCGAACGTGCGTTGAGGTGCGTCAGATGACTCTAACAGGATGTTACAAGCTATTCGGAAAAACCTTCGTAGTTCTGGGTTGCATAAAAAATATTAGTTATGTTATTTTCTGAAATAATTAATTAAAATAGACACAGGTATTTTGAATCAGAATTAAAAATAAAAGTGGGTTGCCTCTTGGTCTATATTAGAGACCCACCTTCATGAAAATAAATACTTACCTAATGAAACATCACTGCAGGGAGTCTTGTGCTGGAAGTTTACTTAGTAAAGTAACTGAGATCGTAGTGGTGAGACTAGCTAGCGGTAGCAATAAGTGAATATGAATTCTAGATCTATTGTATAACATCTACAACTACCACCATGGAACCATTTAACCAATGCCCAAACCAAACCCTGATCTATATAGAATATGAGAATAGCCATTTTCATTGAATAGGTTTGAACTTAGAAAAAAAGCTAAACTACGAGTATTGTATTGGCTGGAAGAAATTGCATTTGCGATAAGCCCCCCCCTTTGCGCTCATGTATGTATTTACCTTTTGTCATTACTTCGTATGTTCTTTTCTGTAAATCGTGCATTAAAGTGTTGATTCTATCTTATCTGATGTTTTAAGTCGCTGCATTTGAATTTGAATTTGAACTAAGTGCTACGATGAAATTTTTCAAGTTTGAGTTGCTGAATAAATCCTGCTGATTTTACGCTGTGATTTAAATATTCCTTAAGACTCCTTAAAAATTGCGAGAAACCGTATCTAAATTAACATCATTACCTTCTTGAATAATTGACCATCACCATAAAATAATTTGCGCGTACGCAGTTTCTAACATCTATCCTCGCACACGCAAGCTCGTAAAGGAAAGTTATGATGCACTTGGACTAAAGGTCAAACCTTTTTATTTTTTTACAAATATTAAATAACATTTTTTTGTTGATGCTCCTTTGAAATATCTCACAAATAATGGAATCATCCTTAAAATAATTACATTAATAACTAAAAAAGTATTTCCCAAGTTATAGCCAAAAAACAATTCACATTTTAAGCGATGTTTGGGCGATACCTTTAACCTTAACTAAACGTGCATTCATATGATGTCACGCGTAGAAAATGGTCCCTTCCTACATGAAAAGTTTGAACTCTAATTAATTAGCTCAGGAGAATTATTAACTCGTGCTGAAAAGTTGCAAAATGTGTGTAATTTATATGGATTCTTTATCATAAAATTGACATATTTTAAGCAATACTCATACCTTTGGCTGTCCAGTGAAGCCTGAAAGTTAAGTCAAATACCATTTATTTTTAAACAGTGTCGCTCATGTTTTTTTACTAGATAAATTACGTCAATAGAGATTCGTTATTCAATAGAGATTAGTTATTTAATAGAGATTCTATGAGGGTATTGATTCCGCTAACATTAAGTATTGAGAATCGACACCAAGGGAACATACCTACACGTTTACGCTAGACGAGTGTATTCACCACATTGCACAGTAATAAACTGAAATAACTTAATGTCGCAGTATCACAGTTCAAATCCTACTGAACTTCGTCGTATATAATTATGACCTTTATTTACCGTAAGCGCTGTATAAATGTACAATGGTCTCTACAAATGTAGATATTTTATTACCTTCCTACTCTGATACATCAAGCTCATTGCACTTGTATTGTAATTGAATTCTTTCACCATCATAATAAAATTAATCTTATGAAAAGATCTTCATTAAGACTGCAATTTCTACTTTTACATCAAAACCACGGGAAAACATTATTATGTTATTACAGAGGTGTAATTAAGTAATATTAGGCGCCTTGTAAGTTGCTGTTTCACATAATTGATACAAAAACCTTGTCAAAATTTAACGGTTGGTCGATAAAATGCAAATTATATGACTCTTGTACTTAATTTTAACGTTGGGCTTAACTGTGTGAAGATTTTTTTGCTACCAGAAGTTTTATGGGATAATGGAATCTGAATCCATCATAAGAATAGTAGCTTTAGAATATGAACTGATATTTAAATTACTTAAATTATTTTGCATTCAATTAATAACGGTTTAAGTTGACAAAATACGGTCAAACATACGGGAGTGGACTGAAGATATGACGAGGATTAGCAATGAAAAATTGATATGTAGGGAAACTGGGAAAAACAGGATTTTTATACGCGAAGTCGCGGGCATAGTAGCCTAGCGTTTTTATCATATAATGACAACGACAAAAGCATTAACTTGAAAAATAAAGCCAACCACCACGTAAGTTAATTTTCGTTTTAAATAACTTAAAGAGAAATCGGAATTGTATTGAAATTGTACAGTTATTGAGATGTGCATAGCAATCGCATGGAACAATTCGATTGGGTTCGAAACACAATAATTTTAGACCGGGTAATGAAAATCAATTGCATCTCAGTCGACTTTCGAAATCGGTTGCGTTGCGCAATGATAAATATAAGGTTTAAGAACAATAGTAATTTACGGTAATGTGATATTAATTTGTACCATGGATATTGAATTTAATTATATATTAACGCTTATAGAAATTTTATTTCACAACCTTGCGAGAAGAACAATTACTGTACATTCTTAGGTATTCAAATGTCTGAGTGGCCCAAAGATTTACTGATGGACATTTGAGTACAAGCTTTCATACAGCTTCAGATCTTGATTTCGTGAAAAATTTAATTATTAAGTTCCCTCATTAGAGGGCTCATGATTATAAAAGTAACTAGCCTTTACCCGCAGCTTCGTCCGCGTGAGTTTTCCACGGGAACAGTGCTTTTTCCTGGGATAAAATACCTTTCATTGGTTTGTGGTACCCTATGTCCTTTTCAACATGTGTATGCAAAATTTCAGAAATAGTTTCAGGTTCAGTAGATATAGTGTGAAGAGGTAACAAACAAACAAACTGACTTTCGTATTTACACTATTAGTTAGGTGGGATGGGATGCATTGTCATCACAATTGAAGACACGTATAAAATTTAAACTCTGTAGTTACCTACGTGCAGTACGGTTTGAAAGATTTGAAAACTTGTTATCTTTGAAAATTCTTTTAACATTTAACATACAATGTTAATTTAAAGCTTGTAAAAATGTAATTCATCACAAAAGTTTTCTACTTATTGTATTTAAAAATAACAACACACTCATTATCAAGTTTGACACAATTTTTCTGAGTTTTCTAATTTACTACGGCAGGCACTCATCGTGTGAAAATTTTCGTACAAAAAAGTGTGAAGTATGTCAGATACTACGAAACTAGCGGAGATATTATGACACAAATTTACTTCCTAGTAGATATTTTAGAATAAATTTACAAAAATTAACAATTTACTTATTAAGTTGTTTTAATGAAAAGTCCAGATTGAAAATTTTGATAGGATTCCCGAAATTGTGTGGGTATTTCTTCGACTATTTTTGAGAATTACCTAATTTAAATTTTATTTGTGTAAGAAGAATTTAGGATGAAGTTAGGATGAACATAGTTAGGTACTGATCCTAATTATTCTAATCTTAATCCTAACTAATATTATAAATGCGAAAGTGACTTTGTTTGTGTGTTGGTTTGTTTGTTTGTTTGTTACCTCTTCACGCTTCATCTACTGAACCAATCTTCCTGAAATTTCGCATACACATAGTTATAAGTACGGAGAAGGACATAGGGTACCTTTCATTCCGGGAAATAGCACAGTTCCCGTGGGAAATTCACGCGGGCGAAGCCGCGGGCGAAAGCTAGTAACACATAATAAGTAGTATTTCAAATTTCTTTTGCAAAACAATCTGTGAAATATTATGCCTTTCTTTCTGGTTGTTTCTGCTCTCTAATAAAAGTCGATGGCTAAGTAGGATGATGTAAATGACCATTTAAATTTTCACTTACTTTATCCAAGTTACTGAACTGAGAGTTCTTAGACTTCTAGATACATTATGCTCACATTAAATGACATAGAGAAACTGCACTCATTATGAAATAATTAGTCTTGAAGAAAGTAAATGAAAACCAATTTTGAATCTGTAATTGTCCATTTGTAAAATATTATGTACTTAGTCTATAAATAATTTTATTGATCTATATTACTAATTGTTAGTGAGACAAAAGAAAATCTTTAGAAGTCAGCTTCTATTATACTGGTCTGCTATCCGATAGGTAAGTGTAAATATATTCTAAATTTATCTCGAGTTTATTACCCGACATAAACTAAGAATTAACAGATATTTAAAAAAAAAAATATTTATTGCTCTCCATCCAATCTTACACTTAAATCTCACAATTCTTTACATATATTAGAAGATTATATTTCTTCTATTGTATTTTAATGCTTTAACAACAAAATTGAAAAAATATATTTACGTAAAAATAAAAATACCTACACTTGAATAATTCATTGTCAAATTTATAATACTTTTTACTGTGGGTAGTGGAATGTTATTGCATTTTTACGCTAGTTATTCAAAAGAAAACGTCAGACGAAACATTGTGAATCCTAAAATTATAAGGCAGAGAGATTATTTTCGAATATTCAGCTGAAAATATTAAAAGTCCTTGATGTTAAATCGCGTATATCACAGTAGGTGTCCCTCATTCTTTATAACATTCAGACTTTATAGTAATAAAAAGATAGGAAAAATGTATATAGAGAAAACAATTTAAATAATTTACTAGTACTATACAAAGAAAACAAAATTACAATGTTAAATACGTTTTGTCGTAAATATGTATAGAATCGCAAGCTTGCACTTTTAAAAATTGCATTAACGAAAAACCCCGTGAGGGAAGGATTATGGGAAGTTTAAGGGTTAATAAAGAAAATGCAATTTCAAGAACAATATTCACTGTTGCACAAAAATATACAAAATGATATAATTTAAACATTAAAAATATTACCACGGACTCACAAAAATTCAATTCACAATAGTAGGTGGATTGTTCAGTTAGGGTCATAACATTTTTTGTAAGAGATGTTTTAAAGCGAAGCCACGCGGCATAGCTAGTATAATAAAGATTACAATATGAACCTTGATCAACCAGCCTATAAATATAAAATTCGTTCGTTAGTAACTTGAGTGACTGACAGACAACGCACATCCAAAACTATTGGGCATAGGAAGCTGAAATGTATCATGTAAACTCCGTTTTTTTCTACTTGTCCTATTATGTAAACAATCTTACTATGTTTTTTTTATGATATTACAACAGTATAAATTAAAATAGACTTTTTACGAAATTACTTTCGTGGTTAAAAAATGTTTTACTTTAGAATGTTTAGGTTTGAACTAATTTGATTTATTTTCAACTAAATTCAACAAAAAGTTCGATGAAGATTTGTTTAGGTACATAATAAGACTAGTAGGAAAAAACGGAGTTTAGGTTCCTTAGGGACTGTAGGGGACTAAGAGAAAATTTCCCAAAATTCCCATTTGAACAAAGTCCTGAGCCCGAGCTAGTTCTAACTAAAAATATTAATACGAAAATACGAAAGTGAGTGCATTGGTTATGCTTTTAAAACTCAATTACCCCACCAAGTGTCATGAATACATAGAAGAAAACCCTATCTTTCTTTTTGTAGGAAAAAGTGTTTGTGTTACCGAAGGATACACTTATGCGAGCGGGGCCGCGGGCGAGAGCTAGTCTGCAATATTATTAAAAACTAGTTTTTGCCCAAGCCCTCCAATTACCCACACGGTATCCGCTTGTAGGCGTTAGGTACGAAATAAATCTATATTTGATCTACATTTCTTCTTTCTACTTGATACTTGTATCAAGTCGTAACTCAAGTACTATATAGCATAGTGTTATATTATCTGTGGTATTAGATACTATATGATAGTTACTGCGATTATTTTTACTGGTTGCTGTCAGACTCCTTTCTTTTTAACTTTTTTCCCGCATAGATTATATCAATGCATACGAAAAGTCGCGAACCGCTCTGCCCAGATTTTAATAAAAGTTAGATGGTATTATTATAGAAAAAGTAACGTTAAAATTATTCTTCAATTTGTTAAGTATAAAATATAAAATTTGACTTATTAGGGTTAAAAATGTAGATTTACATAAAATATCGAGGTCTAAGGGAACTAAGTTCTATAGGTACTTCTTTTAAACTTAGTTACTAAAGCTATTCTCATATCGCCTAAAATAAACTGATTACTGATGCATTTAATAAGCACTGCGTGGTAAATATAATGTTAAAAAACCTTTAGATCTTTATTCATTAATTGAAATACACATTTTTCAATTCAACTGTTCTTTCAACGCAAATGTTAATGACTAAATTATACAGTCCAGATGAAGTTGCAAGTTCACGCTTGCCAGGCGACGAAGCCTGAAATTGCAGAGCGTTCAATGATGTTCCAATCATTACCAGCCCACAGAAATAAGAATAATAAGTAATAAGACATAGAAGTAAAGAATATATATTGATAATGAAATAGGTATGTTATCTAGGACATCTAAAAGGCCACAAAAAATGGAAGTGCTGTTCGAAGTTGACTGAATATACTAAAGATGTAAGTATTTATTATTTTCACCATCAATCAGGGTTGTGAGTAAGCGCAAAAACGTTAAACGATTACGTGGAGCGCTCGTTAGTCAATAAAAAATAATTAACAAAAGACGATAATACTAGCCTACATTTCACGAGTGCACGCCCCTGTCAGCTCGACGGCTGCTCTATAGGAATCTGACAACAGGTTGCCAGTGTTGCCACTCATATTACGATATAAATAGCGCGGTCAACGGCCGGCCTTACGAGACGGCCTTCGGTACTGGCCCTGCCCTTAACCGCACATGGGCGATACTATTGATCTCAAAGTCACTGTGGACTCGAAGTTTTTGACATTTTTTCGCGATAAATTTTTGATGTAAACGTGTATTGGCTTGGCAGTTAAACCGATTCCAATTTGTCGTGCCACGATGCTCAATTGTTTGACAGCAAAGTTTTTTTTCACTTTAAAAGAATGGCGGAATTATAATAAATTTTGAATAAAAAATAAAATGTAAGTAGATTGAAATGGAGAGTTGAGTAATACGATTTGGATACCTACATAAATTAAAATTCTGTATGAACTTAGGATAATAATATAAAACATAATAGCAATGGCACAGTATAGATATTATAGTTTTTGATTTTATATATTGTGGCAATGGCAGTTCGAAGCGAGTTCCAAAACTCCGTAGTATCCACCTTGCGGTTTGAACTGCAAAAGGATATTCCTAAAAAAGCAATGCATATTCTAAAAAAAAAAAAAAGGCAATGAAGTTGAAGGTTAACTTTAACGAATAAATAAATGTGTCTAAGTTAATTTGCTAAATGGGAAACCACACCAAAAATGGAAAAAAATATATACATGAACAAAATTCCTTAAGTCAAAATGAGATAAAATCTAGAACATTTAAATACATGGGCAATAAAAAAAGAAAACTATGACTGGTGATTTATTATTTTTCGTTCTAAGAAACAGAGAGAAAGATAAAAACCTAGACAATTTGTAACATGCCTAGTAAGGCTTTTTTACTGCTTGTGCTATTATACTATTCATATTTAGTGTAAATGGTTACATAAATCTTTAACAGAGTGAAAAACTGGCTACTTGCGAACGAATGATATTTCTTTTTAATTTATTTTCACAAGTTTCTTTTTTTAATAAGCATTTTACATGCCAGTAATGTGCTTTTTAGACACGAGGTAAATCAACCTACAGTAAATCAACCATTAGAAAAAAACTGTTAGGGCAGTAACAACAATTTTCAGTTGTGTCCTCGTTAACTGCCCGTTAAAGTGTTGACTGTCGACTACTTTCATATAAGTATTTCATTTTATGAATTACATTTTATTTCTTGAGAAATAAAATTAAATAAAACAGGTATGCAAACGTTTAACAAGATATAAATCTTTAAGTAACGAACACAGTCGTGAGATGATAAAATATACAATTTGTTAATATCAACGGACGGACACAGTGCGAACCATTGATATCAGATATAGATAGTGTCACCATTGGAGCTGGGAATTAATAAAATGAGGATAAGTTAGGTCGACACTCCATAACAGCAGCTTCTTCTTTAGTTATAGCGCTCTTGTCTGTAAAGCTAGCTGTTTCTCTGTCTTCGACCACATAATGTATTGCACACTGCGGCTTTATATTTAGAAGTTCTTAATAGGTTTTTTTATTTACGAAATTTTTGCTACAGGCTATATACATATATAATCATTTTTGAATGCGTTTGACTTCTATCTTACCTGATGGGATGCAAAGTTGAGATCTAGGAGTGGTGGTATACGCAAACTCTCAAAAATTAAATCCTAATCCTAACTTCCGATCCTAACGTAAATATTATAAATGCGGAAAGTGAGTTTGTTCATTTATTTGTTTACTAGCTGTTGCCCGCGGCTTCGCCCGCGTGAGTTTCGCTTAGATGAAAAATCTTTTTGTGTTCCAAACTGTAGTAACCTAAACTCCAGTACTCAAAATTTCAGCTATTTGGTTATTCCGTGACTCGCGGGATTATATTAGGTACTCGTAGTACAGTCGCGGTGTTAAAAAATGAATCAAAATTCAATAAACGATCTTCGTCTGCTCGTTATCTACAATTTCCCGTGTACCACCACTCCCACCCCGAGTCCCTCTTTATCCTATCCCGTGGACCTGTCTATTTATACGTCAGTAGAAAATGCTCATCAGGTTGAACCAGACTTTTGCTAAGGCCCCATTTCCATTTTTTATAGAGTAGCTGGTCTCTTGGAGTTTTTCATCAGATGTTCCATAAACTTAAATTTTTATACGTCAGCAGAAAATGCTCATCAGGTTAAACGACTTTTGCTAAGGCGCCATTTCCATATATGTAATACTCGTAGTGTGGCTGGTCCCTTCATCATATGATCCTGATCTTAGATTTTTATACATCAACAGAAAATGCTCGTCAGCTTGATAAACTTTTCCAAAGGTACCATTTCCATATTTCTTATAGTTTAGCTGTTCTGTTAAGGTTCTTCATCAGGTGTTCCAGTTTTCAAAATCAATTATAGCCATATATACAACAAAAAAGTTTAATTCAAATCCGTCCAGTAGTTATTGCGTGAAACGCGTACATACATATAGACGGACAGACAGACAGACAGACAAAAAAATCCAAAAAAATGTTTTTGCATTATCCCTTTTTAATTTTAAGTGTCCCTCTATCCATTTCAGTCAAAAATACTAAATGTACAGACAAAATATTTATACTGTTTTATTATATACCCACGACCCCTTTATGCTGTTAAAAATCAGAAATCACCAAAATGGCGCAGCGCCATCTTTTGGAAACATGAGAAATAATTTAGCTCACATTGTATGGATGGCTATCGAATACGTAATACATACATAATGGTCATCTCTTTTTCGTGCAGACTCAGTGGATTACGATTTATGATTATATGTAAAAAAATACATAGGAACTACGTTTAAATTAAGATAGTATTATATAATCTGTGGTTTAAATTAAATCACTTTAAAGACGCCATTCTCATTTTATCAACGCCATCCTATTGGATATTTTTTCTTGGCACAATCAGTAGATGACCGTTAGAAATAAATTTGCAAATGAATTTGTTGATTTCTCTTCACAATTAAAAAAAAAATAAGAAAATAATTCTAGAAAACAAATAAAAACGAAAACAGAAAATTATTGTTTGTGGCAGGATTCGATCCAGCTACTTCCAGCTACTTTCTTGAAACATTTCTTTACTAAAATACTTAAAAAATATAGAATTCTAAAAAAAAAAAAATACAAAACGAAAAAAAAGTAAGTAAAAAGAAGTCATGTCTCCACTTTCACCAGGATTCGAACCCTTTACTTAAAAAAATAATCCGCGACCACTACCGACAGGGCCAACATGCGTCGTTTGTAGCTGGCGAAATTTCAAATGGGATTTGTCTATAGGTACGCAAATTCACCCCTTTTTTTGGACTGTAAGGGTTGAAATTGTGAACAACCCTTTCTTATGTGGGCAGTATATAGTATAATGAAGACACTAACCAAATTTCACGTTTATAGCTTCTTTAGTTTCGGTTTTTTGATGATAAATTAATTTACCTCCCCATTTTTACCCCTTTAGAGGTTGAATTTCAAAAAACGCTGAAACACGCCATTGGTTATTTTTATTGAGGAGTATTCTTGCCAAGTTTCAAGTAAATCAGTGAAGATTTTAATTTTTTTTCATACAAACTTTGCCCTCAATTTTAACCCCCTTAGGGGTCTAATTTTGAAAAATCCTTTCTTATCTGAGCACTACGTATTAACATAAAACTTCGGTCTAAATTTCAAGTTTATAGCTTTTATGGTTTAGGCTGGGCGTTGATTTATCATTTACCCTTGTTCTTTTATATATATAGATTACCTCTTCACGCTATATCTACTGAACCAATCTTTCCTGAAACGCATACACTTAGATAGAAGTACAGAAAAGGACATAGGGTATCTTTCA
>CM031580.1:7097136-7171415 GCA_018467065.1 Ephestia elutella | reverse complement strand
GCTACAATACCCCGCTGAATAGCGTAGAATTTTGCGTACTATTATGCAAAATTCGTCTAACACTAAAATTCTAATATTTATTATCTCAACATGCAAAATTATCAATCATTCTTCACGCATTCTTACTAGTTTCATACTGTCTTTAGCATCATACGATTTTACTATAGACCCATTCGACTACAGAGTAATATAAATTCCGAGTGTCTATTATATTACTCAAGATAACAAATAAGGAGATATTTTAGTAGATATTAACTAATAATACTCATATAGATCATTGTGTAGATGTTGGGAGAGGATATCGTAGTAATATTAGATTTAAGTTTTTTTTTTGTTTTATATAAGTATCTATGTACTATCTAGTCTAACGATTATTATTATTTCTTTTTTCTTCTAAATGT
Source organism: Ephestia elutella (assembly GCA_018467065.1). Lineage (NCBI taxonomy): Eukaryota > Metazoa > Arthropoda > Insecta > Lepidoptera > Pyralidae > Ephestia > Ephestia elutella. The sequence continues at coordinate 7,171,014 of CM031580.1, read as the reverse complement.
AATAGTAGGTTAAGGTGTACAATTGCCGGTAGGGACAATGTACAGTTAGATTTGTACTAAACTTGTAGGGAGTTTTAGTACACAATACCTTTACTCGATATATGGGTAGACATATATCAAGTTAATCATATAGTCAGCTATGTAGATAACTGATGAATAGAATGAAGTTGCGTCATTAGGGCTTATTTTACGAGTTGACAACCGCTCGATTTATAGTTAGTTTTGTAGAATACCTAGAATTTAGTTTTGTCATTAGGGCTTATTTTGCGAGTTGACGACCGCTCGAATAGAAAAAAAAATAATCGTTAGGCTAGAAGATTTTTTTTATTTAATATAAAATGTATATATTTATTTATACATAGTAGTAATTAAGTTTAGTTAGTGATTAGGTTAGATAGGTACTTACTTTAAAGGTTAGTTATTTGTTATATTTTTTAGTGTTAAGATTTATTCATATTTAAGTTTAGTTATTTATATTTAAGTTATTTTATTCTTTATAGTTAATTAGTTTTAAATCTTTGATATGCCAGTTTTGATTGCCTCTGATAAGTACTTCATAAGTTAGTTCGTGTTTATTTAGTAAGAAAAATTTTATAGGGTGAGTCTCCATCTTAGTAAAATGAAAAACAGTAATCAGAAAAGTTACAGAAAAACCAGTAAGCAATTACAAGTATCGATTATATATGAAGAATAATAAATTGCAATTAAGTACACTAATATGCAGTTTAGGCAATAGTTAATGATTATGGTGTTCTGTACAGAAGGTTTAATTTTGATACGATTCGATGATGATCAATGAAGAATAAATGGATGCAAAATCAGTTGATAGATAATTGATTTGTAAGAAATTGCGAACTGTTACGAATCACGCAAGTATATAACAACTCTGTATTTACCAAATAGTTACAATTCAATAGGTATAGTTGTATTATTTGGATGTTAATAGTAACCAAACGTTACCAACAGTAATTTTTTAATACTTAGATGTAGGTAGTTAGCAAAAAATATTTGAACTTGAAATACTAGGTAAATTTAATTAGAAAACGTAACAGTTAACAGTTTTTGAGTATAGAATCAACAATACGTAGGAAATACACACACCAATATAATAAATGTGTACGTACCAGTTCGCTGTGATCACCTCCTCGTTTACAACGGTTGCAATGCACTGTGATAGGACTCGCTAGACAAAGTAGGTTAGGTATATGGAAGAACGCAATTTGGAGGACAATTTCACCACGTTAGAAGGGCGCCACTGCGGCAGTCCGGTAGGGTGCCGACAGATAGGTAGTCTACTCTAGGGGTAGGTCCGACGGAAAAGAAAACAACCTAGAGGTTATTTATCCTTTACTTATTAACAATTGCCCACCGCCTCACGCCCTTCCATATATTACATAATAGATAGCACAACACTGGCCTTGCAATCCTGTCCACCACACACAGAGGGTCACACCACGCACTCCACCGAAGAACGTCTTCGCCAGCGGCGTCACTGACAGATCCACCCTGAACAGGCGGTTAGAAGGGTCCTAGCCAGATGAAGGCCAGCCCAGACGTGAGTAGTTCCAGCCAGATGGATGTAGGTAGCTTCAATCAGGCGTGGGTAGTCCCAGCCAAGTGTAGGTTGACTCCAACCCGGAAGAAGGTTCCTGGAAGGCCCAGTGGCAATATATCAGGCACTAGGTAGGCAGTGTAGGTGTAGAAATCCCTTTCAGAAGTTAGGGACGAAATGCTTGGCCAGATTACATACAGGTAGAAATGAATTTACTTTGCTAGTCAGAGTTGAGCACTAAAGAAAAGACTAGAACACCTTACATAGTTATAAATAAATAGAAAATACGATGAGGACTCACCCAAGAGGGAAGTAAATAACACTAGTAATTAGAAAATAGCTAATTAAATATACTTATTAGTTTTATAATATCGAGTGCGGCGGTTCGTCTCGTCAGCTAACCAAAATCAAAGTGCAATGAAGTTTGCGCGGAAGGGCGCGGCGCGCGGCTGGAGACGCTCGCGAAGTTCACACTGGTTAACCCACTTATCAAAAGGATGGGTATGTAAAGATTTAAAATAAGGTTTAAAGTTAGTATATATTTAGTTAGTGATATTTTATTGTTAGGTATTATTTTTATAAATAGTTCTATTTAATTTTATAAATAAATGTTGTATTTTAGTTTTAATGTTTTTTATTTAGTTACTATTTTCGGCAATTGTGCTCGCACAATGCTACAAAATTAGCAACGTAGCATAACTTAGCTCAAGTAGAATCGCAGCCTTATCAATACTAGAAATTACACTTTTATATGCCTTGTGGTGTCTTGTTTAGAACAGTTTAACTGCATTTCTTCCAGTGGATGTCTAACAAGATGACTAAGGGAAAATACGATGAACAAGATGCCTGGCGAGTAAGGTCATAGTGAGCATATCCTCATATCGGAAGAGGCTTTTAAACTTTATTCTCCTAACTGTAAAAGTTTGAAAGTTTCGTTAGATGTTTGTATATTCCTATAAACAAACATCTAAACTAATTTTAGAGCATTTTAACCAACAGCAGACAATGCGAGCGCCAAAAAAGACTGTAATTTTTGGTCATACTTAATTTACTAGATAAGTTGACGTCAAAATTGTTTTTATAGCTATGGATACTACAAAACAATGCCTCAAAAACCTACATTAACGGTATAATTAAAATAAAATATTACAAATACATACTTGAAATAAGTAAAATAAACATTATAAATACTTAGGAAGCGCAAGTGTCACCACGTTTCTATCGAGTGATGACATCACGATCGCGACCCCAGTGGAATAGGGCCTGAGACTGAATGTGATAGTGTCCTGAAATCTCAAGATTCAATCACGAACGTTCCCACAATATCTTGTACAGACCACTGAATATTTCCTTGTCAATTGGCATAACAGGTGTCTTCAGTAACAAGGACGCTTGTTAACGTGAATGGTATCTCAGTTCAACAGGAATTTTGACGAGGCATAGTTTTGTATTTGTCTGTTAGTACGTATAGTCTGTAGACACACAATTACTAGTTCCAAAGATCCCAGATCTTTTACTGCTTCACGTGTATCCTTTGGAACAAACCCGGAAATTAAGAATTTATTTCTAGAATCTAAAAAATTCCTGCATTAGTGGAAAAATAAAAATTAAAATGAATAGAAAAGGCAGTTGCAAGATTCAAGATGCAAAATCCTAACTAATATTATAGTTTGCTCGTTTGTTTGTTCGTTTGATGGTTTGTTTGTTTGTTAACTCTTCACGCTTTATCTACTGAACCAATCTTCCTGGAATTTCGCATACACATAGCTGGAAGTACGGAGAAGGACATAGGGTACCTTTCATCCCGGGAAAATCACTGTTCCCGTGAGAAATTCACGCGGGCGAAGCCGCGGGCGAAAGCTAGTAGGTAATATAAGGGCATTCCCTGTATCCTGGCGTCAGAGGTGGCGACAGAATGCTGCTTGATGCAATGCAATGCTGTGCTATAATATAAGGCAATAGTACACGCGAGAAGATAATAATACGCGCGTAGATAGGTAGGTACATTTTATGTTCATGCATTGAGTCGCCTTGCCGCATTTGACGCTCATCTAGGTCAACACGTAAGTATTTGAGCTAACCGCCACCGGTTCCACAGAATAACAAATTGTTTAAAATATTTGCTCTAATGAATTTAGTTTCCGTATTTGTTCTAACCAATTGAAATTGTTAGTCCTGTTAGTAAAACACGATTTTGCTTTCGAGAGATCGAATAGGAAAATTAAAACAGACTTTAATTTGAGTTTGATTATACCTGCTTAATAGCGAATATTGATTCCACCTGCACATAAAGAGAGATCCACGCAAAGTGCTTATGGAGTTGATTGTACTATTAGACTTCTACTGTGACTTCTCATTAAATCCATATTGAATAAACTAGAATTTGCTACATTCCCAAGACGAAAAAGGAACGTGCTTCGAATCAATTAACACGTAATAATGGACGTCACTACAAATGGCCTTTAATAGCAACCATTTACCACAAAGGTCCTTATAATTGGCGGGTTAGATAATACACAAACTCGTATTCCCTGATCCAGTTCAACCAGTACTCGTCCTGTTTATTTTTATCTGCGATTCTTTGAAAAGAGTTTGTTAGCACTTTAAGTCGGATATTAATCCACCACGTACAGTTGGGGGCAGATGAACCTGACCCTCCGGATGTAGGATTCGGTTAGGTAGAGGGTCAGTTTCATCTGCTCCCGACAGTACATTGCTTAATTTTAATGCGAGCTATGCATTGACATTGGACAAAACTAAGCCATGCACGGCGAATGTCGAATCGGAACAAGGTGTACGTGCATCATTTACCTATGACCAACGTATCTAACCTCATTCAATCATCACAATCAATAAAATCCTATCCTAATCCTAACTAATATTATAAATGCAAAAGTGAGTTTGTTTGTTACTTTGTTCGTTTGTTACCTCTTCACACTTTATCTACTGAACCAATCTTCCTGAAATTTCGCATACATATAGCTGGAAGTACGGAGAAGAACATAGGGTACCTTTCATTCCGGGAAAAAGCACATATAAAAAATTCTTCCGTTTCTGACTGAGTGACTGACAGCCGAAACTACTGGACATAGGAAGCTGAAATTTGACATGTAGGTTCCTCAGGGAATGTCGAGGAGCGCTAAGAGAGCATTTCCCGGAATTCCCTCGGGAACAAAGTCCTGGGACCTGCTAGTATTGTATAAACCTTACCTTAAGCATTCACTTGTAACAGAACATTGAGCATTCGCCGTTTTTTGAAGTTAAAACTAGGTAAAATCATTTACAGAAATACATTTATAAGAAACATCTGACACATGGTTATTTATAACACATTGATAAAACAAAAAAGAAAGTACAAAAAATGTACTCTAGATGGAGATGTCAGAATAGATGGTCGCGTGGACCATCAAAATTGTTCGGCTCGGCAATCTGCAAGTTTACCTGTCATTTCGCTAGAATGCTGCCAAAAATGCTCCCTAGAATTGTATATAGTACCTATTTGCGAGAATGCTTGCACGAATGCTCATTTCACACATCAATACTCATGTCTATCAGCGGCTCAATGTGACGATTACGAGTGATTTCTATACATTTACTTGAAAACCATTCGAAAAAAATACACATCACTGAAAACCATTCGAAAATGGAATGAAAATGGCGAATCTAAGGATTACAAGGCGAAGATGTAAAGAATTCTAACAATGGCCACAAGCATCTGAATAACGTTTTACCGTCATGATATGGTAAAAGAAATCATATTACGTTAAAAGACTTTCTCGTTTCCAGTTAACAGATCACGTCGGCACTACAAGAAAATTATAGCATTTAAATCACAAAATAATCAAGATACGGAATAGGGATTTTGTTTCATTATGTATTTTGTTTTCTGTATATACTAATTTAACCCAAAATAATTGCGTGACCTAACCAAATTAATTGGAAGTTCTCGCTATTTCAACGACATAGAGATATAAACGTCTTTATAACTTACGGGAAAGACAGAGCCTCTTGGCTCTGTCTTTCCTGTCTATCTTAAGAATATGAAGCTACTCTTAATTGGAAATTCAGATAATAATACTACAATGGGCCTGGAAATTTGTTCCCGTGCGAATTTCAGGAAATCCTCTCTTAGTGCTCCCCTACACTCTTTCTAAAGAACCTCTCTCTCTCAGCCGAAAGACGTCCACTGCTGGACAAAGGCCTCCCCCAAGGATTTCCACAACGACCGGTCCTGCGCTGCCTGCATCCATGCGCATCCCGCGACCTTCACCAGGTTATCAGTCCACCGAGTGGGAGGCCTGCCAACACTACGTTTTCGGGTTCATGGTCAAAAGGTTCTAAAGAACCTACATGCCAAATTTTAATTTCCTACACCCAGTAGTTTTCGCTGTGTGTTGTCTATCAGACAGTCAGTAACGGAATAATTTTATATTGATTTTCTACTTCCAATCTATTGTAGAAATGCATAACTGTAAAGAGAAAATTCTTCTATGTTATCCTTGTTTTGTGCTATAATCTAGTAAAGAATGGACATAAAATGTTTTACACCAAGCAAGACTGACCATTGAACATACACGAGTTAATAGGTGTGATTCTCAAAGTATTTATATGAATGTTATTCTTACAATATGGCAGCTTATTAAATATATTTTACGACACTCGCTCAATGAACAAGATAGGCAATGAATGTTTCTTTGTTCACTCTTCTTGTTAACTATTATGGCGCAGCGACAAAAAATCAGTCTTGGCCTCCGATAATAAGGATCTCCATTTGAGTTTGTCTTCTTATTTACAAATCGGAATGGCTATATCAGATGAAACCAGTATGTGGCCACGGAAATTGCATTGTTGTTGGCCTCGTTAAGGTTCTTCTTGGTGCTCAAAATGGGGCAGTTGGTACATGCCAGAAGGTTGGGATTTGGGTCTATCATGAGCCATCTCCTACCAGTTATTGGCATGCAACGCACTAAAGTTTCAGTTCTTATCTATACATATAATAAAACAGTAAAAATATTTTGTCTGTACATTTAGTATTTTTGACTAAAATGGATAGAGGGACACTTAAAAAGAATAATAGAAAGCAAAAAAATTTCTGTCTGTCTGTATGTATGATCACGCTAATCTCCGAAAGTACTGAACCGATTTGAATGAAACTTTTTTTGTTGTATAGCTATTAAGCCTGGGCAACATTTAGGCTATAATTTATTTTGAAAACTGGTACACCTGATGAAGAACCTTAACAGAACTGCTAAACTATAAGAATTATGGAAATGGTTCCTTAACAAAAGTCGTTCAACCTGATGAGCATTTTCTGATGTCGTATAAAAATTGAAGATCTGGAACATCTGATGAAGAACTGCAAGAGACCAGCTACACCATAACATATATGGAAATGGCGCCTTATTAAAAGTCGTTCAACCTGATGAGCATTTTCTGCTGACGTATAAAAATTGAAGATCTGGAACATCTGATGAAAAGCTCCAAGAGAGATTTTTCATCTAAGCGAAACTCACGCGGGCGAAGCCGCGGGCGACAGCTAGTAAAGGATAGGATTATTAAGCTATGCTTTAGTATCGGTGTCATCACGTGATGAACCATGCGTATGTTAATATGGCAATACTCGACCATACTACGCCAATAATATACCTAATGTATAAATTTTATTCTTTCTCGTTCTTTTCTAAATCCTTTTTTAGTGCGTTTCATCTTATAGTTCCTTTGACGTTATGTTGTTAGTAAAACTAATTATATTATTTATAATTACCTGAATTAACGAATATGTACTTTTTATGGCCATGGACCATCGTAAAAATCCTAAAGCATGTTTCAAACGAAGCCGAAGGAACAAATATTATTAATACTGCCAACATTACGCCCGAGTACTACGATGAAACGTACAGAGTGTATAGCAAACATTTAATTCTTTGTTTATAGCTCGTATACAAACAATTAAGAATTGTCCACAAAACACTGCACATTGGACACTTGAACAAAAACTAGGCACTTTGCATTTTAATTTCCGTGTTACCGTTAAAAGTGGATATTGGTATCTGGTAGAACATTCCAGTAGCAAATAATCGACAATTCGCTGTCGGAATAGATAAGCTTAGAACGCACTCGATGACACGACACTGGCGACGAAAATAACATATTTTTGACTAATTGAAATTATAGGGAAATTGGGTTCAATACACGGCAGTATGTGAAACACTGAATCATTACATATCTTTCGTCGATTTCTATAGGTTGTCGTGTATAATATACATTGTTTTAACAGCTGGTAGCTAGCAACCTTTATCTGAATTAAACCTATAATATATCTATTGAAAAGATTATTTCGTCTTAAAAATAGACATTTTTGAATTACACTTTATGAGCGTTGATGTCTTTTATACAGCAAACTGTATAAAGGTATGCGTTGATATCTTTTGCTCTGATCTATTATTTCAAAAGTAAATTCTATTCAAAAAAAAAATAATAGATAAGAATCAAAATTAGTTCTCATCTCTTGAAAGACTACTAGACTATCTGTGCCCTGGGGCTTCGCTTCCGTGGGATAACCTTATGTGTTATTCAAGGTTTCATTCTACCCGTGAACCAAATTTTATCGAAATCTGTTCAGTTGTTTTTGCGTGAAAGAGTAAATAACATACAAGCAAACATAAAAATATCTATTTTCACATCACAACTTTTACATCCATAAAAACTCACGAAAAAATAATAACTTTACAATACATACGACAATAATAACTTATTATTCAAATCTGGTAAAAAAAAAAATTTTGCACAAAATTTGCAATTTTTTAATTGTTGAAATATTGTACATGACATTCTACCTTGTTGACTTAAAAGTTGACTCAAGGAAAACTTAATAATATGTATAAGCTACTATTTGATTGTATTGCATCTTATATATTTGAATCTTAATTCGAAAAATAGGTATATCGAATTCTCTATAATAAAAATTTAAAAAGGTAAAAAAGAATCTTTATTAAGAAATTGGTCATCGAAGTTAATAATTATCAATAGTATTTAAAAATAAAAACAATGGATATCATCAATAGTCAATTAAAATAACAAACGAATCGTCGCACAATCACGTCATATCTCAGATTCCTATCTACTAACTAGAAAACAATAAACGTAAGGAAACTAACTTTAATTCAATAAACCATTGCCTAAAGAAACAAAATAATCAATTTAAATTAATTTTTTAGTTACCTCATATACTACTACTTTTTATAGTTACGTTATTATTTTTAAATTTTCTGTGATATTAGTTGCTTAGTTACGAAACGAGAGAGTGCCATAGGATCTATTCTGCGCGATGGAAATAAAGAGATTTTGTATTTTTTTTTGTATGACTTACCAGTTTTCAATATCCACTTTGGGGTTACTAAGCAAGCAAGCGAAGTAAGTTGCTTAACTAAATATCAAATACGTGTTCAAGTATGTCGGAATAAACACAAACGCCAACACCAGAATCATGGGTTCAGGGAGGCCAAGCTCAGAAATCGATGACCAGAGCGGTAAACACAGTACAGGTACTTTAACAACAGGTTCACGCGAAAACACGTGTGGGCACTAGACTAAGTTCGAATATTAATTGTCAGGATGAGGGTATTTCCAAAATAACATGCACAGCTCTTAATAGACAGGGTAAACAACTCCTATCTCAAGTTACAGCCCAAAGCATCCAGGGATTCATCGGATATTAACGGATTAAGAAATCATCTAGCACTAACCTCTCATTTAGTCCACGTGTCACGGCTAGGGTCCAACCCTAACCTACCCACGACAAGGAACCGTGCCCAACCACGCACGGATCAATCCATTTTAACCAGTGAGTTCTACTGAATGGTCTTCCGTGTTAACTAAGATCTCCAATATCGCGCTGATAACACCATCACACATAGTCACTTCGTTTAACGCACTAAGTAACACGACAATAACACTATTCTGACACTGACTAAATAGCTACAGAAAATTCAACACAACCGGACGACACGTCCGCACCGCGCCACAAATCAGACTGCCTCGCTATAATGTCATAACGATCGCACGTTGGATTTATTACAAAGAGGGAGTGACACAAGTGACATTGTCACTTTGACACATTTCCTACGAGTACCGTCTTGAAAACTGTTTTAAACCATTGATTAACTAACAAAATAAACCACAGTTAATTTAATTAATGTAAACGCTCCGACAAGTATTTAATATATAGATACAGATTTTACGCATTTTTAAAACTTTAATTTTTTTCCCCTGTCGCTATCTGAATCTCCAGTCCACTAATAAGCCTACTATAAGTATATAACTGAGTGAGGTCTTGACTCTTAGCTCTGTCTACCCCGTAAGAGATGAAGGGATATATTTTCTTCCCTTATTTATTAAAATTTTTACACATATCGTCACATGTGCCAGCCACTTCGATACCATTTATTCTTTATCATTCATGCTACGAGCTACAATTCCATTCAGAAAAAAATAGAATTATTAACGGATATATAAAGTGGTTTTATTTATTTATTTTCTCCATTATCATTATTTATTGTATTATTATACGGAAAACATAGTTTCTTAATAACCCTTAGCTAGGAAAAGTTATAAGACTTTCCTGTAAATTAAATCTATAAAGATATGTATAAATGATATATAGTTAGGTACTATTAACCGAGTACATGAATGAACTGAGACAAGGAATTTAAATATAAGGCAATTTTTTCTAGATTTTAGTAATCATTTTTGTATATTATCTATTAGATCATAAAAATTAATTGATCAACGGTCCTAACATAAGCAAGAACACAAATCATATGAGGCTTTATCTAGACTTGTCAATGTTTTGTGCCAACCGCTTACCAAACACAGAGGAATCTTAGTATCTCATATTGCATGATCTCTCTTGCCAATTATAGTATATTTTATAGTTCATTAATTTTCATTTGAAACTACAAGTAAATAAATGTTGTTTACTAGTGTGCTTGATATACTTAATTACTTATATTGCTAACCAATAGATTTTTTGTTGACTTATTGTTTATAAGCAGGTCAAGAATAAGTTTTTAAGTTACATACATACATACATACATACATAGAATCACGTCTTTATCCCTTACGGGGTAGACAGAGCCAAGAGTCGTGGGACTCGAAGGCCACGCTTAGTGGGCTCTCTGATGGAATGGAGATTGTTTAACGTTTTTAAGTTGTTTTTTATAAGGTAGTTATTTATGGACTAGGTACTAAATCGGAAAGTTGGATTAATGTAGCTTAATCACGCTTCGATAGTTTTTAACATATGGAAAGAGCATAAAATAAGTAACTCTAAGGGCTCTTTAAAAAAAATCTCGTCATTTAATCTTCTTTACTTTTTAAATAAATCACTTAACTAAAATAAATGAGTATCAAAAACGTAAATCTAGGGAATGTTTCCCCTAGAAACTTGGGGGCATTATCCCACAAAAAATTAGGGAAAATAATTAATTTTATTCTTTTTCATTATTATTTACTATATACAATTACGCTACATGTCATCGCTTGGGCCATATCAAATTGCGTGGTGGAATTTACCAATATCGGCAAAACATTACGATAGTTAAAACGTCAACTGACATTCCTCATGGAACCAATACTGAGTTACTTCAGCCAAGATGATGGTTTAGATCGGATATGTAGAAAAATGCAGCAACAACCATAAAATAGACGATCGCTTACTATTTTTTATGTTTGCTAGCATATTATGGCAAATTATTGCCTTTCTTTTTTTGATATAAACTTTAGGTAATAAGTAATTTAGTATCATAATCATAGCATACCGGTAATATTATGTTCTCCATATTTCTCTTTCTCTCTCTCTCTCTCTTAGCCAAAAGACGTCCACTGCTGGACAAAGGCCTCCCCTAAGGATTTCCACAACGACCGGTCCTGTGCTGCCCGCATCCATGCGCGTCCCGCGACCTCATATACTCAAATATATACCATATTTCTCATGTACTCAAATTTGTTTAATACTTAAGTTCACTTACATTTAGATAGGAGAGGCTGGTGTACTGACCCCCCGAACGGGTTCCCATCTTGTAGCAATGGGGGGCTCAGTACCAGCGGCTTATGTCTTGGCCGCAGGGAAGCTAAGAGGAACCCATGGCCCGGGAGTGACGACCCTGGGCCGGGAGGAGGCCGCTGTCAGTGGCCTGGCAGTAGGGGGCACACACTCCCTACCCTCACAGTCGTGGTAGGGGTCGCGGGGGAGGAGGAGTGCCGGTATCGCGGTGCGCCGTTCTCCCTATCCTCCGCGACCGAGCGTGGCCGTGGCGCTGGGCACGGTGTCGGTGGGGCCGCAGGGGAAGAGGCGTGTCGGTATTGCGGTGCGCCGCTCTCCCTGTCCTCTGCGGCCGACGCGTGGTGGGCCAGTCTCGGCTGCGGTGGATAGGGACAACCTATCCTCTGCGGCTGAGATGTAGTAGGGCCTGACTTAGTCAGGTCCCAAAAAGTTGAGGGCTGGTTGGGTGGCGGAAACGGGATTCCGTCGCTCGGCTTAACGGCCCTGGGGTGGAAAGGCGCACCCGTGTCAAGTGTGCCTTTACCCTACCGGGAATTTTGGAGCTTATCCCGCTGGCCGCTCCGACCCTCTCGCTGGAGAGGTGCTTCGTGAGCGAGCCGTGCTGGGGCCGCCGTGGTAGCGGCCGCCGCGCCAGGGCTGTGGAGCGAGAGTAGCACACGGTCCTGGCATATATGCGGTAGGGGTTGACTCCGTGTGGTTTTAGTGGGTTCAAGTCCCACATACCCGTCCGGCTTCCCGTGGCTGGATGGACGAGACGAAGGTCTATCCACACGTTAAAAAAAAAAAAGGTGTACTGAGATACAGGCTCTGCTTAGTTCAGACACCAGTCTCTCACCATCTCATATTGTTATTCTCAACGTTAAACTTCTTATTTTGGAGAGAAATAAAGTAATTTTTGAATTTAATTATGAATTCTATTCTGTAAAAATAGTAGAATTCCACGAAACAGCAAGTAAAGCGGTATATTTGACGTCTAACTGGGCGATCGAGTGTCCACACGGGCCTGCCAACATTTGCTTATTGCTGTTTGAAGTCAACACTGTTTGCTTGCGGATTATGATATGTAGTCACGAGTAACTAATGTATGACTCGTAGGAAGTTGTCGGGTTCCGCTTAAATGGAACGGACATTTTTAATCGCTTGTAAAAAAATTAGGAAGAAATTAATAGTGAAAATTGTTCACACTTTTGTGTTGAGTTTTTTATTTTTTTAAAAATAAATATTCTAGTATAATTTTGTAGGAAAAAAATATTGATTTCAGTGCAAGTTAAAGGAATTGAAATAAAAAAGGCATTGCTGAAATACATTTCAGCCATACGAGATAATATAAGAAGTCAACTGCAACATGACTGCAACTTAGTAATTCCCATTTTTTTCTGAAATACGGGCTTTTGCCGTGGTTTCAGTCACGACAAAGGGCATGTTCCATAACAGGCTATATCATGAGCAGTTCCCCAAAAATCAGAAATAATATCAAAAACCGATTAAGACTATCATATATTTGTTTTTTCGTGATCTTGTTATGGTACAAAAATACATTTAATATCGCTTAATGTCGTTTAATGGCCATGCTGACATGGCGCCCGTACGTACGTTCAGAAATTATGATACAGAAAATCAGATACAATGCTCGATATTTTAATTATATTTTAGAAAATTAATTAAAGTAAACATTCCTAACACATGTTACAAGCAATATCATAAAAACATATGTGTATTTCACATAAATAGATGAATAATAAATAAAATAAACAAATTCTTTCCCGCGGGCACGTATGTAGTAAAAGTACATTTTTGAACGTACCGGAAATCGAACCTGTCAAATGAAGCGCGTCAACGTCAAATCATAATGGGTGTCGGCCATTTTGGCGGAACTCGCCTAACCTTCATTACGATTTTGTTGATTTTGTTACCATAGAAATGCTACGAATTTATCGGATTTACTTATAAGGCATTGATACTGACCCAAACATGAAAAGTTTAGATAGGTGCTTAATGATATAGCCGGCTCCACATACATTTGTGCAACAACCCCTTTAACTCACGCTTATTGTCCACCGTCAGTTTTTAGGATATAAACTATAATTAAAATGTCACGACAACATTTACTTATGAAAATAAGCAAAAATAAACTAACCCATTGATTGGGATAACAAATTTAGTATCACAAATCCATAAAAACCATTCTCAATCAGAGGCGAAGGAAAACTAAACGTATTTATTACATAATACCTCTACTATAGCCAGGAGCCATCATGATATTCCAGCTAATTCACATAATTATATCGCTGTTAATAATTATTTATTTGATAAATACGATGCTCAGCTGGACAGACCGGTTGATCCTCAGCATTTTGCATCCAGCAGGAGAAAGTAAGCAGCGTCAACTGACATAATTGACATAATGATGTAGTGGCTCGATTACCAGCACTTATGTCATTTGCCATAAAGATTAAAATCACGAATCACTGACAATAGTATTGTTAAAAATTAAAAATTAAAATTGATTTATTTCAGATCAAGATCCATAGCACATTACATTAAATTATTATATAAGTAATTGAATTATAATAAATATACTTATAGTTACTATTAGTACCTTCTCACCGGCATGGGTACTGTGACATGTCTATCACAGCAGTGCCGGAGACAAGGACAGTCCAATCTGTCGTCAATCATTTTCAGAATGATGTTAGAGCTGGCCCGCACCCTGCGCACGAGGGACGCGCCCCGTTTCCGCATGGTTGTGTGGAAACAGTCGGTGCGCGCCTCCGCGAACATGCCCGATGCGCTACAGAATCGGGGCAGCCCTAAGATCACTCTGAAAGCGTTATTATACAGGATGCGGAGGTCATCGTAAACCCGCTTCGTATAAGTTCACCCACAGGCTGCAAGTGTACAGTGATGTGCAGTAAGCTTTGAAAAGCGTAATTTTAACGTCCCGTGAACACCTTGCAAACCTGCGGGCTATCATATTCGCTCTAATTGACAATGCCCTCCGCTCCCGCTCAATATCGGCATTGTCCTTAAGATCCGTAGTGAGTACATGTCCCAAATACTTAAATCTATCAACCCATTCTAATGGTACTCCATTTATTCGCACTGGTGGTATATTCTGAATTGTGTAGGCTTTGTTTACACACGTGAATATGTCAATCCTAATCCTATCCTAACTAATATTATAAATGCGAAAGTGAGTTTGTGTTTGTTGGTTTGTTTGTTACCTCTTCACGCTTTTTCTACTGAACCAATCTACCTGACATTTCGCATACACATAGCTGGAAGTACGGAGAAGGACATAGGGTACCTTTCATCCCCGGAAAAAGAACTGTTCCCGTGAGAAATTCACGCGAGCGAAGTCGCGGGCGAAAGCTAGTAAATGATATGTGTAATATATAGGTACGTGAACGTATCACTAGTTTCATTCGGTTCATGGTGGCTCAATTTATGTCTGTTATTTTAGTATTTTCAATGTTTTTTACTTACCAAAAGGCAAAGCAGGCTCAATAGAGATAGCTAGATGAGACAAGAAAGCAGAAAAAAATTCAAAAAAGAAATATCAAAATATTTGGAACAGTTTACTTGACGAAGCCCAACTTAGGTACGCATTTGATGATGAATAATAGTGAAAATGTATGAAGTGTTAGCAACGCTACATCTAGACTTTATGTATATCTTTGATCTTAATATGACCTTTGCTGTGTTTTGAGTGTCGTTTGTTTTATAAAAACACAAGTTTTTTTTTTAAATATTGAATGGACTATATAGCATTATTGAATTCGTCTAATTTATTTATTCATTACATTTTATTTCACAACAGAAATACAGACAATTCAATACAGAAGTTTTACATCAACATCGAAAAGCATTTTTGGATAATTTCTATGGTACATATCAGTCTGTTGAAAGAATATAGACTAATCAAACCAAAGAGTTTCAACATCACAAATTAGTAGCTGACTTTTAACACAATTTTTTCTCTACACGTACCGTACGTGCATTTTTACTATCCATAATTCGCGTAATAAAAACTGTTAAAATAGTGTTATTTCTACAATGAGTAGTTATTGTGAACACATCTTACTATCCTAACAACAGTGAGTGTAGAATGCGCTAATCATCGCCGTAGGGTCTACCTTGCCTTCCGTGTTGCTTTGCTCTGATTATCTGAGTGAGACCACTTCACAGGTTCTACAAGCCCACCCAGACCTAGGCTGGTACTTTAGAGACCGTTTTAATACCTAAGAGCAACTCCACAACTAAATAAAATAACCTGGTAAATTCATGTATTCAACAAAAAAAAAATACACAATTCACAACAAGATTCGTCAATAAAAATATTAAACAAGCTAATTATTAAAAATAAAAAAAAACGACTGGCAACTTACATAGCCTATGTCACTCGGAGGAAAGCAAGGAATCTAAAAATACCTCTCACATCAAAATCTGTTCAGCCGTTCCGGACTTATGATGGAATAAAGAAACTTACATACATACTTACATACATGAACCCTGAAAACATAACACTCCTTTTTTGGTCAGTCGTGTAAAAAGAAATATAAATAAATAGGTAGGTAACTAATTAAAAAAAAATACTACTGCAATTCTATGTTGCCTATGTTATTGAAATAAGTGCGATTTAAATGGGTTCTATGAAGAATATCTCGATCTTATTGCTTAAAGTGTATAAAAAAGCTCTAGATTTCAGCAATTTCTATATAGGCGTATGTTGAGTAAGGATAGCAAAATTCCTTTATAGGCGTATGCATACAATTATTGAGTAAATATAGCAATTAACAGTATAACAATTGTCAGGACATGAATAGTTTAGTCACAATACACTATCTTCGACGTATTATAACTTTAAATTTAATATGCATATTCTATAACAGTTATACCTATAAAGTTAATAAGGGTAATTTATTACTTATTCAATTTTATTACATATTTGATGTCTGGTCGTAGTGCAATCATTTAAATAGGTACTTTTCAAAGACTATGACTATAAAATGATTGAATTTACACTTCCTTATAGCTAAGCCCGTTGCACTGTCAACTCCATATCAACTTACCCTGTCCACACCCTTATGTAGCGGTAATAGCCGAGAATCTGCTAAGAATTAGTGTTGGTTGATGTGATGCGGACTATACCTCTTACTATTGGAGTGTATGTACCACAATATGGCTTTTAATATTATTATTTATTGAAAACACCGTGACAAATTGGACACATGGGCCGTATATCTCTTCTGAATGAGGACGCCATTGTTATGCGTGGAAATTATGGGGAAAATAAATGGAAAATGTTATTATTAAAACATAGATACCCAGACATAATAAAATTCAACAATACATTCAGCCTGAATACCATATTTGTATCGGGCGCCCTGGTTTAGCTAACGATGCGAAATTACTGAAGACTCGTTTCAACAAAGTAGGTTAATATGATTAATAAAATTTATCAAAATAATAGTGTACATATAATTATGACTTTGGTTAATAAAATCTACACAGATCGCAAAGTGTCAAACATGTCAATGTAAAATGACTACTACTTTGTGATAGTATCCAATACAAACATTGCTACTCTAGTTTAGAGAGATATGATAGCGTAGCAATTTCACACCTCAAGCCACCGGTTTCGATAATACCCGCTATAGAAATGGTCTATGCGATCGATTACATACGCGATTCTTTCTATTCGTGATTTCCATACCTTTTTTTCTTCATTTGAGTTAAAAACATTTTTGCCCCGGTGCAAAAATGGGTCCGGCCGTTAGGCCCCCATTCCGCCACGAACACGGCCGCGACGCTCACGAATTTAAAAAGTTGTTTGTCCTCGACGCTCTCGGCTGCGACGCTCAAATGTGGTGTGTGTTGGTTTTCATTATTCTTCATTTATTAAATTCATTAATTCCACTTTTGTTTTGAATTTTATTTTTAAACGTTTATTTGTCAAATTGATTACATGTCAAAATATCATACAAATTGCATTTAAATTATAAAAATAAATCAGCCTACAATAAAATTACAACCCGCCGCTTAGCGTTTCTGGTGCAAAGGTGCCAGAACGCTTGCCGCGTTACCACGCTGACTCGCTATGGACATTCTTTGCACCAGAAAAGACCGCAATACGTTGCCCTGTATTTTTAAATGCTGCACTATTGTCACGAATAAACCTTTTTATAATTTCACTAGCTTTTGCCTGCGACTTCGTCCTCGTATGTCAGTTTTTAAGTTAGAACTTTTGCAATACGTATATTTTTTTTTGTTAAATCCGCATTACATTTAGAATATCTCCTATGTACAGTCAGCTGCAAAAGTGCAGTCAAATCTACAATGCAATATAATATTGAGGCAAGGCAATAAGGACTTTAAGGTATGAGTGCACTTTTGCAGCTGTACTGTACAAACAGATACCAGTCACAATTTTATTACCTACATGTTGCACTATTCATGTCGTATTTTTTATATATTTTTTTTTAAATTAGGGCAACTATCCTGGTACCCTATATGTAGAGATTTATATGCGTTGTGTTCCATAGAACTACCTTAATTTTCTGCGGAACTTCGATGCATTTTCGTATGGGGTTCTCAACGTAGTAACTCTATGTAATCGTACCAAGATAATTGTTATAAAACAGATAGGACTAGCTACCATATCTTCATAATCGCAACGCTGTGGTTCACCTAACTCACGCCTTGCGTTTCAAGTTCGTTAAACTTTGGTTAACCGCTCATTAATACTCGTACAAGCTGGCCGCCCTGGCTCTTTCAAAAAGTCTAGTTTAAGCCCTATTAAATATAATTAGGCTATTTACATAAGGTCTTGTTTTTTGTGGACGTTTTACCATGGAACCCAGGCCGTGAAAGAAATAACTAACAGTAGTCTGAGAACATCGAATTTTTAATAGTGAATGGAGGATCCGCTTTTGATCAATTTGGAATGTTTGTTAATCTTGCAAGAAGAATTAGAAACACTACTTCGTCTTACGTTTTAATCCCGATATATTTCTACATTTCTAATAACAGTAATATTATAGTATTAGTGTTATAGTAAGCAAGATCTAGTTGCACACTTGCGTCTGTGTCACTGTTTGTGACAAATCTACTTTACTTGAGGATTACAAAGATTATCTAGGGGATAAACTTTGTTCCTATTTTATACTATTATAATTAGTATAAAATAGGTATATTTAGTAAAAAAAAATACGCAATCAAAAGTAACAAAATATCCTTTTTTAACTCGTATTACACAATGTACAATAATATACTTACCTTAATTATTATAATAAAAAGTACTAAATATTTAATTGAATATACATAGTTAAAGCATAACAAACACAACAATATTATCCTAACTAATATTATAAATGCGAAAGTATGAGTTTGTTTGATTGTTTGTTTGTTTGTTTGTTTGTTTGTTACCTCTTCACGCTTGATGAAGCAGTAGATGTACCAAACCAATCTTCCTGAAATTTTGCATACACATAGTTAGAAGTACAGAGGGTACCTTTCATCCCGGGAAAAAAGTACCTTTCATCCCGGGAGTAAGTAAGGAATCCACTGTTCCCGTGGGAAATATACGCGGGCGAAGCCGCGGGCGAAAGCTAGTATAGCATAAAAAAGAAACTTGGCGCTATTTAAAGCCCTATAGCAGCAACCATCAGGGTTCTTAATTGTCACTTTTATAAGAGCAAAGACCTGTGTCATACAATAAACGATTTGATTATATAGGACGTAATGCATCATATACGCAGTCAGTACATCAACCTACCCAAATTCAATGCAATATTAGGGTAAAAAGTGCATTTGACTGCTGTTATCTGTACGCATTGACCCGACGACGCTTTTGGGGCGAAATATAGACATAAATTGCAGTCATACCTCGAAGATCTTATTGCCTAGCCTTAAAGATCATAATACCATGTAGATTCTGACTGTACTGTAGAGTCAAATTTTTTTATTTATTTTAATTTTTATTTCATTTCAATAGTCATTGTTCGTTCATTCATTTACGTTCGGTCAACGTGTACCTATGTACATACATGGGACGTATATAAAGTTTCCTTATGTCTATGTATAGAACGCTTATCTACCGACCCTTACAATGTATCAAAGCAACTCAAGTAATTGGTAGCAGTGGTGGGAACAAGTTTTATCGCACCTTTGTTAATATTGCGATTATGCCGAACATTCCGCGTTAAAAATAGCAAATTGGTGGTAAAAATAGTTAATTGCCGATTAAACTATTAATTAGTGGTTACTATCTGATATAAAGATTCCTATTGCACTTTAATGTTCAATAAGGACCGATTTAACTGCAATTAAATTATATTTTTATTGAAGTAAAAACATTTTAATTATTTTGACATTAATGTTGGTCTTTACGAGTACCAAGTTTATTAAATTCTAGGAAAATAATTCAAATATACTAAATCAATAATTAAACAACATTTTACAAATATTAGGTACTTATATTGCACATGTTTGGATGAATACTTGCGGATTTAAATGTTTTTTTAAAGTCAAAGTCAATTTTTTTTATTGAAACTTGGCCTTCAAAGGAGGCTCTTTTTCATGTCGATAACTAATTATTTAATCATAATATATTATGTCTCAAAGCTACAAACTACTAGCATTTCGGAACGACCACTGCTGAGAAGAAATGCTGAAAGAAACTCATGAAACAGTCTTCATTCATTAGACGAGTTAGCTATTTAGCTTTTTCCATAAAGTCATATCATAGACAAACAATCAAATCAATAGCTTTAAATTAAAATAAGATGCGCTAAGAGCGGATTTTTAAAAATTTTCTTTATAATTTAAGTGATATTGCGGACCTTTTTATATAAAATTCTAACCTACTAGTTTTAAACTTAACACTTACAGATCAGGGAAGTAAAACACAATAGCTCAACAGGATACTTAGATGCAAATCAGCACATTGTACAGCCAACTATTAGTTACCACGCAAAGATTCCAAGACGGTGGCAACAATTGTGAACTGGCAATTTTAGTAACTTGGTAAATAATGTTGACTGTACCTACAATGCGTTCCACGTACATTTTAATTTTCAGTCCACATGCACGCTCTGCTCTCTTTCAGACGAAGCATAAATATTAATGGCAGCGACCATGCTTTATTGGAGGTAACTGTACATCGCGGTTCCCATACCATACTGCGAAATCTGATGGTCTAGTTTACCATGTATACGTTTTGGATTTAAGTTTAGTTGGTGTATATTACGAGTGTTTATTCGGCCTCACTTCATAGATATGCATTTTTCTTATTGTAGCTTTTGCCCGCGGCTTCGCCCGCGTTAATTTCTCACGGGAACGGTGCTTTTTCCCGGGATGAAAGGTACCTTATGTCCTTCTCAGTACTTCTACCTATGTGTATGAAAAATTTCAGGATGATTAGTTTAGTAAAAAAAGCGTAACGGTAGTTAGGATTTATGTTAGGTTACATGGGTAGATAACTTACTATGAAAAAATTTAATTTTCTCTCCTCCAAAAAATTTTTTTATATATTTTTTTAAATAATAGATAGGAATTAATGATAGAGTACTTAGCTTTATAGGTAGGTATATGAAGGATTGGTATATCCTAGCTGTAGGTATCTATAGGATTGGTTACCACCGAATTTTTAAAATGTACAAAACGTGTCATTTCACACCGACATACTCATCGAGTAAATCCGTAAAACACTTTATCTCTTTTTTATTGTTTTACTAGTTAAAAAAAGAGATGTAAAACAAATGTGCATCGTGTGGCACGACGATTATGCCATTTTCCATCACGGCATTTACCTTTCAAGCTGCGCCAATAGATGTTTTACATCTAAAACATTTTAAATTGAATCTATTTCAATGAATCAAAGAAAAATGCTATTGCTTTCCTCCGGTGACCTCGATACGATTCATCGGTTGAAGCGATGACCTAAAAAAATCTTTCGCGAAACAAAGATAAAGGCAGATAAAATAAACAATTTTTTTTTTCAATTCTTGATTTTAAAAAAAGTATTACGGATGATGACTCTCTCTCTCTTCTCTCGGATGACTTCTTCTCAAAAATGATGTTTTTTTTTATCTTTCTTCTATCATTTTATTTAAATACCAACTACATATCTACACATTATAAAACCTATTTCCAGTGGGTGAAGGCAGATAATAATTAGAGAATATTAATTTTCATCAGGTTTTATTTATTTTACTATTTTGTCAAAATCTGATAAATTAGTTGACAAACGACCGGATCAAGTAAAGACTATTTAATAGATTTCACGCTCAAAGGGTTATTTTTCACTGCCAATAAAAAAAACCGGTCAAGTGCGAGTCAAACTCGCACACCGAGGGTTCCGTACACGCAAAATAAACTTAACTTTGCAGTTTGATCCCTAGGGTTCATACTGTATCGAGCGCAAAAAAAAGTTTGTAACACTTTTTTAGACTTCCAACAACATATTTTCAACTTTCAGATTTATCTTTCCTGTAAATGTACTGCTAGACCTTGCTTTTTGCCAAATTTCATAATTTTAGGTCAACGGGAAGTACCCCATAGATTTTGATTGCTGTCTGAAATCGCAAAATATGCAAAAATTCACAACATTTATGGTAATATCTCCTCATCGCGTTTACGTATAATTTTGATTATTTTTTTGCTAAAAGAGACCATGGATCCGAGTAATCGATATTAATTTCAACTTGATACCTTTGAGCGTTCCTGAGAAAAAAAGTTTGACAGACAGATGGACAGACGGACAACAAAGTGATCTTATAAGGGTTCCGTTTTTGCCTTTTGAGGTACGGAATCCTAAAAACATGAATACCCTTAATAAATCATACTCTTTATACACTTGTATCAGCTTGAGGTGTCAATGACCGAGTTGGCGCCGCTCTATTATGTCTGGCTTTGAATGGCTGCAAGCCAGTGGGAGCTAGGCGAAGCTATAATTTAGACATTTTTTTACCCGAACACGGCCAAGGAAGGGTTATGTTTTTAGCGGTTATATTGTGTGTTCGTATGTAGGTAATATTCTTTATACTCATATCTCACGAACGCTCATATCTCTCGAACAGCTGGGTTATCTTATTCACAAAATATTAAGGTATCTTTAGATTTGTATCGACAATCCACTTAGTGGCTGTGAGGCTTAATTTGATTGTAAGTACTATTATATTCTTTTGTTTTAAGTTTCTTAATTGTTTTTGCTTACTGCAAAATGGGTATCAAATTAATAAATTATTATCACAAGGATTTCTAAAATGTACCTAAATGTAATAGCTTACCTTAAATATTTTAGTGCAGTCAGGTTATAGTTAGGTTAATTGTTAGTTAAACTTGTTAGTTGAAAGAAAATAAAATGTCTCTTTGAAGAGACAAGATCATAAATAAATTTATCAAACTCAACAAAACAAACATCGGGCTTTAAATTACACTAGCTGTTACCCGCGGCTTCGCCCGCGTGAGTTTCAAACTGTTTCAGATGTTTCGGATCTTCGATTCTTATACGTCTACAGAAAATGCTCATCAGATTAATCAAGTTTTGCTAAGGCGCCATTTCCATTATGTTATAGTGTAGCTGGTCTCTTGGAGTTATTCATCAGATGTTCCAGATCTTCAATTTTTATACATCAGCAGAAAATGCTCATCAGGTTGAACAATTTTTGCTAAGGCGCCATTTCCATATATGCTCTAGTGTAGCTGGTCTCTTGGAGCTTTTCATCAGATGTTCCAGATCTTCAATTTTTATACGTCAGCAGAAAATGCTCATCAGATTGAACGACTTTTGTTAAGGCACCATATCCATATTTCTTATAGTTTAGATGTTCTGCTATAGTTCTTCATCACATATTCCAGTTTTCGAAATCAATTATAGCCTATATGTTGCCCAGGCTTAATAGCTATACAACAAAAAAATTTTCATTCAAATCCGTCCAGTACTTTTTGCGTGAAACGCGTACATACATACAGACAGACAGACAAGAAATTCCAAAAAAAGTTTTTGCTTTCTATTGTTCTTTTTAAGTGTCCCTCTATCCATTTCAGTCAAAAATACTAAATGTACAGACAAAATATTTTACTGTTTTATTATATGTATAGATTATAGAAAAAGATAACACTTTTTCTTACTTTCAACTAATAGACATGAAAAATCCTATCCTATCCTAACTATTATAAACGCGAAAGTGAGTTTGTTTATTTGTTTGTTTACCTCTTAACGCTTCATCTACTAAACCAATCTTCATGAAATTTTGCAAACACATAGTTAGAAGTACAAAGATGGACATAGGGTACCTTTCATCCTGTTTCATCCCGAGTAAAAGCACTGTTCCCGTGGGAAATTCACGCGAGCAAAGCCGCAGCCAAAAGCTAGTAATTTATAAGGAGCTCTCAGTCACTACTATAATTGTGAATTGTTATAACTTCGCTTCCATTAGAATTTCGGGTCAGTCTATACTATTCCGGGCAAATTGTCCCATATTCTATTACGAGTAAGACAAGACAAAAATAAAAATATCTTCAGCTTCAATTAATGCCTATTTATCTATATTATAATTACGGACTTGAAACAGAACTGACCTTTCCTCAGAGTAATTATCATAATATCAAAATGTTTTATATTACTTACTGGTTTTTCAGCCTAATAAACAGAAGCAATTAAGCACTATTAAAAGTATCCTCGCCTTTAGTTGCAGTTTTTTCTATAGCGATAAGAGATATACCCTGATTATACCGACTTACCGAGGGCTTTTAAAACATTGTAATTAAACTTCTCATGGACATATCACTTGGTTCCCGCGGGCCAGTCACGATATTTTGTACCTTGTTATTATATAAGATTAAGTGTCAAATCCTTTTTTTTAACTGTTTAAGGTGTTGTGTTTACATTGTTTTTTTGTAGTATCTTTATTGTACTAAGGATACATAGTTAACATAAAATAAATTGGTATATATACAAAGGCGGACTTATCTCTTGAAGGGATCTGTTCCAGTCAACCAGCGATTGATTTTGAATTGATTTATATTGAAAACGAATAGCGACTCTATTTGTAACAATTTATTTTGAAATCTGTATTTATATAAAATTGGACGCTGACTGATAGGTATATAAATAAATAAATATATACGGACAAATCACACAGTTGAGTTAGCCCCAAAGAAAGTTCAAAACTTGTGATGCGGAATACTATATCAACGAGACTATATTTTATAACAAATACATAAATAGATAAACACCCAAGACCCAGGCCAATCTGAAAAAGATCGTTTTCCATCTTGACCCTTCCGGGGATCAAACCCGGGACCTCCAGTGTGGCAGTCCGGTATGATATATATCAACACAGATACGAAACCGAATGTAGAAAGGAACTTTGGAAATTCCACCCCTGGGGATGAAATGGGTTAAAAACAAAATTCATGCGGGCGAAACCCGCCAGGTTACATGCATGGAACTGTATGCCACGGTAATAGAGACTTATTTGCAATAAATTTAGGTGGGTTGATGTGCTGTTGACCGTACACAAGTATCATCTGATCATTCATCAATCAACGTGCTTCAGTTGCGCGTGCGAGCATGCGCACGAGTTCTCACGTCATATATCGTACGGTAACCCAGATACGAATAAGTATATTGCTGGTAGACGCTAAGCTACACCGTGAGGAATCCTGCTAGTGGATGATTTATCAGATATGCTACTGGCAAACCACCATGAACAGTGCCCGCCTCTGGTCGAAAGGATCGTTCCATATTTGGTAGTTTTCATAAACAACCACTTACTAGTTTATGAAAACTACTAAACATGGAACAGTGAATTAAAATATAGTAAGGAAATCTACCTACACATGAAAAATTATGCATAAATTGTCGCACTATTCAAGTAAGATCTAAAATTTCTCATATTATTTTAAGGCTTTTCAAGCCACATGACACAACCTATACCTATTATGAATCGTCTACATTTGACATTTTTAAAGACTAAACAAAAAATACACTTACCTAATAGATATTTAGTATTATTTAGTCACAAATGCAAAAAAAAAACGGCGTTCATAAAAATAACTTTTACTCTTTGCAGAAATAAAATTCAAATACCTAACTCTCGAGAACCGCTAAGCGCACCAAACGAGGCGGTTTCCATCTAGTTAAGAAAAAGCTATTTACATGCGAAATTCAGCTCTCTAATGAAATCAGGGCACCCAACACATCCAATTTATTTCATTCCAAACCACAAAGACGGTAATTACAGAAAATGCACAAAGGCGAGAGCGTCTCTTACATTTTTTCGCGAATGTATAATAAGATAATTAAACAAATTCGTAATTCGCAACTCCTTTCACTGGCTTTTGTGAGAAGTAAATTACTGGAAAGAGGGCGAAGGTAATAACCCGTGCGTTCGTTAGGTAATAATTACTCTCTTTTAAATACTGAAAAGGATAGGTTAATCTTTGACATAGATTGATAGACTGTTGGATTGATGGCTCGTGTCGATCATTGAAAGTTAGTAAACACGTGTATCCGGATGCAAATTTGGTGTATAAAATGTAATTGCAAGCATCGAAATATTTTGTACACCTATCTGTACTGATATTTATTATTTAATGCAACAGGAAAATATGTAACAAACTTCAAAGGACACCCTGGAAGTTTATTCCCACACGATAAATTTATTTTAAATGATATGTTATGATCGATCGTAGTTGTAAATAACTATGGTATTTTGAGACATCAGTTTATCAAGTAGACATGTTTATCTGCCTAAATCACATATTTTTCCCGTTAATACAATACACATTTCTATGTGGGTCGATAAAGAAGCCAAAAGAATAAGAATTAAAGATAAATTAACATAGCGGTTTGGACGTATTTAAGATTTAATACGATATCATCTTGAAATTAATCATAAAGCTATTAAATAGTAGCGTCATTAGTTATAGTAAACGATTTGCTAATGTATAAGTCGTCGAAAGTCATCAATTTTCTACTTTATTAACTTAAGCACAGTGGTCAAATGTCATAAATAAAACATCACTTGTCGATCATTATAAAGCCATATTCTCTCAGCGAAAGTATTCACACAAGTACTATAACTACCTATATATTTCTAGTATATCACGAAACTGTGAATAATGACCTTTATGTTATAGCATTAAGGATCTTGTTACATTACAATTTGTGTAATTGAGATACTGTTTGCGTGATAAACTCAAAAACCAATTTTGGAGAACATTAGACGTAAAAAATTTGACAATTACGCATCCACTTTCATACGATTAGTCTTGTAAATTATGTGATAGTCATATAACATGAACAACGAATTGAGTTATAACGACATGGAAAAAATTATATTGGTAGAGTCATATAAATATGAGTCATCTTTTTCCGTTCTTTATGTCCTAATTATTGTTTTTTTTTTTGTAAATAACAATTATTTACCGTTTGTTATGACGAAAAAAAGAAAGAAAGAAATTTAAAAAATACACTAGAAAAAAATTGTAAAAACCTTTTTCGGAGCAATATCAAATAAATAAATTAAATATACTAACAAATCACACAGATTGAGCTAGCCCCAAAGTAAGTTCCAGACTTGTGTTATGGGATACTAATTCAACGATACTATATTTTATAACAAATACATAAATAGATAAACCTCCAAGACCCAGGTCAAACTGAAAAAGATCAATTTCCATCTTGATCTGACCGGGGATCGAACCCGGGACACCCTGGTTCAGAGGCAAGGTTTTTACCATTGCGCCACGGAGGTCGTCAAAATATCATTATGTAACATTTCATAAAAGTATAATGTATAAGTTTGCAAATATGTTACTCAGTTTTTTAGAAAAGCAACTGATATATAACAATTAGTTTATCTTTTTTTATAGAGTGCGTTATAGATATTACTGGTGTCAGATTTTGTACTAGTTTACAACATTGTAAGAAACGGCAATGATAATGCCATTTTCCTTTCTTTCAAGTAGAAATTTAATAATTTAAAATCCGCACGTATCCACCTTGAATATAATTTGATCCTTCGGTATTTTATGGTAAAGTTGTAAATTAAATGAAAAGGGATTAATAGATTCCACTGTGGTAAAGAAATGTTCTGCTCTAGATAGATACAAGAAAATGAGAAGTTTAATTCGATCACGAATAAAAAATGTATACTAAGTTTGTAACTGGCCGGAAAGAATCTAGCATAGAAATAATGATAATATAGGTACTTAATTCAATTTGCGCGTGCTATATATTTTTATTTATTATATTTTTTCATTTAATGAAATGTTATAAATATAAACGAATTACTTATAAGTATTTATATAACGTATATTGAACAAATAATTTTAACAAATCTAGTACAAGTTGTAAATAATTATTTTATTGATTTAATGAGCGATTTTTCTGACATCTAATTAAGAAAAAAAAATCAGTATAAAAAAATCTCAACAGATGGAGTTTTATTGAAAGCCGAGTTGTAATAATGGCTGTACCTATATTGTGCGCTTTTTATTGGCAGCCAGAGGCAGAAAAAACATCACCTAACAGTTAGACAGTTGCACAAATCACAATATTGATACTTTTTAGATGTTTTTTTTACTAAGTTTTATTTTTTTTTAAATGCCAATTCCGTGACATTTTTGTATGGAACTTTTTCTCTAGCCTTTGCTTAAGCGCCATCTATGAAGTCATCTGGAACTATTTTTTTTTATTTGAGTCTCGGAAAATCCCTCATTGCCATCAATGTCCCAGTACTGGGCAAAGGCCTCTCTCTCCTTCTTCCAAGACTCTCAATCCAAGGCTATATTGCGCCAATTAGTTTTCACTAAAAAGTATATTTACTTATACATATAGATTATCTAATACAATGAGCCTACCTAAGTACAAGACTTGGATCAAACGCTTGTGTCAAATGATATTGTCAGGTCTGGACAAGCAATTTTATCTAATACTATACTTACATTATTATTAATATCTACCAAACCATGGTTCTCAACCCTAAATTAATTACTAAGCAATAAGACCTGGCCCTTGATTCTACAAGTTACAAGCGTACTATATCGTGCGTTAATTATGTCTCAAAAGCCAAAAAAATCGTAATAAAGCATAGAAATCTTACAGAGATTTTATCGCTTTAGTTCAATTTCTTTGGATCTCGAGACACAATTAAGACACGACATCTACGTTTGTAATTATTAGAATCGGCCCCCAGTAGGTAAACCACGAGGGGCCCTATTTTCGAATGTGTGACTCACCATAAAAGCGTGAGCAGAATGATTTTTCATTCGATATCCATTATTCCGTATTTTTGAATTGTTGAATAATTGTCAACGAGTGGTCTAGACCCATCGAAATACAACTACTACGTATAGAAGCGAAAACGTGAACAAAATGTATGTGACATCAGTTAATGTCTCGAGTCAGAAACTCCTTCAGTCACTCGCCAACGTACATCGCGATTGCATCCGATTTTGTGTCAATCATAAGGCCGTCTTACATATTAAAATAATCTAAAAATAAATCGAGTAAGCAGAAAAAAGATAGTGGAGTCACCTATCATCTATAAGTAACCAAAATATCAACTAAAACTATGACTAAAATTATTTTTTATAATAATTATATAAATATTATAAATTATTTTCTAATATTCAAAATATTCAATTGTTTTTTCCATTTTGTATGAAAATTATAGAATAAGAAAAGTAAATAGTATAGATTGGACACGTAGGTACAAAAGCCTTGGTGAACTATTTGTCTCTGTGTACTTTACAACTGAATTTTTTTCGTTTAGGGTTTCGAAGAAAACATATAACCCTTATAGTTTCGTCATGTCCATCCGTCCGTATGTCTGTCTGTACGCGGCTTAGCATAGAAACCATTAGTAGGTACTAGAAAATTGTAATTTTGTATAGATATACCTAAAGTTCATATTATAAACTAGCTTTTTCCCGCGGCTTCCCCCGCATGTTTTATTTTTTTAGATTTTTTAATTTTCACTACTGATCCCTAAATATTTCCGAGATAAAAACTATGTTAATCTATAACTCCCCAGCGAAAATTCCATCAAAATCGGATTAGCCGTTTCAATGATTACCCTGAACAAACAGACAAAAAAATGTTTGGGTACTAGTGACGACAAAATAACACTATGAAATTAAAAATTTCCAGTTATTTTGAAATTACAGATAGACACTCCAATTTTATTTATATGTACTGTATTGTATTTGTATGTATGTATTGTATAGATTAGCTAAGGATGTGTTGGAGGGCATTACCTCACAGGACTTCACTGTCCTTATATTAGTATTTTTATGCAGTCGGGTTTTTTAGTTTTTTTTTTTATTTATTACTTGTTTTATTCATTTATTCGTTAATGCTATGAGAAAATCCTAACTAATATCATAAATGCGAAAGTGAGTTTGTTTGTTATCTACCTCTTTACGCTTTATCTACTGAACCAATCTTCCTGAATTTCGCATACACATAGAAGTACTGAGAAGGACATAGAGTACCTTTCATCCCGGAAAAAACACTGATTTCGTGGGAAACACACGCGGGCGAAGCCGCGGGCAAAAGCTAGTAAAGAGATAAGTAGAATCGAAACCATTCACTTTCTTTTATTTTTTACTTAACCTATGTCCATTCTGTACTGTATAATCTTCGTCGCTGATTGTGACAGCTCTGCATCGAACATATTTGAATTTACGAAATTTGGAACAAAAATTTTCCTTGGGGTAGCTCCTCTAGTGCGTAGTACATTATATCTCGATGTCTAGACCACTCGTTTTCATATGATTTGGTAGTCGAACGTTTTTTACGTCAAAATCTTGAATGACATAGACAACCGGATACGGATATAGATGGAGTCTATAATTAGTCTAGAATTTTTATTTTTGCATTCCGTTAAACGCTTACTACGTTCTCTTTGATTGAAAATTTTCGATTTTTTTTTACGATTCGTTACGTTTGGTTTTCGTTGCGTAGAATGGAGCAGAAATTGTTTCTCGCATTATTTTCATATCACTGGCAACATTGCTAGACGAGTGATTTCAAAAATTCGGCTTTTATGTATAATAGGACGAGTGCGACGTAATAGTCTATTCGTTTTCGGCGGTATGTCACAATTTCAAAAATAGGGCTCCAGGCACCAACCCGCTGCTGGTCAGATGACATTGTTTGGATAGCAGGAAAGCATGGATGAGACTGGCACAAGGCCGCAGGAAGTGGCGCAAAAAAAGGGAGGCTTATACCCAGGGAAAGCATAGATGAGACTGGCACAAGGCCGTAGGAAGTGGCGCGAAAAAAGGGAGGCCTATACCCAGGGAAAGCATGGATGAGACTAACACAAGGCCGCAGGAAGTGGCGCGAAAAAAGGGAGGCCTATACCCAGGGAAAGCATGGATGAGACTGGCACAAGGCCGCAGGAAGTGGCGCGAAAAAAGGGAGGCCTATACCCAGGGAAAGCATGGATGAGACTAACACAAGGCCGCAGGAAGTGGCGCGAAAAAAGGGAGGCCTATACCCAGGGAAAGCATGGATGAGACTGGCACAAGGCCGCAGGAAGTGGCGTGAAAAAAGGGAGGCCTATACCCAGGGAAAGCATGGATGAGACTGGCACAAGGCCGCGGGAAGTGGCGCGAAAAAAGAGAGGCCTATACCCAGGGAAAGCATGGATGAGACTGGCACAAGGCCGCAGGAAGTGGCGTGAAAAAAGGAAGGCCTATACCCAGGGAAAGCATGGATGAGACTGGCACAAGGCTGCAGGAAGTGGCGCGAAAAAAGGTAGGCCTATACCCAGGGAAAGCATGGATGAGACTGGCAAAAGGCCGCAGGAAGTGGCGAGGAAAAAGGGAGGCCTATACCCAGGGAAAGCATGGATGAGACTGGCACAAGGCCGCAGGAAGTGGCGCGAAAAAAGGGAGGCCTATACCCAGGGAAAGCATGGATGAGACTGGCACAAGGCCGCAGGAAGTGGCGTGAAAAAAGGGAGGCCTATACCCAGGGAAAGCATGGATGAGACTGGCACAAGGCCGCAGGAAGTGGCGTGAAAAAGGGAGGCCTATACCCAGGGAAAGCATGGATGAGACTGGCACAAGGCCGCGGGAAGTGGCGCGAAAAAAGAGAGGCATATACCCAGGG
Source organism: Ephestia elutella (assembly GCA_018467065.1). Classification (NCBI taxonomy): domain Eukaryota; kingdom Metazoa; phylum Arthropoda; class Insecta; order Lepidoptera; family Pyralidae; genus Ephestia; species Ephestia elutella. The sequence continues at coordinate 7,139,262 of CM031580.1, read as the reverse complement.
AAAGCATGGATGAGACTGGCACAAGGCCGCAGGAAGTGGCGAGGAAAAAGGGAGGCCTATACCCAGGGAAAGCATGGATGAGACTGGCACAAGGCTGCAGGAAGTGGCGCGAAAAAAGGTAGGCCTATACCCAGGGAAAGCATGGATGAGACTGGCAAAAGGCCGCAGGAAGTGGCGAGGAAAAAGGGAGGCCTATACCCAGGGAAAGCATGGATGAGACTGGCACAAGGCCGCAGGTAGTGGCGAGAAAAAAGGGAGGCCTATACCCAGGGAAAGCATGGATGAGACTGGCACAAGGCCGCAGGAAGTGGCGCGAAAAAAGGGAGGCCTATACCCAGGGAAAGCATGGATGAGACTGGCACAAGGCCGCAGGAAGTGGCGTGAAAAAAGGGAGGCCTATACCCAGTAGTGGGTTGATGTGGGCTAAATATGATAATGAAGACTCGTGAATTACTGTATTTTCTATAGTAACTTACTTAAATTATTACGTACATTATGTTATACTTAGGTACATATTACAACATTCATAATTATCCTAATCCTAACTAATCCTGATCCTATCCTAACTAATATTATAAATGCGAAAGTGAGTTTTATTTGTTTGTTTGTTACATGTTCACGTTGTATCTACTGAACTAATCATCCTGAAATTCGCATACACTTAGTTAGAAGTACTGAGAAGGACATAGGGTACCTTTCATCTCACAAAAAGCACTGTTCCCGTAGAAAAATCACGCGGGCAAAAGTTAGTTTTAAATAACTTCAATTAAACACCAATTCTATACGCGTACTTAAAATTATTTAATGAATGGCGACGTCAGTTCACATAACAAGCGAATTAAAATCGTCTAACCTTCGCTTCGTTAGAAACCCGTTGGTAGCAATGAAAATTGCAGGAATAAACATTACTGTTACACTATTTATACATCACTTCTCGTTAAATTAGTTTGTCTGAAGTCATTCTCTATTTTATGTATTACACTATCATAGTTATTGTGGAGTTATTTAGCATATGCCAATTTGGATCAGAATTTATTGATTGTTGGTATTTTAATAACAGCTCAGGTAAACGCAACTTGCCGTATTAGAGCATAGAAATAAGCCATGCGAATATCGTCTAATCTGAAAAACTATTTCAATTACTCACTTCTTGTTATTTATGACTTAATTGTGTTTGAAGTTTAATTGAATTCAACTGAACTGTAGGGTATCGAAACATTTTGTTCAAACTTTGATTTTTCTTGTATTTTTTTTCATATCAAAAAGAAATTGAAGTGATTTCCGAGCAGGTATTGTAAAATATATTTTACCAGCGTTTGCCCGCGGTTTCCCCCGCATGAGTTTCCCACGGGAACAGTGCTTTTTCCCGGGATGAAAAGTAGCCTATGTCCTTCTCAGTACTTCTAACTATGTGTATGCAAAATTTCAGGATATTGGTTCAGTAGATAAAGAGTGAAGAGGTAACAAACAAACAAACAAACAAACTCACTTTCGCATTTATAATATTAGTTAGAATGATGGCATCGAGCAAATATATGTGAGATTTCCTCATGTGTCGGTCGAGCTGGTATGGAGTGCTACATAAAGGCCTTTACATTTCCATGCATATTTGTAACGAATCATCAATCTTGGCTACACTTATGGTCATTTAAGTACTTATGTTGAATTGTTTAATCTTGTCCCTAAATGTGTTTGACAGTGCCTTGTGCATAAAAATGTCCAATGTTCTCAAACAAAGCTCTGTCAATCCGTGTCCCACACAGACTGGCCACCAGTTACTGGTGGCGACAGGTGCAACAATTAGTGACGTTTATACACGTCCTTGCAACTATAACGTCCGGCTATTGCAAACCTGCCCAGGCTACTTACTCGTACGAGTAGCTGTAGCAAGTCACATTTTCATAACTAGAGCTGAGCTGAGCTCTATTAAATCCACTTGGGATGAGATGAGTTATGACTTGAGAATGTTATTTTAGTTACAAATAAGTAGTACCTAGTTAAAATGTTAGCTATTATCCCATTTATATACAAGGATCAGTAGCCGCGAGGCATCACTATTGAGCGCACGCGCTTGTCTGTCGGAGTAATAGTTTCCAGTGCCCCTTAAACTTTTGAGAATTGTCGCGATGTTTACGTGCGCGAGATGCAATCTTAAACACACGGATGGACCAGCATGCTGTGTTTGCAAGAACCAGTTTGACTATGCATGTGCTGGCGTGACTGAAATAGGGTTCAGGAGAATGGGTGATAGGAAGAACACCTGGCGGTGTTCAGGATGTAAAACTGGATCCTCGCCTTCGCCAGTCGCCACCTCTCCAATGCCTTCGCAACTGGATCAAATTCAAGAACAGCTGAATCAGATCACCTTCCAGTTGGCGCCACTGAAATCTGTCACTGAAGATGTCGCGACAATAAAATCCGAACTATCGGATTTAAAGGCCTCAATTGAAATGGCGCACTCTGCCATAGGAAATTTCTCAGCGACCTTTGCGTCCCTAGAATCCCGTGTTAAAATTGTTGAGAAGGTGGTGAACGAGGTTCCCGCTTTGCAAGCGGAAGTTAGCAGGCTGCAGCAGGAATTAGAGGATAGGGACCAATGGGCTAGAGCAAATAATGTTGAGATTCGTGGAATTCCTAAAGAAGGGTGAGAATCTATATGAGATTGCTCAAAAGATCGGGGACCTGAGTAATTTTCCTATTAGCAAGGAAAGTATAAGTTATATCGCGAGAATACCTACTCGAGTGCCTAATGCGGAGAAACCGATTATAATCTCTTTTAATAATCGGTATATTAAGGAAGATCTTGTGGCATCAGCGCGCAGAAGCAAGCAGATGACGATTGCAGATTTGGGTTTCTCTGCCACAGGGCAATTTTATGTAAACGACCACCTAACACAGAAGAATAAGACCCTTTTAAGTAGGGCAAGAGCCCTAGCTCGAGAAAAGGATTTCAGATATATTTGGGTGAAACACTCAAAAATTATGGCAAGAAAATCCGACACATCGCCTGTTTTTATTATAAAAAACGAAAAAGACCTTTTAAAAATTGTTTGATATTTATCCTTATATTTAAACATTTATTTCGATATTCAATTTTAAACTTTAATAAATTTGTAAACAGTTTGAGAACCATACGCGCATTCCTTTCTTTGAGTTTTTTGTGTCGGGTCGAAGGAGGAGCGAGCAACCGGTTTCTGCAAGTAAGTAATCGGCGCACTCGTCGTCAGTGCCAGTGCGCGCTGCGGCTCCGGCCGTGCGCGCGTTTGCACGCTGATGCTGTCATATTCATTGTTATTGCCTACGCGTTACGTTTACGATACTTGTTTACATTGCATTTGAATATTATTTTGCGCGCGGCTTATGAGATTAAGTTTTTAACTATTGCTGATTATTTTACCAATATATTAACCTACTTATTTAGGGGCAACGCTTTATCATCAGGATTTGTTTTGAATTTTATATTTGAGTGCATTCTGTTTAGCTTGTTATCTGTTTATCCTTATTTATTAAAATGCTTAGTGAACATAATGTGCACCTACCTCCTGCCAATTATTTTATTAAATTATTTTCTTATGAAATATCTTAGTGGCAGTAATTTAATTGTTGCAGTACTAACATATATAATAATTAAAATGCCTATCCATAGAGATTGTTTTATAAAGATTCTGTTTAGTTATATAAAATTATTTTTTAATAGTGGATTTACACAATATTAATATTTTTTATCAAAATACTCGAGGACTACGTACCAAGACGCATACATTTAAACGAAATCTTTTATTGTCATCCTTCGATATAGTTTCTTTGACCGAGTCATGGTTATTGGAGGGGATAAATGATAGTGAATTGTTTGACGACCGGTATGTCGTATTTCGGCGGGATAGAAATTACGAGATGACGGGCGAGAAGTACGGCGGCGGTACCCTGCTAGCCGTGCATAGGAATTTGGCAGCTATTGAACGACCAGAATGGCGTTCTTCTGCGGAGGATATTTGGGTTACTATTACTCTAAAAGATAATAAAACTAAAGATAACATTAAATTACATATCTGTACTTTATATCTCTGTAAGGAAAGTCGAGGAAACTCTTTTAATTTACAGCTATCTAATTTCTCAGAAAAACTTTCCTCTATTTATGATGCATGTCCAAATGACTCTTTTTTAATTATGGGGGATTTTAACTTGAGAAATATTGAATGGAATGGTGACAATAATTCCTTTAGACCAAGTGGCATAACGGGTGAATCTCAACATTTATTTTTTAATACTCTAGTTGAATGTAATCTCAATCAATTTAATTGTCACAGAAATACAACTTACGACCGTATTCTTGATTATGTGTTGTCCAATGAGAAAATAATTCTGTCACACTGTAATGATCCCCTGGTACCTGAAGATCCTCACCATAAGTCATTGGAAATTATACTATCCCTCGAAAGAGACAACATGCTTAAAAGTAATCCTAGATACAAATTTAATTATGACAAGGCTGACTTTAAGGCCATAATTTCATCCCTTGACGAAATAGATTGGAATAGATGCTTAAATAATAATTCACTAGATGATGCTACGGAAATATTCTATGACCATTTATATCGCTTGCGAAATATGTATATACCTCGAAAATTGATTACTTCCGGTCAATATCCTCCCTGGTATTCCGCTCCTCTGAAAAATTACTTAAAGAAAAATACAAATATTTTACTAAATATAAAAAATATGGTAATATTACTGACTATAATACTTTCCGACTATTACGAGATAGGGCTAAGCGATTGGAACATGATTGTTATGACACATATATTAGTCAGTCAGAAGATGCTATAATTAAAGAGCCAAAACTGTTCTGGTCATTTATTAAATCTAATAGAAATGGTTCTAATTCTTTACCCTCAACTATGTATTATGAAAATCAGTCAGCGGGCACTACTGAGGATATTTCTAATCTTTTTGCTACTTACTTTCAAACAAATTTTCACCTTAACTCTTCTAGCGGGAATACGAATTTGGCTCCTATTTGTTCTGATAGTGAGGTTTCTGGTGTAAACACTATTTCAGATATTGAAATTAACCCCGATTTAATCCTGAAAATGTTAACCTCTCTTGATTTATCTAAAGGTGCGGGACCTGACTTAATCGATGCGAAATTTATTGTTGGTTGTGCTGTTGGTCTGTCACTTCCCTTATCAATTCTTTTTCAGGAGATCTATTACTGAAGGTGTAGTACCTAAGATATGGAAAAGAGCTTTTATTACGCCAGTACATAAGAATGGAAGCAAAAGTAATATTAAAAATTACAGGCCAATATCAAAACTTTGTATTTTTGAAAAAATTTTTGAAAAAATCATACATACTCAAGTGTACGAGACAGTAGCTTCTTCATTTATTGAGGAACAGCACGGATTTCTAAAAAAACGGTCGACTACTTCCAACTTATTAAGTTTTATCGATTTCGTTACTTTTAATATGGATGCTGGCGGGCAGGTCGACTCTATATTTACCGATTTTAGTAAGGCGTTCGATCGCATAGACCACAAAATTCTACTACAGAAACTTTATTTGGCCGGAATTCATGGCAACCTATTCAGGTGGTTTACTTCCTATATCAAAAACCGTTCTCAAGCTGTAGCTATCAATGGCTCAATATCCACTTGGAATGAGGTGCCATCTGGTGTACCTCAAGGTTCACTGTTAGGGCCCTTACTTTTTAATATTTTCATTAATGATGTTCGGTCTTGTTTCAAAAACTCTGAGATTCTTCTCTATGCTGATGATATGAAGATATTTAAAAATATTATAAATGTGTCAGACTGTCAGCTTCTTCAAGAGGACTTGGATAATTTTATCGTCTTTTGTCAAAGGAACAAACTAGATTTAAATGTTGATAAATGTTACTTTATATCATTTACACGCAAAACAAAACCGATACAGCATAAATATTACCTTTTAGGCCAAGAATTAAAACAAGTAGAGGAGATCCGTGATCTTGGTATAATACACGATTCTAAACTGACTTACGAAAATCACGTCGATTATATAACAAAAAAAGCCTCCAAAGCGTTGGGATTTTTGAAAAGATCTTGCTCCCAGTTTTCTAACGTAAAAATTTACAAGATCTTATATTGCGCCTTGGTGCGTAGCTCCCTCGAGTATTGCTCCCAAGTTTGGAATCCACAGTACAATATTTATATTGATAGGCTTGAGTCGATTCAGAGAAAATTCTTAAAATTTCTGCAATTTAAAACTAAGTGTTATGATAAGACTTATGAAGCGATGTGCTCTAGGCATCACTTTTTACCATTACATGTTAGAAGACAGATTGCTGACAGTGTATTTTTGGTAAAAATTGCGCAAAGTCTATTAGATACGCCAAATTTATTATATAAAATTAATCTAAAGGTGCCTAGGCGTTGTTCTGTTAGATTACCCTTATTTTTTCATATTCCGCATAGTGCAAGCAACAATAGGCAAAATTCTTTTTTTATTAGATCTACCATGGATCTAAACAAACTCGGTGCCTCCTCCCCCGAACTTGATTTGTTTAACTCTAGTGTTAATAAATTTAAAAACATTTTGTCTAAGTCGTGGTTTGATGGTTCTCTCCCTGTATGATAGATAATTACATTTTCTTTGTTTTGTTAATCAATTCATACATTATTTTTCCTATTATTTTTCCTTTTTACCTTTACTTTTTTTTTTCTGTATTAGGTACTGTAAAGTGTTATAAAGATATTTAACTATTATTATAACTTTCTGATAGACAAGTTTCTTTTAGATTTACTATGCGAGAACATTTAAATGGTCAACTGTTTCTCACTTGTTGTAAAATTAGACTCATAAGACTGTTTGTTTTCCGAATAAAATAAAAAAAAAAAAAAAAAAAAAAAAAAAAAAAAAAAAACAACTATAAAAACACTAGCCAAATTTTTACAGCAGCCTTACTTACAGGATTCCAAAGAAATCTATAGTAAAAATGACAAAATTTTTTGCTCTTCTATACATATTAGCTAACTAGCTTTTGCTAGCTTTAATCCTTTCTTAGCGGATGTCTACGTCATAACTGCGTGCCAAAATTCAGCCCGATTCGTCTAATGGTTTGGGCTGTGCGTTGATAGATCACTATGTCAGTCAGTCAGTCATCTTTGAGTTATATATATATTTTACATATATGTATATATATTCTTGCTTTCGCCCGCGTGAATTTCCCAATTGTCCTTCTCCGTACTTCCAGCTATGTGTAGGTATGCGAAATTTCAGGTAGATTGGTTCAGTTGATAAAGCATGAAGAGGTAACAAACAAACCAACAAACAAACTCACTTTCGCATTTATAATATTAGTTAGGATATTTTTAGCTTCATGTAATTTAAGCTAACAATCTTAGATTAAAATTTTATCTTAAACTTCCACCTTTTTAATTCTATATTATATATATTTTATATATATTTTATATATATATTTTCTATCTTAAATTCTCACCGAACTATGTCAACAAAATGAATATGTTCTGTATACATTTTCAGTTGTATTTGCTGTATGCTATTTCTATGCAGGGTGTGCTAAATCTAGTTAGATTATTAAATTTGTACAGCAAATTTCACTTGGCATGTTTCCGTCCGAACCTAGCTTAGTCTAGTACAAAATTTAATGGTGCCTAGACCACTTAGGTCCATTAGACGTTCGTGACAGAACCATGGTTAGATATTTGCGGCCTGTGCCGTTAGGTACCTGTCAACGTACTGTGGAATTCGATAATTGTAGATAAATCGTAACAAGAACAATTATTGAAGCCATGTCTGATATTTACTGCGTGTTCTGACAATGGTCGACGGGTTGAGATGTCTGAGATCGGTGGGTCCAAAATTTGAACCTTATTCGTACTAAATTCAGAAGCCTGTAGACCATACTGGTCTGGTTTCTTCCATGTTGGTCTGGGAGCAAAGTAAAAACATAGAATTCTCTTCACGTGCACATTGTAGAAGTCAATAGAGGGAAAACTATAAACTGGGGATTTCGGATTCCTCTACTCATGGGCTAGCAACCTGTCACGATACCTAATTGTCCATTCTATCAATAAGCACGCGTAGCCTTTGAGTCTTAGGACTTGGCTCTGTCTACGCCGTAAGGGCGTAAAGACGTAATTATGTATATTTAGACCAATCATTTACGATGAATTTTCTAATGTTTTTCTTTACTGAAAGTGGTGGCCAATTACAACCAAAGTGGTCTTGAAGCCCACTCTCTTATACTCTTTGAACCTGGATTCGATAACAGGGGGCCGATTCTACTAATTACAAACGTAGATGTCGTGTCTCAATTGTGTCTCAAGAGCCAAAGAAATTGAAATAAAGCGACAAGATTTCTGTAAGACTTCTAAGTTTTATTACGATTTCTTTGGCTTTTGAGACACAACAGGAACGATATAGGTAGTACGTTTGTCATTTGTAAAATCAAAGGCCAGGAGTCTCAACCATCCGGCCACCACTAGTGGTCGATGGTCAAATGAGACTGCAAGTTACGGTGCATGCATACCGAGCAAACGATCATGACTAGCGCAGTTATACACAATCCATTCGGATACTTTCCGCGTTCGAATCGTTGATTTTCTATTTATATTTGCATGATAGATCAGTCTATGACGCAGTGAAGTTTTTTTTTCTTTTGAACTCAAATGTCCTCACAATGAACATGTTTTCAATAGTTTTTGATTAATTTATATGCAACTTTCTTTTATTAAAAAATTGTTTAAAGAACTTTTTCTTTTTCCGGTTAATAAATTATAGTTAAATGTTGACGTATTAATTTCGAACTTTTCTTTTGAATTGTTCCTTAACAAAATTAGTTTACTGAAATTACATAAATCGTTAAAATTTCACAAAATTAATAGACAAAATAACTTCCGCCTTTATATTATACGGAACATTTCCTATGCAGATTCCACTTAAACAATCTATCCCAGTGGCGCCATCTTTGCCTACCTTGATTGACATTAAATCGTTACTATGATGCCGTAAATGCACATGGAATTTTATCATATTGCTTGGTGTGAATTCCAAATAAGCGGGTTTCTTTGAGGTCCTTACTTTGAAAGGAAATATATTCTCCCATGGGATATCTCCTACCGGTGGCGATAGAATGACGGAAGACTATCTGATTCTGATAAAAACATATACTCCTTATTAGGTTGGGTGTAGCCCCCGATGCAAAAAGGTGTGTCATAAATTTGTCTCCTCTGTGAATATCTATAGTTTTACGCCTTCCTCTACAGATAAACTTTTTGATTCCATATAATCTATGTCTCGTGCTTTCTAGCAGTTACTCTCTATCTCTCTCTCTCAGCCGAAAGACGTCCACTGCTGGACAAAGGCCTCCCCCAAGGATTTCCATAACGACCGGTCCTGCGCTGCCCGCATCCATGCGCATCCCGCGACCTTCATCAGGTCGTCGGTCCACCGAGTGGGAGGCCTGCCAACACTACGTTTTCCGGTTCGTGGTCGCCACTCGAGAACTTTTCAGTTACTACGTTGATCTAAATTCTATCTAAACTATAGAGCTAGAAAAAAAGAACAACATTACAATTTTTTTTTTTCTATGTCTATGAACTAAACTTACACCTACCTATCCGAAACCTAACGAATATTATTGTAGGATTGGCGTGATATTTTTGTAGGTGGATCCAGGATATTTTTCTGGAAGGGGGGGGGGCACAAGGGCAAGTGGTAGACTATGCTAGCTAGGGGGGGGGGGGTGCAACATATCGATATCGCGCCCATATGTATGCTGTTGCCGCCCGCTTTGAGACGAATCCTAAAGACGGTGGTAGAGGGGGTTCAAAAAGGGGATAATTTTGCCGCCGTGAGTGCCTGTGTGTCCATCCACTCTCAGTCTAGGGCACGTGCCCCCCGTGCTCTCCTCCTGAATCCGCTACTGGGTGATAGGTTCACTAAAGCGTTGCGAGGGGCTATACTTTTTGCTGCGGGCAAATCCGCAGTAGTAAATACTGCATGAAATGAAAAATAATATCCAATAATGAGAACATTCATATGGTATTAATAGATTTATGCAATTTGTACCATTCGAATTAAGTCGGTAGTATATTATTCCCGTGGTAATATGACATTATCAGCACCATTGGCCGGCTCCATTAATACGTGTGATCAGAGCCAGTAAGATAAACCATTCCACCTGCAATTATGGGCAATCTCACACGTTTTTCTTTAGTACTCCACTATTAATCAATGATTGTACATTTTACAGTCATTGTCGTGCGTAAAAAAGTCACTTATTTTTCTTTTTCACCCCCGACCAAGGGTTTGACGTCTGGCTGTATCATCGTAGCTTTCAATATAAATCTCATTTCTGTATTCTGAGGCGGTGATTACCCGTTGCACAGCCAGTAGTCCTACAAGTAGATTTTTTTTGCCACTAGTACCTACTGTCGTATAAATCTTGATTGACGACCTCTGTGGCGCAGTGGTAAAGACCTTGCCTTTGAACCAATATAGTATCGTTGGCCTTTGTCCAGCAGTGGACGTCTTTAGGCTGAGAGAGAGAGAGAGTATCGTTGAGTTAGTATTCCATGACACAAGTCTGGAACTTACTTTGGGGCTAGCTCAATCTGTGTGATTTGTCCTTATATATTTATTTATTTATTTTTATTTATTCTCAATAAAATCAGCTCGACCACAAGAAGATCGTCAATTGTTTTTGTTGATTTATTTATTATTTACTTATTTTATTTATTAATTTTTGTACACAACAAATACATACAAAGGAAACATAAAACATAGGAAAACTAAGTACAAAGGTTCTACTTATTTCTATAGAAATTAATTGATTGATTTTAAGTTTTTGTTAATTATTAATTTATATTATATTTTTTCGTATCAGTTGCTACTATTAAGATATTTAGCATAGACGCCTGATAATAATGGGACAACGTAAGGTCGATGGTGATGACGATTTCGTATCAATGGTCAACATTAATCTCAGATACCTATCGTAAATAACCAATCAGACCAAGACCAATGTTTAGTTACCCCTAAAAATAGATACAAAGGAAATTCTCACAAACCACTAGGTATTTACGATAGGTAATTGGTAGGTATCCTAATCCTAACTAATATTATAAATGGAAGAGTAAGTTTGTTTGTTTATTAATTTGTTCGTTACCTCTTCACGCTTTATCTACTCAACCAATCTTCCTGAAATTTCGCATACACATAGAAGTACCTACTGAGAAGGACAAAGGGTACCTTTCATCCCGGGAAAAAGCACTGTTCCAGTGGGAAATTCACGCGTGCGAAGCCGCGAGAAAAAGCTAGTAATGTTCTAAAAATAAATAGTAAAGTCGCGCTTTTTGAATATTTAATAAGCAGTGAAGATTAAAATAAATAATTTTATGATAAGTGTGTCCTGTAACAATAGAATACTTTATTGCCTACTCAGAAGTTTATTTTTATCTGCGATTATTTATTGCGCAATGGATCCACATTTTTATTCATTGAGCGGAGTATGGCGGATGAAAACGCAAAATTATCATAAGTCGATTGTAACTACTAAATAAACCACAAGAATCTGACGGTAATGTCCGAATTATGCGATGATATGGCATAATGTTTTAAGTATTTATTCTCGTTTACAAAATTTAAATATCAGCGCACATTGAACGATCTCAGAACGATGGGCATACAAAATCGAAGGATTTTCTAAGCAAAAAAAGTTATTTTTTTCACATTGTAACAACAATAATTTAGTTTTGTAGGTAAATCTTTGTAGTATATTTTTGGAATTACAAAATAATGCTAATTCATCGTTATAAGGGCAATAAAAATGTATTTTTATAAAAAGTATGTTCTTCCACCATAATAAATACTAATATTAAACAAAAAAAATAGCAAAACTATATTAATATATGAAATATCTACAAAAAGAAACCTAATTGATGAATTATTTGCGCGAACTTCCGCTGAAAGTCGACGGAAGGTGAAAATAAAAACACAAACACATGTCAATAATTTGACAGAGAATGTAAGAAGTGACAAGTTGTTACAGCATGAATTAATTAAAAATCGAGTCATGAAAATTAATTTACCACTCATAATTTTTTAACTAAAACCATATTGGAAAATGTTGTCATCATTTATATTTTGGATTGCATTTACCTTGATTTTTTGAATTCATTAAAGTACCTTCTACTTGTATCTACAAAAACCATACTATCAGAATCTAGAAAAAGGATTCAGAAATGTAAGAAAATAAACAAAAATTAAGCGAGCGAAAAACTAGTTTTCTCATAAAATACAGTCATATTTATTTATAAAATAAAGTTTTTATAGACCACTACTTGCTTCCAGAGAAGAAAACATCGTGAGGAAACTTGCACTCTAGTTGATGACTTATCAGCTAGTGTATGAAAATGAAGAAGGCACATGTCAAAACCACCAAAATTGTTGCGTATGTTACATTCCACGTAATGATCGGACAAGATAATAGCTCTTAAATAGGAAGACGTTTCCTACGTATCCGGTGCTATATTAGACAAATGAATATAAATTCTTACCTAACAACAGTGTACCCCAAATAATGAATAATCACTTTCTACGGTCACTTGGCACCCAGTCTGGCACTTTCACAAAAACGTGCGTAAAACGATTCTTAATCGATTACTGCCAAATCGGTAACGTCCGAATATAGAGTAATTGATTCGATGACTCGAAATAATTTCATTAAAGTGGCAAAGTTAATCGATTCTAATGTTATTACTATAATTGAGATGTTAGCCGGTTTTCTGATTAGTATAGAAGTGATGCTGCATTTTTTTGGTTCCGTTACTTTTTCTCGCTGTGGTGATTTATTATAAACTATGGGAGTAAATAAGATAGTGCCTAATAAAAGTAGAGCTTTGTAAATAAGATGCGTAATAGTAAGTAATAATACTAACATAGTATTAAATTATCTGTGGTAATAATAATAGTACCCAATCCCTATTATTTACCTCCACGGGAGGCGTAATAATATGTATGTAATGTGTACCTATGTATGTATGTAATAGTTAGGTAACTTTCCCCATTGGGCGGGCCACGTCTGCCGTATGCACACAGAAAGATAGACTCAAAATCTAACTGGATTCTACCTGATGGTTATAGGAAGATATGGAGGCCAAGAATGGGATGGTCTGATGATATAAAGAGATTCAATAAGACCTAGAAGGAAAAGACGAAGGACAGAGATGAGTGGAGGGATTTTGGGATGCCTTTGCCCAGCTCTCTCTCTCTCTCTCTTTAGCCCTTTTCAGCCCTATGGGTGTAGGCCTCCTTCATCTTATGCCACTTCTCCCGGTCTTGGGCAATCTCTATCCATTTCATTTTTGCCCAGCAGTGGGACATAAATAGCTAGATTAAAAAAAACTTTCCCTACTACTTTTTTTTGTGGCACATTATGTTCAAATGTTTACTTTTTGTTTATTAATTTAATTGTTGCAGAATGTGTTGGCACAGTTGGCAGTATGTGAGATGGATAGAAATAAGAAATATATCTATATGTAATTAAAAAACATGTATATATGAAATGACTTAATTTTTTATACGATGGAAGATGATGCTTGACGGTGCAAAATCTCTGCACTCAGCTCTCATTTTACTATAACATATGCATGAGGATTTTTATTATTTTAATGCAAGAAATTTATAGTGCTATTTAGTTCGTAAGTATTCACTGCACTTAAAATATAATTGCAGAAGCATAATTTTAAAAATAAATATTGGCATTAATATACATTAACAACCTGAATGGGACCTATTTTGCAGATTTTTAAGTACCTATACTTAATAAACTTTATCTTAATTATAATTTAAACTAATGATCACACAGACTCCGGGGAAAAAATAATTACTTTACGCATTTGGTCGAGCTGAGAATTATTTTATAGTACTTTTATTTTATATATTTTGTAGCGATTAAAATATAAGTATTAATAATTTCTACTACCTGATAATTTGTTGTAAAGTTACTTTTCATGAATTTCAGTTTCTAGAAATAAATCAGGTAGCATTTTATGAAAAAAAAAAATAGTTGGTAAATCTAATAATGCATTTTAATTGATTTAAAAATAAAATTGCTGAATTCCAATAATTTATTTAAATTATAAATCAACTACGGACTTAAGTAAAAAAAAAATATTTAAATACCAACTTCCTTAATTAAACCCGTTCCAAAAGACACCATAATAAAAAAATTCTAAAAAACAACTTACCGCCACAACCCTCGGGCGCACGATAAAAGTTAAGCAAAGTCACAATTTTTAGCACTGCACTTTTCGCGTGCGGCGTCACACGTCCGTGCGTCGTGCGCGCGCCAGTTTTACTTGTTCGCGCCGCGGTATGCATTGCGTTTATACTCCACGGTTGGGGTGCGTGTACTTTCGCCGTCTAGGGAAGCTGCGGAAGGGTGAAAGAGCTCAAAGTCAAGGCAAAGGTCATGGTCACTTGCTCACCCTCAGTAACTTGGCTGACGAACAGCCTCGCTTGGGATTACAATGTTTAAACTTCGTCACTCATGTCTGGTTTTTTTAGAAACTGTCATTTATGGAAAAGTTCGTTATTTGATTTTGTGATGACAAGCCAGAAAATACATTAATTTATGTCAAACTAGGCACGGGCCCGGGATTTTATTTCCGTGGGAATTTCTGGAAATCCTCTCTTTGTGGTCCTCTACACTCCCTAAGGAACCTACTTGCCACAGCTTCCTACACCCGATAGTTTTGGCTGTGTGTTGTCTTGTCTCAGTCAATAACAGAAGATTTTTATATATTGACTGTTTTAATATATGTATAGATTAATAAATTAAACAAGCTAATTATTAAAAATAAAAAACACGACTGACAAGTTTTTACTAAAAAAGTACATACAAACTTATAAGTTATATACATTTTTGAAATCGCCTTTTAAAGCCCTTCAATTTGATACCCCACTCGATAAGATTGATCAAATTTTATTTTTTTGGTCTGCTATTTATCACATATATAATCCGCCATTTTGTTTTTATGATGACGTCATATAGCCTATGTCACTCGGAGGAATGCAAGGAATCTAAAAATACCTTTCACATCAAAATCTGTTAAGCCGTTCAGGACTTATGGTGGAATAAAGAAACTTACATACATACATACATACATACATGAACCCTGAAATTATAACACTCCTTTTTTGGTCAGTCGTGTAATTAGATGCTCAACTTAATTTATTTATAACGTAAACAACAATTTGTCATAAAATAATTATATGACGTTTAAAACAGGATGTGAATTTTCACAGCACTAAATTACATGTTCATAAAAATAACAAGTAACGACGAGTATTAAAAATACTGATAAGTCATGTGACATTTTTATTTTCTTCATGCTTCGAAAAATTATACTTCATCGTTGGCGTCGTAAATATGTAGTAAGAAACTATTATTTGTATTGCTGATATAGCACTATTTAAAAATCTTGGCATGTTCCAATTTTAACTCTTTCGTGCTCCGTATTTAACGATTTTCTGACAGCTAAATTAAGAAAAAAAAATCAGTATAAAAAAGTCTCCACAGATAGCGTTTTATGAAAGCCGAGTCGTAATATAATGGCTGAACCTTTAAGGGGCGCTTTTGTCAACCAGAGGTAGAAAAAAAATCACCTAACAGTTTGACAGTTGCACAAAACACAATATTGATACTTTTTAGATGTTTTTTTTACTAAGTTTTATTTTTTTTTAAATGCCAATCCCATGAATTTTTGCTTTTTGTATGGAACTTTTTCTCTCGCCTTTGCTTAAGCGCCATCTATGAAGTCATCTGGAACTATTTTTTTTTATTTGGGTCTCGGAAAATCCTTCGACTCTAGTAAAAAAATAATTTACATAGAAAACTGAGTTGGACAACTTAAGATGTTGGGACGCACCTTTTTGGACACTAGTTGAGCGCCTGGCCGACGACTGGCCCATACGACTGAAATATTTTAAGTAGATATAGAGTAGGTTCTTAGAAAAAAAAAGACCATGCTAAGAACAGATATCCTCAAATTTACCCATGAATGGAACCTGAAGTAGTGGTCATATTTTATGATACAAATGTGCGTTTTTTTCTCATGTCATTTGGGGAAAGTTTAAAAAACCTAGCATATATAATATAATATATATAAATCTTGGAATATATATTAAATTACAGTAAGATCGTGACGGGTAGCCAACCGAAAAACGTAAGCATGTGGCACGCACGAAAAAAGCATGTGTCTCAAATTCTAAACTATTAAAAAACATTGATATGCCGGAACTATCTGCAATCTTTGGCAAGTAATTCGCGTGGTTTGGAATAATTTCTACTGCATGAGCATTTACTATGTTTTATATGATATTTGATAAAATCTATATATCGCAACAGGGTTTTCTACTTTGATCGGTGCATCATTATCTATTCATATACTAAATCTTGTTAGAATTCTGCGCAATCAAGATCAACTAAGTTAACATAATAAAATTAGGATTTAAGATTAAGTAGAGATTCAGGCCGTGGCAAGCTTTTTTTATGTTTATAATCATTTCTTAAAACTGTACCAAAACAATGTGTTGCTCGTTGCTCTCAAGTGCACTGATTTAAATTGCACCGATTTCAATAGTTCGCAGTTATTTCACTTAGCACCGATTAATAAAGATTTCATGCATTTTTAATGAAAAGTGGTAAATGGAGCTAAGAAAAGCGGTCGGCAGAAATCAAGGTCGGAAAATGATCTTCCTAAAGGCTGGAGAGAGACTCACACTGAACAGAGAGAATGGAGAAAGGAACAGGAGGCCTAATGTTATAAGACAACCTGACCAGGTAGAAGTTGACTTTGACAGACATAACTTTAACCGCTTTAACCGGGCCAAAAATCCGGTTAAAATACATGCTAAGCGAAATATGAGTTTCACCCTTCGAACAACAAGGACTTCCGCGCGCGGCCCGGAAGTTCGTGTTGCTCTATGGTTTCACCAATTGTGAAATAGGAAATGTCAAAAGCATGAAAAGCATGGAAGTAATAAACGCTTATTAATTCCATGGTCAAAAGACTTAGCATCCTTAGAGAGAGTATAGTAGACTTTTTAGCGACAATGTTTAGAGTAAATAAAAGCTATTATAATCTGTTTTATGCAACTATGTTTGTGTACAACAAGTTATTCAACAACAACAGGAACAATGAATGAATACATAATTTCTTCGTAAGGGGTTAAAAACCTTTCTCACATAAAAATAACCATTATAAAGGCAGTACAAGTTTTACAACAGCAATCTTGCGCTTCCTTCAGGGAGTCTAAAACGGATACATTAACGAATAGGACATTGATCCATTTCCTAAATATTTAAAATTAACCTTATCATGTTACGAATAACATTCATTTTTAAGTATTTAGGAAATGGAAAATGGATCATACTCTGATTCGACAATATGGCCATTTTAGACCACCAGGACTCCTTGAGTTATGTTCGCAGGAAAATACTAATTTTAATAGATCCTGTCATCCAGTGTAACCTACTTCATTAGGGTAACTGAATTGCATTCACACGGTCTAATTAATGCTGTATACACATTGATAACATCTAACACACTTGCGTGTTACAAATTAAATCGCTATCAATGTAACGTTCTTCGTAGATACTAGAAAGGCTTATTTCTAACATACTTATTAGGGAAAAAATCTTTGATAAGTCATAAGAAAAGTTGTTACAAATAATTTCACAGAATGGCTAATTTTACAAAATATAAAAAGGTGGCGGTAGATGTGGTCGAAAGGACCAAGTTCGAATTCTACTTCGTCCAACATACCAATCTGACTCATGTATAGTGTTATGTTCATGTTTGGTTTATATTCCCCCCGCACGGACCAAGCGCTTTTCATCATCATTCCTAATGCTTACAGCGAAGCATTGGAACTCCCTGCCTGCGTCTGTGTTACCGAGCACTTACAACCTGACTCTCTTCAAAACCAGAGTGAATAGGCTACTTCTGGGTAAGCTCGCTACACCGTAGACCTCATCTCTGTCCTCGGGCAAGATTGTGGTCAAGAGCAAACCCATCTTTAATTTAAAAAAAAATAGTTATCACAGATCACAGCTTGCTTCCAGTTAAGGAAAACATCGTGAGGAAACCTGCTCACTAGTTTACTGACAAATGCTACTAGATGACGGTAGTTGTTAAGTCATGTCAGATGACTTAGGCGACTTGAAAAAAATTAAACACACTCGATATAAGGAATTAGGGTTTGAACGTACATTTCCCCGGACGACGGCCACATCCCTTGAATGACCACATCCTTAAAGAGCCATTTCGTTCGGACGACCATATACTTGAAAGACCATATAACTTAAAATGGTCATATGTATCCTTATCCTTATCCTTACTAATATTATAAATGCGAAAGTGAGTTTGTTTGTTTATTTATTTGTTTGTTTGTTACCTCTTCACGCTTTAACTACTGAACCAATCTTCCTGAAATTTTGCATATACATAGTTAAAAGTACGGAGAAGGACATAGGGTACCTTTCATCCCGGGTAAAAGCACTGTTCCCGTGGGAACTTAACGCGGGCGAAACCGCGGGCAAAAGCTAGTATACCATATTTCTGAATGGCCATTTTGCTCGAACGACCGTAACCGAGAAGGGTCACAAATACATAAGACAAGAAAGAGATAAGACTGCGCTCACATTTCAGTCCTTTTCACGAAAGGTTGATGTAGCCACCATGGAAGTAATAAGTACTTTGTACAAAGTACTTATTACTTCCATGGAAGTAATAAGTACTTTGTACAAAGTACTTATTACTTCCATGGTAGCCACAGGAATATTTTTTTTCTTACGTCATCTGTGAATGCAGCAAAGCGAGAGTAAAGATGTTACACATCAAAAACTTTTTCTTGACATTGACAAGTCAATTTAACTACTGTGAGGTTTCTTCACGATTTTAGTTACGCCGGAAGTGGCAATCTCGACGGTTAATTTAAGATCAAAATTAACATGCACTCGATTTCAAAGGTTTTTGCATATTTCTGAAGTGAGATAAAAGTAATTACTTTCAAGAGACCTCATGTGGCGAAGAAAGTCTGTTTGCATAAAGTAGATTGTATAATTGCAGACTAAAATCATGATAATCCTCTAGACCGTTTAGGAAGGCTTTGAACCGTCTCGTTCATCGCTTAAAAGCTAATTTACTAAATTTTTTTTCTCGAAACAAAGATATACTTTTCAGTTGTATTTTGGTATGTACTTTTCTCTCTATTTAGTAAGTTTATAATAACAATATATATTTTTTAATGCAACCCACTTCCATACTTCAGCTACGAAATTGCTGACTGTACTCAAAATCAGGAAAAATGCTACATTAAAGACCTAAAATGCCATTCTGTTCAGTTCAGTGAGTATTCAGTCCAGTTCAGTGAGTACCTATTACATTTTTATGATATTTTGGGAGCTATCTATTTAAAGTTCTTCTAAATATCTCTGAATATTTTATGATCTTGTTATACATTTAATTACATATTAGGTATTATTTTATTGGGTACGGTACCTACCACATTTTGCTCTCATGTGTCTAAGTAAAATAGGCAGTCGGTCGAATGATTCATGTGGCATCGGCATCTCCAATATGAATCAGCATGAGCATAGTGTGGAATGGCCTGGTAGGTAGTAATTATTACTTTCTATTTTATACATATTTCTGAGAAATCGTTATTCTGATAGTTTTCCCTTTTGTCAATTTTTCCTTCAAGTTTCAAATAACATATAGCAACTCGGGCATGATAGCCAATACTGTATAATGAGTTTCTTTTGGCATTTCTTCTCAATAGTGGTCGTTCCAAAATGCCAGTAGCAATAGCTTAGCTTTGAGACTATAATTTGAGGTAGGTATAGGTGCATTTCTTGAAGCGCACCAAATGAAGCGCACCAAAACTATTCTTCGGAGCGCACCCTCGTTATCGATTTTGTTAGAGCTACTGAAACGTGAAAATAGTATACTACTGAAAGAAAAGCTAAAAAAATTCTCATAAATGAAATTTCCTCTGTCTTCCGAGTTATAAGCCTTTTGTTCTTTGTAGAACTAAACTTTGTGGTACTGACTGGGTATGGCAATCACTCTACGGCAAAAACATCATGTCAAAAAATAAATAAAAAATTAAATAGAGATTTTAAGACAATAAATAATACCACGAGACGCGTAGGTGGGCATTATTATATAGTGTATTTAACGGTACGAAAGCAAACAAGAAAATATTTTTATAGGCCTTGCCTGAGTCATCTATATCATGTGGAAAAAATTGCCGATCACTTAAAATTTTACGAGATAACGTCACAAGCTTTTAATCATCAGTTTCATTCGTTCAACAAATTAATTTAAATACCAATTTTCATTTTAATAAGCAGACGTCTATGTTGAAGTATTGTCATATAGAAATTAGATATGGTGAAAAAATTCCGTATGATATAAATGCGAGTATATGAGAGTACTTTAGTACTAACTGCATCTGAGATGCACAAAAATCCAAAAATAAGACGTCTATGTTATCTAGGATTACATACACAACCGGACTTATAATCCAACTAGGTACTCGTTCTGTGATTAAGATAATCTTCGCCTGCCAAAGAAATAAACATGAGACTATATATAAGAATACACTGTATGTACCCAAATAAACGTATACCTATAGGAAAATTTAATTCCATTATAAAAACCATGGGATATATTACGCATTACATCTATTAAATAACAAGCCGGAATGTTGTGATATCATGTGCGCAGAGCAGACGCATACGATAGCGTATAATCAATGAACTCTCTTTTGTTACTTTGTTGCGTAATTGGCGAATTAGCAGCTATGTGTAGTCGTTTTGGCATTAGAGAGTTGGTTCCTTTGCAAATAAAAAAGTTCTAATTTCAATTTCCTCTCGCCTTCGTTTGTTTGTGGTGTTCGAAATTTATAATTAACAGACACAAAATAGACCATTCGCAAATACTTTTCACTTGTGTTTTCGCGACGCAACATCCGGTGGTATTATTTTTGCCTTCATGAATAAATCTTATTGGAACAGAATTTTCATCGCAATCCTAAATGCGAAAGTGAGTTTGTTTATTTGTTAGATACCTCTTCACGCTTTATCTACTGAAACAATCTTCCTGGAATTTTGCAGAAGCACTGAGAAGGACATAGGATATCTTTCATCTCGAGAAAAAGTTCTGCTCCCGTTGTAAATTCACGAGGGCGAATCTATAGAGTCAAACTTTTGAACTTTTTTGATTGACTTTAATATAGTCAAACTTTTGAACTTTTTTGATTGACTCTATATAGTCAAACTTTTAAACTTTTTTGATGGACTCTACATGTGTGTGTGTCTGTCACGTCTATAGGTCAGTATCACGTCTTACGGGGATGGTAGAGCCAAGAGTCATGAGACGAAGGCCACATTTAGCTGGATAGAGCGCCTATTGATGGAACGGAGATTCAGATATAGCGAGAAGTCGCTAGTTCATTGCCTTTGATAAGAATCATTATAGCTCAAACTAAATTCATCAAAATCGGTCCAGCGGTTGACAGAAAGACGACATCTTCCAGGCGGATTTTCTAGATATTTTTCAAATAGGCCAGGTAAAAAGGTCCTTAAAAACCCGGTTTTCCAATCAGGGACCTCCGGCCTGGAAGTTCAGTGTGATGCATTAGGTACCTACGACTAGTTTTCAGAGAAACAGAGAAATTATCAGAGAAACAGCGGAAAGCTTCTTGGAAATTTCGCGGAAATATTCTCGAGAACGGAAAAATTTCCTAAAAACCCAAGAAATTTCTGAGAATTTTCGGAAATTTTCATGGGAAGAAATTGTGGGAACAGGAAATTTGTCGGCGGCACATCGCTACCTAAGACACGAAGGTCATCAAATATAAGTTGAGGTGAAGGTTAGGTATAACAAGTTATTCATTATAACAAGTTCAAACACGTGAACAAGTATTTTGTCTATGAAATTTAGCCCTATTGTTATGTGAGTGATTTTATTTGGCACAAATCCGGATCTAACAGTGAAAGTGTCTGCCAATATCTAAAACAGATTAAAAAAAAAGTGTCTACTTAAAAAAAAAAACAATAAAGTAAAAATCACACGAGCCCAAAACGAGAATTATATAGATACATCCTATAGGCACGCAAGCATCGCATTTTTTATCTACTACAATTTAGGACGTTAATCAGGGTAATTCTCCAAAAATAACGTAACTTTTGTGGCGAATATTTTTTATAAAAAACCAAGTTTACCATAAAAAATATTTCCGCGAAGGTTACGCGGAAAATATTTTTTGGATTTTTTCACGACAGAGAGATAGGTAAGTACAGTCATTTTTTTTTTATTTTGAGGCTCGGAACTCTAAAAACCCTGCCGCGACATTGGCCACCGAAGCGCCAGAACCGACTTGGCCCCAAAATAAAAATGCATTTCAGAGTTATAATTTTAGTAAATTTGTGTAAAGGAAAGAGTCTGTTGTAATTAAAAAAATATTAAAAATCAGTTTAATCTATTCTAAAGCAACCCCGTAATCAAAGGCATCATCATCAAATTTAGAGCGAGGCTCTTGTGGGGTGGAGTTCCTTTTATTTTACTCTTTTCATTTCCATCTGCTTCCCTTCCTGATACGACCTGATGCTAACTTTTCTTTTATTTGTCTCATGTCTTGATCTTCCTGGGTTTTTCTTTTTACCTTTCCTTCTATTATGTTTCGTACGAAGTCATCGTGTCATATCAAGTGTCCCGACATTTTTCTCCTTCTACTTTCAATAGTTTTGATTTTTTTTTATTTTTATTAATAGAAGGCATATTAAAATATAATCTAGGATCCCGCCGTAGAGGACATCTCAGCGAGGCTCTGTTTACGATTCGATTACAAATTACGCGCAAAAGAAATTTTACACCTATCAATCATGAATGATAGAAAAGCGAGTCACGTCCGCGACCCATTGAACCGATACCTGTGCCTTTTGTTGGCATTTGGCAGCTCATTCAACCTTCACTTTCATTCACTCCATTAGTTTTGTTATTAAATTAGCTTTAATTCATTTTCAATTCGATAGATATTATGCGATAGGGAAGTCGAACTTGGAATGACCTACCAGTATGAAACTAGTGACTCGTTCCTTTGGGGCTCGGGTTTATTTTATACCAAAAAACCATCTGATATTGTCTAAATAATGGTGAAACTCGCTTCAAAATTCTTTGCGAAATCTTTTAGCAGAAAAAAGGCCGCGCCTTTTCGACGCGGGCGCGGCGGCCTCTTTTCAGGCTCTATGTGGAATACGCAGCGGACAGCTGAAAATGACTTAATACTATACGTAGGTATGAAATCATAAGTATATGTAGGACATGTAGGTACCGTATTTACAAGTGTTGTCTATCATTTATTCCTTTTACCTTTTAGTACAATAAGCCAGCCCAGTGAGCAGATAATACTTAGGTACTTACTTGAGACGTGAGTATATTATAAGTCTATGCTTGAGACTTGGCGCTCTACTGCTGTGAAAATTTAAATCATTACAATCAAATCAGTAGATACAAATAATTTTAATGATGATTTATTGTGATATTAATAATACTTATGTACACGTGTAATAATTCTTCTAAAAAGTTTTTGCTTGGTTGAAATTTTTTGTAATTGAACATCTTTTTTCTTATTTTTTTATTGGTATTGTTTGCGCTTTGCGTAATTATTTAGAGATTTAAATATTGTAGAGCCCGAATAGAATTGAAAGAAAAAATTAAGTTTTTTAAGGTTAATACTACGGTACAACAAATAAACCGAATCTGAGCTTAGTGTCAGAAAGTAGGGTGTACGCGAAATAGTAACATATGGCAACAGTGGTTATGCTGAAAATCAATCGGCAAAACCAAATACAGTCTCTTTCGAAGCATATTGGTCTCTGACGCACCACGCTTGGAAGTTGTCGAATTAGTACTTCTGGGTCTTGGTAGCTGGAAAAGAAAAACTTATAATATAAAGCGGCCATACACGTCAGATTCTTCCTGTTCTGAAATGTTAGATCCGGAGATCCGAATGCATGCTTTTCATACAAAATGTTTGACTGGCCGAACACGTCAGTTTTGTTTTCTGAACGAAAAATGTAAGGCACGAAACATAGCAAGCGCCGCGCCCCGGGCGCTGTGCAGCCGCGCCTGAAAATGGCCTTTTTTTCTATTTCATATATGAATTTTTCAATATCAAACAAAACGAGCGCCTCATTCGCTTCCTATGTTTCGTAAAATTTACAAACTTGCATACGAGCGTCTCGGGCGCAAGAAGGACGCGCGCCCGCCGCGCGCCCTCGGCGCGACCGACGCGCGGCGGGCGCGCGTTTCTTTCGCGGCAGCGCCCCGGGCGCTTGCTATGTTTCGTGCCTAAGACACGTGTGCGACCACTAGAACATTTTGTATGAAAAGCGTGCATTCGAGTCCCCGTATCTGAAATTTCCCTACGGAAATAAACGGACGTCTTTCAAGCCGACCGCACGGTTTAAAAAATTAACGCTGTCTGAAGACGATAGGTATATCAACGCAGAAACAAAACCGCTGGACGTAGAAACTTGAAATTTTGCAGAGGTTCGTTTTAGCGTACCTAAGTGAGCACTAAGAAAGGAAATTTGGATATCCCACTTCTAAGGGAGTGAAATGGGAAAAAACACATAGGTAGGTAATACACTTATTTTACTTCAATTATTAAGTAGGTAGTAGATATGCTAGGTATGCTATTTTTACCTAGGTAAATATCTACCTATTTCACTTACTTGGGAGTTTGGTATTGTCGGTACTTTGTCCCAGCCGGCTTCTTACTGGTAGTAGCATGAATCTGAGGTACATTGTCGACGCCTTCTTTCTTTTTCATTCACTTTAATCATCTAGGTACTTAATAATTTATGACCGAATCATCCAAGTGCCATCAGCTAAGTATCTGAAAAAATAAGCAGATTTTTCTTTCTTACATAGGTACTCGATAAGAGTATCTAACACTTTTAATAGTACTTCTCAGTGTCAATTTTTCAAGACTTCCGCCACCTAGCGACATCATTGACACTATTAAGTTTTTTAGGAAATATACTTAGCAACAACTAGCTTCAAACCCGCTCAGGGTAAAGGCATTTTAGCAAGGGCGCGCGTGTTAAACGCGTCCGCCTTTTAACGCGAAGGGCTGTCTGTGGAGTGGCAAAATCTTGTTTCCACCGCCCAACCAGTCTACATTAGGATCTGGGCAGGCAAAGCCCTGCCTCAGATCAAGCACAGAGGAAAGGTTTTCCAGCTCTATAAACTGCAGCTGAGACATAGGTAAGTCCACGAAATCCTGGTCGTAGAGAAGACCGACAACATACACCACGTCGCACTCGGTCGTGAAGGATAGAAAGAGCGGGGCACACCGCAATACCGACTCTCTTCCTCTCCCGTGACCTCTACTCCTACCACGACTGTGGTTAGCTTTCAGGAGTTAACCCCCTCCTCCCATCCCACAGCCAGACCACGACAGGCCACTTTAAGGCAGGCCGCAAGCAAAGCAAGATGACCCTCCGCTCGATTAGTATAATCCACCCCGATATTTTCCCTTAAATTATCAAGCATTTAAAAGTAGCTGTTAGGTAGGATTAGAGTACATACTGTTTAGTCTTATCATAGCGGGGATTGTAGTAGACGTAGTTCAAACTAGCAATATACAGTACTAGGAGGAAAAATAATACCAATAAAAATATAAAAGCAAAAAATTCCAAATACCAAAGAACGTTTGTAAATATGCCATGTGCCATATTTTTTTAATTTACATTGGTATGCATTATGACCATAAAGTTAAGTTTTTGCTATAACTATTTATTATTTTTAGGGTACCGTACCTCAAAAGGCAAAAAACGGAACACTTATAAGATCACTTTGTTGTCCGTCTGACTGTCAAACTTTTTTTTCTCAGAAACGCTTAAATGTTGGTACCTACCCAGAGAGAAAAAAATCACTACGTCTGGTACCCACAGACATATAAAAAAAATTTACTTCTGTGCTGGTACCTATCAAGTTGAATACTCGGATCCACGGTCTCTTTCTGCAAAAAATAAACAAAATTATACGTCAAAGCGATTAAAAGAGAATATTACCGTAAATGTTGTGAATTTTCGCATATTTTGTGATTTCAGACAGCAATCAAAACCTATGGGGTACTTCCCGTTGACTTAAAATTATGAAATTTGGCAAAAAGCAAGATCTAACAGTTATACAGGATAAAATCTGAAAATTGTAAATATGTTGTTGGAAGTCTGAAAAAAGTCTGAAAAAACAAACTTATTTTGCGCTGGATTCAGTATAAATCTTAGGGATCGAACTGCAAAGTTAAGTTTGTTTTTGAAACTAGTTGATCATTAAGTTAGGGCTATAATGTGAGAGGCTTTGCGTGTACGAAACTCTCGGTGCGCGAGTATGACTTGCACTTGGTCGGTTTTTTATTGAAGCCGTGTAGACTGATTTCTTCGCAAATTTTATCTGTCATTGTCAATTTGATTGATTTGTCAACGTCAGCCGATGATATGTCATGTCTGTCATTAATATAATTTCATGATTGTAATTTTGGATTTTATCTAAAGAATCATTTTTGATTATTACGTACTTTTTAGCCAAAATGAAACATATTTTTCTGACTAAGTCGATATATCTCTCTTATAGTTGCATGATGAATACTACAATGTCACGCTCAGTTCATATTCCATAAGGAATATACTAAAATTTGAAGAATCTTGTATTGGTGAAAGTGTTTAGTGACAACTCTTGCTCATGCGGTTGATCATCTTTACAATTACCTAGGTAGTCTTTCTATTTAGGTTCTTATTTATTCATATTGAGGGTGAAAGAAATAATGGAATAAATACTTTTATATTATGTATGAC
The DNA here is from genome assembly GCA_018467065.1 of Ephestia elutella. Lineage (NCBI taxonomy): Eukaryota > Metazoa > Arthropoda > Insecta > Lepidoptera > Pyralidae > Ephestia > Ephestia elutella. The sequence continues at coordinate 7,112,321 of CM031580.1, read as the reverse complement.
ACTTACGAATTTGAAGAAAGGAACATGAGGGGTACTCTTCGGGATTGGAGGAAGGCTCTCCGTACGCCTGCGACATATCGAGTCGGGAACACTGTTAGGATTCAACCCCAGTTTGTGTTTCTAATAGTGTTAGTTGGTGCATTTTTGTTAGTGTTATTTTACTACAATTGGTGGACTACAAACCAAACTCATGTCACACATATATGGACGAGTTACTCGCGACATTACAATAGAACTTATCCGTTTACTAAACCAATACACAATGGTGATCAAGTGACATTTAGGATCGGTATAGTAGCTGATTTAGATACAAATTCTAAGAGTAGCACAAAACCTCATACCTATATTAGTTATTTAAAGAAAGGGTATCTTATTTATGATAAGAAAAAGCAATATGTGACTGTAAATTGGGACGACATGCCAGCGATGCAGCTTTCTTCAACATATTCTCATAAAGGAAGAGGCATGGAGCTATCAGAGTTGATTGTCTATGATGGTAGATTGCTTACCTTTGATGATCGCTCTGGTATGGTAAGTACATTGATCATTTAACTTGTTACTGTTACCCTAAGATATTTACAAAGGAGTTCTCATGTCTTGTATGTTTATTTTAAGGTTTTTGAAATTATTAACAATAAGGTTGTGCCCTGGGTGATATTAACAGATGGGAATGGCTATGCTGAAAAAGGTTTTAAATCAGAATGGGCAACAGTGAAAGATGACATTTTATATGTCGGCTCCATGGGGAAAGAGTGGACTACCGCTTCAGGAAACTTCCAGAGCTATGACCCAATGTGGGTGAAGGCAGTCAATATGAATGGAGAGGTAAATTATACATTGTACCTACATTTTTAACTTCTGATATAAAGGTGTTTAAAATAATGTGAAAGTTTGTGACAGTGGGTAAAAAAAAATGTTCTTCACCACAGTAGTTTATAGTTTTTTTTTTGTTATTGTATATTGTAAAGTATGTTTTTTATTCTGGTAAATGCATAGAAATTGTTTTCTGCATTATTAACCTATTTATAGAGATCTCGCCATTATATAACTGGGTGGTTGATTATTTCTACATACATATTTATTTGTAATATCTGATATGCTGGCAAGTCTGAATCTTATTTATAATCTAATGTTATAAATATATTGATAATTTGATTAAGACTGAAATAAATGGAGTTATGATAAGTACTTAGATTATGTGGTGCCATTATCTTCATGCATGAAATTGTAAATAATATTTATCTATACCCATGATATAACTATAAAAGTTTGCTATAAACTATAAAGAAATCCGCCATACAAGTTTCTAAACACAATGTACTGCCCACATTCGTGTTTTGATACCCTTATAATAATAATAATAATAGCCTTTATTCGGACTTTTAACTTTACAATAATCAAAAAAACACTTTAATTTCCTATGTTATTTCTTTTTGTCCGTTTGTCCATTGACAAAGGCCTCCTCCAACATTTTCCACGTCTCTCTGTCTCCTGCTTTCCTAGTCCAAGTTGCTCCAGCCACTTCCTTGATGTCATCTATCCATCTTTTATAAGGTCTCCCCCTTTTCCTTGTCAAGTGCCTTGGGTACCAGTTCATCAACGTTCTTGACCATTTATCTTTGCCTCTAACTGTGTGACCTGCCCATCTCCACTTTAGTTTCTTAATTGCTAGTGTGATAGTTCGATACCCTTAATTTGCATTAATAAATATTGCATTATACTTGAAATAATCATTGCATATTGCAATGTGTAGTTGAAGCATCAAAAATATTAAAACGTGAAGAAATTTTGCAATTTCTTTATATTATTTAGTATTTAAAAATGAAGAGTGATGAGTGTAGAGGAAGCGAGAAAGATCTGTAAAGATCGAAGCAAGTGGAAATCGCTAGTCTCTGCCTACCCCTATGGGAAAAAGGTGTGATAATATGTATGTATGTATTTCAGTATTTATACTTTATAAATGGATCTTAGCAATAACAGGATGTGCTAACATTTCAAGGAGGCACTGACCTTTTTTATTTGATCTAGGTTTCTGTTGATAAGCAATTGTCTACAAACACACAAAATTGAGAATTCTGTCTGGGCTAGTGAGAAGTGTACAGCTGCAGAGAAAACTGGCTCACTGACGGAGGGTCAGGTTTCTCAGCAGCTGATTGTACAGTCAAGAGTCAAAAGTCCAGTCAGAGTCTACAAGGCATTATGATCATTAATGCTAGGCAATAAGGTCTTCGAGGTATGACTGCACTTATGAAGCTTGACTGTAAACACCTATGTGTTATTTCACTTAGGTATGTACAGTCAAAATTACTAAGCCTAGTAAGATTGGATACATAGCTTGTTTTGTTTAAAATAGATGAAGGAAAACTGACAATATTTTTTGAATTAAAACATTTAATTTTTTTTTATAAACGAGTAAGCGGGTCACCTGGTGACCATGGACTACTGCAACACCAGTATCACAATAGTGTCGCCGGCCTTACAAGAAGATGTAACTCGAAAGGAGGTATTGTGTGCCTGACTTCATAATAATGGACTAAATGATTTTCAGGTTCAACATCTCAGTTGGGTTAACCAATATAAAGCAATCCGGAGTTCCATCGGCATCCAGTGGCCAGGCTACATGATCCATGAATCAGGAGTGTGGTCGTCTGTAACTCAGAAATGGCACTTCCTGCCTCGGAGATGTAGTTCCGACGCTTACAATGAGACCTTGGACGAAGTGAGGGGATGTAACTATTTGATCACGGCTGATGGTGAATTCAAGACCATACAGGCATTTGAGGTTGGTTTTCTTCGCTGAATTTTGAATTCTATAGTCATATTTTTAGATTGGACTGTTATTGTACTGGCGAGAGCTAGTGCAAGACCGCGAAAAATGGCGTAATCTCGTGTCGGAGGCCAAGATCCACTTCGGGTCGTGGAGCCGCTGTAGTAAGTTATTGTGGGTATAAGTAAATAAATACTGTCTAGGTTAAATCTCTATACTGACATTTCAATATACAAAGTACCAGTTGCATACAAAGAATAAATTAAGGCGAATAACGCGTCGCGTGCGAAATTAGAGCGAGAGAGAGAGAGTTGCTCTAAGGAGTGAGCGAGACGCACATATACGAGTCGGTGTGTCCACTGTGCAGAGCATAATACAGGAAACAAAGCGTCATAGAAAACACGTTTTATTTTACAATCGTTCTCTCCTTTCCAGATCACGAAACGTCAACCAAAATATGGCTTCTCGTCGTTCAAATTCATCCCTGGAACGGGTGATGAAGCTATAGTAGCATTGAAGAGTACAGAGTTCGAAGGGAAGACTGCCACATATATAAGTGCATTTAGAACTGATGGTACTGTGTTACTGCATGACATACTTGTGGAGAACCTCAAGTATGAGGGTTTGGAATTTTTATAATGTGATGTATAGTGGTAAATATAGTTATAGCCTGACTAGGAATATAAAAACCCTCTCCATGTTGCGGAAAAGCAATAGAACTAATTTCTTACACTGGCAACTAATTTAAAAATCTATCTATCATTTCTCCTGTCAAAGATTGACTTTCGATCAAGGGCGGATCCAGTATTTTTATTTCTATGGGAAAGGCACCGTTTTCCGTTCTCTAGAATTAATGAAAATTTCTAGAACGGAACATCATTAATGGTGACAGATTATTTTTTTGGAAATAAACTTGTAAGAAACTATTATACTAAATCCTGTTATTTGAACAACTCGAATCTTAATTTGATATGTACTGTTATGGAACCTGCATCCACAGTACATATTGCAGTGAAACTGGGGTTTCAAAATAAAAGAATCACTGCTTAAAACACGAGTATAATTTTTGAACTAAAAAAAAATTGACCAATGTCCTTTAACAAAAAATTTGAACACACTAAAGAAATAAAAATAGAAGAAAGGAAAATTAACAACAGGAAAGGAATATTAACAGGTAAAATAAGAAATACATGAATTTGCTTGTTATTTTAAAAAGAAAATTAAATGAGTGAAAGAAATGGATGAAATGATGTATAAAAATTCCAAATCAAAACCGAAACAAAAATTACCCCGACAAAAGGGGGGCCTTTAGAATTTAGAGGAATTAGTTATCACAATATGTTTAAAAAGTCTATCTTAAAAGAACCACAGGCGCCACGGTTGCAAACTAAACATTTCGTCGTTCTGTGACTCATCCTCAGGTGCAGGCCGACTTTGCCCACACTCGTCTAATCCATACAATACATACATAAAACAGTCCATACAATACATACCTACATGAAATATTTCAGTGCCACATCATATAATCCTTCTGTTTTTTTTTGACAACTAGATTCAACTTCGTGCCATCTTTAATAGGATACCCCTGAACGGTCTGATCGTCAGCTAATGTTCTTCCCAATAATAGCAACTTTCGATCTTCAATTGGAATCTTCAGATGTGAAGAAATCTGTCGTTTGATATCCAAAATAGATGTCGTTGGGAAAGCCTCTATTGTGCATTCCCCACCCTGAAGTTTTTTACCATAAACTTCATTGCTAGAGATCGATACTTGTATGTTAAGAATAATAAAAGCACATTAAAGATTTAAATTCTGAATCGATATAGTACAAAGTAGAAATTGAGATAAAAACATCAAAAAGAAAAATCAACTCTCTAAAAAATCTCCATTTTTTCACTCCCATTGACAGTCAGTCAAAAAAATCGAACCACCAGAATTTCAATTTCAAAAACCTTATCATAAAGAAAGAACAAAGAAAAAAGTTTGCGTAGAAATAGAATCACAAACTAAAATAGACTTGACTTTGTAGCGGTGTAACGCTACAGCATCTCCCTACCAAACAAAAAAACAACAAAGCAAAACAAACAAACAAACAAACAAACCAACAAAACAAACAAACAAACCACAACAAACAACCAATAAAACATAACAACCGAAAACCAAAACAAAATCCGGACAAGATACCTACACAAAACCAACAAACAGCAAAACGCAACCAAATGCTAACCTAAAAACTAAACGAAATACTAAACCTTATTGCTATCCCTATGAATCAGAGACTTGGTCATACGAGTATACCTAACGAAGCGTCTGAAGATTCGAAGCGCGTTCAACCCGACTGAGTCCCACATCTTGGTCCACAGTCTGATTTTCAAGACGCTGTCGAATATCCAGGTTGTCATAGCCAGGTAAATAATGTGAATATTTTAGAATTTTGAAAAAAAGATAAGAAAACGGATTAAGCAAAAAATTATTTGAGAATGTCCTTAATATGATAAGTACCGACGTGCTCCGAATCCGTATCCGCCAACACGAAAGCCTGCGGGGATACTCGTCTAAGCACGCGGCACTGAACAAAGCGTGGAGCACGACGCTTCGTGAACGCGCTTCTAATCTTTGGACGCTTCCAAAGATTAGAAGCGCGTTCAACCCGACTGAGTCCCACATCTTGGTCCACAGTCTGATTTTCAACACGCTGCAGAATCATCGACAACTCGCGACCGTACATTAAGAAATTCGGGGTGTAAGCAGTAGCCAAATTAATGCAAGAATTTAAATAAAGAGCAACCCGATGCAACACCGTACCGCAATATAACCTCCGACTCTAAAGCCATCAATTAAATGTGAATAATCCACGGTAAGGAGAATCGTCGGGTGGCAGCATAGGCAGCTTCGGCAGGCTAAAACAGAAAATCACAGGATGGAAAACCGCGACCGGTAAACGGTCACCGTCCCACAAAAACAACAAAAAAAATAATTCAAGAAAAGTAATAAAAGGTAAAAAACAGGTAAAAACCAGGATCCTTTCCGCAAATCGGGCGCCATTTTTGCAGTGAAACTGGGGTTTCAAAATAAAAGAATCACTGCTTAAAACACGAGTATAATTTGAGAACTAAAAAAAATTTGACCAATGTCCTTTAACAAAAAATTTGGACACACTAAAGAAATAAAAATAAAAGAAAGGAAAATTAACAACAGGAAAGGAATATTAACAGGTAAAATAAGAAATACATGAATTTGCTTGTTATTTTAAAAAGAAAATTAAATGAGTGAAAGAAATGGATGAAATGATGTATAAAAATTCCAAATCAAAACCGAAACAAAAATTACCCCGACAAAAGGGGGGCCTTTAGAATTTAGAGGAATTAGTTATCACAATAATTATGTTTAAAAAGTCTATCTTAAAAGAACCACAGGCGCCACGGTTACAAACTAAACATTTCGTCGTTCTGTGACTCATCCTCAGGTGCAGGCCGACTTTGCCCACACTCGTCTAATAAACAGTCCATACAATACATACCTACATGAAATATTTCAGTGCCACATCATATAATCCTTCTGGTTTTTTTTGACAACTAGATTCAACTTCGTGCCATCTTTAATAGGATACCCCTGAACGGTCTGATCGTCAGCTAATGTTCTTCCCAATAATAGCAACTTTTGATCTTCAATTGGAATCTTCAGATGTGAAGAAATCTGTCGTTTGATATCCAAAATAGATGTCGTTGGGAAAGCCTCTATTGTGCATTCCCCATCCTGAAGTTTTTTACCATAAACTTCATTGCTAGAGATCGATACTTGTATGTTAAGAATAATAAAAGCACATTAAAGATTTAATTCTGAATCGATATAGTACAAGTAGAAATTGAGATAAAAACATCAAAAAGAAAAATCAACTCTCTAAAAAATCTCCATTTTTTCACTCCCATTGACAGTCAGTCAAATTGAGCGATTTTTCTGACAGCTAATTAAGAAAAAAAAATCAGTATAAAAAAGTCTCAACAGATGGCGTTTTATAAAAGCCGAGTCGTAAAATAGCTGAACCTATATGGTGCGCTTTTTCCTGTCACCCAGAGGCAGAAAAAAAAATCACCTAACAGTTCGATAGTTGCACAAATCATCATTTCTCAGCGTCTCGGAAAATCCCTCATTTCAAAAACCTTATAAAGAAAGAACAAAGAAAATAGTTTGCGTAGAAATAGAATCACAAACTAAAATAGACTTGACTTTGTAGCGGTGTAACGCTACAATATGTACACAAAATAGCAGTCGGGGATATAGGGGGGAGGGGGTGCACGTGCCCCCGTGGTTCCACCCTATAGATCCGCTACTTCTTTCAATATGTTGCAATATAAAAAACATAAGTGCTGCCTCTAATTCAGGGTTTTTATATTTCTGGTCAGGCTTTAAGTACCTGTAGTATAGGTATAGACTGTATTTGCCATGAAAGTAGGAAGCGCGCTGCTTTACCTACTTCTATGGTATTTGCCAAAAGTTATCAATGCAATGTGTAGCGAAATGCGACAGTAAGCGCCACCATTTTCAGAATTTATAAAGGAACATTTTGATTCACTGGAGAAGGCAACGAAAAAATTCACTAGGCCTTCAATCTATCCTGCAGACAGTAGTTTTATTAATTCAATTCAAAAAGAGTTAGATGTATGGGTATAGTGATAATCCTCAAATCTAAATTGGTATTTACAGGAATTGACGATGATTGTTCAACAAATGAGAGCATTTCATGAGAGATTTTAAAAATGTTTAACCCTAGCTAATAATTAAAAAAAAGTTGGTAATTGTCTAAACATTAATATTTAGTAAATTTACAGCATTATGCATGCATGCCACATTGTTAGTCATTTATAATAAGGTACATAAAGGTCCACTTAAGTGAAAAGTTACAATTCATGATGTAAATAGGTAATTAGACTAGTCTGGTAATTAATTTGGAAAATAAATAATCAATGGGTTGCCAACTTTAAAATCAGATATACTTGTCCCTGACGAATAAACTTTTCGCTTGAGTGAACCGAAGCGTTCGCCATAAAGGCTTCTACGTACGTCCCGATTAAGGGCCCTAATTCGGGAGCAGTGTTTATTTATTTATTTATTTAAACTTTATTGTACACACATACAAAAGTACAGTACAAAAGGTGGACTTAATGCTAAAAGCATTGTCTGACAGTCAAACCTTAGGGTTGAGCAGAGAGTTCATGTGGGTGTAAATAAATTTTATTATACAAATTAATTATTGGTAAATTAAACAGATACATATATAGTGTTGCCAGATCCAATTTTAAAACTCCTTAAGCCTTTGCTCGAAAATCCATAGATTGCTTCTACAAAAATCTGTAGATCTACGGCTTTTTGTAGGCATTATTTTTCAAAATTAGACCTGGCAACACTGCTCCCGATCTAGGGTCCTAAATCAGGCCGTGCGTAGAGGCCTGAAAATATTACTATTTCTCCTTCTCTGAAACAAAAACTTAGGTACATATAATACATTTCTTTTGATGAATTTATTTTCGTATGACGTTTAATTTGGTGTATAAATGAATTTATAGGAAAATTGTGAACTATTTGTTTAAAATAATAACTGTAAATATGTGAATATATTTTTTGTTAACTAAAATTTGTTTTACTCGAATAAGAGCCTTACTACATTATATTTCATACTTAGCCATTTTTTCGTATATAATAGCCTTATGCTGACTAAATCATGACAAATATTATCCAAGAAAAGTATCAAGTTTATTATGTGTGGTAATATCGCAATAAAACTAGAATAATAAAAAGATAATTTGCTCTTTATTACAAGAAATATCACATTTAACAACTAGGATACATGTTTAACATGGTTTTCTAGTAACAAAACTATAACAAAAGATACACAGGTCATCTTAACATCTTTATCATCTTAAAATAACAAAAGCCTTTATGTGATTATATAAGCGGCTACACAAGGTAATAACAAAACAGGTTTAACTTCAAAATATACAAAATCTAGGAACATAGCACCCACACTCAACTATCGAATAGCGAGCTTATTCAAAATCAATCAATTCGATATTGGTAATCGATTTATCTGTATCATTTTAAGCCGATTGATCGAGTTATCTCTTCAAATACGGTCCATGCCATCGCAGCCATCAGAGTTCTACGCAGCATTCTTGGAACAGCCCCTTTGAAGTAACCCCTGACGCCGTAAGTCTGAAACAATTGAAAAAAAAACGTAAGTTTATGACAGTTCGTCAATAAACGCCCATTCGCAAGTTTCTGGCCTGTTCCATACAATTAAATTGAAGCAAGAAAATGCATGGTCTAAACAACAGTTGCTTGCAATTATTCATAGTCAATTGTTGCACTGCAATTATTGCTCTTGTATGTACAAGAAACTTGCACCGTCTAAATGGGCCTTAAATGTGACTACTAATTTCGCCCCTATCCTCTTGGACTAAGGAGCTGCTAAAGATTTCTCGATAGAGACATATTTTGGCGTACACAGGTCAAGGGGTCTAAATGGGCCAATTTGACACATCAGAATGTCCATTTCCCATTTTCGAAATATTGAAAAATGAACCTTATTACATCACAACAAGGTTCGTTTTTAAATATTAAGGAAATGAGAAATGGACCATATTATGATTTGTCAAAGTGTCCTTTTTAGACGAATTTTATGTAAAAGTGGGATATAAATAGATACCTAATTATTAAAAATTCATGTGCAAGCGTGAAAATAAATCGAAAAAAAAAAACTACATGTGATTTAAAACTCTTTAAATATTTTTTCCACTCCCATTTTGGCACGCAAAAGAAAGAACAACGTATCAGAAACTTTGATAGCCTGATATGAAGATATAACCTGCACTTAATTAACGAACGATAACACGCCGTTTCCTTATTGAATAGTCACGCAATATTTATAACCAGCCTGCGCCCGCGAACAATTTACTATTGTTAACATCTCAGGTTCAAGTGACGGATCAAGACGAAACCTACGCCAGATTTTAAGTTAGACCTTCAACAATACAACGGTGAAAACCGCATCAAATTTGGCCCAGTAGTTTTTGCGTGACGCGCATACAAACAGACAGACAAAAATTCTAAAAGAAAATCGTTTTGGCTTCTATTGGCCGTATAAAGCCTCCTAGTTTTCTTAAATATCTCCTATGTACAGACATAGACCAGTTACAGTTATATTATATGTATTGATGATATCAAGGAGTTAATTGGTACAGAACGACCCCAAGCCGTTGCTAGTCACAATCTAATCTCCCGGGGCTATAGGTTTCATTGATAAAAAGATAAAGTTTCAGTCATTTTATAATTAAAAAGAAAAAGATAAGAAAACTGTTCAACCTAATTAATCATAATAAATACACTTGGGTCGTTTTATATCGAACTAGCTTTCGCCCGCGTGAATTTCTCACAGGAACAGTGCTTTTTCCCGGGATGAAAGATACCCTATGTCCTTCTCCGTACTTCCAGCTATGTGTATGCGAAATTTCAGGAAGATTGGTTCAGTAGATAAAGCGTGAAGAGGTAACAAAAAAACAAACAAACTCACTTTCGCATTTATAATATTAGTTAGGATTGTATGTCAATGGCTACCGGACAAAAAGTTTTATGACAACTATAGTAGTAAGTACAGTAGTGTACAGTGTGCCACATGTAAAAAGTATACCACTTTTTATAGCGGATCGTATTTCAAGTAGGTTTTTCTATGTGGCTTACTACAAAGAATTAAATTTCTCCATTTTCGTACAAATTAAAAGTTTCAGTACTATTTTCATTTTATATAAAACAGGACTCTAGTTATTTCATCCCCGGCTACAAAACACATTAATTGGCAGAAGGTAAATCAGACTTTAATTCATTATCATTAGGATTCATATTCCGGTGAATCATAAAATTGACCAGTGGATATTGAGCTCATACCACACGTTTGACCTTAGATAACGAATGCGAAATACTCTTTGCCACGGTAACTGCTCGTGACAACCACAACTGATATACTTTCATTTTCATTTATTCATAAATGTACAACAATTTATAATTAACAAAAAATATACAAAAACCTTAATAGATTTGTGTGTGTACTGGTAGACAATGACATTTTTGGCAAGCAACGATAATATTGATCAGAGAGCTCGAAAAAGCAGAATATAAGTGATTACCATTCTATTTTATTAGATTTATGGGCAGATAGATAGATAAATCGTTTTTTTGATGCTACAAACACACACATACAAAGATAAGTACACGAGACATTTAAAACAAAAAAGAAAACATGAATAGGTAATGTTGCCATAGTCAATAAATGTGTTTCAATAAATCAATAAATTGTTTGCCGCCATGATACTTCGCCTTTATTTAGCATTGAAGTTTAGTGGCATAGTATAGAGTTAAATAGATTCCATTGAGCTGACCTTTTTGTTTTGCTGCAACACACATTTCTTGATATGGCAACATTACCTATTCATGTTTTCTTTTTTTGTTTTAAATGTCATGTGTACTTATTTTTGTATGTGTGTGTTTGTAGCATCAACAATACGATTGATCTATCCATCTATCTGCCCATAAATCTAATGGAAATAGAAAGGTAATCACTTTTACTGCTTTTTCGAGCTCTCTGATCAATATTATCAACGTTGCTTGCCAAAAATGTCATTGTCTACTCCAGTACACACACAAATCTATTAAGGTTTTTGTATATTTTTTGTTAATTATAAATTGTTTGTAAATTTATGAATAAACGAGTTAAGAGATAATGGTATCTCTTAACTCGTTAAGTTTGCATAGTTACATGCTTGTACTCTTTGCTCTCATACAGATAAAAAGCGTCTACTAATTGGTCGTATTTAATACTTACATTGTAAGTACATATTTCTCACAAAATTACATAACAGTGATTAGTATAATATTACGCTTATAGTAGTTTTAACAGTACATTACTGCAGAGGATTACTGCTGTAACTGTACTTAAAGAGATATTTAAGAAAAAAATATAGGGGGTCTTTATAGGGTCAATAGAGGCCGAAACTATTTTTTTTTTTAATTTTTGTCTGTCTGCGTGTCTTATAAGTTTGTGCGCGCATCACGCAAAAACTACTGGACGTAATTTGATGCAGTTTTTACAGTAGTATTGTTGAAGGTCTCACTTAAAATTTGGCTTTGGTTTCAACTTGATACATCACTTAGAACCTGAGATATTAAGAATAGTAAATTAAGCGCGGACGAAGTTCGCGGGCACAAGCTAGCAAGCTAGTAATAACTAAAGTACGTTTTTTACTACTTGTCCTCTTATGTAAACAATCTTAGCATGTCCTTTTATGATTTTACAACAATATAAATAGAATCACGTCTTTATCCCTTACGGGGTAGACAGCCAAGAGTTGTGAGACAACAATATAAATGATCCTATGTATGTATGTACTTTCGTGGATAATAAATGTTTTAATTTAGAATGTTTAGGTTCGAACTAATATTTGATTTATTTTCAACAAAAAGTACAGTGAAGATTGTTTACATAATAGGACAAGTAACAAAAAACGGAGTTTACAAATGCTAATAAATCTCACCTGGTGGACATAGATGGCAGCACTGAAAGCGTTGGGGAACTTATCCGGGTACAGCTGCATCTTAGTCTTCAGGACGTCGGCCGGGTTGGTGGCGAGCGAGGCGGCCACGCCGGCGGCCAGGCCGCAGCTGAAGTGCACCGCGCTGGCCGCGCTGGGGGATTGCGTCCATTCTGGAAATTTTAAAAAATATAAGTTAAAGACCTATTTAAGACGAGGTCCAACCTGAGCTGCAAAAAACAAAATTCATATGCGCTTAACCGCGCCGTGTGCGCGTTGCAATAAGATAGTTTATTGCACAACACAATGTTCTACTTTCGTTGGCAGGATCGAACAGATTTTGTACCGATTTAGCAACTATTTCTCAAATATCTTTAAAAATATTAGTCTAAAAACAAAAATGCTAGATTAAAACTTTAATATAGTATATATATTAACTAATTATATAAATATATATATATGTTATCGCTGAAAATTGTAAGTTCCATGACTTGAAAGCTGATTTTTTTTCTAAATTTTCGGTGCCTTTATGAATTAATTAAGCCGAAAATATGTATTTTTATTAAAAAGTACACGATTGAAACCTTAATAAACATCATAATCTATATCCTGTATTATTTTTCCACTTCGTAATTAAACTCTAATTAGGAAAATTTCTTCATGAAAAATTAAATTTTTTTCGAATGTGTGCTACGACACACAGTGAACTGTTTGCCCAATTTAGCCGCGAAAAAGTCAACTCAATACTGCGGTCAATGACATCTCAATTATGATTCCTGATAGTCCACCGATTAAAAAAATGCATTTACTAATCACCTAACTTCTATCACCACCGAGTAATGAGCGCTCAAAGTGGGTATATAAACAAAACTGCATTAAACATGTCATCAATTTGGATTCGACGCATCTTACGGGAACATTTATTATTTATATTTTTGAGTGTCCTAAAATTTTGATAAAAATGAGAGACAGTTTTGAAGGTGTGTACTTATTGATACTATTTTTATTTAACCCGTTAACTAGTTATAATTTTGTTTATGAGAGTTGAAATATGGTGTTTTCTTTTTTTACGAAATAAGTCAATTTTCTTATATATTTTAGACAATCTAATTATGAGTATACCAAAGTGTCATTACAATTTCTACCACAAATGAAAGCTTATGTTATATACTTTCATTTTTTTATGTCAGTACATTTCACACGACTTTGCATCATAATTTTTTAATTTTTTTTAGATAGGAGGTATTTTTTGGCCCGAACGGAATTCTTTGAATTACATGAAATCTACAGCCAAAATAATCGCAATAAAGCTATTTTATGCTTTATTATTCATAAATAGGATCTCAAATCTTGCAAGAGTACATATTTGCATAGTATTAAATCGAAAATTGAGAAAAAATTTAAATTTTGTTGATCACACAAAGACAGTAAATATTATTTATACTAAAATACTTGATGCCTTCAACATTACTTAATTGGTCACTTCTTGTCTTGATCATGTGAGAGAAAAATGATATAAGTGAAATCAATAGTATTTTTTCTAAGATTTATGTTGAAGTAGAAGGAAAGGCGAAGTTATTAACTTCACTGCTTTAGGTTGTGAGGATTCTGCAGACGAATCTGAAATTACTAAGACTCCTGGCAGACCAGAAAAACTTTACATCACGAAAGAGAATCGTGCATTCTCCCAATTAGCCAGTTTTCTGAAGAAGCTCAGGAGTGTAGGAATAAAGATTATCGGCGTTTTAGGATTTCGAATACATGTAAAAGATTTAACATTCAAACCAATAGGGATCTTCTGAACATGCTCTTGCTTTCCTCTGATCCAGTAATCGATGTATCACGAAGCCCTTTGCAAAAATATCAGAACTATTTTATCCAAAATCACAACTTTTCAACCCAGTATCACTCCCAGCTACATAAATTGAGCAACAGATGACAGCAGAGCAGGATTGGTATCACGACCCAGATACATGAGTCTGTACCGAATAAGATGAAGATGAATAAATTGTGTACTACTTTCAGTTTCTTTTGAGCTAAAGTTTTTAATGACGTAAATTTAATTAAAAAACTAATTTTGAACACAATCTGTTTCATTGTTTAAACTTTATACCTGTCTGCTTTACTTATTTATAGTAATTATGGTGATTAGTGAATGATTCCCTCACTGTTATCAACAATTACATGGGTATTTAAGTACCAATGTTTTCTTTTTACTCATTCCCAACATTAAAATACGTCAATAGCTAACTATAAAGACTAAATATAATGTAATTAACTAATAAGAGCTGTTTAATACGCCAAAATAATTTTTCACGGCTAGGTTGTTCTACGCGATTCACTGTGCGACATGGCCTTAAGTAAAAAAAAATACGGGGAAAGTACGCGGCTATGGAGCCGAAATACAGCTTTGTGCCAATAGCCGTAAAGACCATGGGCAGCTGGGGATCGGACGCTAAGCGCCTCATAAGGGAAATAGGGCAACGAATTGCAGTCAATACTGGGGACTCCCGCTCTGGCTCGTTTCTGGTGCAAAGAATGTCCATAGCGATTCAGCGTGGTAACGCGGCAAGCGTTCTGGGCACCTTTGCACCAGAAACGCTAAGGGGCGGGTTGTAATTTTATTTTAGGCTGTTTTATTTTTGTTATTTTAATGTACATAATTTTTTTGTTTTTTATTGAGATATATTTTGACATGTACTTAATCAGTTTGACAAAAAAATATTTTTTTAATTTGAAAAAAATATATACATATTTAAATTAAAAAACATAAGAAGGTAACTACAAAAACTAAAAAAAAATAAAAAAAAAATCAACTAATAAAATGCTAGCTGATATC
>CM031580.1:6836827-7097036 GCA_018467065.1 Ephestia elutella | reverse complement strand
CATTTCTATCCGCGTAATTAATATGTATATCTATACCAAATTACAACTTGATAGCATTAATAGTCTCTGAGCTAAGTCTCGGATAGACGGACGGACAGCCAAACGGACAGACATGACGACGAAACTATAAGGGTTCCATGTTTACTTCGGAACCCTAAAAATACTATTATTTATTCATCAGACCATAAGAGACAGTCAATAACTAAGTAAAGTACATATTCTGTATATTTTGCATATAAAACCTAATTAATATGTCAACAAAAGGATGAGAAACTAGACTACTGTAAAAGTTCCTAGGCACCGCCGCGTACCATGTCCGATTTTTTTCAGAAACATCTAGGATAACTTTATATATTAAAGTATATATTTTTTAAAAGCTAGATAAATATCCTTTAATATAGTATTTTTTTATTTGCACAAAATTCAGGATTTTCAAAAATATTGACAGTTGAATAAAAAAAATAACAAACTGATTTTGATATTTTCGTCAATATTTTCCTTTTTTTCTATTAAACTATATAAGGTGGACACAAATTAACTACAAATATTTTCAGGGCTAATTACTGATATTATTTAGAAAGTAAATCAGTGGTTTTTTCAATTTTCTACACGCTAGTTTTCGAGAAAAATTAACGTTTATGTTTTTTGAAAACCGTAACATTATAACATCCTTTACACAGCTTTGCGTAAAATGACAATTAAAATGACACACACAAACAAAAGCCGCCCACACCGGTCGGTCGCTGTCGGAGGAATGAATGAAGTCTATACAGTATGATACTAAATGTCATCATTTAATATTTTTTTTTTTGTTAGAAAAAACAAAAAAAACTAGCGTATCGATTTTTAAAATTGTATCTCCAATACGTTTATTTAGCCCCTGGAGCCGGCCCTGAAAATATTTGTAGTTAATATGCGTCCACCTTATATACTAAATGTCTCAAAAATGAATTCCTCATGCCTGATTTTACTAGAAAATGACACCAAACTCGAGGTGATAGGTAAATAGAAGCTGATATGATTTTTTAACTAAAGCGCGGCGGCGTGTACCTTTGAATGCCCCCCCTACCTACCCACCAGGGGGGGGTGGATGGCTACCGGGCTAAATTAGCTTAACTTCATGTATATAACACCTGTGCCAAGTGAATTCTTCCGATACCAAAATTTGCAGGTTCCATACATTGGATGACACTACTTCCCGGGCTAACGTTAATGTGTGCGTTTTCATAGCATAACGTCCCACAACCACACAAGAACGGGTGAGAAGTGCGGGAGGGGCAGGGAGTTTCCTTTCTGTACGTAGAACTTATAGTAATTCTGTTGCTTAAGTTAAAAAATAAATTTTTAAGTACCTACCTAAGTACCTACTTAATAAAAAAACTATTGAAAAAATACACTTAAGTAAAAATAAAAAAAATAGGTAGATACTGCTAAAATACTGCTACCTACAGCTACTTTAGTAAAAAAACTATTAAAAAAAGAGGAAAAAAAAATCTAAGCGATTGCTGCGTTTTGATAGGCGCGTGTTGAGATTGTTTCCGCCGTATGTTACAGAGTTTAACATTTTTAATAGTTGTAATTCCATTAAGTAGGTACCTTTAACACTGTAGAAGGTACTAAATATTATCTTTTTACTATCAGTTTACTGTTGCGGTTTATTATCTGTATGCAGTGAAAATTAAACACGATAAGACACTCAAGATATGTATTTTTAGTAAAACTTAATATTATTACAGTAGGTAAAGTAAATATTTTTCTCATGAAAAATATTTTATCAAAATGCCTTACTGCATCCAAGATAAAGATCTTTTTAGCAAGACAAATATAACACATTTTTGCAACAATATTTTTCTTGTTACACTGGCCTTATCACACTCGATAACTCCAAACAAAAATAAGGCACCACCCACCAAACGGCTAAGTAGAAAGTACATATAGCGATTGAATATCAAATGTATGAATTAGATAGGTATTGAGAAAGGTGAATATAGAGGAAGCGAGAGAGATCTACAAGGATCGTAGCATAGCAAGTGGGAATCCATAGTCCCAGCAACTCCCATAGGTAAAACTCGTGTAAAATATTTACCTACTAGCCGCGCCCCAGGGCTTCGCTCCCGTGGAAAAATCGGGATAAAAAGTACCCTATGTGCCATTCCCGGTATTTATCTACCCGTATACCTAATTTCATCGAAATCCGTCCAGTAGATTTTGCGTGATTGGGAACAATCCTCACATTCAAACTTTCGCATTTACTCGTATAATATTAGTAGTATGTGAAAAATTTGCGCGTAATGTAACTTATCCTATCCTAACTAATATTATACATGCGAAAGTGAGTTTGTTCGTTACCTCTTCACGCTTTATCTACTGAACCAATCTTCCTGAAATTTCGCATACATATAGTTAGAAGTACTGAGAAGGACATAGGGTACCTTTCATCCCGGGAAAAAGCTCTGTTCCCGTGGGAAATTCACGCAGGCGAAGCCGCGGGCAAAAGCTAGTCCATAATAAAATCTCACCTTTTGGAACAGACTGTTTCGCCTGCGTGTAGAACATGAGATATAGTCCCGAGAAAGGTGCGTCCCTTGCTAATGTTGGCCCTAGGCCACACGACAGGCCTCTCAGGCCCTCCGCCTTGTAAATGGCCTTTAGTGCACCGCCCAGGCTATTGTACTTGTATACCCCGGATTCGTATCTGTTGACAAAGAAATATGCAAATTATATAAAAATACTGTTGCATTCAATAAACTCCATTTTTTCTTAATTGTCCTATTATGTAAACAATCTTCACAGTACTTTTTGTTGAATTTTGTTGAAAATTAATCAAATATTAGTTCAAACCTAAACATTCTAAAGTAAAACATTTATTAACCACGAAATTAATTTCCAAAAAAGTCTATTTTAATTTATATTGTTGTAAAATCATAAAAAGTCATGGTAAGATTGTTTAAATAATAGTACAATTATGAATAAACGGACTTTATATATTCAACTAGCCGGCGCCCGCGGCTTTCGCTCGCGTTAATCCTTTTCTTAGCGGATGCCTACGTCATAACATCTACCTGCATGCCAAATTTCAGCCCGATCCGTCCAGTGGTTTGGGCTGTGCGTTGTTAGATCACTATGTCAGCCAGTAAGTCAGTCAGTCAGTCACCTTTGAGTTATATACAATATATAGACACATATAGATAATATAAACTAATAAAATGAAAAACCATTTGGGGCAGAGTCCATTTTATGACTGGCTCATTTCGTAAATGTGGGTCAAATGAATGCGAAGACCTTTGATGCCTATTCACAACCTGATTATTCAAAGAATATGATTTGCATTGTGCATCTTATTAAAACACAATACAGGCTACTGCGTTGTCCACCTCCATTTTCAGGTCAGTTATTTGCATACTTATAGTAAACCTGCTTATAACAGATATTAACATTTATTAAATTAGGATTTTATAACGTTTTGATAGGCTTTATTAAAATTTTATATAATTGGGAATGGCGGGACGATTTGAAGAAGCTTTTGTGTGGTTGGCAACAAATTACCGCCGAGATATATGGAAGAGAAAAGGGGAGGCCTTTGCCCAGCAGTGGGTAAACCAACAGGTAAAAAAAAATCGAATTGACATAAAACACTCGATAAGAAAGAAGAGGCGGTATATGGAAGGCACCATACCGCGTCATAGCCCATTTGCTGACGAATTACTTTCGAATATTCGACCAAAGTATGCTATATTAGCCGCGCCCCGGGGCTTCACTCCCATAGGAATATCGGGATAAAAAGTATCCTATGTGCTATTCTCGTTATTTTTCTACCCGTATACCAAATTTCGTCGAAATTAGTCTAATAAATTTTGCGTGATTTAGACAAATCCTAACAAACTCACATCCAAACTTTCGCATTTATAATATTCGTAGGATTTACCTAGTTTTAATCACAGTGATAGGTATCAGCGCAACGCCGCTCATAGTCCTAGCGACGACGCCGAGGAACACCGCTTCCAGGGCCCCGAGATCCTGGCTCCTGGACTTGCCGAGCTTTGCCTTCAGCCAGTGAAGGGACGAGAAGTACAGCTCTACGCAGGATTACTTTCGAATATTCGACCAAAGTATGTTATATTTACCTAGTTTTAATCACAGTGATAGGTATCAGCGCAACGCCGCTCATAGTCCTAGCGACGACGCCGAGGAACACCGCTTCCAGGGCCCCGAGGTCCTGACCCCTGGACTTGCCGAGCTTCGCCTTCAGCCAGTGAAGGGACGAGAAGTACAGCCCTACGCCGGGAACGCAGCGGGCTATGGACGGCACCATGCCACGCCAAAGCCCGGCTATTTGCTCATGGCGAATTATGTTGGCGAATATTGTGATCATGCCGGGTTGGATTCGGCCGCTGGGGATGTAAAAAATGTAAATTAAGTTTCTTTGTATGATACAACTGTAGTAGTACCTAAACTCCGTTTATTCTTACGAAATTTCAGAATAATTGGTTCAGTAGACAAAGCGTGAAGAGGTAACAAACAAATAAACAAACAAACTCACTTTCGCATTTATAGAATTAGGATACTAGTGCCTCCCGCGGCTTCGCTCCCGTGAGGATTCTGCTCTCCTCGTGAATGACAGTTTTTATTTTTAATTGGACCACAAGTCAGAGCAATAACTTAAGTTATTACACGACTGACCAAAAAAGGAGTGTTATGTTTTTTTTTTGCCTTTATGTATGTAAGTATGTATGTAAGTTTCTTTATTCCACCATAAGACCTGAACGGCTTAACAGATTTTGATGTGAGAGGTATTGTTAGATTCCTTGCATTCCTCCGAGTGACACCGTGTTTTTATTTTTAAATAATTAGCTTGTCTAATATAGATTTGCTATTTCAAGACGCAGTTGCGTTGTAGACCGCTAGGATCAATTCACAAGACACTTATATTATCAGTTGAATTGTAGAGGTCATGTCAAAAAATCGACATGGTTTTGGTAGGTAAACTTTTTCACTACTCCTGAACGGCTTAACAGATTTTGATGTGAGAGGTATTTTTTAAATTCCTTGCATTCCTCCGAGTGACATGGCTATATGAGTTGTCAGTCGAGTTTTTTATTTTTAATAATTAGCTTGTTATGACTAAGAGAATAACTTACTTGACAGTCGCCGCAACAACATGGTGGCTGGGGTTCTGTAACCTGGTCTTCACCAAGTCCAAGGGTTGGAAGAGGATGGTGCTGAAAGTGCCCGAGAAGGATCCAGCGAGGAACGCCTTAAGGACCGGGTGGTACTGTAAACAAAGACAGATTAATAATAGCGCATTAAAAAAATATTATATTTTATTCATAAATAGATTGCAACCAATCAGTAAAGGGACTTTTTTGGGCATCTTACAATAAACGACCCCTACGACCTACATCTTGCAACACGAGGCTTGATCAACCCCTTCTTTTTCTCATCGAGTGTGTTATTACTAACACTGGTGTCAGATTTTATTCAAGTCGCCTAAAGGCATCTGACATGACTTTTACGACTACCGCCACCTAGTAGCAGTAGCCGTATACACACTAGTGAACTAAACAGTCAGCCAATGTGCAGGTTTCCTCACGATATTTTCCTTCACCGGAAGCAGGAGGTGGTCTATGAGTAAACTACCGTACATGAGTCAGATTGGTCTACAAACTCGTGTGACATAGGTAGGATTTGAACTCTCCTATCCGACCTCAGGCGGGTGTCATTACCACTTGGCCACCACCGCTTCAAAATTATAAATAAAGACGTGTTTCTGTATGTATAAAGGACCTCAGGGGACATTTAATTCATATCGGAGATAACCTTTGCCCATTAGTGACACGAGTCAACGATAAGTGATAAGAGTTAACTAGTCAAGTAAGTTTGCTCGTTAACGTTTGTTACTGGCTTGTGATTTAATAATAAAAGACTAAAAATAGATAAATATATTAGTAAATTAGAATAAAAATTGTGCGTGAAAAAACGGAAGGGAACAAAGTTTAACTTAATTACCTAAGTATTTAAAATGCAATATCACCCCATTATTTACTTACATTAGCCACGATATCCATATTGTACAATCAAGTCTTGAGACTGCGTAGATATATCTATTATCAGGTAATATCTTTGGAGTAGACGCCGAATTTGTAGTATTGGAAATGGTAGAGCCAATGGCAAAACAAATGCTTCTTTTGCAGTAATTTCAGTAGTTTCAAATATAAACTTAAATCGTATCTGAATAGTCCGAATAATAGATGGGGTTGACACGGAACATCAAAGAAATGGTCATTTTTTGGAACAGTTCGTCGGAATAATACATGTATTCTATCACCGAGACGATTCGTAGCGAAAACTTGGGCCTTCGGTGGCGAAGAACTATCTGCTCTAGCGATTCCTTCCAAACAAATCACAAAGATATATTAATTAGGAGACAGAAAATCACTGTATTTAACGAATTTAGCCATCAGGAATTATAGGAGAAATAATTAAAACACTGATATATTAAAAACTGGAGGAGTAAATCAACGTGTGCACTCGATGGAGACTGAACACGAACTGACACAAAAGATGGCAGAAGCTGTAATTATATGTAATTTATAGCGGGTTTTATCGTAAGCAGACAGGCCGTGGGTGAGATCAGAGGTCGAGAGCGTCCACCCAGGGTGATAACACATATCCGTGCCTGCTAACTAGGGGGTAATGAGACGAGTGACCATCTAGCTCATGATACCGAACATACACAGGACTGTAGACAGTAACACATCTGTGTAAAGACTTGTTTTGGATGCAGGCATTTGTTATCTTAATTGTAATAAAATATTTATACTGTCATACATCGTCTTATTACATACACATCTATAGTTAAAACAATATGAAGTCAAGCTTGTAGTGTTAGAAAAACAACAGCTATGTGCGTAAGAAATATACGCAAATGCAGTAATATTTACACATAACAACAACAATAGTGATTAATTTATCTATCGTGATAATAAATGATGTTGTTTTTAAAGTTTCAGAAATCTTAAAAACATCTCTTTTGGAACAAAAAAATAAATGTGGGCGGCCATCAAGGCGGGAGATCGCAACGCAGTGCATTTTGTTACAATTTGCTGAAGGAAATTGAAACTTCCGTAAAGTAGTTAAGTTCCATAATTGCATGCAATCCACGCAGTGAACATAATACCTACGTCCAGTGGTGTGGCAAGATAACATAATTTTTTTTTATAAGATCTTTAATCTTTAATATCAAGATAATTAGTAATATGAATCAGGCTCTTCATACATACAACAAGTATTTTTCCAAACTTGTAACAAATTCCAGAGATAATAAATTAACAATAACAAACAAAAACTGATCAGTATAAAAAGTATCAGTAAGTATAGATAAGATTTTTAACTTTTTCCGATTATTTATTTAAGTAAATAATAAACTTTTCCACATCACTGTCTTGGGAGCGGAGATGGGTTTCTTCCTGGGCAGATTAAAAACTTCCAGTTTTTTCTAAAACAAAGTTGGAAGAAACTATTTAACTATGAATTGGATTGGTCATGGTCATATCCACAGTGCACTTAAAGTTTTTATGGCACTTTGATCAGAAATAAAGCTTTTTAAAAATAACAATTTACATCTGCTCATAGTAAACGTAAAGGCAGACCACGAAAGAGATGGTGAGATGATATTGACTATTTCCTACAAGGGTGGCAACAAGCTATGGAAAGGGGAGGCCTTTGCCCAGCAGCGGGACACAGTACCAGGCTAATAAATAAAAGAAAAAAAAATCTAAATTAAAAAAAAATATAAATGTTAATTATAAACGACTTGTTTTGAATCTCCCCGGGAATAAACTCATCTCTGCTTGGGGTATTGATAAAACATACAGTAAACAATACAGCAATACCTAATGCTTTATCAGTTACCAGTTGGAGCAAAGCAAAATAAGTTCATATATCATAAATAAAAATAAATGCAAGTTGCTAAGAGAAGTAGAGCTACCACTGTATAGTTGAGATTGGTTATTAGAATTAGTCATTAGATAAAAATAAAAATAGTTATAAGACAGCCAGACAGTATATAATTGTGATTCAATTATATACTCTGGCTCTCTGTCTGGCTGTCTTATAACCTTTGTAATTAGAACAGATAGAATGGCTAAGCACCACCTAAGTAGTGAGTTATTTTTTTGATTAGTAAGCAATTGGGGTTCCAAATCTGAAGTTTTTTTTAACTTAAGGCACATACAGTGTTTACATAATTATTATTAGTATTGTATAATGAGTTGTAAACATGTCAATTTCAATATGAAAATACCAATTAACAGCGAGCACAACTAACAGTTAGAGGACTGTAGAACCTTCTTGTGGATCATGAAGTCCTTTTTTTTAGAAATCTGGTCACATCCATCTTTTATTATTTATCTAACAAATCGAAAAAAAATAAATATAGATAAGTAGGTAATTAGGAACAGAAACATTTTAAAAAGTTGCATCATGACATGAGTTCTTATCAATTTAGCAACTTGTATAATTTAGTAGGTATGTTTGTTTTAATATAATAATAACAAGTAAATAATCCTTGGTGATTAAAAGAAAAATTTTGAAAACATCATCATCATAAAAATATCAAAGCCATTGTTTTCTTTCCATTAATAAAATTGCTTTTTTTTAAACTAGCTAGGTATAAATACTTCTCTTCCTCATCAAATTATGTCATTATTTATTAATAAACTGGTAAATCAACAATTTCATGTGGTATGTTTTTGAATCCATATTGAAG
The DNA here is from genome assembly GCA_018467065.1 of Ephestia elutella. Taxonomy (NCBI): domain Eukaryota; kingdom Metazoa; phylum Arthropoda; class Insecta; order Lepidoptera; family Pyralidae; genus Ephestia; species Ephestia elutella. The sequence goes on along the minus strand of CM031580.1, from coordinate 7,088,269 downwards.
GAACAAGCTAATCGCTAACATAAACATTGTTTTTTACTAAATAAATAAATTAAATATCATACTATACCTGAATGTAAGATTCCATGTTAAAATTACTTTGCAAATGTTTTATATGAAAATAAATACTGTAGTAATACTGTTATTACTCTAGCGAGAACAATGCTCCTTACAGTTTCACAAACCAAACTGTTATGCCAATAAAACTGAGATGGAACAAAAATACTGATGCCACATAAGCAAGAATTGCAATATCTGTCTATGTATCATATGTTATTGGGGTGGAGACGGCACAAGGGTCATTGAGAGGACAGACTTATCAGTAAAGACAAACAAGTCCGCAGGGGGCCACTTACGTCTTTATCAACCGACTTCTTTAGGTCAAGGGGCACTGCCGTATCGATTGCCCACCCATCTGCGAACGCGCCAAGCTGTAAAATTGTTTTTAGTTGTTAGGGCTCGAAAGGTACCTACATGTTGTTTCCTTTTGTAAGCAATAGATCACAGTAATATACTTACATCGTTATTGACTGAGCCTTGCTTAGTAACAGATTGTTTTCCTTTAATTTTGATTACTTCTGAGATCCCGTCTATTTGTTTTGGCATAGTTTCCACAAATTTTTTAGTTGTCTTCTCTTTTGGTCAACAATAATATTGCACATTTTGTTTCATTACATATAATAATCGAAAATAAGTAGATAGGTACCTATTATTTATGCTGTATTTACATTATTTGATAAATAAATGGTTAATAGAAATTTTTGCTGTCACTGAAAAATAAACACGACAAAACCAAGCAAGGTTACACATTTCCCCTTGAAAATTTTACCTTTTACGATGTTGATTTATTATTAAATTTATTCGTTTTCATTTTCAATCAGTTAAAAATAAATAATAAATGTTTACAACCAATAATAATGACGCATTTTAGATTTGAAAAATTATTTACACCAATCATAAAAATGTCTAATTTTATTTTTAAAAAGGGAAGGTGTAAAGAAAACTTACCTACTGATGCTGTCATTTTAACATCGAATGTCATTTACCTATTTTTTTTAACTGGAACCATGACAAGGATAGTATTGCTAGAAAATCCTTAAAATCCATGACGTGACCAATGGATGTGATTTTGTGAGAATGTTTGTTACTCAAAACCTAATGACTGTTCATTACAATGAGATTTAGCACACGGGTAGAAAAATACATTCCCTCATTAATCAAAAACTTCTTTATTGAAAGTAAGTAGAATATTGCTAGTAAAATACCTACCTACTTAGATCAGAAGACCTCTTTAGGTAGGTACCTACTTACGATGGCGGCGCTAGACCACACTTGGACGTCGGCGACATTAGGTACGCGAGGCCTTTTTTTTTTTTTTTTTTCGCTCGCGAAATAACTTTCATTGTGTTGCCAGATGACTCTAGATAATACCCCTAAAGTACTACTCACACACTTCACTCACGCAAGTATATGAAAAAAAATAAAAAAAAAATAAATAAATTTTAAATAATTTGCAAAACTTTTGCGAGGCCCCCTCAGGTGCGAGGCCGTCGGCGGTACTGCCTACTTACCTGTATTCTGAGTTACCTACTTACCTACTTTAAGAGAGAATTCCATCATTAGCAGCGAGAGAAGCCCCGGGGCGCGAGTCTAATAAAACTGAAGCCGACCTATTGAGAATTTAAGATGTAGGTAAGTATGAGGAGTTTCTGAAGGGCCAATAGAAGAAACACAAAATATTTTTTTTTACTTTATCTGCTTGTCTGCATGTTTGCACAGATTGGAAAGTAAAATATACGTGTCATTATGATCTCGCACCTTTTAAAAACTACGTAGGTAGATACCTCTTAAATATTTTCATTAACTTGAGGGTCTATTTATAAAACCAAGTAGAAATAATCTATTAAGTACTTACCAACCTATTTTATGAGAAGTCAAAATTTAAATTTAAATGTCGGTACCTACCTATAGTTACATACCTACATTATTAATTACCTATCTATAAGTATAAACATAAACTGATATGGTAATAATATACTTAATGCGCAAAATGCTAACTTTATCGTTGATTAATGTCTTCCATGTAACCTTTCAGTAACAATTTGTTAATTAGCTATATGATAGTGCGGGTTGGAATAATTAGGGTATGTACCTAACCTACTTAAATACTTACCATGAACACCCACAATTATTAATAAACATAAATTAAAATCAATCAACCTACATCATAAACAAAACAGTAAAAAAAGTGTGTATAGTACACATAGGTACATTTACCTAATTGTTTGTTTGTAAACTCTTTATTGCACATACTTACACATTGCTTACACATACTTAATAAAATTACAAAAGATAGGGAAACAAAAAGACAGGCGTACCGTACAGTGGCGGACTTATCCCATAAAGGGATTTCTTCCAGTCAGTCAGGTTGGGGGCAGGTAAAACTGCCCCCCATGGGATATAATTCGGTGAGGAAGGGGGGGGGGGGGGTCAGTTTTATCTGCCCCTGGCTGAACACTGCATATTTTATTATTAGTGTACGAAAAAAAATTAGGGCGATTCAGTATAAGTAACTAAAAATATTTATAGTCAAGTGCGTGTCGGGCCACGCGCAATGTTAGGGTTCCGAAGGTGCCTATGCCTAACCTGTACAAATGCGAACGCATGAATATTTACTCACAGTTTTATATATAACTAATAACCATTACCTTATAATATACCATCATATTCAATGAAAATTGTTCCTATGAATATTTTTCATACTAAAATCGATTTTGAAATTATACCGTCTATTACTCGTTAACGTGTAAAGATTACGTAACAGTGATAACTTTCCTTTTAAATTAAATAATGATTGCTACTTATTATTATTTTTTTTTTATGTATCCACCCATCACTATTTTCCTGTACACAGGACTCGTAACAAAATGTATCACTTTTAAGTTAAATATTTCGCAAACGGATCTGTAAATAAAAAAATGGTCTTTGCACACTACATATTTCAAATACCTATAAAATGATACCCCAGAAGATAAAATAATCGAGAGAAAAAAAACATCCCCACTTTAGGTGTAGGTGTAGGCTAAAAAAAAATTTTTTCATCATTTTATTATACAGTTCGTTCCGCATAATTAATATGTATATCTATACAAAATTTCAGTTTTCTAGTAGTAATTGTCTCTGAGCAAATCCTTAGGACAGACGGACGGACGGACAGACATGATGAAACTATAAATGGGTTCCTTGTTTACTTCGGAACCCTAGAAAGGGGTAAGTAGGGATTTTAAAATTTTCTGTCTGTCTGTATGTCTGTTGTACAGGCTAAGCTCCAGACGGGTTTTAATGAAAGTTTTTGTACTGGGCTACATAATATAGGGTGATTTTGAAATTAGAACACCTGACTGAACCGAATTTAGTGAAACTTTTCTTTAGTTATTTCTGACAAGTTTATTTCTAACAGTTATTGTCGATTTTTTTGGACATCAGGTCATTGTGCCCATCTGGTGCCATCATCCTCCCCCCAGCTTGCACAGTCCGCCATTGCCCAGAAAAATATCATGGCTGGATCCGCCCTTGCTATAAGAAGTATGGATATGGTGCCTAAGCAAAAGTTGATTAATCTGATAAAATTTCTCTACTGCCATAATAAAAATAGAATACCTGGAACATCTGATAAAGGACTTCCAGAGACCAGCTATTTTATCTATACATATAATAAAATAGTAAAAATATTTTGTCTGTACATTTAGTATTTTTGACTGAAATGGATAGAGGGACACTTAAAATTAATACTTAATAGAAAGCAAAAAAATTTTTTTGGAATTTCTTGTCTGTCTGTCTGTCTGTATGTATGATCACGCTAATCTCCGAAAGTACTGAACCGATTTGAATGAAACTTTTTGTTGTTGTATAGCTATTAAGCCTGGGCAACATTTAGGCTATAATTTATTTTGAAAACTGGTACACCTGATGAAGAACCTTAACAGAACTGCTAAACTATAAGAATTATGGAAATGGTTCCTTAACAAAAGTCGTTCAACCTGATGAGCATTTTCTGATGACGTATAAAAATTGAAGATCTGGAACATCTGATGAAGAACTGCAAGAGACCAGCTACACCATAACATATATGGAAATGGCGCCTTATTAAAAGTCGTTCAACCTGATGAGCATTTTCTGCTGACGTATAAAAATTGAAGATCTTGAACATCTGATGAAAAGCTCCAAGAGAGATTTTTCATCTAAGCGAAACTCACGCGGGCGAAGCCGCGGGCGACAGCTAGTAACATATAAATAGGTACAACAATTATCTGGAAATGGCGTTGGTAAAAGTTGTTCATTCTATTGGGCACGGGACTGGATAAGATCATTGTCGCATTAGCATCGTCGGGTATTGCAACCTCATTATTTCCCAAAGCTTAGAAAAATATGTCGATGCTTAGAAAAATATGTAGAATAGCCGGCTGGTAGTGACCTAAGGAATGATTGCCAACTTTCCGTTGCTTTCCCGCGGGTACTGTGGTATTAAATAATCTGTGCCGCTGGTTAGTTATGCTTCCAGGTCTGTACAACTTGGCTGAATTTTTAGACCTAAGACAGTAACGATAAAAGCATGTGCCAAAAATGGCATTTTTATAGAAAAACTTTAAAAATTTACTTATGATATCAAAGAAAATCTATACTTACCTTATATTATTTCTCTCGAGATAGGATCATTGAGTCCACGCGAACAAAGTCTTTGGCATTAGCTAGTGTAGAGCAACTTAGTATAACGGGATTACTCTTTTCCAATACTAGTTACTTTACTTTTTTGAAAATTCAGAAATTGGAAAAAATACTTCATGGTTGAAAACTTTATTTAGAAGTAAATGAAATCGATTTAACAATATAAATAAAAAAAATCAATACCTACTTATTATTGCAGATTTAAAGTGTAATAATATTGAAATAGAGGTAAACTATTAGGTAGGAAATAACAAGAAAGATTTATTTATCACTTATTTTATTCTACGTACTTCCACAAAGTTACATACACTTTATGAAACTTACTTATTTATTAACCAAGGTATTTAACCTAATAAGAAAATAATGTCTTTATTAAACCATTAATCACAGTGTGTACTAACAATATATAAATATGGAATGATTAGTAATTTCTCAATACTATAAAATTGAATATAGGGAAAACTTATATTTTTTTAGACACCTTTGAAGAAATTCAATCCCCTATGGGGCTGGTCAATGAAGGCACAAGTTAAGTACTTACATAATATACTTATGTAAAATAATTCGTAATCTAACAATTGTACTGTTTTAATATAGAAAATAGCAGAAAGGACATTGAAATTGGCACAATGAATTGAAGAGATGAATTTCAAGAAGCGTAGAAAAATATTTCAACAAACATGCTAGCTGACTTACACAATTATTAACTATAAATTAAAACAATTATCAACATTTAAGTATGAAAACCAGCACAAAAATAAATTCCAAAATGGAATGACTCTGGAATGATTTAATATTAAATGCTTAATATTCGAGTGACTATTATTAAAACGTAAGTTGTAAAATGCCAGAGAGATTCGTGATTGCGTCAATAGTGCTTTTGAGTCATTCATTTTCCTCCAAGTCTTCTACGTATTTAATACACATTTACCAAGATTTTAACATAAATAAATTGCTTAGTAGGTAATTCTACTATTTATCGACAGAGTAATTATTCTTTTATGCCTCGTCATATATTTATTGTTTTGATAGAAAAATAGGTGCAAGTATTGACAACGTTTTAATAAAGTAAGTACCTACCTAGACTACGTTATTACAATATTTTTTTATGAAGAAATTGACTAAGTCACATTACAAGATAGTACTTAGTTAAGTAATAGCCTAAGCCTCACGTATTTAGATATAATACATACATATAAATTCCTTGAGATAAGTACTTATAGCAATATATCGTCAATACTTGCACCTTTTCCATAAATTAGTATGTCAACAATGTCAAGACTAAAATCGTGAAGTTTGAATGTTGACTCAACATTCTCACTTAACAAATTTAGCCGTTAGCCCCTTTTAGCGACAGGTGGCACGGTTTTTGTATACCTTTCTCTTTCTCTCATACTTAATTTCTGTAGAGGGTTGAACAAAAGCCGTGCGGCCTTTCGCCGTTATTAATATAGGACTATTTACATGTGCCTTGTATTCCCGAAGTTAATGCCACTCTGGTTGGCGCCCTTGTTCGAGCCATATTGGAGGGAGATGACACCTTGACCAGCCCTCAGCTGTTCTTCGGAGAAGTTCCTCACATTTTTCTCAGCCTCCTTCGGTCCTATTGACGGCTTCCCGAAGTTTCCAGCCTGGAATTTAATAAAGGATTTTTTGTAGTGTTTTTTAAAATTACTAAGTCTTAGGATAAATAATTTTTTTGCTGGCCAAAATCAAGTCACCTGCGTGCGCAAGCGTTTGTTTACTTTCCCTTCATAACCTTCTAGATAGTAGGTAAACTATGTAAATATAGATAAGTAATTAACATAAATTTTTTATTCGGTTGATCAAAAGTATTTTTTTATTAAATACTTTTTATCTGTAATTGCAATGTAAATTGGTACCTATACGGGAGGTTGTTAATGAATTATAGAAAGTTACCAATTCAGTCTAAAAAACACCTGACCGAAAATTTACTATTTCAATTACAACGATCACAAACTTTCATCCAGGGATTGAAACCGGTTGGTACCGCCGGTACTAAATTTCCATATAAAGTACCGGAATGTACCGGAATTTTTCAGGATACCTATGAAGAACTGGAGAATTTGGTACGGGTTACAAGCCCTGCTTTCATCATCTCAATTCTCATCATTATAATAAAATAATACCTTTCTTCCTAGCGACTGGAGGCAAATGACGACAGAGTTGAGGTTCTGCCTCTCCCAAAGGTCTACGGTCTGGAAGGTCTCCTGTGCCGGTACACCCAGCTGCCTCGCCGCTTCCAGGAACGCGTTGATGTTCTCCATGCACTTGAACGCCATCTTGGATTCGTTCACTTTCTTCACCAAGCCTGGCTGGATGTTGTTTACGAGCCTGGAATGTTGAAAACGTTTGTTTAGTTCATTTTTGTCAGGCGAAGACTTTTGGGGAAAGTAGTTACCTTAATTTTATGAAAATATACATGAATATTCTCGAGAAATTCGCTGGACGAGTCTAAATTATAACCTTAAAACACCTAGTGTTGTAAACTCTGGCTAACGAACCAGTTAAGGGCCTGATTCTCATCCCAGACATCTCATTTTGCCATAAGGCGATGGCTTCAATGGCTCGTAACCAGGGACTGGAATACCGATATTTTTGAAATATCGATATCGAAATATCGATACAGGTAGTGATATTTTGGTATCGATATATCGATACTTGGTACCGATATTTTGGTATCGATACTTGTTACTGATATTTTTGGTATCGATATATCGATACTTGGTACCGATATTTTATTTCAGTTCCAAAAATTATCAGTATTGATACCGATACTGAAATACCCATATAATACCGATAAAATACCTTTTGGGTGTGCTTTCGTGCCTTTGTTTTTAGTTTTTACTGTATCTGTGTACGTCGTTTTCTGGAAATGTAAATAAAATTTCAATATCGTAAATAAATGTAATAAGAAATTAAAACAATAATCGCAACACGCTTCGTCAAAAGACTACAGAAAAATATCCGCAACATGCTTCGTTGAAAAGTCTACAGAAAAGTATCAGCAACATGCTTCGTTAAAAAAAATAATTATCTAATAGGTCACCCCGCATCGTACCTGGCTCAAAAGTTCCCATTATACTGGCGGCGTTGTCGCACTGTATGGCGATAGGGATTCTCTATACGAAACAATAATTAAATACGCAAACAATGGATCAGAGTAGAACAAAGGAAACCTTCTCACCTAAAATTAAAGGATTAATATTCTTTTACATCTCTCCCATTCGGGAAGTTTTCTTATGAAAATTTTCTTATCTTACTTATACACTCATCCATTCATTACATTACTCATTATTCATTTAATACTGGAATTAGTTTTGTAATATGAAAAAGATTAGACTCTGTTTCCGTTTTCCACATAAACCATATCGTCAACTTCAAAATCATACTTTTGCCTGTTTTTGTCGAAGAGTTTTTGTTTTAATCATGTGATTTTAAAGTGTTCTTTAATGCAATCTGTCTATCTTCCAACAAATCATTATAGATTTTTTTTTCCTTCTACTCCTTAGGTAATAATGTAAAATCTTCACCATATAGAAGATAATCCGGTGAAACTCCAGTAACTGTGTGAATAGTTTCGTTGTATTTATTTACACATTCTTGTGCTTTAGTTGCCCAAGCTCTTTTTGTTTTAATTTCATTTATTCTACATCTAATGTTGACTAATGTTTGATTCAACCTTTCATTAAGACCATTTGAAAATAGTGAATTTACTGTTGTAAATATCAGAGGAATTCCCTCGTCTCTTAGAATTTGAATTAATTCTATCAGTAAGTATTATACCAATATAGATAATATTGGTATAATACTTACTGATATTCTTAAGACAAGTTTTATAAAATCGTTAGCAGTCTGTGTTTTCGACGTCAGAATGAAAGCATCTCTAGTAAAATGATCTACTAATAGATGTAAATATTTTTTTGTAGATCTTGAGCCTCCAAAACTACTAATTGTGTCTATGGACATTATCTCAAAAGGTCTGTTTACTGGACCTAAATGAGACATATTTTCAAATTTGTTTTGTCCTCTTGATTTATTTTTGACTAGCCACGCCCCGGGGCTTCGCTTCCCGTGGGAATTTTTTCATAAAAAGTACCCTATGTGCTATTCTCAGTATTTTTCCGTATACCAAATTCCGGTTTTTTATCACTACCCGTATACCAAATTTCATCGAAATCCATCTAGTAGATTTTGCATGATTGAGTAACAAACATCTCACAAACTCACATCCAATCTTTCGCATTTATAATATTATAAGAATTAGGATATTAGAATTAGGATACAAATCTCACATCAGATTCCTACAGATCTTCCTGATATTTATGGTCAAATTTTCCACTAAATTGATTGAACTAACCATCTTCTGCATTTGTCTAATTCCAATATGACATATATTTTAATGTATCTTTTTTAAAAGTCTCAAACTGAACTCTTCAGATATTATTATTTTCTCGTTTGTTTCCACCTTTTTCAAATATAAGTATAAACTTGTTTTTATTATTTTGAACTTCGTCGTTTTTTACTTGATTCATAGAAATATCTTGTAAATTAATGAAAATCATAATTTTTAATTGCTCATCTTCGATTTCATCTGACTTAATACTGGATTTCTACTGAGACAATCAGCCTCTATTTTTTTTCCAGGTGCATATTTTATATTAAAGTTATACTTTGATAAATAGCATGATACATCTCCTAGTTTTTCGTCAGTTTTTGATTTTAAATTCATATTTTCCAAAGGTCTGTATAAACCGTAAATGATTTACCTATCAGCCAATATCTCACGGCTTTTTAATAATTTGATTAAAATTAACGTGAGAAATAGTCTGAATACGGATACTCACGTGTGTTGTTAGCCGGAACCGGCTTCTCTAATGGCTAAAGATTCTAAATAAATAGCCTTCTTCTTTTTCTAAGCAGTGTTAAATTTTTTTGAAAAATAAGCTACAGGTTTTTTTTACCATGAGGCTGTACTTGTTTCAAAAATTGCACCAATTCCTTCTATGTACGCATCAGTATATACGTTAAATGGTAAATCTTGATCAAAAACTTCTATAATTCGTTGAGAACATAAGAGATTTTTTTACAGTTTCTAAAGATTTTTGATATTCATCAGTCCAAATAAATTTCTGTTTCATTCTGAGCAAATTTTTCAATGAGTCTAATATAATAGAACTTCTTATATAATATATATATATATATATATAATATATATATATATATATTTCTAAAACATTTGATGAACATATTGATCATTTGAATCAATTATTAGAAGCTATCAGAAAAGAACGATTTAGATTAAAATTTACAAATATATATATATATATCATCTATGTAATCTACTGCAAAATCCGTTAATTTAAACTCTCTTAATATATTAATCAAAATTGTTTGAAAATTTTCTGGAGAAGTTTTTATCCAAATGAATGGCAGTCACTTCCATTGAAAATGTCCTTCCTTTGTAACGAATCCTGTCTTTTCTTATCTTCTATTCTCAAGGGTATAGACCAAAATGCAGAATTTATGTCCAACGTTGAAAAAAAAATTACAATTCCTGGTTTTAGCCATTACATCATTATTCAATGGAAAAGGTTGAGCTGGCGGTACTACTATTTTATTTAAATCTCTGAAATCTATACACAATCTCGACTTTCTGTTGTCCGTTTTAAATGCCCAAGTTACAGGTGCTGCAAATGGACTATAAAATTCTTCTATCAACTTTATCTAATAGTTTTGCTATTTGTTGTTCTATTTATTTTTTAGCTTCTACCATTCATCTGTAAGTTATTTTACTGCAATATCTGTCTACCAATAAATCTATTCTAGCTTCGTGTCTGATCACAGTTCCTATATCATATTTATTTTTAGCAAAAACTGATGTATATTCATGAATTAACGACTCAATTTCTTCTCTTTTATCTTCATCCAAATGATTTAATCCTAATCCTAACTAATATTATAAATGCGAAATTGAGTTTATTTATTTGTTTGTTTGTTACACGCTTTATCTACTAAACCAATCTTCATGAAATTACGCATACTCAGAGATGGGCATTATTCGAAGAAATTTTTATTACAGCAATTATCCGAATAAAATTTTATTCGTGAAAATTCATCCGCGGGTAAATTGGCCACGATTAAATTATCCGTGATATTATCCGTCATTTGAATAACGAATAAATTACGTCATCATTTTCATACAATCGTTTTGGTTAAATAAGGCTTGGTCATTTGTTGATGTAAAACACCTGTCCTCTCGCTTTGACAATCTGTAGGAGTGATTTCGTAGTGTCAAAATTGATCTTATGGAAGCGCCGGTTTTTGTTATCCACATCGTGATGTAAAACATTTGCCATTTGAGCGACCGTTTTGGTCTAATCAAACGGAGGGTGCTTCCCTAAGTTTAAGTTTAACACTACAAAATCACTCCTATAGATTGTCAGAAGCGAGACGACAGATGTTTTACATCAAAAACAAACAAGCATTACTTACCTAAAATGATTGTATGAAAATGATGTCGTAATTTATTCGTTACTATCCACGCCCCGGGGCTTCGCTCCCTTGGGAATTTCGGGATATAAAGTACCCTATGTGCTATTCCCTGTATTTTTCTACCCGTATACCAAATTTAATCTAAATCCGTACAGTATATTTTGCGTGATTGAATAACAAACATCCTCACAAACTCACAGACTCCCAAACTCACATCCAAACTTTCGCATTTATAATATTAGTATGAATTCAAATGACGGATAATATCACGGATAATTTATTCGTGGCCAATTTATCCGCGGATGATTTATTCGTGTATAAATTATCTGCGGATGAATTTCCACGGATAAAATTTTATTCGTATGATTATTCGAGTAAAAATATCCGATTAAAAATTTGTCTATCTCTGCGCATACTTATAGTTAGAAGTACGGAGAAGGACATAGTGTACCTTACATCCCGAGAAAAAGCACTATTCCCGTGTGAAATTCACGCGGGCGAAGCCGCGGGCAAAAGCTATATGAAATTCTCTTCGCATATTCATTAAAATTAATTTTATATCCTTTGTCAGTATTATTACCCACTATTTCTAATTCACACTTGTCATTTATTCTTATACTCGTATTAAAGTAGTCTTATTTATTTTGCACAATTTTTTCACAACATACAAAAGTATGTGGTCGCGCGAGAACCACAACAAAACATCAAATAAATGAATGCTCATGCGAGCGACGCGCTTGGGCGCGCTGTTGCCACACCGTGCCGTCCTGCGCTCGGCGCCAGCCGGCGGTGGCCGCGGTACACGTGACGTGCACGATCTAGCAACGTCGCCTCGCAGCCTAGGTATCAGTACTAGGTATCGATAAAATTATCGATACTTTTATACCAGTTCACCATAATAGCGATACAAATATTGGTATTTTCGTCAGTTATCGATTCCGTTATCGATATTTTCCTCAAAATATCGGTATTTTGAAAATATCGGTATCCAGTCCCTGCTCGTAACTGACATAACCGGATTTTATTTTCCTATAGTTGATAAAGTGTTACTCACTTGCAAAGAAGAGTTCCATCCTTGAGGACTTCATAGAAGTTATCCATATCTCCTGAAGTGTTCTCTGGCTCGTTTGTGATCTGCTGGATCCAGTACAGACATTCCGACGCCAACTCTTCACTGTATTTGCTGTTGATCTGAAATTAAAAAAAAATACATGTCATTTGTTTCTATAAGTCGCAGTGCCTGTGTAGGCAATAAAAGAGGGAGAATACTGACAGACATGACAAATTGGTGGCTCCAGAAGTCTGAATAATTATAAAGTATCTTATAAAGTACTTTTATAACAGCTGGAGTGATACGGTATAATTTATAGAACGGGCAAGTTACCGCACTAAATACTCGTAACCTAACTACGAGTAATTAGTGCGGTAACTTGTCCGTACTTATAGCACCCTATAGTAAGAATGATTACATGAAGAAGTCTCTGGCATCTCTCGTTTAATTTGGATGCAAGCAAGAACCACCAGCTTAAATGCAAAAGATCTAAATGGATGCTTATCTCACAGGAATTGTCATGAAGAATGTTATAAACTATGTAACTATTCCGAAGTTTGTCGGTATCTCAAAATATATAATTTGTAGACCCTTTCATAGCTCACATTTGCGTGAATTTGGGATTCCCTTCGGTATACGGCAGTTGTATATGATTTTGAAGCATGATATGATGGCACGTGGCACGCACGCATGTGACACGACGGTTCATAAAACTGTAGCGTGCAATAGGTACTAAATTTGATTAGAGTATCCTTTATCATAATAACCTCGTTATTAAATATAGCATCCAAGTAATATTTTGATGAGATGAGTACCTTTATCTTTTATAAATAAGATCTAAAATCTATCATCTATTGTCCCAGTACAGGGAAAAGGCCTGTCTTTCTTCCGACTACAGTTACAGTTACTTTTAATACCTTACACTAAATGTAATACTTGTAAATAGCGAATGTTGTGTATAGGCCTCGTCTACAATGAACTTTAAACTAAAAGGTTTTCGAAAGTATTGCCTTAATATATTTGCAAGAAGTGATGAAGCCATATAATAATCAAATCAATCGAAACTAAATTTACCATCGCAATTTAGCTTCATACCCACAGAATCTAAGCTATTTTTTTTTACCTGGGATGTAATAGTTTAAATCAACACCAATATCATATCGAACGTGACGAATATCTTTTGTATGGAAGGCATGACGTCATTTGCTGAGGATTCAAGACGTGAGTCAGGCATGTAGACTCTCGGACAAAAAACGATGTTCAAACGGTGGGTTTTAAATTCCACTGATGTGATTCAATTTTTGCAATAAGTCTTTAGTTAATGACGTCAGTTCTAGAACGTTCGTCATTAACATTTGGAATTGCTATTACGAACACCAGATAATATTAGTAGGTAATGGTTAACACAATATGTAACATGGAATGTAAATAGACACATACATAAAAAATGATTATCTTGCGGGATTTCAAAGAGGAAATAAAACAATTCTGTGCATAGGTACATTATTTTACTGGATTTACCTTTCCATCAAGTAACTTTTAGACTGAGAGAGTATGCGAGAAGAAGTCACCAAACAAATCTAGTCTTAGCAAAATAATGTGTATAATCAAACAGCTATTTATTCCACAGTCCACATTACATCCACAGATGACTACCTATTATCTCATTGCAGCTGATGAAATATAAACATACTACACGCGCACTATGTACCGCATGCATTTCCTCGTTAGATAGTCAAATATTTAGAAAGAATTCGTACCTATCAAAAGTCAATATTTTATTTATTAAATAGGTAATTCTATACTAAGATAAGACGTAGGAGGTCAACGAATTTATCATCTTGCAGACGAGCTGACCTGATACGGTCTGTCGGTTGGTCCTCATTAATATTCCGTAGGGTTATCTAATTTGTGTTTTGTTTGAGACAGAGGAAGTGACTTAGCGTGTCCCTCTTTAAACACCAGCCACATTGTTGCTATCATATTATTGTTGAATTTGTCCTAATTTCGGTCTTTATTATTATTCTTTCAACGCCTTTCCTGTTGAGCATTTTCTATGACCTGGATTTTAGACTCATTGACGATATGCTGATTAACTAGTTCATTCATAGCAGTTATATTACTAGGTACTAGCTACGCCGTCATGGGAATTGCAGGATAAAAAGTAGGCTATGTGCTATTTCATGCTTTACTGATGTACCAAATTTTCATCGAAATTCACTAAGGGGTTTTGGTTTGAATGAATAAGAAACATTCTCGCACACATCTAAAGTTTCGGATATACTTATAAGTAATATAATATTAGTGAGATTTTCATCATCCACAGCCTTCCGTGACCCACTGCTGGGTATAGGCATCCTTCCGTCTGCGCCAACTTTCTCGATCCAGGGCGAGTGAAATTTTATTTATACTTAAATCTCTTTATCTTAACTTTTTTTGTGAAAACGTTAGGTAATACAATCTTAGTAGGTACATATAAGTGTTGTTTTCTTCATAATGTTTTATAAGTATTCTTTAACTTTTGCATTGCTCTAGCAACTGGCTACTTACAGTGTATATTATTATTGACATACTATATTACTATTTTTATATGTTTGTTATAACTACGGTAACACATATATTTTAAAACGGTTATGGAAACTAAATTGCGAAATAGTTTATCAACGCATGTTTGTGTCAAATCGCGTTAGTGCTGCAAGGTCGCTGGGAGAAACTCCGATAGCATACTATCGCACTCATTAGTTCACTAACATTTACGTTTTTTTAATCAAATTTGTACTATCACTTGCCTGTACTGTAATATATTATACATATGTTCAAAATTAAAATTGTAAATATTGTAATAGCCGTTCTGTAATTCTCTAATTATTGTTGTTACTGTAAGGACTCAATTTTTATTTTCAGTGGAAAGAAAAGTAAATTTATTTATAAAAAGATGTAATTTACAAAATGTTAGTCAATTAATTTGGTTAAAATAAGATTACCTACCTTTTCGCTTCCTTTATTAGCAAAGATGTGACTGTCAATAAAAATCACCGCTATATTTTGAACTTTATTATCGACAAAGACTTAATGATTGCTGAGATTACTTTTACGATCAACGCCAGATGGCAAAAGGTCAATATTCAAGATGGATAGTACTCAAGTAATGATAATAAGGCATTCATTGCTAATCTCCGGGCTATACATGGAGAAAAAACGGTTGGAGCCATAAATAACTATGATTCAGTGTCAACGGATACAGATATTACGTCAGATGGGTCAGAGCATGGATCTCTTGTTTTGAAAAAAGTGGATGTTACGTTTGACTTAGCTACAGTTTATCTTTATCATTTTGCTAAAAGTCGGAAACTTTCAACTACATTATACAGTATTAAATACCAGAACATCTTAAATTAGTATGGTATGGTAGTTCTTGAACTTAATAATAAAAACACTGGACAGTAATGAGTGTTTATGGTTAAGGATGATTCTCAAGCATACGAATAATTTAGAAAGTTAGGTACTACCTAATAATACATAAATTCAAAGATAAAATAGCTAATAGAGGCTATTTTCAAGAGCATGGTTAGTAATATCATTAGTTTTAGTACAAAGCTGAATTTAAGGTAAAACATGAATGCTCAACCTTGCAAGGAAACGTCGACAATGGCTCGAACATTGACTAGTAAGGAAACAAGAATGGGGTCACCATGCGAGGTTGACGCCACGCGGTCAATGCAAGCAATAATCAATTTGCAAAAAGGGGCTTTCTGGCACATGCATCGGGTATTCTTACAGCATATGGTAGTAATCTGAATGTTATAAGGTCGATGTTTGGAAAGCAATTAACAAGGGTATACAGCGCCAACACCGTTTGGAGGGGTTTTAAGTAAAAGACGATGTAGGAATGAAGGAAATATTAAACTTAATGTATACTACTATTCTTGTTGTCAAACTGTTGACAGTATTGCAAAGAAATAAATGTGCGGTGTATAGTAGCTATTTGAACAAAGGCCCATTACAGTAATAGATGTAGACATATTCGTAGACGTATCACATTTCAGGCCACACAGGCTGCGCCGCAAACGAGTTTCGCCTATTTTTAGTCTTCATTTATATATTTTATGCAAAATCAACAAAGTTTGATAGTATGATGCACAGTTAAGCAGTTGCACAATAATTTGCAATTAAGATTTTTGATTTATGAGACCTTCAACTTTAAGAATAAAATACAAAACTACTGTTTGCGTCTCATCAGTTTCAGTTGCATAAAAAATTCTGTAGAACTTGATCTTGATAAAAGAGTAAGTTTTTCGACAGAATTTTTTATGCTTGACACAATTTTTAAATATAGGTAAATTTGTTATATTATCGTTATAATCCAAATTATTTAGATTAAAATTTTATCTAATCCGTTACATGTGGTCTCTGTAAATGTTATGCATTTCAATTATAGTAGTAATCTTTACCCGGATTTGTTTATAAGATTTGCTTGACTTCGTCATACCATTCCCTGACAAAAAATATGTTGTTAAAGTAGATTCGGTAAATCAATCATTTCAATCAATCTTATATTTATGTAAATTGCGGCACACGTGTAGTGTATTCCACAGGTTTAACATAAAGTTATTAAAGAGAAATTTGGTCAGTTGCCAATCACGAACATATGGTGCTCGAAAGCAAGCTTTAAGCCATATAAATGTTGTGTGTAAAGGCCTTACCTTAAAAGGCAAGGTTTCTGTTGCAAGCAGACCAGGCCGAGTGACTCATGGCATACAGTATAAAATAATTTATTTAACGTTAATTGAACATCTGGTATTATTTGCCTTAAACATTGGAGTACACAAATATCGTGTGACTAATTTTAATTAAGTGTACCACTGGTATTTGTCAAAGGTGCGACGTAAGTAATCTCATTATATTAGTCGCTGCCTGAAACTTGAGGCAATTCATCCGTATTATGTTGTTCTGTTCAAATGTTAATGGTCTTTACTTTACATAGGTACTTATTCACTTGGTATAAACAGAAGGAGCAATTTTTGAGCTTTATGCTTTCTGATATCGTCTCCTTATGTAACTACTTCTAAAAGATTTCCAATTTTATGCAAGCATTTATTTTAACATAAAATACCTACTTTAGAATTACAGTCTTAACGTTATATTTTTCTATACATATACTTACATAAATTTTTTGGCCGCGATCAGTAAGACAAATTATGGTGTGTTAGGTATATGAAAAATATTATTTTTATGATTGCATGAGGCCAAGATTACATTAAAATTTATTATTTATCGAACGAGGGATTAAATCAATAAATGTATATTAAAGATTGTGATATATCACAATCTTAGTAGTGCTGATATAACAAACTGCTATATATAGCAGTTTGTTATATCAGCACTACTATCAGACATTTAGTTCAGTTTGTTGGTGAAAATGGCACGGTTGGTGGTTTGCTTGCTTCTGGTTATAGGTGCCGTCTACGGTCGTCACGAAAAATATGAGGGGTAAATGATTTATTTTCTATGAGAACCATGATTAATGGAGATACAATTTAATTAATAGGGTATTTGACAAAGTGTAATTTTTCAACATATTTTTGAATAAATGGAAAGATCATATACAAGTTTTATAACAAACTGTTTTTATTTTTTTTATTTTCGATTTAATTACCTAGTTATTTCAAATTGAAAATTCATACCAACGGAATACGCCGAACAGTTACCGAACACTTCCTGCTGGGCCCGCGCGGGTGTGGAGCTCGGGTTTGTTTCGGGAACTGACAAGAAGGTGATCGGATTTTTTCGGGGCATCGGATTTTTTGGTACCTAATTTTAATTAGATATAACTTGATAATTAGGTCGAAATTTAAAAAAATAAAAACAGTTTGTTACTACACTTTTACATAATCTTTCCATAAATCAAATAAAAAAAACCTTGTCAAATACCCTATTGGTAATAAAACTTTGGTTATATGAGATTAACTTTACACCTAAATTAAAAAAGCATAACTAACTTTCATTGTAATATTTTCAGACATCAGTTATTTAAAGTTGCTGGTACAGCCGATAAAATAGCAGCACTAGATGACCATTTAGACATTCTCTCTGCTACTCCATCGTCTCGTTCCCAATCTGGATTCGTGGAGGCCTTAGTCAGGCTGTCGCCAGAAGATAGACAGCAATGGCTGCAATACTTCGATGAGAACAGCATGCCTGTCTCTAAAATTGCCGATAATCTAGCAGAGTAAGTACTTATTACCACATCTTTAAAGGCCACCAAGATTTTGTAGTTTATGATATCTATAAATAAATAAAAAAAGTATTTATAGAAAATCAATATAGTTCATGAGTATCTGATGATATTTATGTATTACTAAATTATTAATGTTATGTTACCTAAAATCTTACAGAATTTTGCGTGATGAAGAAGCTAAAATAAGAACCAACAGAATAGCAGCCAAAAGAAGCGGTCGTTCCATTAGCTGGGATACATACTACAATCATGAAGAGGTAATTAATGTTAATAAAACGCAAGTAAAAATATCTATCAACTACTCTTGTAAACTACAATTTCAATAAAATGTTGTTTTAGATCAATGAATATTTGGATGAATTAGCAGCTGAATACCCTGACCTAGTCACTGTCATCAATGCTGGTTTGAGCTACGAGGGTCGTCAAATCAAATACGTGAGGATTTCTACGACAAGATTTGAAAATCTTCAGAAACCAGTGATTGTTATTGATGCAGCTGTACATGCCAGAGAATGGGTCACTCCTCCTGTGGCTCTGTACATCATCAACCAATTGGTGGTAGCTGCTGCTGATAGTGCTTTGACCGAAGGTATTGATTGGGTGATCATTCCTGTTGCTAACCCTGATGGTTACGAGTATTCTATTGACGAGGTAAGATTACTAGTTACTTAATTACTCAATTATAATGTTACTCATAATATTAATGTATCTTACTAAATTTCTTCTAACCGTGATATCTTGATTAAAAAAATAATGTGCTAATCACATCCTATTACTGTTCCGCTAATAACAATTATTTTAGGTTCATAATTTCGTAATTCTGGCTTATTTGATACTATTATCTTTCTTTAAAGCTTCCGTTATCTGTATTTTATAGCCTTGTTTATTTGGCTACTGTATATGTTTATATCAGATTAACAGTAATAAGATGACTTGACTACCTATGTATTTATTTGATAATATAGTATGATAATATTATTATTATTATATAATTTTTAGGACCGTATGTGGCGTAAGACTCGTTCTCGCTCCCATGCCAATTCTGACGCATGTCCCGGTGTAGATGGCAACCGTAACTTCGATCACCAATGGGGAACCAACGCAGCTACTGCCAACCCTTGCACCATTACATATGAAGGACCCTCTGCATTCTCCGAACCCGAGATCCGTGTCATCAGAGATGTTGTTTTGCAACAATTATCTCGTACTTCTTTATACATCTCTCTTCACAGTTTTGGCAATATGTTCCTTTATTCTTGGGGTAACAACGGTAAGTAACCTACTTGTGTTTATTTCTGTCAAACGTTTGAACCCTTCGAGCAACAAGGACAACGGAAGACCGTGTTGCTCTATGGTTTGAATCATTTTAAAAGCTTAATGATTTAATGAACCCTGACTGTACAGGTTGCATAATAAAAATTTATTATGCAACCTGTACAGTCAGGGTAGAACCTGTAGAACCTGTACAGTCAGGGTACGGAGAAGAAAACTTCATTTATTTTAGCAACATGTTGAATAACAACAACAAGAATTCTTTATTGAACATTTTATTTCAATTCATAATTCCTATAAAAACTTGATTTGAGGAAAAATGTCTGGTGACTAATTTGCCACTTATGGAGGAAAAATTATTAAACCCTTTTTTCAGGAACTCTGCCCGCTAATGGTTTGATTCTACATCTGGCCGGAGTCACCATGGCATCAGCGATTGACGCACTTGCACTAGAGAAAGCCGAACCTTATATCGTTGGAAACGCTGCGAACGTCTTGTACTACACTACCGGAACCTCTCGCGATTGGTCACGTGCCGTCGGCGTTCCCCTTACATACACATTGGAACTCCCCGGGTACGAGTACGGATTCATTGTTCCTCCAGAGTATGTTGAGCAAATCGTTACTGAAACCTGGGCTGGTATTGCCGCTGGAGCGCGTTATGTTCTCAGTTCTTGGTAAATTGTGAATTAAAATTGAATAAAACAATTCTCATTTATTATACCAAATTGTCTACGTTTTAACTGGGTTATTTTGAGAGCATGATCACCAATGAGCAAACAGTTATTTTTATACTTATGTAAAACACTAATTGTAAAGTAAACGTGACATGCATTAACATTTATTTTGTTCTAACGTCGAATGTAAAAGCAGACATGATATTTTCAAGCAAAGTCTATCTACGTGAATGTATAATATCCCTCTGTTACGATCCACGACTTGCAATCAAAGCTTTAACTATCTGATGCAATGCATAACTTCACGTATCTAATGCTCCCAACATGGGAATGATAAAGATCGGGATAATTTAGATTGCTAATTATTTAGCAATAATTACGTGATGACAGTCAACTGATCAAGAAAACCGCTTAGTTACTGCAAATACAAGTAGATTGCACTTGCTTTGGGTGAAATTTTGTAAAGAAAACCAATTTGTGGAAACAGAGAAGCAGTAATATAGGTACTATATAAATGTTGATACATTTTATCGAGCATTTCCTGAGTATAAAAAAAAAACTTGTTTTAAGTGTGCTGCGCCTTGGAGTTGTAGAAATTGAGAATAAAAAGTATGTAGGGTTTTAAATAATAAAAAATGTATCAAAATCAAATTGCACCAAAGTCAGCCAAATGGAGTTTTTGTGGAAGGAGAAAACTATAAATACCTCCAAACATCCTACAATTTTTTTGCGTTTAAAATATTAGAAGAACCTAAAGCTTAGGTTTATTAGGAATAAAGGAAAGTTCTATTTTATAGTTCTTTATATGGAGTGTGTTATTTACTAACACTGGTGTCAGATTTTATTCAAGCCAGACTTATTTTATTATTCAAATCGATTGAATCCAGTGACCAGTTATTTAAAGAGATCTTCGATGCGGGGCTCGGACAAAAAGCTCTCAAACCGGTTGAGTCTCCTTGACATAGTTTGGAACCCGTGTCGGGAAGAAAGGTGTCTCCTGCATTACCGATATTACGTTAAGTTACACGCCAGTATTAAGTTTAGTAAAAGCTTTCTCTATTTCACTTCTTGTTTGAGCAGTCATTCTATATTCAGATGGTTTATCTACTAAATAAACGTTGTCTTTTACAATTAAAAAACAGATAGAAGATCTTTTCATAGGATCAAGCAGATGATTGAAAATAACTGTGATATTTACAGAACACGACTTTTTTATTGAGTTTAAAATGTGACATTTGAAGAAAGACTGATATAAAATGAAATTGATAGAAGGTTTCATAGAATTTAATATTTATCCTGAGGAATAGATGAAGGAAAGGACATAGTAAGTACAATGAATTAAATAATGGATTAAAAGGACAAGATAAATTATGATGAGTACTTTCATAAATTTAGCAGGAATGAGCAAGGAACCTTTATTGATTTTATAAAAGTTAACTTTCTCCTAAGTTTTTTTGACTTAACGGAATAATAACGGTGTTCTAAAAATAAAGGTGTAAGGTGTATAAACTTTAGTAGGCACTGAATTACATGCATGGCACTCTTGCTTGGCAGAGCGGTCAGTTCAATGACCGTCAGTTATTCACAAATATTTAGGTTTATATGTGCGAATTTATCTGCATTAATTTCTGGTATCACGATGACGTTTCAATATTAGTATTTTACGTAGTTATTGTTACTAGGCGTGTAGAAATGATCTAATAGTGAATTAACACCCGGTCAAACTAAATTGCATTTAGGAGATTTTAGCAAGCAAGATGATAAATAATGTAAGTATGTGAACATAATCTTTATACCTACTATAGTTACCATAGTTAATGGTTCGTTTGACCTTGCTGTTAATTTTTGTATACATTTAATAAACCATCATCATTTATCTTTGTTGTCATATGATCCACAACGTTGCATAATTCCTGTAGACCACAAAATATGATATCATTCAATTCAGTCAATAGCTAAATCAAATCTTTGACAATAATTTGTATGTAGGTATGTGTGTAGACTACCAATAGGTATATACCTATACATAATAGGTGGATACTTGCCTTATTTTGTATGCTGATGTTAGTTGACGTCATGCAGGAGTGTACACATTGAAATCTTATAATAGCTTGTAACTCTTGCAACCTAATTGTAATACTTTTCTGATCAAAAACAAGTGCTCTCAAAAAACAGAATAATGTTCACACAGCTGCTTATGTAGAACTTTTTACACGACTGACCAAAAAAGGAGTGTTATGTTTTCAGGGTTCATGTATGTATGTATGTATGTATGTAAGTTTCTTTATTCCACCATAAGTCCTCAACGGCTTAACAGATTTTGATGTGAGAGGTATTGTTAGATTCCTTGCATTCCCCCGAGTGACATAGGCTATGTGAGTTGTCAGTCGTGTTTTTTATTTTTTAATAATTTGCTTGTTTCTATTGTTGTGAATAGTGAATTTTAGACCTTATGTTTACATATTAATTCTTGTGACTGTACCACAGCTTTCTTCCAGGCATCATATTTTGTATCATATTTTGTTGTTTTGTTGAAAACTTGCAATTTTTAACACTGAATCATTAGGTATATTATTTAGGACGTAGTTGTGCAGTTAAGTTGTTTTTAGGGTTCCGTACCTCAAAAGGCAAAAACGGAACCCTTATAATATCACTTTGTTGTCCGTCTGTCTGTCAAACTTTTTTTTCTCAGGAACGCTTAAAGGTATCAAGTTTAAATTAATATCGAATACTCGGATCCACGGTCTCTTTCAGTAAAAAAATAATCAAAATTATGCGTCCACGCGATTAAGAGATATTAATATAAATGTTGCGAATTTTCGCATATTTTGCGATTTCAGGCAGCAATCAAAACCTGTAGGGTGGTAATTCCCGTTGACCTAAAATTATGAAATTTGGTATAAAGCAAGGTCTAACAGTACTTGTACAGGAATAAATGTGAAAGTTGTAAATATATTGTTGGAAGTCTAAAAAAAAAGTTGTGCAGAGCAACTACGCTCTGCTGCCAGAAAATGTGGCAGAGAGAATCCGGACAAACGAAGCGGCGGGAAGAATTCTGTACCGGAACTTTACCGGGAAAAAATCTACCGGTAAAATTAAGTACCGGGAAAAAATCTCCACGCGACACCACGCTTGTCCGACTAGAATCTAACTTAAGCTATACGCAGTCTGCTGCACCACCGTAGCTTATGAAGGGAGCTACAGGGCCCTATATGATAACCTAACCTATAAATTAACTACAATTGAACACTTACCAAATTAAATCTTCTTTCTCTTCGGATCCAAACTTGAGTGTCTTCGGGAAGGGGGAATTCCTAATCACCCTACCTAACCCTTGAGATCTCAATTCCCCATAACAACTAAATAGATTTCTTCCCGTAGTTTCCCTCGGGAACAGCCAGATGTGAACAGCCAGCCACGTTTCACCTCTCACAAGAAAAAGTCACAATAACAGAGTTTTTCACAAACACAAATTCAATAGTTATTTAACAAACAGGAAATTCACAATTATCACTCAAACTAAACAACAAGCAAAAGACGCGAGACCGCTCCGCGTATTAAAATCAAACCGATATCGCCCTGGACAATGCAATGGCGGACCACACGATGCATTCCACGCTAGCAGTGTGAGAACCCCAAAACGCCTGGCGGCGATAACAGGAAACGCCTGCGTTTAGTTTTACCCAATATATTACAAACATCCCCCGTCCCGGTCTGAGAAGCAGACCGCTAGCTTACTCTACGGGAAGGCGGGCGAGAGAGGTCACACCTCTCCTTAAAATCGAACCGTCGACCAACACCTCAGCCACACGCGGAGTGCCATCTCCGCCAAGAATCAAACGTAATATGCGAGCTCGTCGCCAAAGCAATGAGGGCAAATTTGCCTCTTTTAACAATACTAAATCACCCTCCCTGGGAGGCTCAGTCCTGTCTGTCCACTTCACTCTTTGCTGCAGCAAATGCAAATATTCAAGCGACCAGCGACGCCAAAAAGTCCTGGCTCATTTGCTGCAACATTTGAAAACGCGACAACCGATATACGCGTTCATCCTTCCACGGGTATTCGGGCAGGGCATTCAACGGCCCTCCACCAAAAAATGACCAGGGGTGAGAGCTTCCAAGTCATTTGGATCTGGAGATAGCGGACAGAGAGGACGAGAGTTGAGGACCGCCTCAACTTTACAAAACACTGTGGCCAGCTCTTCAAAAGTTAGAGCCGTTTCTCCGATAATGCGGCGGAGGTGGGTCTTTGCGGATTTCACAGCCGCTTCGAAAATCCCTCCCCAATGGGGGCAACTTGGGGGACTAAACTTCCAGGTTATTCCCCTTTGGGCAGCAATTTGACTTAAACTAGTACAATTTTTATCAATAAACACAGAAACATCCTTAAGATAATTTACAGTTCCCTTATAGTTTGTGCCATTGTCAGACCTAATAAGGGAAGGTAGACCTCGACGCGAAACAAAGCGATCCAACGCGGCGACGAAGGCCTCCGTAGTCAGAGCCGATACCACCTCCAAATGGACAGCCTTGGTGGCCAAACAAACAACTACACACAAATAGCCCTTCACAATACGGGCATTACGAAGGGGAGAAGCCTTGATCGAAAAGGGACCGGCAAAATCGGTTCCAACGCCGTCAAACGGTCTCGAAGGTCGGATTCGATCAGCGGGCAAATCACCCATCTGTGGTTGCATCGTGGATGCCTTTAACCTATAACATGCAATACATCGAAACAGGACACTACGGATTGCTCTTCGGGCAGACAAAATCCAAAACTCGCGTTGCAAAATAGCCAACAAAGCATTGCACCCAGCATGGGCGTTACGAATATGTCGATCAGACACCAAAAGCTGCACCAAGGGTCCGCCCTTGGGCAACAACAGAGGATGGCGAGTCTCATATGGAAGATCCGCCTTCCGGAGCCTGCCTCCAACCCGAAGAAGCCCATCCGAGTCGATGTACGGGTTCAAACGAGCGACCGCGCCCTTCAACTTAGCGCGTCCGTCGCGCAAAATACGAAGCTCTGACTCAAACCGTCCGGTCTGCACGACACGGACCCAATGCAACAATGCGCTCCGGCGCTCTTCTGCACCTGCAATCGGCTCCAACCGCTTTGCCTGTGGGTTTCTACAATTATGTATGAAACGCTTAATCCAACTGGTGACACCCAGAAGCTTATCCAAGCTGCTATACCGAGCAAGTAGCCAATCCGGCTCCGACGTCGTCTCAGCGACTACAGCATGTACACGGAGCCCAGTCAAACTCAAAGAAGTAACATCTGTCTGACAGACAGGCCAAGAAGTTTCTGATCCCATCAGCCACTCTGGACCCCACCAGAGCGGGTGTGACACCAATTCTGGTGCCGTGCAACCTCGGGAAGCACAGTCCGCTGGGTTAAGCTCTCCCGGCACATGTCTCCATGTTATATCAATTCCGATATTCTGGATTTGGGAAACCCGATTTCCCACAAAAACCTCCAAGGTATGTGGGGCCGCGCGCAACCATGCAAGCGCGACCTGGCTATCCGACCAGGCGAAGATGTCCCGTATCTCGACCGTGGCCGCCAGCTCACATGCAACGTGATGCAACAATTTAGAGAGAAGGTGAGCTCCACTCAACTCAAGCTTGGGAATAGTCAGCCTAGTCCTGATGGGGGCGACCTTGCTCTTCCCTAACAAAAGCGAGACATTGACCCGGCCATCGGCGTCAACTGTCCGCATATAGACTGACGCGGCGTAGCCTCGCTCCGACGCGTCACAAAAGCCATGCAGGCTGGCTCGATATTTCCCGGGGGGCAATATTCGACGAGGCAAGGCAATCCGATTGACTTCCTTAATCGATGAAAACAACTCGAGCCAATCATCCAATGGAGAGCCAAACAGCGGCTCGTCCCACGAGACGCCCAAAGTCCAAAGTCTCTGAAGAAGACACTTTGCAGAGAATATCACTGGACTGATCCAACCGCTTGGATCAAACATACGGGCTATTACGGACAACACCGTTCTCTTAGTCCAGACTTTTGGTATTTCCAAGTCCACTTGGAATGTGAAAATATCGGTTAGCGGCTGGTACTGCATGCCCAGCACCGCTATCCTGTTGGGATCATCCACATCCTCAAACAGGTGAGGGTTCTGTTGGTGATCCTCCGGGATCCTTCTAGAACTTTAGGCTCATTAGACAACCACTTACGTAGCTCGTAGCCACCTGTCTTCAATATTTCAATCAATTCATCCCGCAGTAGGAGGGCCTCCTCAATACTTTGGGCTCCGGTGCACACGTCATCAACATACAAGTCACGTGACAGCACGGAAGCCCCACGGGGAAAGCGGATCCGTTCCCGCTCTGCCAATTCAAGCAATGATCTGATGGCGATATAGGGACTAGATTTCAAACCATAGGTGTTTGTATTGAGTTCATACACCGTCACAGGATCCTCAGGGCGCTCACGCCAGAGTATCAACTGGAATCGCCTGTCCTCAGGATGTATGACTGTCTGGCGGAACATCATCCGGATGTCCGCGCCAAAAACCACTTGATGTCTTCTAAAGTTCAAGATGATGTCAATTATGTCCCTATGCAATTTGGGACCTGAATGCAAACATAGATTCAACGAAACTCCGTTCGAAGTGGGTGCGGACCCATCGAAGACGGTCCTCAATTTGCCTGTTGAGGCCTTCACCACCGCGTGGTGGGGCAAAAAATAATGCTCAGTTGAGCTCCAATCAACTCGAGCCGGAGACATGTGACCCAAATCCTCGTACTCGCGCATAAATTCAATATATTTATCGCGAAGTACGTGGTCACGCTGCATGCGTCGCTCCATGGACAGCAGTCGTTTCTCCGCAAGCGCCCTACTTTGCCCTAGGCTAGGACGAGAGGCAACAAAAGGTAACCTAGTTACAAACCGACCGGAGGGCAACCTCTCCGTGGTTGATCGAAAAAGGGCTTCGCACTCAGCGTGTTCCGGATCCATCCTGGAACTCATAGGTGGCTCCTCCACCTCCCAAAACCTTTGCATGGTCTTGGCCAAGGACGCAGATGCGACAACCGGTGGCTCCTCCGCGGTGCCATTATCAAACACAGGGCCCATCAGGGCAAAACCAAAAATCGTAGACACTGCCATCAGTGAAGACGAACCCAGAGCCTTCTGTGTACCCAACAAAATCCAACCCAATACGTCCGAGCCCAGGAGCAAGTCCACTGGGCCGGGATGAAAGACAAAGGGGTCGGCCAAATCCAGACCCGAAACCAAAGACAACACACCCGGCGGTATGTCTGTCGAGGGGTGCCAACCCGCAATGGTATCCATTACCATAGCCGAAGTCGTGATCCTCATTGTGGAGGACTTCAGCGAAGAAAAGGTGACAAGTGTCTGGCCCGTCAGACACTTCACTTGTATGCCACCAACTCCAAGAAGTGGCACAGGCGAGTCTTCCACGACTAAACCTAACTGGCGTGCCACTCGAGTGGTAACCAAACTGCTTTGAGCCCCTGAGTCCAACAGAGCTCTCAAATTAATGGCTTCCCCCCACGACCCCATACGCGGACCACCGCGGTAGGGAGCAGAACCGTCCGCGGCTCTGTCCCAGCAAGGGAGCAAGCTAGTTACGGGCTCCCCACTCTCTCCAAACCAGGGGCGCGCCACTGACCCGGATAATATGGCGGGCGAGTGCACATCCCCATCTGAGGGGGCAGAACCCGCGGCCCGGCCATACATATGGTACGGCGGGTGGTACTCCAGCCGTGGGTACTCGTGCAGCGGCGGAGAAAACCGCTGCGGCTGCATGTGTTGGGCATTGGTAACCCGCGTGGAGGGGTGTCCCCACTCTCACGTCCGATCTAGGGCCCCCGCCCATGGGGGCCCTATCCGGGGCCTGGCCAGTTACATACTGGCCACGACCTTGGGGCGCGTGGTCCCGGTCCGCCAAGACCCGCGCCGGTACGCGACCCCCCTCCCGAGGGGGTGCGACGAGCGAAGCCGCGTCCTCCGTCCGATGGTGGAGGGCTTCGCGCAGGAGCGCCCCCGCCCATAGGGGACCCCTGCCTCAACAACCGGGGGCCATCCCCGTTCCGGTTCATGCAGAGCATCACGTGGTGCAGCCCACGGCATGCACTGCATGGTATGGCACTGGGACAGTCACGTGCATAGTGACCGCCCAAACAATAAAAGCAAAGTTCATGCCGCTTTGCCATGCGGCGCCTATCTTGTACTGGCAGTCTCTGCCAGTCCCTGCATTGTAGCAGGCTGTGGCCCATCCGGCCACATTGCAGGCAGTCCGCGTCCCTCGCGACTGCTGCCGTGTGCGCAACCCGCACACCAGCTCCACGCGGTGGCGGTTGCCGTCCCTGTTGGGGCTTCCCTCGCCATGAGGGTTCCAAGGGCCTACGTTCAGGCGCTCTGGATGGCGCTGAGTCCGTCATGGTATTCTCAGCAGCCCGTGCCTCAAACTCCAAAAACTTCACCAAGTCAGTGAATGTTGGTAGGGTGGTGCTGTCCCGCTCCGCATTCTCGCGCTCAAACCGCGAGCGGATGTCATTGGGCAATTTGCCCAATACAATGTGCACCAGCAAAAAGGACCATTGGTCCACCGGCAGCCCCAGTGTGCGGAGCGCGTTACAGGCCACTGTAACGGGCGTGAGCAACTGCAGGCGCAACTGTGCCCTGTTGGCCACCTTGGGCAGGGCCATCAACTGTGCGGCGTGCGCATCCGCTAACAAACGTAAGTTTTGGTAGCGGGAGTTCAATAACTCCCAAGCCGTATCGTACTGGTCGTCCTCCACCCGGAGGTGCTGGATGAGCGACCGCGCTTCATCCTCAAGAGTGGAGAGGAGGTAGGCCATCTTCTGGGCCTTCGACAAATCCTCGTCGTGCTACGACCAGGGACTCAAACATATTTTTATATGCTACCCACTCCTCCATCCTACCCCCAAAGTGGGACAGCTGAAGGGTGGGGAGCCGACCAGTAACCGCTGGTCCTTCCTGTCTAACAGGTGTGCGAGGGGCTGGTCCGCCAGCCTGTCTCGCCCTTATTGCGGTCACCGCCTCCGCGATATCATCGTGCAGACTCAGGATCTGGTCCATGTCCGCCATGTGACCTGCGTAGGCCTCCGGGGTAAGATCGGCTTCGGTAAGCGCCGCCATGGCCGCTTCCGCGCTAATCAATCGTGAGTGGAGGTGATCCGCTCTTAGCAGTATGGCGCCCTCCTGTCCTTCCGGGACAGGAGTCCTCCGGCCGTCACAAACCATCTCAATTCGTTGGCGAGTGTCGCCCTAGCATTGGAGGCCTTCGCCATCGCGTCAAGTCACAAACAAAAAATAACAAAAGGTAAATAAAAAACAACAAAATCAAGCAACTACACGAAGAACCGCGGTAGGTATGAGAATGGCACAAACCCGGAACGCACGGTACAAACCGCAAACAAATACAAAAAAGGTTACAAATATTCTTATACAAACAAACTACGAAAAATCTAATAATTTTTACAAACAATTAATTATTTTTTACAAACGAACAAATAGAGGGTAGATAAACTACGCTCTGCTACCAGAAAATGTGCAGAGCAACTACGCTCTGCTGCCAGAAAATGTGCGCAGAGAGAATCCGGACAAACGAAGCGGCGGGAAGAATTCTGTACCGGAACTTTACCGGGAAAAAATCTACCGCTAAAATTAAGTACCGGGAAAAAATCTCCACGCGACACCACGCTTGTCCGACTAGAATCTAACTTAAGCTATACGCAGTCTGCTACCACCGTAGCTTATGAAGGAGCTACAGGGCCCTATATGATAACCTAACCTATAAATTAACTACAATTGAACACTTACCAAATTAAATCTTCTTTCTCTTCGGATCCAAACTTGAGTGTCTTCGGGAAGGGGGAATTCCTAATCACCCTACCTAACCCTTGAGATCTCAATTCCCCATAACAACTAAATAGATTTCTTCCCGTAGTTTCCCTCGGGAACAGCCAGATGTGAACAGCCAGCCACGTTTCACCTCTCACAAGAAAAAGTCACAATAACAGAGTTTTTCACAAACACAAATTCAATAGTTATTTAACAAACAGGAAATTCACAATTATCACTCAAACTAAACAACAAGCAAAAGACGCGAGACCGCTCCGCGTATTAAAATCAAACCGATATCGCCCTGGACAATGCAATGGCGGACCACACGATGCATTCCACGCTAGCAGTGTGAGAACCCCAAAACGCCTGGCGGCGATAACAGGAAACGCCTGCGTTTAGTTTTACCCAATATATTACAAACAAAAGTGATAGAAACTTATTTTTGCGCTCGATACAATATGAATCCTAGGGATCGAACTACAAAGTAAGTTTGTTTATGAAACTAGTTGGTCTTTTAGCTAGAGTTTTATAATGTGAGATGCTTTGCGTGTACGGAACACTCGGTGCGCGAGCTTGACTCGCACTTGGCCGGTTATTTTTGTGAGGAAACCAGTTTTCGCTCCGCTTTCGTTACACAGAGCCTATACGTACAATATCAACCTAGTTCTTCAATATTTAAAATTATATGTTAATACAATAAAACCTCTGTATGTTTGTTTGCTTTGCCATTTTGCCATTTTATGCTTAAAACGCAGACCTTTTATGAATTTTTATGTAGACATATTGGTCCTTCGACAAGACTATCTATCTACTTTTGATCGTACGTACTCGTACCAACTCCACAGACAAACACCTAGTAGAAATTTATTTGTTTATTTCATATCAAATAATTTTGTTATCGACTGTCCAATCGTTTATCAGAAGAAAAGTACTGCTCGGGTAAATTATCCGTACTATTTGTGTATAGTTTTAAGTAATCTGTGATTTGTGTAAATAAAGGTACAGTCACGAACATTAATATTAAACACATTGGTCCTTAGGACAATGTGACAAGGAAGGTCTACTAAAATTTGGTACTTATTTACAGTAGCTAGGGTAGGGATACAGAATAAAATCCCGTCTCTTGTTATCGTGATTCGTTCACCTAAGTAAGTACCTACTTAATAACTAAATAAATACTTCGACGAAATAACTGATTTATATTTCGTCGAGGTTACCAATATAAGTACTGTACTTATGTTACTTACTGGGTAAGTAAGTACTTATCTTTTCAGGCAGGTAGGTACCTAATGGTTAGTAATGATCTCAGACATAATTTATATAGGAAAGGACTGTTGCTTACCACAAGTACCTAGCATAATATTTACAATAGATTTGCATCATTCAACGAATGAGACTAGTCATTGAGTGAGAACGTGTCTTTATGTATAGGTACCTACATCATGCTCATTAGAATTACATACCGGGAAATGGAACCACGAAATACACCATTATACAATGAGACTTAAGTCTCATTGTCTAATGGTGTCACAAGCACAACATTTAAAATTAGGTCATGGTTGAGCCCTTGTAACACAATTCTGGACCACAGCATCCCGAATCAATATCTACGGATGCAACGTGACCCATTTAAGATGAACATTAACCGATAGGCGCCGTCATGCGAGCGTGGTACAATCATAACCAGTCGGGTTATAGCCGGCGAACTTGCAAAACTCACCTTTCGCTGGGCTTCAGCAGCAAATCCTGACTTGGCTGCTCTGTTGTTGGCCATTTTGAACTATAACTATCTAATTTAAATAATAAATTAAATCACAGACACGAGTGTTCAGTGAAGTCACACCGTACAGAATGTAAACAGGCGCGCGGTCGCGGCGGCAACTTGTATGTGTGAGTGTGTGTTGTTGAATGACATCATGCGGCGGCGGCGTCGCAAGTCCCGCCCGACCGGTAGGCTCTAGGGATGGGAAACAGAAAATCTTGGCGTTGTCGATAGTTTTTAAAATATAATTTTCAATAACTGTAGATGTATGCAAATACTATATACACTCCGAGTTTATGTAGTATTTGATGTATATGAGTCAAAGAGATGGGATAGGAAAACATGTGATAGATAACATTAAATTTTGATTATAACCTATTTCATTTAAAATGTGTATCAATGTCTATATAACGTTCCGATTATTTGTCAAGTGATATGTCACTACACAGATAAAATTGTATCAATCCACGGAAAAGGGTACCTTATGTTGTTGGCGCTTAAGTCGTTTAGAAAAACAAATCCTATGAGTTTACTCAGCTTATACTAGACACAATGTCGTAAGTGCTAGCGACCATAAGGTACCTTTTCTCGTGGATTGTCATAATTTTCGGATATACCTTTACATTTAAAATTTTTGCCGATAATTATTTCATGAGGTTAAAATCTTAAATTAAGTTTATGTTATCAAAATCCTTTTGAAAAATAAATAGTCATGTCTGTGATCTAAACTAACATGAACAATACCACACCGACAAGTGCATTAGCTCCTACAAAATATGAAGAAACTTTTTATACACTGTTAGTTTTGCTTTAATAATATACAACTTAAACAACTATAAAATAAAAAATTCCACTGAACATATTAAATTGAAATGCAGAAAGGATCTTTATGGACTCTGATTGTCTGAAAATAAAGAATTATTATTATTATTTAAATAGCGTAAAGTGCTCAAGAAATTTTGGGAATTCCACCTATAAAGGGGTCAAATGGGCGAAAAACTTAATTCACGCGGGCGAAACCAAGGAGAACTGTTAGTATAATTTAAGTTTCATAGTAATAGGTGACACAAATGGAGAGCTTATAGTCTTTACTTCTTTATCGATAACATCAACGGACGTCACTAGAGGCTTGAAATGTTAAAACGAAAACCATGTACGGAACACAATGAGAGGGAAAGAGATGATGATATCTTGCATTTCCGTCCAACTATCACGACATTGTACCCACTGGTTGGTGGTCAGACGTACAAGGTGCCACGTTAGGACTTGGTTCACTCTTATGATGAATAAATTTCTCAGAATTTGGGCACTTTTTTAACTTGAACAACCAGAACAGAACCAGTAAAAAAGTTCCGAATGGTTCATTTTGACTTAACCACCTAGTAGTTTTACCTCGTGGATTTATTCATGGTATAAGTATAAATAGGTAGCTATATACCTACCTATATGTAATCGTAGGACACCATGACAACACAAAGATAACTTAGAATTTGGGTACTCCTGTCCCAGTTGCAATCTTGGTAATGGAAAATAAGTTATGTAAGTATAGAGTGCAGTACCTATAGAGTATGTGTGTAAAGTTATCTTTTCTCTATTTGCATTTGCAGAGTACGAGCATATTAGCACAGTTATGTATTTTACTCGTGAATTAATAGGTAGGTATCTAAATACCGACTATTTTATGAATAGTTACTATACTTATACTACGTAGTACTTATATTAATTCTGTGCTTATGCTATCATTTTACTACCTAGTTCCAGTTTTAATAAACTATGTTTATTTATTATCTTAGTACAAAACTATTCAGCCTTAATAATACTAGTAATTACAGAAAAAAAAACACTAAGCACCTAATGTGGTATTCTGTACTGTTTGAGTACAGAGTCGATTTTTTTAATGGACATAAATTAGAGGTTAGTTATAAATATAGCCAATATACGAAACAGCCTCCAACGAAACAGTTAAGTATGTATATTTTTAACGATACCACAGATTACTAAAAACTATATTTACTACTTTGTGACGATACTAAATAGAGGAGCCTATGGAGCACATTGTAACGCGGCGACGCGTTCATCCTCTTTGATCCATTTATGCGTGCGCTGGCACATACACTCATTTCACCTGTCATAAATTTTAAACTGTATTCATACACATTCGATTCTACATTTTGATATCATTCTTGACTCAGTTTATGTAAATCACTTATCGTCTAATATTATAAAGATAAATAATATATCTAAAATATATTTAATATATATAAATCAACATAGACCCTTATCGGGTATGTATTATTAAGTTTTATTGGTTCTTTTGGAAGTGATTCTAAATTTATAGTGAAGTGTGTTTATTATCTTTTTCTAACCGTTATTTATATTTGTTTTAGGTCTTATGTTTACCATTAAAATTATTACAACGACCCTCGAGATGTATTATTTAAGAGTCTCTGCGATAATGGCGCCCTTCGGAAAAATTTAAATACAGAAACTGTGAGTACTCATTTAATCATCTACATCAAGAAACCTCTAGCGTGCGTTTTCAACTGCACGATACTATTGAGCCTACTACTGGCCGATCTCTACAGTGAGCACTGGCTGCTGCTGGACTGACTGCCATATCCTGTATTGGCTGCTGTTGAGCCAGCTACTGAGCCAACTGCAGTAACCTGAACTCGCCGCTGCTGGCTTGCTACTGAGCTTGCTGCTGAGCCGACTACTATAGCCCACACTTATTGCTGCTTGGTCTGTTGTTGGACCGACTGCTGCTGCATCTCTTCAGACATACTGACGGCCAACGCCTCGCCTCAATCCTGTTGCCAAGCATCGTCAACATCACACCACTTCACTTTGATCTGAAGAAGATTTCAAAATAATAATTTTGTATTGACTGCATTATTTCTCCTTTCCATTTATAATCCTATGTTTAACTTTTTTACATCATACCCATATCTTTTACAAAATTCTACAACAAGCTACCACTAGCTTATCCCTCAATAAAATATTTTTGCTGTATTTATTTGGAAACATCATACATACTCATATAATTTACTAGTATTTCGTTACGTATGTCATTTGACATTAAATAACATTTATGGTTACTAAGGACAAAGATTTTCACAACATAGAACAAATATCAAATACTTTTTTTAAATTCAATTACTTTTTCCATGAGCTAATCGAACTTTTGACACAAGTCTATACGAACCTTTATTTAATAAACACAATATTTTTTCACCATGGATATTACCGATTTAAATAAACCAGAAATAATTTTCGAATTGCGCCTACGAGGCAAACAAGTAATTACTACTCAAACAGCAGAAGAGCTTCGTAATCAGTTAAATAATATTTTAACTTCACCTGACTGTCCGCTTCCTGCAACTTTTAGTCCAAACTATTTCGCAACAGATATCACCTACATTACCAAATGTCTGAAAATATTAGAATCTTGTTTATTTACATTCCCGATTCGTAGAAACAAAATTCTGCCATATATTTCTCATATTCATAACTGAATATGTCTAATCAACATTAATGAAAATTTGAGTGTTGAACAACTCACATCACTTAATTTACTTTCTAATGAATTTACACAGCTTAAAACTAGATACCACTCATTAACTGATACACCTCAACAATCTGTTTACCATTCAACAGAGTCAGTTAACACAACTTCTCTTCTTAATTCAATACCCCTTTCCTATTTTGATACTTTAACCAATAAACTATTGACAATAGGCGAACATAAATATACAAACGAATTGAAACGGTTAACATTTAAAGGTAACGGCTGTCCGTCAGAATTCATTCAAAACTTAGAAGAATTCGCTTCTGTACGTAATATTTCAGAAAGCACATTGTTTTCCCATATATTTGACCTACTATCAGGTCACGC
Organism: Ephestia elutella; assembly: GCA_018467065.1. Taxonomy (NCBI): domain Eukaryota; kingdom Metazoa; phylum Arthropoda; class Insecta; order Lepidoptera; family Pyralidae; genus Ephestia; species Ephestia elutella. Next base: position 7,052,283 of record CM031580.1, on the reverse strand, counting down.
TTTAGAGTGGTTTCGAGCAAAAAAAGACAATATTAAAGACTGGAAAACTTTACGAACCATATGTTAGAAACCTTTTTAAATATAAATATGTAGATTATTATATTATTTGTATTCATCAATTAACGGACTGATCGCATAAGGTTTATTATCTGTGACGCTGTCACAATGACACTAGCTGGTTAATCTGCCCGCCAATTTTTGAGAAGATTATCGATCAGTCCGTCTCTCTTTTGTTTTATGGTGATGTTATGGAAAATATACATTGTTAATGTAAGTATGCGTTATTATTTAATTCAATACCGTAAAGTGGGGCTAATTGGACCAGTTTTTTCATAAAACTGGTGTTTACAAAAACACTAGTTACTTTGCAGATATAAACTATATTTTTTAGGGTAGTTTTTTTATTTTTCTCGGAATCACAATAATAACTTTTTATTTCCTATAAATAATTTAGAAGATATAATGTTTTAAATGTGCCTTTCCAAATATCGCTTTAATGGGGTTATTTGGTATCTGACTTCATTGTTTTGTGGTTTCTCATTTTTTTCAACTTCATGTTAAAAAAAACAATAAGCGTTATTTGGAACGGTTAAAGGGAAAGATACTGTCTTGAGACTATCTCAATTTCACTACTTGCAACACTGAAAAGGAAATAATCCACCATTTATTATTTATTCGATAATATATACCATCACTAATTTGGGGATATTTGGAATTTCATGTAGAATATCAAACGTATTATTCGTAAAATATCAAGCAATATTTGGAATATTTAAGGCGAAGTGCTTTGTATTTTTAACCGACTGGCAAAACCAAAAGGTAATGATTTTCGCGGTCTATGTTACATACACAGACTGCGAAAATTATTACCTTTTGGTTTTTATAGTAATTACATTTGTAAGAGTATGTTCATCGTAGTGCCTAAACTACTGAACTGATTTTAATAAATTAGATTTTATTAGATTCCTACTACGTAATGACCTGGGTGACATAGCCGTGGCCTATGTCACTGAGGAGTATTTTTACATATTCGGGCTATAGAAAAAGCCCTGTCCAACCATAAAAGGGGTGATTCAGTCAGTTTACGAACTTTTTGTATGGAACCAATGCTGGGAAATCGAAAATAAAATTGAGATTTCCATACAACAAATGTTCCGCCAAAGGGGCAAATATATGCGGAGACCTTTTTTTAATTGGTTCCGTTGATATAGTCCTTCGTACTGACGAACGAAATTGCCCCTTTTAAGGTTTTAAAGGGTTCTATAATAAATATTTACTTAAAAATACATCTGATTTAGTTTTTAATAATTTTATTCGAAAATGAAAAGTAATTATAATGTGAAAACTAAATGTAGTTCAAAACTGATTTTATCGAAAAAATAAATGTCACACGACAGTCGCTCTGTATACTATATGTATACAAGGTGTAACGGAAAGGGTATTACCGGTATTACTATACAAAGTGGAAAGATTCGTTACCGTGGGTAGATCCTTTATGTGAAGTTTCAGATTATTTGCAGCACTTTTAAAAAGGAGTGTTAAAAAAATAAATGATAAAACGAAATCTTTACCATGTAAACAAACACTGCACATCACTATTCAGGATATTTCAATGTCAAGGTTGCCTTTTGCACTGCTCACACACATATCACAACACAAATTATTTCACCTTCTCGGTTACTATGAAAACCTGGTACTTTGAGCAGTATCCGCTTTCATCACCTTTTGACAGTTTATACCAATATGTTTTCACAAAGAAACCGCCTACACGTGCAGAGCGGCGCAGCACAGTGGCGGGAATTCTTCAATTAATTACCTTACTTTAAATTGATTAATAATTGTAAAACGTACCATTCGCAAGTCACTTTTCAGTGTTTTCATCAAGTTTTTAATTAGAAATCAAATAACTCGCATAAATATTTTTCACTTCGACAAGTCAACAATTCAGGCTAATAGTGACAGTTACTTTTTATTATTTGGTGCTGTCCTGCCACCTGCCAGGTACATTTTCGGAAAAAGTCCAGTGTCGTCTTTTATTAGCCAAACTCACACCACCTTTTTGATTCTGCCGTCCTAGTACAAAATAATTAAATATCCTACTTAGAGCAACACGGACCTCCACTAAGTCGGTGTTGCTGATAAATAGGATATTTTTTCCGAATGATCCTCCCATTGTTCCATGGATCCCTTGTATTAAACCAATATTTACCTTTAATTTTATTGTCATGTTCCATGAAGATGAACACGCGGAATATTTTTTGAATTTAATTTTTGACCATACCAGGATCACATATCAGCCTAAAAAGGTAGAAGCGACGCCTTATCCAGAGTTCATTTGAAAATTTTGTCAAACCCTTTTTTTATTGCAAAAAAACCTTTGCAAAAAAAGAGTGCGCAGTCTTTCGCAAATTCTAATTTATTACAATACCAGGCGCCGAATCAAGGAGGTGTGATTTAATTTTGATAGTTGTAGATGATTGACCTTGAATTCAACAGCTGTTTACTGTCATAGTGGTGAATAGTGTTGTGCCAATTCAAATTGGAAAAATGTGTGCCTGTATGGTTTTCTTAAAATTAAAAATTAAATCATAAACATACAAGACTAAAAATGTCTGGAACTAGTTTAAAACCATTATCACAGTTAGCACAATCGATATGGATATAGGTATTCCGTTACACCTTGTATAACTAAGATAGGTAGCGAACCCTGGGTTCTACAGATTTACCGCTAGAGATTTAATTGGGATGATGATGAAATTTTAGCAATAGATCACAACCTTATAAATAATAAATATGTACACTTTTCGTATTGTCATTTGGTAAAATAAAATAAAAAAAAGGGTAAGTTATTACCCTTAATTGAGTCAAAATCTGCTTTTGGGGCTATTTGAAACGACGAACAAAAGACAAAGCAATATTTTACAAGCTTCAAAGGGGGCTATTTAAAACTATGTTTCAATTAGCCCCAAACAAAAACCAAAAAGCCCCATTTCAAAAACCACCAAAAAGCAGACCAACAGTGAGAGATAGGAACATTCTAACTGAAGCCCTGGAAAGCGGATGAAATACACTTTTACGCAGTTTAGATTACTTTGTACATACCTTTCTGTTGGAGTTATATACGCAGCAGGAGTGAAGTAGAAACAAGCGTATCACTTAGGTCGTTTATTCTTGGAGAAACACGTTTACATTTATTTAATACAAGAAAGTCGGACATTGATGCCTAGCAGTTACGGAGCAGGAACCAGAGAGAGAAAGATCTAACCATAAACACTTATACCAAAGACAAAACTAGACTATTAATAACTATGGACATATAAGGCGTGCAACACACTATACAGCATATAAGGCGGGCAACACACTATACAATTTTTAACACTTCCCCTCACACTTAAGGGAACTGTACGGAATTCCGGAGTGTTAAGGCGTTTTTGTCTTTCCAAGCAATTTCCAGTAAAACAGATAAACTCAGCGATTTGAAATTAGTACTGTCGTAAAAAGTGGTTTTCAGAGAGGATATTGATATATAACACTACTGTATAAAACGATGTTTTAGAAGACTAATCGTAATTTATCTAGGCGCCATAAAAGTCCATAATTGCGGCATAAAATTTGACTCTGGAGTTAAATCCGTAAATGCGTTCACGTGATTCCGGTATATGCTGAAAAATACCGTTTTGCTGCAGAATTATATACACTGAAAATATAAATTTAATTTAGGTCTAAAATAAAATTAAAATAAAATTATCTTATTTAAAATGTAAGGAATAAAGGTTTATTTATGTTTCTAGGTACATATCAAATCAACTTACTTCAAGCAGGGTTTAGCGAACAATTTTATATTCATTCATTTATTTGAATTTACATATAAAATAATCCGTTTTTAAGTCTACTACTTTTGCCAGCGACTTTCGGGGAATCCTCTCTTAATGTTATCGCGTTCCCATGGAACCTAACGGGGCACCTGTACTTTGTAAAGGCATCGTAAAGCAATTACCAAAATGCACAATGGCTTTGCAACAAAGGACCGTACGTAACGTTATTTTTATACTTATTTTATGGTACATATCTTTATGGTTATTTCCGAAGGAACTATGACTAACTAATTTGTACCACCATTTTTTATCACAAAATGTTCCGTTATTACTTCACTCTCTAGACAGAGAATACAAATTTCATTTACCATCCCTTCTGGTACAAATCCACCCAATACTTATCCGAACCCAGTAAACAAGTACTAAGTACAGTGCTTCGATCAGTTTTTTACCCTGTATATTAATATAAATAGGCTGAATACGCAAACTATGGTATAAAAATGGTATTCTCTAAAAAACGTTACGAAATTGATCTACGATGTTTGCAATTTTCATTAAAAACTTGATTGGTAATTGATACTAATTTGAAAATTAACATCTACTTACCTAGTTAAAGCTTCCTAAAAGTTCAAAATTCCCATAGCTACTAAGACCGTTGTAATAACGTAATAAGAGATAGCCAAAAACAGTGTAGGTAATTGTGTTAACTGAAATTTCTAATGAGTAATTATTCTCAACAACACACAATGACTTGATTTCTGTAGTAATATCATCATGCTAGTAATAGGTAACAAAAATTATACTGGAACATCGAAAAGCTTCAAATAAATTAGTGATTTTGTACCGAAGGCTAACGTAACGAATTTGTAAAAAGTAAAAAATAGTTCCACCTTACACACGTTTTTTTATAACAAAGAAAAATAAAATATTAATACGTAATTTGATCACACGAAACCATGATATACTTTAGACCCATAACAACATTCTTCGTTGACTTATTTCATATCGGTGCCTGGATAATTACAAAAACAATATCAATTTATTGTCCTTCATTCCGTAATAGTTACGTATTAACGGACATGGTTGGTTCTTCGTGTAGGTAAATGCGGCAATCAGTAAATTAAGAATTAAGTAACTAAAAACTAATTGAAGTAACTTGAGATAGTAATCAATCAGTTTGTTTTAAGAACCTTAAAAATAATTGCGACATTTTGTAATGAAAATACTTACATATCACTCATAATTCCCTTATCAAAATCCGCGTGGCAGCTTGCAGTAAGCTACACACGCACTAATAGTAATGGCGACTTGGCGCTGACTGACTATGGGAGACATCACAACTGAATCAATGATGATTGTAATTCTTTTTTACCATGTGTAATTGAATCTTTTTTGTTTATACTTGATAGATAATTACATAAATCATTAAAACAATTAGTAGTTTTCTTATTTTTTGGCCTAAACCGAAAACTTACGGAATTCCGTACACTTACGTAATATGGTACACCTACCTTATATGGCCATACTCTACCTGAGACTTAACGAGTAACATATCTCTACACTAAACTCATAAATATAACATCAATTATATCCGAGTATACATTGACAACAATGCTTGCTTATGAATGTAGAGATCCCTGGCTCATATTTGTACATAGAATTGCATAACAGCATGCCAACAAAAAGAAACATTCAACATTATAATAAAAAAGGACACACTATCATGCGACTATGCACATTAACATTATAAGACAAAGAATATAACAATTCATACATAGCATTCTTACAATGACAAATAATGAGACAAACATTTATTTTAAATTCATGCTATGAATGAATATATCATGCTTATTGGCGCTCAACGGTTTAGTAAGTACATCAGCAATCATCGTTTCTGTAGGTAAGTACCTAATTGACAATATATTATTATGTACCAAGTCCTTAATATAATGGTATCTTTACATCTATATGCTTAGTACGTTTATGACAGTACTCTTTAGCCTGTAATATTTTGTGTGCACTCTGATTATCATTGAATACAGTAATATTAAGCTCTACACTTACAATTTCAGACAAAAAGTTCTTAATAAAGCATAAGTCTTTACATACATCATTGATAGCTAAATATTCTGCCTCTGTACTTGAGAGTGCCACACAGCGTTGCTTGCGTGATTCCCAATTGATAGTATTTAGGCCCAGTTTGACAATGAAACCCGTATAAGATCGCCTATCCAAACAATCATTAGCCCAATCTGCATCGGTGTATGCAGACAAATTCAATTTCCCACTCTTCATAAAATATAAAGAATAGTTAATTGTCCCTGCCAAATACCGTAAAATTCGTTTAGCAGCAAGCCAATGACTTTTGTTAAACTTAGTATTATATTGACTAAGTTGACTACACGCGTAAGCAATATCGGGTCTAGTACAGACCGATAAATACATGAGACAACCCATAAGCTCCCTGTAATTATAAATTTCATTACTAAGAACATCATTTTCTACATCAAACTTAGTACCTAGAGCCATAGGTGTCGAAACAGGCTTACAATTTTCCATGTTAAACCGCTTGAGCAATTTTTTGATATAGTCACTCTGATCCAGCTTCAGAGTATCTTTCTCTCTAGTAACATTGATGCCTAGACAATTCTTTAAATGACCTAAATGTTTACAATTAAACTCTTTTGTCAACAGATTTAACAACTCATCTTTTAAAACATTATTGTTACTAAAAATATAGAAATCGTCGACATACAATGCTACTACTATAAGACTCTTGTTACATTTCTTTATATATATACATGGCTCACATTTACTTTGTGAGAAACCATTTTCACACAGTAATTTATTAACTTTAACATTCCAAATTCTGCTAGCTTGTTTAAGACCATAAATACCCTTTTTCAACAGACAAACTTTATCCTTATTGCCATTATCAAAGCCAGGTGGCTGTTCCATGTAAATTGTTTCATTGAGATCACCGTTTAAAAATGCCGTGGCAATATCAACATGATCTATACTTAAATCTAATTCACAAGCTAAAGCAAACAATATTCTCATAGTACTATGTCTCACTACTGGTGAAAAGGTGTCTTTGTAGTCGACTCCCTCAACCTGTGTAAAACCCTTGGCAACTAATCGCGCTTTAAATTTTTCAAAGTTACCAGATGCATCATATTTTATCTTATAAACCCATTTACATTTAACAATGTTTACATTATGAGGCCTATCAACTAATATCCATACATTGTTGGAAATTAAGGAATCATACTCACTTTTCATTGCAGCTAACCAATCCGCACTGCATGAGCTATTGATAGCCTCCTCATACGAAAGTGGTTCACTATCATGACCCAACTTATCATTATGCGCGACCAAAGAGAATTCCGTATCATAGTCACCATACCTTACTGGTGGCTTAGACCTAGTAGAACGCACAGGCCTCATAGAACAGACGGCAGGCTCGATAGGCGCGGCTGGGCCTTCCCCTGAAGATGACGGTCGCTGCGACAGTACTACAGACTCGCACGACGAGTCACTCTGGCCGAGCACCTCACAGCCTGATTCGTCATTCTCACTGCCGGTACAGAACTCCTCCTCATCTGTGAACACCATGGAATTATTTTTACACAGATCTGAATTATTATTATGACTAGAGCTGCAAGGAACACTATTATAATTAGTAACATCATTATTAATAAAATTTTTATCACATGTCAAATATTCATAAAATAAATTATCACTATTCGATTCATTAAAATTCAATTTATCACAGTTTTTATAAAATTTATCTTCTAAAAATATCACATTTCTTGAAATTACTACCCTATTAGGATTTGTAGGGTCTAACAACCTGTAACCTTTCGTTCTGTCACTGTAACCCACAAAAATATACATTTTGCTCCTAGCATCCAATTTCCTACGTTTTTGACTAGGAATCAAAGAATAGGCGATGCATCCAAAGGTACGAAGATGGCTGAGATCAGGCCTAGATCCAGACCATACACCTTCTGGAGTGAGTCCTGCCAAAGCGACTGTAGGGCTTCTATTCTTTAAATACACTGCAGTCATCACTGCTTCCCCCAAAAGCGCGTGCAGAGACCAGCTTCAAACATTAAGCATCGAGCCTTCTCCAAGAGCGTCCTGTTTAATCGCTCGGAGACACCATTCTGCTGAGGGCAATATGGGACAGTCGTCTGATGGACAATACCCTCTCTTTTCAATAAATTTTCAAATCTAGAGTTACAGTATTCAGTCCCATTGTCAGAACGAAGAATTTTAATAGACAACTCTAATTGTTTCTCTGCTTCATTTTTAAAAACAATAAAATGTTCAATTACCTCTGATTTATTCTTCATCAAGTAGGCATAGGTTTTCCTTGTGTAGTCATCCGTAAATGTTACGAAGTACCTCGCACCACCAAAGCTGCTCTGTTGTAAAGGTCCAGCTACATCACTATGAATGACTTCTAAAGGTTTGGTAGTTCGTGCAGCCACTGCGGGGAACGGCAAGGCAACTTGCTTCCCGAGCAGACAGGTCTCGCACGAGACACCAGAACAATCCTGAAAATTTATACCAGTTGCATGATTGCTCCTTAAATCACACATACCTTTATACCCCAGGTGCCCCAACCTTTTATGCCAAAGCTCCACTGGCAAAACAGATGCAGCGACATCAGCACTCTGTGTTTCTTGACTTGTATTTCTCAAGAACATGGAAGAATGCACTTCTTGCGAAGCACTACTTAACCTATTGCCTTTCCATACATAAAGCCCTTTCAAATTTGATGCAGAGGTAATAGAGTTGCCATGAATTTCACAATTTTTATAAATTTTACAGGAATTTTTATCAAAAATTACAATATAACCTCTCTCAGTTAACCTACTAACAGACAATAAATTTGCTGACAAATGAGGAACAAAAGTACCTTTTCAATAACACTGCCGTCCAGAACCACATCACCAACACCTTCAGCGACAAGTGACTCATTGTTAGCCAACATCACCTTATGGCTTGTATTCTTCGGAAACTCTTCATAATTACTAAGCACATTTTTATCATTACAAAGGTGATTGGAACAACCAGAGTCCACATACCACGACGTGCAGTTCACAAGGAATGCTGATGCTATCACCTGGTCAGTAGCGAGAAGCGAGTGACTCTTATTCTTCTCAGATTGTTTATCTCTTCGAAGCTTAAAACATTTGTTCTTTATATGGCCCATCTTGCCACAGTAATGACAAATAATCTTCTTCACGGCTCCACTCGCACTAGACTGGTACTGTTTCTTAGTATTGGAGAAGAAAGCAGCATTTTCACAATTTTCAGTGTTCTTCTTCCTCCTAATTTCTTCTTGCAGCAACCTTGACCGAACCATTTCGCTAGTTAAGGCGGTGTTTGTCAGACAAGCAGTCTCCAAGTTACTCACTAGCGCATCAAACTCCTCAGGTAAGCCGCTTAATAGCAATTCGGCAACCTCTTTGTAATCTATAGTTTTGTCAATGTCTGCCAACTGATGAACCAAACCCATCACTGCTTCAATATACCGAGACATGCAATTGTACTGTGCATACTCCACACGATGCAGCTGACGCAACAAAAGTACACGTCGATATAGGCCTTTATCTTCAAAAACATTTTTGAGGTTAGTCCATGCCTCCTTTGCCGTAGTGGCATCACGAATGTGCTGATAGCATGACGACGCAACACTCAACCCAATTCTTGCCAAAGCACGTGCTCCACGCTGTGGATCTACATCAGTGCCTTCCACAGTCTGCCACAATCCATCTAATGTAAGCACCATTTTGAGTTGGAACTTCCATGTCGGGAAATTTTCTACTCCTCGTAATTTTTCTATATTGTGTTGACTTACTAGTCCGGGGGCAGTAGAGGATACAGCGGGCACAGCAGCAGAGTTGGATGGGACAGGCACGGCGGCAGGGTTAGTCGGTTCCATGACGACAGACACGTGTTCTCATCACCGGTGAACGCTCTGTAACATATCTCCATGCGCTGGGGCCAGAACCTGTTGGAGTTATATACGCAGCAGGAGTGAAGTAGAAACAAGCGTATCACTTAGGTCGTTTATTCTTGGAGAAACACGTTTACATTTATTTAATACAAGAAAGTCGGACATTGATGCCTAGCAGTTACGGAGCAGGAACCAGAGAGAGAAAGATCTAACCATAAACACTTATACCAAAGACAAAACTAGACTATTAATAACTATGGACATATAAGGCGTGCAACACACTATACAGCATATAAGGCGGGCAACACACTATACAATCTTTAACAGTACCCGACAAAAGTTTCCAGGCCTCGAAATACTACGAATTTCAGGAGTTTATAAAATAAGTCACTGCCCAATGTTCGGCGCCGGCAACGTATAAAAAACTTATTTGACATTGACATAAGAAATTGTTGTATTGCCTAGTTATAAAATACGTTTCCTACTATAGCCAGATAAAAAAATATTCGTAACCAAATCTTTTTTTCATAAAATTCCAATTATCCCCATGATTGCAAAAAGCCCCACATTACGGTATAAGTATTTAGAACTTCCAAATAATTATCACGAATTTATAACTAATCTCTGCTTGAACAATCATTTAGATATACCTATTAAATAGTTTTGTTTCTCCTATACAGAGAAGTAAGGGAATATTGTACTTCTAAGCAAAGTATTTAAAACACGCCTAATACTTTTATTTACAATGTTACCGGTTATCCAACAAATTCAGAATTGGGATCGATATGTAATTTTATAGTTTTTACTAGACAAATATATCTGTAGTGGTAAAATTTTGTTCAAGCAGTTTGATTGAAGAAAATATTTTATGTATTGAAAAACATCACAAAATAGTGAAAATGTAGAAAAACGACTAGCTTAGTTTTTTTTTAAATATATACTTACATACGTATATATAATGTACATAAATATGTACTTATACTTTTACATATAAGTAAGTACAGTAAGCTCAGTAAATTCATTTAAGTAAGTGAGTAATGTAAGTGTAGGTATGCATTTAACTATATTTTATTCAAGTAATGGCAAACATTATGTAATAAAATAACAAATAAAATTTTTTGAAGTTTCTTGTTTTATTTAAATAAAATAAGTACCTATATAATTTATGAATATACTTTATGAATATAGTTAGGTACTTACTTTGTTGCTTTAATTATGTACTAAGTACCTGATTATGCACCTTTGCACATCAAATGTTTGTCTGTGATTCTTTAATTTACTGTTGTTTATTTGTGCACTAAAGGGTTACCTATCTTTTTGGGTAAAATTGTTAGTCACATTTTAGAAACATACCATTTTTGATTAGACTTTTTCAAATGAAAATAATATACTTGTACGGTTTCACCGCACATACAAATCGCCCAATAAGCATTATTACACGAATGCATATTTTTGTCTATTTATCAATCAGTTCACGATTCACCTTCGCACATCATCACCGCGCATCGCGTTCGTGTACTCATTAGCATTTAAGTATTTTCGAATACATTTGCTTTTATATCAGCAGCATCTATTATTTATCTTATCAGCATCAGCTACTCAGGTGTTAACATACAATACTCGCACTTTGTGTCTTACACGTCTAGGCATATCATATTTGAAATTTGTATTAGCAACATTCATTGTGCTGGCGTTTAAACCTTTTGCAGCGGTACCTCGAAAACGGCAAGTTCAGAGCCACGCCGCCGTGCAGGGTGCAGAGCTACGCCATACATGGTGCAGAGCTACGCCGTGCAGGGTGCAGGGCTACGCGGTGCTAGTAGCAGAGCCACGCCGTGAGAGGAGCTGCGCTGCGTCGTATGAGGAGCAGCGCTGTGCCGTGAGAGGAGCTGCACCGCGCTGTGAGAGGAGACTGCGTCGCGTCGTTTGAGGAGCTGTGCCGCGCCGTGAAAGGAGCTGTGCCGCGCCGTGAGAGGAGCTGTGCCGCGCCGTGAGAGGAGCTGTGCCGCGCCGTGAGAGGAGCTGTGCCGCGCCGTGAGAGGAGCTGTGCCGCGCCGTGAGAGGAGCTGCGCCGTGCCGTGAGAGGAGCTGCGCCGCGCCGTGAGAGGAGCTGCGTCGCGCCGTGAGAGGACCTGTGCCGCGCCGTGAGAGGAGCTGCGCCGCGCCGTGAGAGGAGCTGCGTCGCGCCATGAGAGGAGCTGTGCCGCGCCGTGAGAGGAGCTGCGCCGCGCCGTGAGAGGAGCTGCGTCGCGCCGTGAGAGGTAGCTGCGCCACATCGTGTGCACAGAGCTATGCTGAGCCACTTCGAAAGTCACTGGTACCATATAAAGGGTATGGCCGTTCTCGTAACTGTTTGTCCAAATAATTACCTTTACATAAGTAAGTATATCACGTATAAACGTATCCATAGATATGTATATGTATAGAAATGTAATGCTGTTTGACCCACAGAACAGAAGCTAGAACGGTCTCCTTGAACTGGAACTCATACAAGCATATGAGAAGATGATCTAGTAATATTAATATATATCCTAATGGGTAGGGTTGCCAACATTTATAGTAAAATATTATTTAGTTTTTATTATTCATGATTATAATATTTTTGAAGATATAATTCGTTAAAATGTATATAGTAAGCAGATGCGAAATATGCTGCAATACTGACTATGGCACAATTATAGTATGGCTGGCAACCCTAAGTGATCTTGAAAAAAATAAATAAATAAATAAAACAATCCATTCTAAAAAGATTTATTTTAAAAAAATGAGTCATGCAATGAAATTTTCCGATATAATGTGTTGAATGTTAATTACCAGTTCAGTTACCTTTTTATAATTTGTACAGACTAGTATTTTTACCTTGATTTACTTTAGGGTAAACCTTTCGAAAACTATACAAATACTCAAAATTCAACACAAATAGTGTTATTTTTCAAATCTTCATAATGTAGAACTGAGACTTAAACTGAGTGCTATAATAGTTACCTTTTTCTTTTCTGATGATATATAGGCATTTCATTTTATGGCTCAATTAGCATTAGATACAATAATATAATGTTTGAAAATGCCATGATAAAAGCGATTTGATTTTGTATTGTAAAATTAACCTTATGCAACTACCTATTAGACTTATCTTAGGTACCTAAATTAAACTTGTCAAGCAATATTCATTGTTGTTAATTTTAATGTTTTAAAAGCTCCTTTATAAACGACTGTAACTGAAGCTCCTACACGAAATACTGTGACCTTCACTTAGAAAACCGAAGTTAATGTAATTTGATAATAATTAATTTAATATTATGAATGTATGTATAGACATAATAAAAGATTGTATTTGGTATTTTATAGTAAAACTACTACTTTTACAACAACTGTAATTTGCATGTAAGGATGTTATTTCAACGTTATACAACAAAAGTTTTTGGGGTTTCAATTTTATATTTTATCATGTATAATGCAACTCAACCAATGGTTGTCTAATGTAAAAGTTACGACTTGAAATACAGGTAGATAATGAGAAACCACTCCATAAATATAATCCATGTTTGAATTAACATAGTGACGGTAATTGTTTCGATATGTTCTTAAGTTTAGTGTACCTACTTAACGTCGATAATTATCATTTCAGATATAATGATTCGTTTTAAGGAAATGCAGTGATTGTGTTGAGATGCATCAATATTCATAGGTAAATTAAGGTTATTAATAATAAAACAGAAAAGACTTATGGGCTTAGAATTAATATGTTGTTACAATACAATTTCATATAGTGAAATTAGGTAGTAATGTAAGGACTTAAATAATCAACTGTATTACAAGTACAGATCACCCAACAGATAGGATCAATTATAAGATGCTTTGACTTTTCATTTTTGGTTACCAATTCAAACAATGTACGAAAGCTATCATTAGACAAATTGTCAAAACATTGTCACAATGTTTTGACAATTATTTAGTTTGAATTTAATTTGATAATATTGATCTACCATTATATAATTTGATCCAATTCTATATTAGTTATTATTATTATTCTATATGTTATTTAAGATTACTGGTTTTCTTACTTTGTTTTCTATAAACTTGCAACACCCTTCCTGTGTTCATGTATTTACCTATGAAAACATTAAAATATCAACCAATGTAAACATCATGTAAGCAATATTAAATTAATTATAAATTAAGAACTTAGTCAAAGTCAAGCTATGCTATGGAATCCTGGTTTATGACCTTTTGATAAAATCACAAACTCTTATGATATTGATTAGTGGTTGATACAAACTGAGAAAGATTCCATGAAATTTACTAGTAAATTGAAATTGGTAAAATGAAAATTATGATATAAGTTCACACAACGAATGATAGTGGTGAATAGTAATGTTGTTAAAATAATAGTTGCGTAAACTGCTGACTATCGTCGGATTCATATGAGAAAAGCTTAATTTACTTTTGTACAAGCTATGTTGTAGTTATTAATGTCTTATTTTTGTTTATGATATAGATACCAATTACATGTACAATGAAGCTAGCCTATGTTAATTGTCGCACTGTATATTACTGGCTTTGGTCTATTGGGTATCTATTAATAAGATAAAGAATACAAAAAAAAAAAAATCATATATCCTCATTTTTGTTATCTAAAGTAGGTAAGATTACCTTTTTAATTTGTCAACTTATGGTCACATTCATATACATATAACTAAAGATGTACCTATAATATTAACATACCTTTTACGTGTTATTTTGTAAACGTAGTGTATTTTTGAACATACATAACAGATACATATAAGTATGTACTCACGTTCTTTTCATATAGATATTGTTTTAATAAGATATTTATAGAATTTTGCGATTACACTATAATGAGCTATATGATTATAATTTAAAAGATAAACTACTATGGACACTGCAGTAAATAGATGCATGTTCTATATTTGTATGTTCCCTTTATTAAGTACTAATTATTTGCTGATGTCACAATCATAATCTGCCGTCCTATTACTAAAAGGCCGTTAAATGACATTTGAGCGATTTTGACTTTTATATACAGCCAGATAGAGAAAAAAATTCTCTATCGACTGATCTTTGTCATATTTTTCTATCTGTAATAGTTTCGGAGATAAAGCGACCATGTACACCGTTAAGTAACCCCTTTTCCTGCATTTCCATCCCTAAAAAACGGCAAACTGATAACACAACACTATAACACGTTTAAAGAAATGTAACTGGAGAATATCAAGTTCAAAAACTACTTTTGTACGATCTTAAAACACAGTTTTGTCCACCTACTTTATCATTAGACAGTTAGTGTATTTTTACGCTTTTTAAGTAAGGCATTTTTTGTAATATTTTTCATTGGCTACTATGCCTAAAAAACAGTTATATTGGTAATACACTTCATAAAAACAGTTAAAGGATTTTAATTGTAATGTTGTTGTAAATTATTTAAAATTATCAGACATATCCTATTCTAAAAAACGGTCACCGCGTTTTTGTTAAAATAGGACAAAAAATATTTTTAGATGAAACAACGCAATAAAACGGTTAGGTGACATTACCCAACTAAAAAACGGCTAAATGCAACCGCTCCTGCGCCGACCCCGCCGGGCCGCACCCCGCGCAGTCGCTAAAACGTCGAAGTATAGGAAGGACGTGTCGTCAGCGGCCACCGGGTCAGCGTCCCGCCAAAATGGATTCGAATAAGAGGTATTATTTTTAACATTCTACTAAATTATAATGTGTATGTGTTACAAGATGATTTTATTGTATAACATAAATGGTTAAAAATATATACTATATATTATTATATTTATTATAATGCTAAAGAGTTTATTTGTTTGTTTGAAGCTATAATCTCAGGAACTACTGAACCGATTTCAAAAATTCTTTCACTGTTGTATAGCTGTGTTATTCCTGAGTGCTATAGCGCTATGTAATACGCGGATAGCTAGTATTAGATAGCCATATCTTTATGAATCTTTCTGGCAGTTACTAATATACGAGCTTCACATATCTTTTATTATTGTTTTAGGCTTAGAAATTCAAGAATTCAGAAAATGCTTGATTATTGCCACGAGCACACACACTCGGAGTTTGTAATCAACTCTCCCTTGACGCAAGAATCAGAAAAAGAAAATCAATCTCCAGGGCATCTTCTAACACCGGAATATGAGTTTCAAAATAATAATCAACCAGAAATCGTGCAGGCTATGACACTTAGTGAACAACATCCTATCCAGCTTTGTAACATTGAAAAACACAGAAATTGCCCTAAACAGCCAGGAGAAGTCACACTCGTTAACTACTTATACACGAAAGATTACAGTTTCACATCCTCTATATTTGATAAATTAGCAGAAACCAAAAATAATTCAGAACAATCCCTGCCATCAATTGACAACTTGTTGTGCCATGAAATAATGCTGCCGATGTCTATACCAAACTCACCGTTTCAAGATTTTTCGTCAGACGATTCTGTTAAAGACAAAAACTATTATCCGAGCGATGAGTCTGATTTGTCTGAAGATAATTGTGATTCTAGAATCAAATCTCATTCAAAGCTTCACCGTACCACCCAAAAAACAGGATCAGTTGTCTCAAAACAGCCGGCAATAGTTGCATCCACTTCTACATCACACTTGGAACAGCCGACAGGTGCATCTACCGCTACAACACACTCGGAACAGCCGGCAGTAGTTGCATCTGCATTTACTTCAGAAATTGCTGGTTTAGAAAAACAAATTAATAAGGAAATTATTTTGAACGCAAAAGAAAGAAAACTACATCAAAAACAACAGAAGAGATTGAAATACAGTGTTAAACCTGGATGCGACATAAAATGTTCTAAAAAATGTTCAACTAAGCTTTCGGAAAATACACGCAGTGAGATAAATAAGTACTACTGGGATTTATCATGGCAGGAAAGAAGAGTTTTTATGCAAACTAGTACATCAGTAGCAATTCCTAAAAGAAAAATTACAGGTGAACGCAAGAGAGCTCCAAGAAGTACATTTAATCTAAAAACATCAGATGGGATACAAGTCGAAGTTTGCAAGATATTTTTCTTGACAACATTAGGATTTCTACAAAAATAATGACACTGTTCTATACAATTCTCTAAACAACATTGAAAAAAATGACAGACGCGGACTACACACAAAGACACCCCGTATTGATCGAGACATAATAACTCGCCACGTAGATTCATTTCATCCTTTACAATTACACTACCGACGCGAGCATGCACCGCTTCGTCGATATTTACCTTGCGATGTAACAATACAATTAATGCACAAAGACTTCTGTGAAAAAAATCCTTCACAAAAGGTGTCATATGAGCTTTACAGAAAGCATGTTAATAGTATGAATATATCATTTACAAAGCTTGGTAACGAGGAATGCGAAACTTGTGAAGGTTATTTCTTGCATTCAAAAAGTACTTCACATGATGCCAAAAACACTGTACCAGAAAATTGCGACGCTTGTGTTTTATATGATAAACATAGGCAAAAATATATCAAAGCTCGTGACTTATATGATCAGCAGAAGAAAAAAGCACAAAGCTTGGAAAATATTTTTTTCAGCGTAGACTTACAGAAAGTCATCATGCTTCCAAGACTGGATTGTTTCAAAGCAATGTTATTCTGTCCGAGACTTACAACGTTTAATTTGACTTTTGCGCCACTTGGAAAAATTACTCATCAAAATAAACCTCTTGCCTGCATCTGGCATGATGCTGTATCTGGCCGTAAACAGGAAGACATTATAAGCTGCTATCACTATTTTCTTTTACAGCATCGCGATGTAAAACATATAAATATATGGATGGATAACTGTAGTGCTCAAAATAAGAACTGGTTATTATTTTCTTTTATGATTTTCATGATTAATAGCGATTTGATTGCTACAGAAAGTGTTAATTTTTTTTATTTTGAACCCGGCCATACTTTTATGTCCTGCGACCAGTTCCACCATCAAGTGGAACTGGCTATGAAGAAAAAAGGAAAGTTATATGACTTTCAAGATTTTCATGACTGCGTATCGTCAGCCAATTTATCGAAAGTCGATGTTAAAGCAATGGAATGCAATGATTTCTTTAAATTCCCGGATTGCGTATCGGAAAGACGCATTCAGACCACTAATCCACGTGTTTACTTAAAAAATATTATAGAAGTCAAATTTGAACGGAATAACTGGGACCTTTTATATAAAAACGAACTTGAAGAAGAATTTAAGACATTGTGTTTTTTGAAAGATAAGTTTTTGAAAAAGAAAGAAGCTTTGCGTCCAGAACCAAAACGTAAACCCAAAGGAATAGAGAAAATTCGTAAGGAGTCCATTATTAAAATTTTAAATAATATAGCTCCACCATATAAAATGCAATTTTGGAATGACATACCTGTAACTGATGCATAATACAAAAATAACATTCTAATAAACATTTTCATTTCAATAGCTAATAAGTTTTGTAGGTAACTTTTTGTAGACTGATTTTTAAAGTTACTGCGTTTAATTGATCTCAAACATAAGATAGTATTAGTTTTTTTCAAAAGACAATTTTATGTTTCGTTTTTATATTATATATTTTTGTTGATTTACAATTTCAAAACACTTTTCGTGAATTTGAAAGGAATCTGATATAGTTTAATTAAGTACCTGTTCGTTATTGATCTCTTTAATTGATAGAAATTTTGTTTTTCGATTAGAAAAAGAATATTATGAGTCGTTATTATATCTCATGAGTCTTTGTAACTTTTTTATTGCTGAATAAATACATTATTTTTGTAAAAATGTCTTTTAATTGCCCTAAACATCATTTTTGATAACATATTTTAATTTGCCAAGTGTTGGCTTAATGCTCTATTTGACTAAGTTCTCTCGCATTTGATCGATATTTTGCCACACTAAAAAACAGTTAATTTTAATCTTTCTTCAAAAACTCTATTTTAGTGTAGTAACAGTATGGTATATAACATTGGACGTAAAATGAAAAAAGCGGCTTAAGTGTGTTAACGCTTTATTTTTAAGAAAGTTCACTATAAAATTCTACTAGTTACAATTCAATAAAACGGTTAACTAGTTTAGCTGTTTTTTAGTATCGTTATTTCACTTAACTGTTGCAAATCAGACTACAGATCTACAGTTATCTTATTTTACATGTTTAAAACACAGCTAAACATAAGTTAGCTGTTTTAAAGTGTGGTGTAATTACTAGCCTTCATAATTAAATCACTTTGCTAAAACACAAAAATAGGCATAAATAAATAACTAAATAAGTTTTCCAAATATTTTTTACATGCAATAAAAGTACAAATTATGTTTGTTTTTTACCAATACAAAACATAAAGCTATGTTGACAAAAGCTCTAGAAACATCAGTTTCCCGCTTTTTTGTCCATAACTCAAAAAAATGTTTTATGACTTAACCGTTTTTTAATGATAGGACGGCAGTAATACTGCCAAGAAAGTTTTCAAATGTGTTTATTTCACGCAAATAATAATAATAAAAAAAAAATATGAATACAATCAACGATCACTATAACTAAATAGAGTTAAATTAAACATTGATGGCTTGTGTGACTGTCTTCCAGTCTTCCATGTGTCGACAACTGAATGTGCGACTATAACCCAATATTGTTAATATTACCTTATAAAACAAAAGTATTAACCTAGACTTATACAAAACGTGGATATCGTGTTTGACATTAAAGTTTATTTGGTGAATAAATCCGATTAGAGTCATCTGTCGACATGGGTGAATAAATGAATATGAGACATTTCTTGGTCGTAAAATATAACCAGATTTACAATGTACCTACAATAGTAATAATAATTATAACTAATCATTTTCTTTCAGCCATAAAGATATAAAATTATATACTGGTATTCAAGATACGAGGCTTTTTGCCAATGGTTTCCAATATCAAGCTTGGGGCCATTGGTATTTAAGATATTAGGCTTGTTGCCAGTAACAATGTATAATGGTATTCAAGATATTAGGCTTGTTGCCAATGGTAACCAATACGAAGCTGGGACCATTGGTATTCAAGATACGATGCTTGTTGCCAAAATGAGTGTTTAAAGGTGTTCAAGATATTAGGCTTGTTGCCAATGGTTTCCAATATCAAGCTTGGAGGCTATTGGTATTCAAGATACGAGGCTTGTCACCAAAATTAATGTATAAGGGTATTCAAGATATTAGGCTTGTTGCCAATGGTAACCAATACGAAGCTGGGACCATTGGTATTCAAGATACGATGCTTGTTGCCAATATAAATGTAAAATTATGAATATAAAAAAATTTGATATGTTGCAAAATTAATGTAAATAGTATATAAGAGTATTCAAGATATGAGGCTTGTTGCTAATGGTAACCAATACAAAGCTGGCACCATTGGTATTTAAGATACGAGACTTGTTGCCAATATTAATGTATAACTTGGAACTTATTACCAATATGATGTTAGTTACTGAAATGAATGCATAACTTTCGAAGCTGATTACAATATTGCAAAATTATTTATTACCAAAATAATATTATTTACTAAAACGAATGCATAATTTTCAAAGCTGATTACAATATTATTGCAAAATTAATGTAAAACTATGATATGAGGTTTGTTACCAATGGTATCCAAGATAAACTGAAACTTGGGACAATTGGTATTCAAGATAAGAGGCTTGTTACTGAAATCAGTTCACAACTTTTGAAGTTTATTACCAATATAATTATAAAAATGAGATGATTACAAAATAACAATAATAATATATAGCTTTGAAGCTGAGTGGCAATATTATTATAAAAGATATGTAAATGTAAATTTTTAACAATAAGAGTAATCAAGATATAAGGCTTATTGTCAACGGTAAACAAGATAAATTAAAACTTAGATCATTGATATTCAAAATACTTAATAATAATCTTTATTCATAATGTGTATTCAAATTGATACGAAAATGAACCTACCTTTTGGGATAAATGTCAATATTTAATGATTAATACCAAAATGAATGTATCTTTTGGGATAAATGTCAATATTTAATGATTAATACCAAAATGAATGTTTAAATAATTGTAGCTTATCACCAATATAAGTGTTAAATTATATTAGCATCAAATAAAATTAAAGTATAATATTTGATGCTGATATTATTGCAAAATAAATGTAATCCTTTAACAGTGTATAATGGTATTCTATAAAAATTGCCAATGTTAACTAAGACAAACCGAAGCATTAGGCCATTGGTATTTGAAATAATGTTTAATACCAATATAAAAATTGCACTTGTGATAAGGCCGCCTATTATTGTGCGCATTACCCATATATTAAATCACAATGTTACAATTATAATCCTAAATATTTTGATGCAACAAAGTATTTTTTATTTACTTATTATAGAGTTAAATTTCTGATGAAGATGACTGTACAACTTTTGAAGTTAATTTTAATATTATTAAATAGTTTACACCAGAATGAATGTAAAACTTTTAGAGCTAGGTAATTTCCAATATAAATGGTAAATGTTTTTTACCAGATTGAATGTATATTATTATAACAACTTATTGTGTATTGTGTATTGTGTATTGTGTATATTGTGTATATTGTGTATTGTGTATATATTGTGTATTGTGTGTTGTGTATTGTGTATATTGTGTATTTGTGTATTTGTGTATTTGTGTATCCTAACTAATATTATAAAAGCGAAAGTGAGTTTGTTTGTTTGTTTGTTTGTTGGTTTGTTTGTTTGTTTGTTACCTCTTCACGCTTCATGTACTGAACCAATCTTCCTGAAATTTTGCATACACATAGTTAGAAGTACGGAGAAGGACATAGGGTACCTTTCATCCCGGGAAAAAGCACTGATCCCGTGGGAAGAGAAATTCACGCGGGCGAAGCCGCGGGCAAAAGCTAGTTGTGTATAAATGTAAAATTTGGAGCGTATTACCGATGTAAATATAAAACTGTTTTCAACAGAAAAAAGTATTGGAGCTGATTATCATAAAAATGTAAATATAGATTATCACCAAGGCAAATGTTAAATTGTAAAAACTAATTGCCAACAAAAATGTAAAATAATAATAGTGGCATTTTCAAAACAATAATTCAGTTAAACCAAAATATTGAGTTAATGGTAGTAAATAGTCTTTAAAGTTTATAAACATTCTTAAATAGCTTTTGTTCCTGTTTAGAAACTAGACTCTATGAATTTAGCCTAAAAAAAAAAAAAGAATCATTTCAAGCTATTCCCTTAATATTTTGGCCCGAGGACGCGCCTTATATTCAGGAAGGCCGACTGTTAGAAACCTTTTTAAATATAAATATGTAGATTATTATATTATTTGTATTCATCAATTAACGGACTGATCGCATAAGGTTTATTATCTGTGACGCTGTCACAATGACACTAGCTGGTTAATCTGCCCGCCAATTTTTGAGAAGATTATCGATCAGTCCGTCTCTCTTTTGTTTTATGGTGATGTTATGGAAAATATACATTGTTAATGTAAGTATGCGTTATTATTTAATTAAATATAAGTATTTAGAACTTCCAAATAATTATCACGAATTTATAACTAATCTCTGCTTGAACAATCATTTAGATATACCTATTAAAATAGTTTTGTTTCTCCTATACAGAGAAGTAAGGGAATATTGTACTTCTAAGCAAAGTATTTAAAACACGCCTAATACTTTTATTTACAATGTTACCGGTTATCCAACACATATTAATAAAAGATTTTGAAATAACAAATCATGATTACTTACTAAAAAAACAAATCGACAACAGAAAACAAAATCCAAATGAAAGGATTATACTATATATATCAGCTATGCAATCATTATTCTCAAAATTACAAAATAAAATTACAGAGACAGAACAAATAGAAATATTACTACGAAACTTACGACCAGAATATACTTTACGCATATCTCAACACGATTTAAATTCACTACAATCTTTAATTGAATCATGCACATTCACGGAAAAACTTTTACACGTCAATTCTCACTCTTCAATTTATAATAATACATTTCCACAACAATCAACTTCGTACCAACAACCCTCGAAAACAAAACCATATATTCCTGAATATCCTTTTACTAAAACTACCTACGCTATTAAAACACAACAAATTCCACAAAAAGTTTCCTACTTTCGCCTGCCCAAGGTGCAGAACTGATTCACATTCTCTTGCCGTATGTACTAATACGCAAAAAGTATGTTACAGATGTGGTTTAAAAAACGTTACATTTCCTCATTGTCCCAACTGTAACAAATCGAATTCAAAAAACTAACTACGAAGGAGCCTAAACACATACAAAATTCTAATAAATTTGATAAACAAGATTGGAATAATTGGCTTGAATACATACAACTTTTTTTTAATTCTTACAATGTGAATACTCTCCTTCGTACAAATGTGAACACTCTTCTTTTTGAAAACAAAGACACACAACGTCCCTATTTACATATTAAAATTAATAATCTCATTTTAAATGGATTATTAGATAGTGGAAGTTCAATTACAATTCTTGGTAAGGACTCACATAAACTTTTACTTAAGTCTGGTCTCTCATTGAGAAAAGACCAACGTATTTTAGGTACCGTAGCTAACGGACAACCTATTAAATCTATCGGAACAATTTCACTTCCGGTAATTTATAATAATAAATTTTCTATAATTATTGCTCATGTAATTCCAGATGTTCATGAACCTTTAATTCTTGGCATCGATTTCTGGAAAACATTTAACATAGCTCCTAATATACTTCGTAACATTAATACTCACTTTACTTCTGAAAATGACAATTTCCTAGTTCATTCTACTTCTACTAATCTTCACTCATTTGAAAATTTAACAAATACACAACAAGATTTAGCTAATTTAATAATAGACAAATTTAAACAAATTTCTACTGAAACTAAACCATTAGGAAAAACTCACCTCGCTGAACATCACATCGATACCGGTGATCATGCTCCCATTCGTCAACGATGCTATCGTTTATCACCAGAAAAACAAAAAGCATTAAAAACAGAGGTCGATGAAATGCTTAAACTAGATGTTATCGAACCTTGCGAAAGCCCATGGCTTAGTCCCGTTATCATTACTCCTAAAAAGGATGGGACCTGGCGTTTCTGTGTAGACAGTCGAAAATTGAATAGCATCACTCGTAAAGACGCTTACAAATTACCCTTAATTTCAGATATCTTAGATAATTTAAAAAATTGTAAATATTTATCGTCAATTGACATTGCGAAAGCATTTTGGGAGATTCCTTTACGAAAGGAAGATCGTCCAAAGACGGCTTTCCATGTTCCAGGTCGTGGCATGTACCAATTTAAAGTAATGCCCTTCGGTCTAACTAACGCACCTGCTACTCAACAAAGATTTCTTGATAATCTACTATCAGATCTTATGCTAGATAACACTATTTTTTGTTATTTAGATGATATTGTCATAGCTACACCTACATTTGAACAACACGTTGAATTATTAACTAAATTAATCACTAAACTTTCTCAAGCTAACATTACAGTTAACTTTCCTAAATGTTCTTTCTTTAGACATGAACTCAAATATTTAGGCTATATAGTAAATCAAGACGGTTTACAAACTGACCCTACTAAGGTTCAAGCAATCCTAAATATTAAAACTCCTACATCTGTTAAGGATGTTAAAAGATTCCTTGGCACCGCTAGCTGGTACCGACGATTTATCCCTAATTTAAGTACTTTAACTGCCCCTCTCACTAAACTTACCTCTACTAAAAAGAAAGCACCTCCTTTCAAATGGTCTCTTGAAGCTGATAAAGCCTTCATCTCAATTAAACAGGCTTTAGTTAGTACTCCTATATTAGCTTGTCCCGATTTCACAAAACCATTCGCTGTTCATTGTGATGCTTCCGCATATGGCATTGGTGCCATGCTCACACAAGATTTCGATGGCGTTGAAAAACCTATAGCTTACATGAGTAAAACCCTAACTGCTCCTCAACGCAACTATTCAATTACAGAGCGCGAGCTTCTTAGTGTGATAACTGCTTTAGAACACTGGTGTTGTTACTTAGACAACGGAAAACAGTTTACTATTTATACGGATCATTCTGCTTTACAATGGTTCTTACATCTTGATAACCCTACAGGTAGACTAGCACGCTGGTGCATCCGTCTCTCTATGTTTAATTTTGAAATTAAACATAAACATGGCTCTGAACATGTATGTAGTACCTACCTGATCAATTATCTCGCATCGCTCATGTTAACGCTATTAATATGTCATTTGAGCAATCTAAAGACACTTGGTATAACTCTATATTTGACAAATGTAAAATAAATCCAACTTCTACTCCAGATTACCTCATTAAAAATAATAAATTATTTAAATATTGTCGCGCTGTTACTGAATATAATTCTGAGTTCAACTGGAAACTCGTAATTCCATCAGAGTTTCGAGAGTCCATTATTTATGAAAATCATAATTTACCTACTGCAGCTCACTTCGGTATTTTCAAAACCTACCATCGCCTTAAACTTCATTATTATTGGCCTGGTATGTACAAAGATGTAGCATTTTTCATCTCTAAATGTGATACTTGTTTAGCCTACAAACACCAAAATAAAAACACTATCGGTTTAATGGGCAAACCTAAGAATTGTTCTCGTCCTTTTCAAGCAATCGCTATCGATTTTATTGGTCCCTTACCTTTATCACGTAAATTAAATAGATTCATATTAGTGGTTACCTGCTGTTTTTCTAAATACTGCCTTATTTACCCCATTAAAAGAGCAACATCATCTATTATAAAACATATTCTTGAAAATTTAGTTTTTATGAATTATGGTATTCCAGAAACCATAATTCTAGATAATGGTCCTCAAATGATAAGTGCTGAACTTAAAGACTTGTTTAACACTTATAAAATACCTCATGTACATTACACTCCACGTTACTGCCCTCAAGTCAATCCTGTTGAGCGTTACAACAAAACTATAATCACAGCTATAGCTTCTTTTGTTGATGACGACCATCGTACTTGGGACTTACATTTGAATCATATTCAGTTTGCCATTAACTCATCCGTTAATGAAACAACAAAATTTACTCCTTCTTACCTCGTCTTCGGCCGTGAATTAGCTACTTGTGGTTCAATATATTCGGATACCGAATCTATTGAAGATTATATATTTGCTCCTCGCGATATTTATGCAGAGCATTTAGGTAATTTACTTCCAGTATTTTCAGAAGTACAAAAACGTATGTATAAATCCCATGAAGTTAATGCTAAGCTTTACGATAAACATCGTCAATATATCGAATTTAATATAGGTGACATCGTTTGGAAGCGGAATTATCCTTTAAGTTCTGCTGATAAACATTTTTCGGCTAAATTAGCACCCAAATTTATTAAATGTTACATCACAAATAAAATCTCACCACTAGTTTATGATTTAACAGACTTTTATCACAAACCCCTAGGCCGCTGGCATATCAAAGATATTAAGCCAATTAAGGCAATTTCTTTACTCTAGTTGCCTTAATAACTATTTAATCTTTTTATTTAAAAAGATGTTTATTTTCTCACCTCATTACCTTTTAGTTTCTCATCTCATTTGACAATTGTCATCTTAATTTGAAAATTTATTCAATCTTTTTTTTTTACTTCTTTTTCTTCTCCTATTTTATTTGGAGGAGGCCTATACCCTGGAGGGATCCATTCTCAACGAACACTAACACACTAACACCTATATACTTACCATCATTACTAAAAAGAATAGACTAACACTATTATATAAGAAACAAACAACTGTGAATCGGATCAATAAAGGCTTTTTTATTTTTTATTATTTATTATTTTATTTCTTCTCCTATTTTAATTAAGTAAAGTTAATTAATAACTTTTAATTAAGTACTTTTAATTACCTTTAAGTACTTTTAATTACATTTAATTACCGTTAATTACTGTTAATTGTATTTAATTACCGTATTATTTTATTTAGAGTTTTCTAATTTGTAACTCTACTTACCTTACTTATTTACCTTACTTACTTACACAATTTATGTCATTTACTTGATATTTTCCTTACGTCATTACTAAGACGTTTATTTTAATTTTTTGCGTTTCGCGCATAGTGTTATTTTTATACTCTACCTATTTATTAAGGTACATGCTTGTACATATTTGTCATCGTGCGGTTTTAGTGACACGTTAAAAAAGCCTTAAGCTATTTTTTTCAAGTTAGCGGTTGGTGACTAATTTTTAATTAAGCCTACACCATTAATAAGCTCAGTTCTTGAGAAATGCTTCCTAATATATAAGCTTTCTCTATGATGTATTTAGTCACAATTCCTTAAATGGAATTATGACTTTGTTAGGTGATGTATGTATGTTAGTATTTGTTAGGTAGGATGTATGTGGAACTGATTGGCTTATTGTATATACTCATCTCAATTTCATTCACCTTTCTAAATTAACTTTCACTTCATCCATTTAGTTTTACTACTATTGTTTAATAAGTTTATATTTTTATTTAAGTTTACTATGTATTTTTTAATTCATAATTTACTCTCTAAATTCAAAATTACATATATTTCAATTTTTAACAATTTTTAAGATTAAAAAAAAAGTTTTTAAAACTTTTTTTTAAAACCGGCCCCCCCCGGTACTGTCACGCGGCGACGCGTTCATCCTCTTGGATCCATTTATGCGTGCGCTGGCACATACACTCATTTCACCTGTCATAAATTTTAAACTGTATTCATACACATTCGATTCTACATTTTGATATCATTCTTGACTCAGTTTATGTAAATCACTTATCGTCTAATATTTTAAAGATAAATAATGTATCTAAAATATATTTAATATATATAAATCAACATAGACCCTTATCGGGTATGTATTATTAAGTTTTATTGGTTCTTTTGGAAGAGATTCTAAATTTATAGTGAAGTGTGTTTATTATCTTTTTCTAACCGTTATTTATAATTGTTTTAGGTCTTATGTTTTTTACCATTAAAATAATTACAACGACCCTCGAGATGTATTATTTAAGAGTCTCTGCGATAACATTATGTGTGAGTGTGACTCGCTGGCTAACAAGCGGCTGGCCCTCTTTGTAACTGCGTATCCGGAACTGGAGGACTACAGGCACTTCGCAGCCGGTGATATCCTGAAGCTTATGCAGTCCTTCTTCGGGAATCCCGCTGTGTGTGAGTAAGGCTTGGGGGTAAGTACAAAAGGGTCCAAGACTCGACGTGCTACCGTAAACACGGACCTCGCAGTAAGATAAGATAAGAATAATGATACTAAACAGATAGCGCTAATTCAACAAAATCAACCCTATATTCTTAAATTTTCTATACGATAACGTTAATACATTTATAAGATAGTACAAAAAATCCACGATACATAACATAAATATTTATATAAGTCTGTGTATAGGATCACTGAAAGAAAAACCTTTTTTATACCTGGCACAGCCATGACTATAAAATTCTTAAGTGTTTAAAAAGTTTTTCACATTTACTTCAGTCCTGCTTCTGTCAGTCATATATGTCATATTTTGTCCTCACACCAACAAAAAAATACAAAATGTGAAAAAAATCGGAATAATTAATCTGATTACATACCAAAATTTGAGAGTGACTTCGATTTTTAATCAAAATCTTAATACAGATTGGTTAGTGAAATTGTTTCATTGTCAACAGATCTAGGTAAAGTACCTATATGACGATCTAAAAGTGCTGTTTATAAGCCTATTCAAATAAAAACATTTTTTACTTTGTTTCATTCATTTAAATTTAAGAACAACGTCTTGTCGGTGGAACTTTTTCCAACTCTCCCTATCCTCAGCTATCGTTTTGACCTCCTTGTACAACACAACTTTTGCCTTCTCCTTTATTTGGTCTATATCATCGAGATATTGTGTAGGTACAGTCGGTGCCAGATAAGCCTGACCCACTGAGATAGGATTTTGTAAGGCAGGGGGTCAGTTTCATTTGCCCCCGACTGTACTAATGGTAGTTGTATTTCGATGGTCTATATAAGCCCGTCTTGGCTTTCCTCTTCTACATCTAGCTTCGATTTTTCCTTCTTTTTACACGACAGACCTAACAAGGAGTGTTGTGTTTTCAGGGTTAATGTATGTTTGTTTGTGTTTCTTTAGTAAGTCCAGAACGGCTTAACAGAATTTGATGGAAGAGGTATTTTTAGATTCCTTGTATTCCTCCGAGTGACATAGGCTATGTGGTCCTGTTTTTTATATTTTAATAATTAGTTTGTTGACTTTATTAGATAATGGAATACCATGGTAGAAGGAATCGTAGAGGCAGAGGTCGCTCCCGTCACAATCTACCGCCATTTCACGACTACAATCCACCTCAGGCCAAACCCTGGTGCTTCGTCAATGGCGTGTACAGCCTTTTGCTGATGGGCAGTTTAATTGCAGTAATTTATGTCATGTTGGAACACCACTGTGACACTTGCAAGGCGCAATATAATGTTCATGAGATTACTAAAAATATTGATGTCATAGCCGTAAGTACTTTGTATTTAAATCTGTAAATCTAATAAGGAAGTACCTATTATCGTAAGAACTGTTTTACCGGCCAATCTTTTGAAGTTTTAATATCTTTACTAGATTTTGCCCGCGGCTTAATTTAATAAATTGAACTGAACTGAACTGCACTAAACTGAACTGAATTAAACGGAACTAAACTGAGTTGAATTACGCGGCTAAATTCCGCGTGAGGAATTCACGAGAACAGTGCTTTTTCCCGGGCTTATAGGTACCCTATGTATTTCTCGGTACTTTTAACTATGTGTATGCGAAATTTCAGGAAGATTGGTTCAGTAGATAACGCGTTTTTTGTGCGGTGCTTCGCCCGCGCGAATTCCCACGGGAACAGTGATTTTTCCCGTGATGATAGGCACTCTATGTCCTTCTCAATACTTCTAACTATGTGTATTCTAAATTTCAGAAATATTGGTTCAGTAGATAAAGCGTGAAGAGCTAACAAACAAACAATAAAATAAATAAACTCAATTTTGCATTTATAATTACATAGGATTAGGATATGAAATGGAAGGAGTAAATAAATATTCTTTATATTTGCTCTATTATTGATTTACCCTTTATTGTATAAATATTTTAATATGAAGAGGTGGTGGCCGAGTGGTAGGGCGCCCGCCTGTGGATACAAAATCCCAGGTTCGAATCCTGCCCGGGCTACATGAGTTTGTATACCAATCTGACTCATGTTAGTTTTCATCGACCACCACTTGCTTCCGGTGAAGGAAAACATCGTGAGGAAACCTGCACTCTGGTTGATGATTATCAGCTAGTGTGTGAAATGGAGAAGGCAATGGCAAACCACTCCATTAAAATTGCCATGAGAGTCGTTGTGTGCGTTTCATTCCATATAATGACCACGACCCTCAGTCATGAGGAAATACGATACTAAAGAGAGAGAGAATATAAATATTTGACAACTAATTTTCGAAGTAGGCACCACCTATCTAACTATTTAAACAAAGTTTACGAGCTATTTATTGGTAACATTCAAATGATTTCTTTATTTGTAGAAAAACCTGTCAGATATAGTCCACAACTACTACGACTTAGAAACGAAAATTTCAAGATTATCGCGTGATCTCCCGAAGATTGAAGGACAGATGGAGGTGCTAGAAGCCCTGGCGCATTCTTTGGAAAATAAAAAATTGGAAACTATAAATATACCCAAAGTTGACATTTTAATTACTCATCCCGTGAAACAAGATACAAATGATACTAGACTTCCCAGCTTTATTGACACAAAATATATAGAAGTTGGCGCAGATTGACTATATGGCGGAAATGCAACCACAACAAAGTGTGACGACATAGACGAAATAGATTCAGAATTACAAAGAAACGTTTGTTATGGAAAGTTTTAAAGTTGACCAAATAAAAAATATTTTGTGATTTCTTTTACTCATTAACGGGGCTCTTTAATCGACTGATCCCACTCAATATTTATCCCGGGGGATGGAATGGACTAATCTAATATTTTGATTATTTCTCTTTTATTTATTTAGTCTCTCTCTCTCTCTCTCTTAGCCGAAAGACGTCCACTGCTGGACAAAGGCCCCCCTCAAGGAATTCCATAAAATTAAAAGAAGAGACAAGCAAAATGTGAAAGAAAATTAAACTTTTGTCGATTGATCCATCTGTTAGTATTGTGTCATCTATCTGGACAACCCTGCTTCGTTTCTGTCCAGGGGCAATCACTGAAAATTCTTCATGAAACTGTGCCGCCTTTTCTCAGCAGGTAAAAAAAATACTATACGAAATACTAATAAATGTCGGAAGAAATAGAAATTTTAAATTACGACTACTTTTGATCTCTCAAAGGTTATTTAAAAAATTCGGTGTATTATACACCATTTTTTTTAAATAAAGTATACTTAAAAACGTTCAAATTAAAATCTATTATTCAGCAATTAGACCTTCACATGCACGTTTTCAAGTCACTTTTTAAATTAAAGAATAAAATATTGTGAATTCTCAAAGCTACAAACTACAAGCACTTCATTTCGGAGTGACCACTCCTGAGAAGAAAAGACGAAAGAAACTCATGAATGAATTTCCCAGTGCATTTTCCCGGAATGAAAGGTAGGTACCCTATATGTCCTTCAGTACTTCGTTCCCACCTGGGAGCCCTTTGTGCTGTTACTGTTTCGGCTGTATGGCCCTCGAGGCTGTCGCCATATTTCCTCCGGTGAAGCAGTAAAGGTCGACGTAGTGAGCAACTGCAAGTAGGCTTCGAAAAAAAAAGTACTAGTATGTATATGCGAAATTTTTTGGAAGATTGGTTCAGTAGAGATAAACGGTAAAGAGGTAACAAAAAAACTCACTTTCGCATTTATAATATCAGTTAGGATTGATCCCTGTCATGCCGGTTAAATGAGTATACCTTACTAGCTATTTCCCTCGGCTTTGCCCACGTGAATTTTGCTTTTCACCCATTCCACCCCTTAGGGGTGGAATTTCCAAAAATTCTTTTCTTAGTATTCACTTACTTATTTAACGAATCTCTGCAAAATTTCAACTTTTTGCGTTGATATACCAATCAGCCAGCAAGCAATTTATATATACTATTCTACTATTTATTTATATATTTTATTCTCATCCCTCATATACAGATAACAAAGTGAAAAAAAAAAACTCATTTTTTATTTATTTCGTTTTAAAATGTCCACATATTGCAATTATGATCATGATGACATTCATAGCGATTACCATAAAAATTATATTTTGGCACACATATTGTTTGCGCTGTGTCATTTTTTCTTGAATGTATTCCTGCCATTTGCAGTGGGTAACTTTTATGTTCAATAGCACAGTGGCCCTTTTTTCTTATGGAACATGCTTTATTTTTTTTATCTTTTGTTAAATTGTTTTTTTCATAGGTATTTTGATATTGGTCACGGCGAGCAGAATTGTGAAAATCTCTCTTAAAACTTTCTAATTCTCTCTTTTCATTTGCTTTCAAAATGTTTAAATCTTTACCTAGTTTATCATAGGCGGAAAGAATATTATTCACAGTAGTCTGAAACAATGCACATACATTATGTTTTATATTATAAATAGGTGGAGCATTCTAGAATAGGTTTATTTTGGCTAAAAAGGAGGACGGAGAGGGGGGCTGTTTCTTTAAAACTTTTTTTATTTGACGCCTACATTTCGTATCAGCTATCCCGTAAAGCGGCGGTAGGGTACTCGCCTGTGGCTGCTAAGGTCTCAGGTTGAAATCCTGCCCGTGCTATGTAAGTTTGTATACCAATCTAAGTTATGCATGTATGATAGTTTTCATCGACCACCACTTGCTGCCACTAGTTGATGATTATCAGCTAGTGAGTGAAATGGAACAGGCAATGGCAACTACCCCATTAAAATTGCCGAGATACATAGTCGTTGTGTGTGGTTCATCCCATATAATGATCACGACTCTCAGTCATGAGGAACACGACTAAAAGTAGAAGGGGATCTAGTAAAGACTATGGATTTCCATTTTCTTGCTACACTAATACTCATACTCATTACAATCAACATAATACCCACTGTACCACCGGCTATACCTACTTCTGTTGATACGGTCCACCACGGGGAAAGACTAGTGATTGCAAAGCATTAACAGATCGTATCTCTAGAAATCCTCTGCCATTCCTCTCTGACCTATTGAACCACTACTGTGTTGTGTAAAATGGAACTTAATGAAGGATTTTTTTTCAATGTGTTAAAACTTCCCACCAAGCTATAGGTGTGATGACTGGATCTAGGTACTTATATCTCCAAGCAAGGACGGCTCTCGCGTCGGCGTCGTGTTACTTTTACTTTCTTTTTGGCGAGTCGATGCCATTCCAACGGTCTTTTATTTAAATACCCGAAAAGTGTTCTGCCACTTTCACGGCCTTCATCATTGGCCGCCATACAGGTCATCCCGAGTCATCGAGATATCTCGACAACGATGAGGCTGTAAATATATTTTGTAATGTCCCGTGTGCAGGTGTTAAGGCATAGGGGGCAGGACAACAAATGCTCCATAGTTTAGGGAGAGACACCACACACGCACACATTTTGTGTAAGTATAAACCCCCACATAGCCAGGCTGTCCTTACATAAGGCCAGTATCATTTCAACGGAAGAACGCCGTTGAAATTATACTGGCATGCGTATTCTGATGAATAACAAATTGAAAATCTTACATACTTTTAAAGAATATAAATTTTCTTTCATTCGATTTACTTCAGCGTTAACAACATATTTCTGCCATATGTCAAGGCTTATATGACCAACAACTGTTAATAAACTAAAAAAGATTACAGCGTCGGCACACACAGCTTTTAGGTTTTTGAAAGACATTTTTTTTTAATTAAATTTGGCCGTTTAATAATATTTTTGTATTTTTAATTACTCATTTTCCCACGAAAATTTATTGCACTTTTTTCATGGAAGTATCCAATAAAATCTAAAGATGAAATTCTGTGACCATTTTTACACTATCATAATTTGAAGTTTAAAGAAATTGAGATAATGGATACCCACTATGTTTATGTTGGAGTTGCTGGACTATGGGGATGACAGCTGACTTTGTTTTAAAATTGTGAAGTATGACATTTTTTTAAAATAGAAGATAATTTTTGCTATGGTGCTATGGAAGTAATAAGTACTTATTACTTCCATGTATGGTGCATCCACAGGGTGCATCGCATTCATAGATATATATATTTTTTTTTATTTATTAGCAGCCACAGGCGAGTTTGTTTATTTGATTGTTTGTTACCTCTTCATACTTTATCTACTGAACCGATCGCCTTATTTATACACATAGTCAGGCGTCCAGAGAAGGACATAGGTTACCATTTCTCCTGGAAAAAGTACGGTTTCCGAGGGATCAACAAAAGCGCGGGCGGAGCCGCGGGCGAAAGCTAGTAAATAATAATTAAAATAGTTTTATTACCGACCAACATTCCGCCAGAGGAACTTTGAGTTGAACCTGATTGTATGTCGGCTGAATCCACAGAAATATATATTTGAATTGTATTTAAATCTGTGGCTAAACCCAGAGCTCTGCTTAGAGCAACAAGGACTTCCGCGCGGAGTCCATGTTGCTCTATAACCTTTATTGCTCTGAGGGCTAAACCCACTTTATTTCAGTGCGACAAGAATCTTTTTGCACGTGGTAGAAAACAAAACTAATGTCTAAACTATTAAAATTTCTATTTAAAACGTAGGTGACGCCCTCATAAACGTGCAAAAAGATCCTTATCGCACTGCTATGACGAGATCGAAACATAGAGTTGCATGATACAATAGTGACATGCAAAGCCGGCTTTAGCACTACCAGCGCCCTGGGCGAGATTTCTATGGCGCCCCCTAAATACTATTCAAACCCATACGAAAAAGGCAAAGGGTAAAAAATATATTATTAAATTTCGTGCCTCAGACGACTATCGCGCACATTGAGAGTTTTAAGTTTTTTTATATATTTTATTTAAGATTTATAAGAATGAAGTACCTGTATTTTGAAATTAATAATAATTATTGCCGTCACGTAAAAAGGCCGATGGCGGTTAAGCTGCGCAGTAGGCGATATATCGGTCTATGCGGTGAGCGGGGGTCGGAAGGGTCTCATCCGGCGCGCGCGATTGATTCGTCAGTCGTACCCATGCGCAAGTTTCACCCCCTCCTCACCCTACCAGCGAAATTTTTACGTGATGGCAACTGTAACACAAGTTTTTATTACTTAGCACTGGACTTACGAAAGCTATAAGGTGCAAAATGAATTATTCGAGAAAGTCGAAAACGAAAAAAGTACGAAATAGTTAAAAAAAAACCATTTTTTCCGAATTTTTGATTTTGGCGTTTGATATTTTCAAGGGTTTTCCCTGTAGCCTAACCTTTTTGAAAAGAGTCAAAGTGTCAGAACTACGATACGCGTGTGGAAATTTTGCAATTTGTTTGTTCACAGGTGTAATGTCGAGGATATAAAGTAATGAGCGATTTTCTGACAGCTGAATTAAGAAAAAAAAAATCAGTATAAAAAAGTCTCAACAGATAGCGTATTATGAAAGCCGAGTCGTAATAATAATGGCTTAACCTATATGGTGCGCTTTTTCTTGTCAACCAGAGGCAGAAAAAAAATCACCTAACAGTTTGACAGTTGCATAAATTACAATATTAATTTTTTTGATATTTTTTTTACTAAGTTCTATTTTTTTTTAAATGCCAATTCCGTGAATTTTTGCTTTTTGTATGGACTCGCCTTTTACTTAAGCGCCATCTATGAAGTCATCTGGAACTATTTTTTATTAAATTTTTGTCTCGGAAAATCCTCATTGAGCTTGGCCTAGAATGCTTTGGTATGTCTGTGTATTTTGTGTTCTCCTCTAGAGGTCGCATTTCACAACCGATTCCCGCGAAATTTTGAGAGCAGGTTCAATAAACATATAAAAATCGATAGTCGAGGATTTTTTTTAAATTATTTTTGAAAATGGCGGAGTTGGCACAAAGGGCCTAAGCGTAAGCGCTTTTGGATTTCTCTTACGACCAATTTGTGCCAACTCAAAATAATCCTAACTAATATTATAAATGCAAAAGTGAATTTATTGGTTTGTTTATTTGTTTGTTGCCTCTTCACGCTATATCTAATGAACCAATCTTCCATCTTTCGCATACACATAGTTGGAAGTACTGAGAACTCCAATAGGGCACTTATCATCCCGGGAAAAAGCACGCGAGCGAGCCGCGGCCAAAAGCTAGCGTGTAATAAATAAAGAGGCGCCTGCGGCGCCGCTATGATGACCCTTTGAGGCGCCTCTTTGGGACGACCCTTTGAGGCGCCTCTCCTGTTCTCGCCCCTCACCGACAACAAGGGGGCGCCTGCGGCACCCCTCACTGGACAACAGGGGGCGCCTGTGGCGCCCCTCGCCGGATAACAAGGGGCGCCTGTGGCGCCCTTGACGTCCGGCGCCCTGGGTCGTCGCCCAAACGCGCCCCCTAAAGCCGCTACTGGTGACATGGGTAATTTAGCCACATTGACTAAGGTTGACTAACGTGTACCTAGAGTTTGCAAGTAAAAGCTCGTAGAGTTAGGGTGGTAGAGTTTGACTGTGCGAGCCATTGGTCTCCTCTTGGCAACACTTTACATGAAAATGTTTTTGGTTGGATACACAGTTATAAATACCTGCAGGCAAGAAATAAATCAAAGTTTTTGATGAAAATATAACTTTTAATTTGCTTATTACTTAATCAAGTCATTGCTCACTATTGCCGCTATTTCTCTGTAAGGCGTCGAACGAGTTTGTGTACACGTAGGACATTATTGGTTCTTCCTGAAATATTATAATCAATCATCATTATCTACATATAACTGTAACTGGTCTGTGTCTGTACATAGAAGATATTTAGGAATAAAGAGGGGCATTTATAGGACCAATAGAAGGCAAAATCATTTTTGTAGAACTTTTGTCTGTCTGTCTTTCCGCCTATCTTTCTGTCTGTATGTTTGAATGCGCATCGCGCAAAAACAACTGGACCAAATTTGATGCGGTTTTCACTGTTGTATTGTTGAAGGTCTAACCTAAAATCTGGCGCAGGTTCCATCTTGATACGCCCCTTAGGACCTGAGATATTAACAATAATAAGTTACGCGCAGACGAAGTCGCGGGCACAGGCTAGTGAATAATTAAAAGTCTAGAACTTCGAGGTCTAGAAGTACAAAAGCTAAATGGTTTAGCTTTTGCCCTCGGCTTCGTCGTCGTAGATTTCGTTTTTCACTAAGAGGAGGTTTATTTATTTATTTAAAAAACATAATAACATTATTAATTATTAAAATTCTTTACCTATATCAAACTGTTAACAAATTGGTTGCAATTTTTTGTCTTAAAAGAGCTAACAAGCTAATTATTAAAAAATAAAACTCATATAGCCTACCTATGTCACTCGGAGGAATGCAAGGAATCTAAAAATACCTCTCAAATCAAAATCTGTTTAGCCGTTCAGGTCTTATCTATACATATAATAACACAGTAAAAATATTTTGTCTGTACATTTAATATTTTTGACTGAAATGGATAGAGGGAGACCTAAAAAGAACAATAGAAAGCAAAAAAAATTTTTTGGAATTTCTTGTCTGTCTGTCTGTCTGTCTGTCTGTCTGTCTGTCTGTCTGTCTGTCTGTATGTATGTACGCGTTTCACGCAAAAACTACTGAACGGATTTCAATGAAACTTTTTTTATTGTATAGCTATTAAGCCTGGGCAACATATAGGCTATAATTGATTTTGAAAACTGGAACACCTGATGAAGAACCATAACAGAACAGCTAAACTATAAGAAATATGGAAATGGTCCCTTAACAAAAGTCGTTCAACATGATGAGCATTTTCTGCTGACGTATTTAAATTGAAGATCTGGAACATCTGATGAAGAACTGCAAGAGACCAGCTACACTATAACATATATGGAAATGGCGTCTTAGCAAAACTTGATTAATCTGATGAGCATTTTTTGTAGGCGTATAAAAATCGAAATATAAAGATCTGAAACATCTGAAACAGTTTGGAACACAAAAAGACTTTTCATCTAAGCGAAACTCACGCGGGCGAAGCCGCGGGGGACAGCTAGTTATAAATAAAGTAACATACATACATAGATAGGTACATACTTACATACATGAACCATGAAAACATAACACTCCTTTTTTGGTCAGTCGTGTAAAAAGAGGTGGACATATTGTGACAACAACTTCACAAAAAAGAAATTCCCAAAAAAGTTATCACGAGAAGTGCTCATTTGCGATATATGAAGTGAAGAACCTGTTCAACATTTCAAACGATTTCAAGTTTCTTCGTTCAGCGATTTCATCTAGGCGTCCAATTTTCTATGTATAGATGTTTCAACGCGCTTATTTGGCTCTTGACCACTATCTTGCTCAAGGACAGAGATGAGGTTTACGGCGTAGCGTACCCAGAAGCAGCCTATTTGTTCTGGTTTTGGATATGAAAATTTCTTTCCATTTATGACATCCACAATCATGAAGAATGTAGAATACCAATATGCTAGCTGGGTATGGCTAGTCACTAATAAAATATTTCAGTGGCAAAGCAATGAATATTAGGCTTAAAAATAGCACTTTTAATTCATCATATTCTTATTTTTTAGTTAGTTGACGTCAGGAATTAAGGAGCTGACTGCCAACATTCAGAGATGAATAGGCACATGAAGAAGAAGAAGAATAAGTAGAATCGGTCCCCTGATCTTTTGAGTAAATAATTCAAACCCAAGTGCTTACCTTTGCATGATTGGTTCTTGCTCTGTTCAATTTAAAATGACCAGTAAATCTCTGACGAAATTCTATGCCAATGTGTACAATTAAAGTCACCACGCCAAAAACTACTATAGTATCTATACAAAGCGTTTTTAATAGCTTTAAAGACATATTTTCTTGATGTTATGATCATAATAACATATACGGCTCCATAATGTTGTCTATCTTTGAGTCTTTCCCCAACAAATTAAATTTTGCACCACATATCTGAAATAACTTGTTAAAAGAGATTATGCCTACTAACATTTTGCTTGTTTATTTTAGACCTATTTTCCTTTCTCGGGCCATTTTAAAATTTTAGTTTTATGGCTATATCAGAGAGAAAAAAATCACTAATGTCAAGGCATGGTGGCATTGTGTCAATCACAGACTTAGGTATAAAAAAATTACTTCTGTAGATGTCAATGTTGAGTTCACAGAGAAAAAAACAATGACGAAAGAAAAAAAAATCGTCTATGAAAAAAAATCTATGTTACGAGCAAGTTACGAGTTCACAGCACAGACATATAGAAAAAAAATTATTTCTGTGGTTCACAGTAATATTTTTTTTTATATTGAAGAGTATTTAAGTCTTTGGTTAAGATTTTTAAAATGTGACAATATTTATGCAAAAAGTTATTTTTTCCATGTTTAAAAATCTTAGATATTTTTTGTCATCTCAGCCAAAAAAATCAAAGAGCGATACAGCTCTATCTAGTCTGCCTCTTCTTCGTGGAAGTAGTCAGAATCAAGAAGTAGTACAAACTTAATCTTTGATTTTATTCCGTGGGACGAATTACTGGATGAAACGAATATATTCCCGCAAATATTTTTTTTTGATCGCTGTTGCAAGTGGCAATAGCAATAGTAAAAAAAAAGCATATGAATAAAGTTAAGGGCTAAACAAAAACAATTAATATTATAAAATAAAACTTATATCTATAATTTTTGAAAATATAACTTTAAATTTGCAGTTGCACAATCACATTACGATGTCGCGTTATTTGCATCATTCTGCTTGGGGGCGTCCAATGAGTTCGTGTACACGTAAGACATTAATGTTATTTCCTGAAATAAATATTTGAAATAAATAATTAATATTATCAATATTAAAAAACCGGCCAAGTGCGAGTCAAACTCGCGCACCGAGGGTTCCGTACACACAAAGCATCTCACGTTATAACGCTCTAATTAAAATACCAACTAGTTTCAAAAACAAACTTTGCAGTTCGATCCCTAAGAATCCAGCGCAAAAATAAGTTTGTAACACTTTCTTTTAGACTTCCAATAACATATTTACAATTTTCACAATTTTCCTGTATAAGTACTGTTAGACCTTGCTTTTTGCCAAATTTCATAATTTTAGGTCAACGGGAAGTCCGTATGTTTTGATTGCTGTCTAAAATCGCAAAATATGCGAAAATTCGCAACATTTACGGTAATATCTCTTGATCGGCTTGACGTATAATTTTGATTACTTTTTTGCTGAAAGAGATCGTGGATCCGATTATTCTATATTAATTTCAACTTGATATCTTTAAGCGTTACTGAGAAAAAAAGTTTGACAGACAGACAGACAACAAAGTGATAAGGGTTCCGTTTTTGCCCTTTGAGGTACGGAGCCCTAAATAGGTGACAGCAGTTCTAGACGTCGTCACATGACCCAAGTTACCGATATAAAGTTAGGAGTTAAACTCAAGAATGAAGACCATGAGGCCACACCAAAGAACCAGGAAAGCCACCGACAAGATGGGTCGACGATATCCGGCGACACGCTCGACCAGGTTCGATGGCTAAGGCACGAAACCGCCAACGTTAGAATCAAATGGAGAAGGCCGATATCCATAAATGGATATGAATAAGGGCCGATGATGATGATGATTAGGATAAAAACTTGAAGAATGATACCCGGGGGTATCTATTTTAACTTTATGATGTCTGGGCAGGGCGTATCTATTTCTGTCAAGGCGTTTAGAAATCATGACGAAATAAAAGAACTTACATATATGAACCCTGAAAACATTATAATTTTTTTAGGGAGCCAAGTAACAAGAAAAGAGCTGAAAACGGCTAAACCAATTTCTTAAAATCATAGCAAAGAACTATCTTTACAGAAAAACGTAGATACCAACTACTACTAAAAATAGGACTCAACACGGTTCATTCGAGTACTTGGATGCTATATAAGTGTACGTCACACGGCGAGGTTTAGTCGTAGCCCTCATAGCTGAGGGTTGTGGTCAGGAATAAAACACAATGAATTTCTGGGAATTAAATGGAGTTTGCTATTGCCTTTTCCACAAGTTTCCTCACGATGAAATTGGCAAATGAAAATGGATCATAATGAAAAATGAATGAATGAGAAAAAACTATAACAGCTCAACAGAACAATTGCCGGCACGGCAATGCACCGATTACACATACTTGCTGACTAATACTTCTTTTTGGGTAGAAAATCCTTCTTAAGAAACCAACATTTCTCTGTATACTTTCTTCATTCATTCCTGCCTTTATTGGCTCCGATTTGATATGTAGACAGCTCGTACACACCATTTTATCTTGCAGACCAATATTTTGATGTTCTGTTTTAGTCTGAAAAAAAAAACAATAGTACCTACTAAAATATCACTATATACTTACTTCATTTCATTTTAGGTTTTTACTGAGGAGTTTGTTTGCTTGAATGTGTTAATGTCTAGAAGAAATGGTCCGATTTGAAAAAATATTTCAATATATGTTCCTCATGGATTGGGCTATATTCTTAGTGATTGGACATGGATCTATATCAAAAAGAAAAACTTTAATAAAGGATGCGGCCAATCGCCGTTCATTTCATAGTTTTCTGATGTCAATGTATAGCTCACGTTAGCTGAGCAATGTTCGTCATTTAGGGCAAAGTGTACATGAAACATCAATGATTGAGTTGGCCACCACATTCCATAATGACATCGTTTAAGTTGCAGGAAGGCGCTGGATGTAGCCTTCTTCCAACCGATCCTACCGGCCTGTAGATCTTCATCTACAAGTCTGTGTCAAACAATGGGCATCAATATTGCTGAAGCGAAGTTTGATCACCTATCTTAAATTTGATTTGATGATAACGTACTAACAGTCCCAGTGAACCCATCTTGCATGGTGCATTGCAGATAATACAAATCATCAGCGGCTGTCAAACACGCGACCTCTGCACGACTCACTTCTGACTATAAAAATAAAATTATTTTATCTAATCCAAAACATCTGTCAGATAACATAACTAATGAGAATGATGTGGCAGCAGTGAGAATGAAATATTAATGTTTTATAAAATAGAAACCAGTTAAGTGTGAGTCATATTCGCGCACTGAGAATTCCGTACACATATTTACCTACAGATTTTAGATTTATTCCTGTACAAATAGTGTTAGACCTTGCTTCTTGCCAAATTTCATGATTCTAGGTCAATGGGAAGTACACCGTTGGTTTTATTTCTCTCTGAAATCGCAGAATTAGCGAAAATTTCCAACATTTAGGGTCATAACTTTTGGTCACGTTGACATATAATTTATTTTGCAACTAAAAGAGATGGATGAATTGTGTTGGGGAGTAGGTAATGGGAGTGGATTTATCTATGGCTGAGCTGAGGATAGAAAATTTTGAAGAAAAAGGACATTTTGCGCCGACCCTAGTTGATGGGATAAGGTAAGGCAGGATTATGATGAAAAGAGATCGTAGACCCGAGTATTTGATATGAATTTCAACTAGATACATGTAAGTGTTAATAAAAAAAATCTTTGACAGATAGACGGACAACTAAGTGATCATATAAAAGTTCCGTTTAGTCCTTTTGAAGTACGGAACCCTAAAAATGGCTTATATTTTGGCAATAAATATTTTTCTCTTCTCAGCTTGCTCTCAAAATTTTTCTATAAGCCTTAACCTAAACAAATAGTGTAGGTACACCTATTTGTAAAATTCAATACAATATTTTGTCAATACTATTTTACCTAGACTGGAATAAAAATTGTATTAAATATATACTTACTGACATTGAATTCACCATTCTTTTTAGTGAGATGATTTCATTACTAGTATTGATCTTATGCACTAAGTCAGGAAAGACAAAATTCATTACTAAGACAAAAAATAAAGTGCCAAATAAAAGGTAGTAATCCATCACCAAATCATATACTGAACAGATTTTTTCCTTGAAACGTTTGACGAGAACGGTAGCGATCATTCTTGATTGCGTCGCGAAAGCACTTGATCTGTTAATGTTGTATGTACCTGGTAAAAAAAAACTGTTTTCTTTACTTATTTTTCATATAGGTACCTGCTTTAAACTAGATATTGAAATAAGTTTAAATTTGAGTCAGAAATTAGATTAGAAAGCATGCAGTGTCGTGTGTGCGATGGACACAAAGATACTACAAGCATAACACAACCAAAACTGCAGAAAAATAATATTCACAAATTAATCGCTCTCTCTGGTAAACAGGGGAAAAATAACAAGAAATTAAATAGGGTGAATACGAAAACGTTGGCATCCTTTCTACTGAAAGAAGTCCGCGACTTTAGGGAGAGCGGACTTCTCGAAGAAAGTTCCCCACCGACCGAAGACCGATAGAAGACCGAAGATAAGGGTATATTTCACGGTCGGTGAAGAACTTTCTTTCACGGATAAGGGGCTTACGCTGGAATGTATATGAATACCAGGAACACCGTTCGGAGTGGAAAACACTGAAGTCGGACATTGCCTGATTGAAGACGGCCCAATTTTTTTCTGAAGTGGACTTTGCTCTACAATTTCCCATCGCGTCTTTTTTGTTAACGTAAGAGACAACCTACTAAGGTAGGTTATTGCGAACCTCGCCTTGGTAAAGTTTTTTATTGACAAGTGACGAGTGTGTGTAGGTTTTTTTGTTCCTTAATTTCTAAGGAAAGCTCGGGTAGCT
Source organism: Ephestia elutella (assembly GCA_018467065.1). Classification (NCBI taxonomy): domain Eukaryota; kingdom Metazoa; phylum Arthropoda; class Insecta; order Lepidoptera; family Pyralidae; genus Ephestia; species Ephestia elutella. The sequence goes on along the minus strand of CM031580.1, from coordinate 7,008,709 downwards.
GCTCCTTAGTGTAAAGAAATAATCTTTAATGAATATAATGAAAAACTATACGGATACCTATATTTCCTTACCTGTGTACACTCTTCTCTTGGCCATGGCTAAGTTTACATAGTATTTGCTACAACTTGTACATGATCCTGTTCCAAATCATTAAAAAATATGAACATGTTGAAGTGATTTTTTTAATTTTTTTTTTTGTTTTAGAAATTTTTTGACAGAAACTCAATGTGACGTAAAACAGAGACTCTGTCAGAGAGAAAAACTGTCATATTTAATACGAAGTTCTTCTTTTTTCCATGCATTCGACAAAGAGATTTTTATTATAATATTTCCATATGTGAGGGTAAACCCACCAGGGAGACTTGTTGGTGGATCCACCCACGGATAATAGCCGGAATGCAATAAAGATTTGACTCGTGGTCACAGCCAGCAAAGTTAGAATGTGCTGGTCAATCTGGTCATAGAGCACTGAGGAGAACATAGGGTTGGTTCATTCCCATAAACGTGAGCAAAGCCGCGGGTAAATGCTTGTCTATCCATTAAAATATTTTTTGCTTGTTATTGCTTGTGACTGTACACTACAAAATTGCGATGGAGGCTTAGCCAAAATTTACATCGATTTGTAAATTCGTCATCATAACGAAAACTATTTTCTTCTGTCATCAAAGTGTATGCAAACGCCAAAAGCGCTGCTTGTCTACTCATTTGTATGAAAGTAAGCGATTAAACAATGGGGGATTTTCCGAAACCAAAATTTAAAAAAATAGTTTCAGAATCCAGACATAGAGCTACCAAAAAATCTTTTAATTTTGTTTTTTTTTTCCTATGTCTATGGTTTCAGATGACTTCATAGCCGGCGCTTCACAGAAGTAAATTTTTTTTTAAATATAATATGTCTGTGCGGCGCTTAAAGGCGGGTCCATAGAAAAAGCAAAAATGCACGGGATTGGCTTTTTTAAAAGTAAAACCTAATTCAAAAAAACATCAAAAAAGTATCAATAATGTGATTTGTGCAACTGTCAAACTGATTTTTTCTCTTAATTTAGCTGTCAGAAAATCGCTCATTCGTTACTCTATGATTTCGTTTCGAATTCTAACGTTGTCTACGAACTTGCGATAATGATGACGACCGACGACGACGCGACGCCCGACGATGCGATTAGCGCGGCCCATACATTTTATCGTTTACGAACTTCGTTTTCGTTTTTGACTTGTGACGTTGGCACAGAATTAATATTAGTACTACACGTTGGCTAAGGGTCCAGACTTTCTTTGTATTGAATAATAATGTGCGTGGTGTGACCCTCAGTCAGATAAATAAGGGTAATAAAAATTCAACTAATCACATTTTAATACTTTATTGCCAAAGAATTACAAGACAAATTACAAGACATTATGAAATTATTTCAATCGTATAAACATACAAAACAATTGTATGAGCATTCTATGCGCACCCTTAAATCAATCACATGAATTTAAATATAATAGGTAGGTATATCATCATACGAATAATCTCACAATTTTAATGAATAACATTAACTAAATTGTTAGTTTAATGAGTTCTTGAGGTATTTAAAGCTGACTATGATTGACATGACCTGAAACTGAAAGTAAATTTTGCTTATTACTAATTTTATCATTATTTTGGGATATTAATATAAAATACCTACCTACTCAAGTTTCAGACGCCCCATTAAGGTATTTTTAAAATCCATGTTTCACATGATTAAATTAATAGATACCTACCTACTTGACTAATCCTTACATATCCCAACTTATATTATAAATGCGAAAGTGAGTTTGTTACCTCTTCACGCTTTATCCACTGAACTAATATTAATTCGATTAAAACTAACGTGAGACATAGTCATAATGATTTTGATACGGATACTCACGCGTCTTGTACAAAATCATTATGAACTAATATTCCTGAAATTTCGCATGCACATCGTTAGAAGAACTGAAAATGACATAGGGGTACCTTTATTCTCGGGAAAAAGCACTGTTTACGCGGGTGAAGGCGCGGAAAAAGCTGCGGGCCGCGTCTGCCTGTCTATATTAATCTTAATCTTAACTAATATTATAAATGAGAAAGTGAGTTTGTTTGTTTGTTTATTTGTTACCTCTTCACGCTTTATCTACTGAACCAATGTTCCTGAAATTTCGCATACACATAGTTAGAAGCACAGAGAAGGACATAGGGTACCTTTCATCCCGGGAAAAAGCACTGTTCCCGTGGGAAATTCACGCGGGCGGAGCCGCGGGCGAAAGCTAGTTCACGATAAACCCAAAAACTACTAAACGGATTTTCATGTGGTTTTCACCAATAGCGCAGTAAATAGAGCGAACCTTCCCTAGGGGTTAATTACGTGCGGTCCAGTAACTCATTTTTTTTTATATTATTGTTTAGGATGGTTGTAAGTATTTAAAATAAATATGGCACAATTGACTAGCTTTTGCACTCGCAGCCAAATTGGAAAAATAAAAAAAAATCACCACTTTGTTCGGTTTTTCGCTTATATTTTCTTTTAAGTGCATTTTCGCTAGAAAAGTGTTCTACACAATGTTGTAGAAAATTAAATTTGCCGTTATTTACATTTTATATTTTGTTTCTAGGACTGACAGTTTCCGAGAAAAAAAAATCCTTTGCCTTAAAAAAATCTCATTTTTCAAACATTCGTCAATCTTTTTTAATTTAAAACGATGTAATCCAGTCATGACCTATTCTAGGAGAAAAAGTAGCAGAACAAACATCGTAGGGAATTTAATTACCTGCAAAACGCAATTGCATATTTCTTAACCAACCCTGCAAGGTGGAGAGTAAAACTAAATGATAAAACAACGGAAATTGTTTTTTGCTATAATATTTTACTTTTTACTAACTGAATCTCGGTCCGATGGAAATTTCGGGATTTAAAGTACCTTATGTGCTAGTCCTGATATTGTTCTACTAGTATACCAAATTTAATCGAAATCCGTCTAGTAGATTTTGTGTGATTAAGCAACAAATATCACATCCAAACTTTCCCATTTATAGTGTGATTCATTGCAGGTGAGTAACCGGTACCTGATTGGGACACTGTAAAAGTGTCTGTGGACATTATCAAGTACAGATATTAGATAATATTTGCTTCATCAGCAATAAAGATTGGAAAAGAAACCCGATTTTAAAATGAAAAAGTTTGGATGTGATATTTCTTGCTCAATCTAAAAAATCTACTGGACGGATTTCGATAAAATTTGTTATGCTAGTAGAAAAATATCAGGGCTAGCACATAAGGTACTTTTTATCCCAATATTCCTATGGGAGTAAAGCCTCCGGCTGCAGCTAGTAGACAATAAAATATGATAGCAAAAACGTAATATTTTAACTTTTACTTTTACTGCCTACTCCGTAGGGTTGGTTAAAAAAAAATTACATGTGTTTTGTAGGCAATTAAATTTTCTTCAAATTGTATTTCAATATATATTTTCCTAGAGTAGGCCATAAATGAATTACAGCGCTCTGAAGTAAAAAAGTTTGACAAATTTCCAAATGCGATTAAAAAATGAGATTTTTTTAAAGTGCACATCTCCATAACTATTAGTCCTAGAAACAAAATATAAATTGTAAATTATAGGAAATTTATTTTTACAACGTTGTGTAGAACTCTAATGTAGCTAAAATGCATCTAAACGAAGGTGAGAGCGCAAATCTGAATAAAGTGGCAATTTTTTTTGGTTTTTCTAACATATGGCGGGCGTGGAAGGGGGGAGAAATTGTGCTTCTTGCATTTTAAACACTTACTAACCATCCTAAATAATATATCAAAAATTCAGAACTATTGAACCATTTGTAAGTAAACCCTACCCTTAGCTCTATTTTGGTCTTTATTCAATGAACTATGGACGGATTTGTATTAAATTTGGTATACTAGTAGAAAAATACCAGAAATAGTACATAGGTTACTTTATATCCTGAAATTCCCACGGGAGCGAAGACCCGAGGCGCAGTTAGCAGAAAATGAAATATTATAACAAAAAAAGCAATATTCAGTAGTTTTAATATTGAGTTTTACTCCCCATTCTGCAGGGTTGGTTAAGAAAAATGCAAATGCGTTTTGTAGGTAATTAAATTCCCTACACATTATGTTCCAATACTTATTCTCCTAAAATATGCCATAACTAGATTACAGCGTTCTGAAGTGAAAAGTTTGACAAATTTCCGAAAAAGAAGATTTTTTTATTTTTTTTTATAAGCACACATCTCGGTAACTATCAGTCCTAGATACAAAATGTAAAATGAAAATAAAAGGAAATTTAATTATCTACAAGATTTTGTAGAACACTTTCCTATCAAAAATGCATCTAAACGAAAATATGAGCCTAAATCTGAAAAATGTTTTTTTTTTTTTTAGTTTTTTTAAGATTACCACGGACGCGGAAACTTGGCAATTGTGCCCTTTTTATTTTGAATACTCACAATAATCCTACACAACATTTCGAAAAATTCACAATTACTGGACCGTTTGTAATTTGATTCTCGTCTATTTACTGCGCTACAATGGACGGAGTGGGCTATGAGGAAGGTTTTGGTGTATAATTTACGTAGGCGAAAGCTACTCGTATTTTAACTATTATTATAAATGCGAAGGTGAGTTCGTTTGTTTGTTAATTTATTTATTTGTTACCTCTGAAATTTCGCATACACGTAGTTAATAGTAATGAGAAGTACATATGTACATATGTACATATGTACAATATGTACATGGGAAATTCACGCGGGCGAAGCCGCGGGCAAAAGTTAGTTAGTTATTAAAGTGTAGTACCCACAGACGATTTACCTAAATCATTTTTATTTAGGCACGAAAATAAACTATTAAGCTAACCGTCACCATCAAGTCTCTCGAATCTTGACAAGATACTCGATCTGTATCAAGGTTCCGTTCTGACCCTTTGGGTACGGAACCCTAAAAAGCAGTCAAGATCTGCAAATCACAGGGGAAGTGATAATGCAATCCACTGTCCTGGTTGAACTTCAAATGCGACAAAGAAGCACGGCGGGGCGGCGTCGCGCTATGCGTAAATGTCATAATGTTTGGACGTACATACATACTGTGCAATTGATTTCTTCTTGATGGGGAGGATGGAGTCTCTCGCGTCCGTAGGTAGAAAACCCATAGTTACCCTACACGTGTCCCCCGTGTGGTGCTAAACGAGAGACAACGCCGAGCATCGGGCGGCGGTTAATTAACCCGACCCCCCTGGCACCAGATGCGGCCAGGGACGGCTCCCACAAGCCGTGAGCTACAGAAATGTGCTCTTAACAGGTGGACTCACCAACTCGCAAAGGCCAGCGCGGTGTTTCAAGGCCAATTATACCCTCATGCACGAAATAAATAAAGAAAGGCCCCTAGTCCCCAGCGGTCCTGTTCGGTCCGGCCAAGGCAGCGGTCGGTCAACCAGCAGGACAAGGGGTGCTAAGAATCCCTGGGTTCGATCAGGCTGCCAAAACAAAACGATATACTTGGCTACGTACAACATCAGGACCTTATTGGGCGATGAAAGACTCCATGAACTGGAAACTCTAGTACTGGAAAAAATGAATTGGCACATCTTCGGATTATGTGAAGTCCGCTGGAAAGGAGAAAACTTGATCAAACTGAATTCTGGACACTTATTCTATTACAAGGGCAATGAAACGGAGTCGCAAGGAGGAGTGGGTCTCATTATCCACAAATCTATGGCATCCAGATTGATGGTGACAAAGGCTATTTCTGAGAGAGTCATCTACGCAATTCTAACCATTAACAAGCGGTACAAGCTGAAAGTCGTGCAAGCCTACGCACCGACGACAAAATATTCCGAGGCCGTAGTAGAAGCTTTTTATGACGACGTGGAAAAAGCCATACAAGAGGATTACTGTCATTTCACAATTGTTATGGGCGATTACAACGCTAGAATTGGCAGTAAATCGGAAGATGAAGACTGGATCGGAAATTTTGGACTCGGTGATAGGAATGAAAGGGGCGAACTACTAGTGCACTTCCTAAAAAATCAACAACTTTACGCCATGAACACCTTCTATTATAAGAAACCACAAAACAAATGGACTTGGCTGCATCCTGATGGTCATAAAAACGAGTATGACTATATTCTATCTAATAGGAAAGACATATTTCAAGACGTTAAAGTCCTGAACAGAATAACGGCTGGTAGTGACCACAGAATTGTACGAGGAAAAATTAAGCTTGATTTGAGGAAAGAACGTAAAGCACTCTGCTCCAACCCAAGTACAAAGTGGGACTACGAATCACTTAAAGTCCAGAACCAAGCTTTTGAACAACTCCTTGATGATAGATTTAAAAATAAACCTTTGGATGAGTCTGTATCTGAAATCAATAATACAATAACGAGCACAATAGCCGAAGTAGCGAAAACTTTCCATAAGTCAAAATCAAAAGGGAAGTACGGAGCGATTTTTTCCGATAATACTCACAGACTCATAGAGGAAAGATGGCGGGTAGCTAACAAATCTACCACGGAAACTAACCATCTTAATAAAGTAATAAGGAAATCGATCAGACAGGATATAAGACACAACAACCTAAATATAATAAAAGAAACAATTGAGAAATATCGAGGACCCAAAGTGTTCAGGAGGAGGATGAAAAAAGGTACTGGCCAAATCCACAAAATAACAAAAGACGATGGTACTGTAGTCACCAGTAGACCAGAGATATTAAATGCAGTAGAGGATTTCTACCGAGCGCTTTATAGCAGCCAGATGGAAGAGCCATCCCAACCAACGACAGATCCTAGAGCAAAGCTGCATCGCCACCTCACCGAAGACCTCCCAGACATCAGTCTGTACGAAATCAAGAGTTCACTAAAGAAGATGAGATCTGAAAAAGCCCCAGGTATGGATGGAATCACTAGTGAGCTTTTGAAATTCGGTGGGAAAGTTATCCTTGGTCAACTACAGATCCTATTCAACAAAGTGATCCATGAGGGAGTGACACCGGAGGACTGGAAAACTGCCATAGTGACCTTGATACACAAGAAAGGCGATAAGACAAAGCTATCTAACTACAGGCCTATTTGTATCCTAAACCACATATACAAACTCTTTACTAAAGTGGTTTGTGCTAGAATCACTAAAAAACTTGATGCTGCACAGCCAATGGAACAGGCGGGTTTCCGGTCCAACTTCTCTACGGTAGATCACATCTTCACCGCGCGACAGCTCTTTGAAAAATGCAACGAATACAAGTTGCCTCTGCACGTAGCCTTTGTCGACTATGAAAAAGCTTTTGACTCGGTTGAACATTGGGCAGTCTATAATTCACTTAAAAGAACTAACGTGGATGATAGATACATACAAGTCTTCAAAGAGATATACAGCAAGGCTACGATGCAATTCAAATTGCATGAACTTACAGCGCCAATTCAAGTCTCGCGTGGTGTAAGACAGGGCGATACCATCTCGCCAAAACTGTTCACAGCAGCCCTAGAAGACATGTTCCGCACTATCGACTGGACAGGGAAAGGCTTAAATATCAACGGAGAGTGGCTAACACACTTAAGGTTTGCTGACGACATCATTATTCTGGCCTCCTCCGTGGATCAGTTGCAAAGCATGCTTGAGGACCTACAGCTAGCCTCAAGTAAGATAGGCCTAAAGATGAACACGTCTAAAACTCAGTTCATGAGCGGGGATGATGTGGACAGCATTGTGGTGAATGGTCACGAAATTCAGCGAGTATCCTTAGACATACCTTGGCCAGACGCTCACGTTGCCCAAAAATTCCCAAGAACTGGAGGTAAAGAGGCGAATCCGACTGGGATGGGCTGCATTCGGAAAGTTGGATGATGTCTTCAAGAGTAAACTACCAATGAGCCTAAAACGTCGAGTGTTTGACCAATGTGTCTTCCCAGTAATGACCTATGGCTGTGAGACCTGGACCCTTACTGCAAAATCTATGCACAGCTTAAAAGTGGCGCAACGGGCTATGGAAAGAGCCATGCTTGGTATTTCATATATTAGAGACAGAGTGCGAAACACCGAAATCAGAAGACGAACAAAAGTTACCGATATAGCAAGAAGGCTAGCTACTCTGAAGTGGAAATGGGCAGGTCACATAAGCCGAAGGGAGGACAGAAAATGGGGCCGATAATTACTGGACTGGCGGCGGCCGTGGATGGGGCGAAGAAAGCAGGGCAAACCAGCTGCCCGCTGGAGCGATGACATCGCCAAAATTGGAGGCCCATTGTGGAGAAGGATTGCGAAAGATCGCGAAGCTTGGCGTGCATTGGAGGAGGCTTATGTCCTGCAGTGGACGAAATGAGCCGCAGAAGAAGAAGAAGAAGATGCAATTGATTACATTGCTAAATGCTCTCGGCAACTTCACTCACGTCTCGTTGACGCAAGTACAGTTTGCAGAAAAAATTGTCACACAAAATATTATTTATTTTTATTTTATCTTTAACTAGAGAATAAAAAAATAAAAATACTAATTAATAAATTACTAATTTAAAAAAGGACTAAATTACTCAATCTTGACCACTCTGGAGCGATGGTTAGTGGCAATAACATAACAACAATTGAAGAATCAAGTTCTTTAGTAAAACCACACTATAATGCTCTATTTATTTAATTAAATTATACAATATTCCTTTGTTCATTTCAATGTATATTTGTATGTAATTTAATAATATTTAGTAAAATCCTGAAAGGAAACATTAATGAAATTTAATAATTATTTCTAATTTTTTTGAAATATTTTTTGCCCACCGTACAAAAAGTTAATTTAATGAAGTTAGTTACGAATGTCAAAATTGTAACAATGACATTTGCCCAGGGATCTTAGCAAAGCAATCGCCTAATACATGTGGCTTCTATTGGCGGCGTTGTCGCGTGAAACACGGCGTCGCATATAGCGCCGCATTTGTTGCATTTGAAGTCTACGCAGGACAGGAGGTAAAGCTAAAGTACTCTCTTACCGTATTGTTAGCAATATTTTTGACGCCCAACTTAGGTGTCTTCACAGCATAAGGAACAGCAACTCCTTGTTATATTAGAAAACACACCTGTAAAGTATATTATGTTTTGTTAAAACTCTTTTAATAAAATATAAAAGACAAGTTAAAAATGTCCTCCAATGATTTCTGTCACGTAAGGTCATAAAATTAGCTGATCATCCTGATATAATAGGTATGTGTAGTCTTCTAATTAGTAAAATAGTGTAATTAAATACATACATTAATAAATACATTTAGATAAACATGTAATGCATTCACGTTTTTGGTTAGCGATCTAGTACCTACCTTTATTATGTTGAAATTGTTACGAAATTGTAACCCTTTCCAACCGACTCGTAATCGAGCGTGCATGTAACTTTGAAAAAATCTAGCGCTCGCCAGAATTTATTTTGTGGAACGCAACCGACACCAATCGTTCGTGCAGGATCCTGTCTATGTGAATAATAATACTCGGGCTAGTTTGGACTCGCCAGTCCGACGCAGGATTTCACGAAAGATGGCGGCAAATTTCGGCGGGGGAAGAGCGTCACGTAAGTATTAATTTTTAGGTTATATTTTATAAGAATCCGTTTATGAAGCATACATTTGATTTGAGTGTGAATTACTTTACTTTATTAACGCGTTTTTTTCGTAAATATTTCAGTGGAATTTATTTTATTCGTCTTTTAATTCAAAGATGCACGCATGTGCGGTTTCGGTGGTAATTGCACGAAAATATGACTTATTCCGTACTACTCGGTACTACTTGTATCGTGTTATTTAACGGTATTAAATGGTGTTTCAGATTTCTTTCAGGACGAAGACATTATAGAAGCCTAGGGAAATGGTGACGATTCAGATATTGAGTATTTTAACGACTCTGATGATGAAGAATGCTTCTTTAGCCTCGATTATCTTAATAAATTCGATTTTCAAGAAGGTTCAGCAGAAGATCATCAAAATGCTCAACTACAAGACGTTCTTGGACCTGAAAATTCATCTCCCGGGCCGCCATCAGCAACAGAACCACCATCATCAGCTCCACAGTGTCCAAGCCATTCAGGTTCCCGACCGAAAGGTTGGAAGGTAACAACTTTCGAAGACAAAGAGCATTCCTATGTATGTAGAATGGGTTCTTCCTAATAACCTGGTAAAAAGTCCAAAAGAATACATGCAAGGTTATTTGTGGTGAAAGCCAACAGGTAGTTAGAGATTCTACAGTACTGGTGAAGTGGAAAGTCTGTACTGATAGCTTCTAATTGCACTGGATCAAACACGACTGAAATTATTAAACGATGGGACAAGAAAATTCGTGCCTATGTGGACGTTACTGCTCCTAAAATAATACAGAACTATAATCGTTACATGGGAGGTGTTGACGTCCTTGATCAGCGTCCATTTTCTTATTTTGATGAAGGTTCTGTAATACTCAACCTGTATTACAGAACCTTCATCAAAATAAGAAAATGGACACTGAAAGTGTTGATACATTTTTTTGACTTGGCACTAGTGAATGCCTGGCGTGCGTACAAAATAGACAGTTCCGTTATAATTAGAAAAGAAATAAAATTATGGATTTATTGGAGTTTCGTCTACAAATTGCTGAAGTATTACTGAATACACCCGACAAGCGTCGTGAGTCTTCAGTAACACTTGAGCTTGAAGTACCACGAAAGTTTAAAAAACTTTAAAGCCATCAGATAGTGTAAGGCATGATGGTAATGACCATTTGCCAATTTTTGAAATGACAGAGGTTTTGTCAATTTGAAAAGTGTAAAAGTAGGACTAAGATTCGGTGCATAAAATGCAATGTTTACCTTTGTACAGTAGGGGCCAGAATTGCTTCAAAGAATTCCATAAAAATTATGAAATTAAGTGTTTTTTGCATTTTTTTAGTTACCTTTTATATTACTAAAGTACTGACCACTTGTTTTAGAAGATATTTAATAAGGATTAAAATTTGATTTTGTTGACTTACAACTAAATGTGAGTACATTATTATTTATTTGTAAAAAAACACAATTCTAATAAGTTTTAAGAATTAGTTGTTCCTATTCAGGTTAACTATTATTAGAATTATAAAAGTGATTGTCAAATTGATTAAAATAAATATTTTCCGATTTTATTATGGTTTAAAATACCTTTTTCATCAAGATGCACATTCGTGCACATGTCAAATTATTCCTGAGACGCACGATCGTGCAGACGATTTCCCGGAAAACTGTGATTTTCCGACTTTTTAAATATTTTTTCCTGGTACCTTGGACATCTAAAAATATGAATTAAGCATAAAAAATTAAAAAATATAAAACATGCTTTGCCGGTTGGAAAGGGGTATGTGATTGTTAACTATTGTGTTAGCTTAATAAATAAAATAAAATAAATTATTTTCATGTATAGGTATGGTGGGAGAGGATTGTGCCGTCAAAAGAGCATACAAGGGTTGACGAAGGGGCTGTCGACCAGTCGGGCGCCCTAGGTACTGCTGAAGCGATGAGCTTCTGAAAGTCCTACGGAGCCTCAGGAGCTGACAACTGGCGAGAGCTGGTGCAAGACCGCAAAAAATGGCGTCATCTCGTTTCGGAGGCAAGATCCACTTTGGGTCGCTGCGCCTCAGGAGTAAGTAAAGTATGGTCCATACATCGCAACATTACCATACTTAGAAGCACGCTCTTCTCAGTATACTAAACGTTTTATTATATGTAGTTTTGTCCCCTTTACTTTAGTAGTGTAGTCAACAGGGGAATCGGACAACTTTTTTTTTATGCTTCTTTGACACACACATTAATAGAATCATCCGTAAAAGAATCACATCCATAATCAAAGTACTTCCCAAGATATAGGAAAAAAACAATTCATATTTTTAAGCGATGGAAGAATAGATACCAAAACGCCCGTAACTTAACGTACATTCATATGACGTCACGCGTAGAAAATGGACATTCCCTAAAAGTTTGAACTCTAATAAATTAGCTCTGGAGCATAAACTCGTGCTGTAAAGTCGCAAAATGTGTTCAATTATATGTATCATATCATAAAATTATACCTTGGCCGGTTCCCTATTGTTATATCAACATGTTGTGTATGATCTGTACTGGTTATATACTGATTTGAAAATGGCTTTTCGTTGCTAAGTAAGTACATGTAAAACTCATTGTTGACGACTGTAACTTTCCAAGTAATAAACTTCACCAACTCGTTTACCCGACCCGATTACTCTTTATTACTTTAGGAATCGAATGCTATATGTAACTTGATGAAAAACTTAAAAAACAATTAGTTAAAAAATTGCTTACAAGGTTTCGATTGACATGATGGTAAACTCGGAACAGTGACTCTGAAAAAAAAAGATCTACTAGCTTTTGCCCGCGACTTTGCCCGCGTGAATTTCAATTCCGGTAAGTTTAATTCACACCTTTTTGTATTAAATACGATTTAAGATGCGTCGCGTCGCCTTGGGACTATCTATCCCAGGGAAATTTCTAGAAATGGTAATAAGGGTACTTTTAGTACCCTTATGAATTAGGGTACTTTTAGTATCCTTATTAGTACGGGAAGATTAGACATTAACCTCAAAATATATAACATAGTTTTGATTTTTGGCACAAGTGTTCATCAGAGTCCTAGAATCATTTCCACAAAAGTCCCCGGCCCTAGGGTACCGGTTGCCCCCCCACCCCCCTCAAATGTGTCCCTGACCGTCGCTTTCTTTATTTTCTAAAAAAATATCAGTGATAGGAAAAAACTGTCAATGACAAGAATAAACATCATTAAATTATCTATAAAATAGTTTTTAGTTCATTCCGATAGGACTGATAGTTTTGGATTTATGTCTATATTAGCGCAGTAAATAGACGAGAATCAAATTACAAACGGTCTAGTAATTGTGAAAAAATGTTGTGTAGGATTATTGTGAGTATTCAAAATAAAAAGGGCACAATTGCCAAGTTTTCGCGTCCGTGGTAATCTTAAAAAAACTAAAAAAAAAACTTTTTCAGATTTAGGCTCATATTTTCGTTTAGATGCATTTTTGCTAGGAAAGTGTTCTACAAAATCTTGTATATAATTAAATTTCCTATTATTTACATTTTACATTTTGTATCTAGGACTGATAGTTACCGAGATGTGTGCTTATAAAAAAAATTAAAAAAATCTTCTTTTTCGGAAATTTGTCAAACTGTTCACTTCAGAACGCTGTAATCTAGTTATGGCATATTTTAGGAGAATAAAAATTGGAACAAAATTTGTAGGGAATTTAATTACCTACAAAACGCATTTGCATTTTTCTTAACCAACCCTGCAGAATGGGGAGTAAAACTCAATATTAAAACTACGGAATATTGCTTTTTTTGTTATAATATTTTATTTTCTGCTATCTGCGCCTCGGGCCTTCGCTCCCGTGGGAATTTCAGGATATAAAGTAACCTATGTACTATTTCTGGTATTTTTCTACTAGTATACCAAAAATACAAATCCGTCCATAGTTCATTGAATAAAGACCAAAATAAAGCTAAGGGTAGGGTTTACTTACAAATGGTTCAATAGTTCTGAATTTTTGATATGTTATTTAGGATGGTTAGTAAGTGTTTAAAATGCAAGAGGCACAATTCTCCCCCCTTCCACGCCCGCCATATGTTGGAAAAATAAAAAAAAATGCCACTTTATTCAGATTTGCGCTCTCACCTTCGTTTAGATGCATTTTAGCTACATTAGAGTTCTACACAACGTTGTAAAAATAAATTTCCTATAATGTACAATTTATATTTTGTTTCTAGGACTAATAGTTATGGAGATGTGCACTTTAAAAAAATCGCATTTTTTAATCGCATTTGGAAATTTGTGTAACTTTTTACTTCAGAGCGCTGTAATTCATTTATGGCCGACTCTAGGAAAATATATATTGGAATAAAATTTGAAGAAAATTTGCAGCCGGGGGCTTTACTCCCATAGGAATATTGGGATAAAAAGTACCTTATGTGCTAGCTCTGATATTTTTCTACTAGCATACCAAATTTTATCGAAATCCGTCCAGTAGATTTTTTTAGATTGAGCAAGAAATATCACATCCAAACTTTTTCATTTTAAAATCGGGTTTCTTTCCCAATCTTTATTGCTGATGAAGCAAATATTATCTAATATCTGTACTTGATAATGTCCACAGACACTTTTACAGTGTCCCAATCAGGTACCGGTTACTCACCTGCAATGAATCACACTATAAATGGGAAAGTTTGGATGTGATATTTGTTGCTTAATCACACAAAATCTACTAGACGGATTTCGATTAAATTTGGAATACTAGTAGAAAAATATCAGGACTAGCACATAAGGTACTTTATATCCCGAAATTTCCATGGGACCGAGATTCAGTTAGTAAAAAGTAAAATATTATAGCAAAAAACAATTTCCGTTGTTTTATCATTTAGTTTTACTCTCCACCTTGCAGGGTTGGTTAAGAAATATGCAATTGCGTTTTGCAGGTAATTAAATTCCCTACGATGTTTGTTCTGCTACTTTTTCTCCTAGAATAGGTCATGACTGGATTACATCGTTTTAAATTAAAAAAGTTGACGAATGTTTGAAAAATGAGATTTTTTTAAGGCAAAGGATTTTTTTTTTCTCGGAAACTGTCAGTCCTAGAAACATAATATAAATGTAAATAACGGCAAATTTAATTTTCTACAACATTGTGTAGAACACTTTTCTAGCGAAAATGCACTTAAAAGAAAATATAAGCGAAAAACCGAACAAAGTGGTGTTTTTTTTTTTATTTTTCCAATTTGGCGGCGAGTGCAAAAGCTAGTCAATTGTGCCATATTTATTTTAAATACTTACAACCATCCTAAACAATAATATAAAAAAAATGAGTTACTGGACCGCACGTAATTTACCCCTAGGGAAGGTTTGCTCTATTTACTGCGCTAATATATCCTGCACGAAAAAAATGTTTTTTTGCAAAATCTTGGTATTTGTACTGATTTTATACAAAAACCACTGAAGTTATAATAAAGTGGTGTAGAGGAGAATTAATGATAATAAATTTATCTATAAAACAAGATCAATATTATTGTTGCACGTGCCTTAGTTCCTGAATAACAGCTCGTAACGTCTGGCATCACATGTAACCCTTTAACTCTGTAGTGAGCCATCTACGTAAAAAATAACCGCAAACCGATGTACAGTATTTAAATTTTGTATACGGATACGTTAGGTTAAAACAAATATTTTGAGTGGGTAGTTCCTGAAATTCCCCCTTAGAAAAAAAATTATGATGTCACTAGCTTTTGCCCGCGGCTTCGCCCGCGTGAATTTCCCACGGGAACAGTGCTTTTTCCCGGGATAAAAAGTAGCCTATGTGCTATTCCAGGTCATTATCTACCTCTGTACCAAATTTCATCGAAATCCGTCCAGTAGATTTTGCGTGATTGAGTAACAAACATCCTCACAAACTCACAAACTCACAAATTCACAAACTCACAAATTCACAAACTCACATCCAAACTTTCGCATTTATAATATTAGTATGGATATGGATTACTCCCCAGTAATGACATCATAATTTTTTTAAATTCTTGTATGGAATTTGTTTTTTTTTTTTTCAAAAACATATCGTGAAATGTCTTGATGTCAAAAAAATGAAAGGTCTTGATGAGCTGGTTCTGAAAATATACTACACTATTATCTTTAGGCCACCTGTTTTCTAAAAATTTTGAGAAAACCAAGAAATATTCTCAAAACTCGTACTAAATATGAGCTCCTCTTATTAGGAGTCTGCTTAGTAATATTTTGTAAAACAAAGGCCAAATATCTCAAAATATACTCGTATATAACTTTAAAAAAAAACTATTTAAAAATATAAACATTTACAATATTTAAAAAAAATTTCTTTATTAAAAAGTTCATTCATTCAATTTTGTAGAAACAAAAAAAATAATAAATACTCAATATTAATATAATATAATCGCCTTCTTGAGATTAGATATGAGTATATTAAAAGCCATTTGGCGTGCCATTTAATAAAAAATACCAAACCGTCTCCTACCTGGAGAAGCCCAAACTTGGTATGTTTTAAAAATACTAGTTACATTTTTAGGAAACAGGTGGCCGAAAGGTAATGGTGTAGTATATTTTCAGAACCGGTTCGTCAAGCCCTTTTTTTCGAAGTTAAATTGTAACGCGGCGACGCGTTCATCCTCTTTGATCCATTTATGCGTGCGCTGGCACATACATACTTATTTCACCTGTCATAAATTTTAAACTGTATTCATACACATTCGATTCATATTCATTCTTGACTCAGATTATGTAAATTACTTATCGTCTAACTAAATCATAAAATATACAAAGCTGTTTTAAAATAATATATATCTAATAAAAACTATAGACCCTTCCAGGGTAAGTATTATTGTTTCGGAAGTAATTTAAAATTTATAGTGTAGTGTGGTTTTTCTAATTTTTATATTTTTGTTTTAGGTCTTATGTTTTTACTATTAAAATAATATAAACGACCCGTGATGTATTATTTAAGAGTCTCTGCGATAACTCATATGAAATCTTTATTTTCGCAATTACACCAAAAAATTCCAGAACCAGAACAAATTGAAATATTTTTACGAAATCTACTACCAGAATTTGCTTTTACGAATCTCCGAACAAGACATACATTCTCTTGATTCGTTGATAGAATCTTGCCTATTTACTGAAAAATTAATACATATGAATAATAATAATTCCACAGTTTCACAACCACTTGTCTCTTTCAATCAACCCACAACACCAACACCATTTATTCCTGAATATCCTTTTACAAAAACTACCTATGCTATTAAAACACGAAAACTACAAAAGTTTCCTACCTTCACCTGCCCAAGGTGTCGAACCAACTCTCATCCCCTTTCCATATGTACGAATACTCAAATCATTTGTTATAGATGTGGCCTACAAAATGTCACATTTCCCCATTGTCCATCCTGTCATAAATCAAATTCACATAAACAAATTAAGAAACAGTTTACACAAATTGATAATTCCACAAAATTTGATAAACAAGACTGGAATAACTGGCTTGAATACATAAAACTTTTTTTTAATTCTTATAATATGAATACTCTCCTTCGTACAAATGTGAACACTCTTCTTTTTGAAACCAAAGACACACAACGTCCCTATTTACATATTAAAATTAATAATCTAATTTTAAATGGATTATTAGATAGTGGAAGTTCAATTACCATTCTTGGTAAGGACTCACATAAACTTTTAATTAAGTCTGGTCTCTCACTGAGAAAAGACCAACGTATTTTAGGTACCGTAGCTAACGGACAACCTATTAAATCTATCGGAACAATTTCACTTCCGGTAATTTATAATAATAAATTTTCTATAATTACTGCTCATGTAATTCCAGATGTTCATGAACCTTTAATTCTTGGCATCGATTTCTGGAAAACATTTAACATAGCTCCTAATATACTTCGTAACATTAATACTCACTTTACTTCTGAAAATGACAATTTCCTAGTTCATTCAACTTCTACTAATCTTCACTCATTTGAAAATTTAACAAATACACAACAAGATTTAGCTAATTTAATAATAGACAAATTTAAACAAATTTCTACTGAAACTAAACCATTAGGAAAAACTCACCTCGCCGAACATCACATCGATACCGGTGATCATGCTCCCATTCGTCAACGATGCTACCGTTTATCACCAGAAAAACAAAAAGCATTAAAAACAGAGGTCGATGAAATGCTTAAACTTGATGTTATCGAACCTTGCGAAAGCCCATGGCTTAGTCCCGTTATCATTACTCCTAAAAAAGATGGGACTTGGCGTTTCTGTGTAGACAGTCGAAAATTGAATAGCATCACTCGTAAAGACGCTTACAAATTACCCTTAATTTCAGATATATTAGATAATTTAAAAAATTGTAAATATTTATCGTCTATTGACATTGCGAAAGCATTTTGGGAGATTCCTTTACGAAAGGAAGATCGTCCAAAGACGGCTTTCCATGTTCCAGGTCGTGGCATGTACCAATTTAAAGTAATGCCTTTCGGTTTAACTAACGCACCTGCTACTCAACAAAGATTTCTTGATAATTTACTATCAGACCTTATGTTAGATAACACAATTTTTTGTTATTTAGATGATATCGTCATAGCTACACCAACATTTGAACAACACGTTGAATTATTAACTAAATTAATCACTAAACTTTCTCAAGCTAACATTACAGTTAACTTTCCTAAATGTTCTTTCTTTTAGACATTAACTCAAATATTTAGGTTATATAGTAAATCAAGACGGTTTACAAACTGACCCTACTAAGGTTCAAGCGATCCTAAATATTAAAACTCCTACATCTGTTAAGGATGTTAAAAGATTCCTTGGCACCGCTAGCTGGTACCGACGATTTATCCCTAATTTAAGTACTTTAACTGCCCCTCTCACTAAACTTACCTCTACTAAAAAGAAAGCACCTCCTTTCAAATGGTCTCTTGAGGCTGATAAAGCCTTCATCTCAATTAAACAGGCTTTAGTTAGTACTCCTATATTAGCTTGTCCCGATTTCACAAAACCATTCGCTGTTCATTGTGATGCTTCCGCATATGGCATTGGTGCCATGCTCACACAAGATTTCGATGGCGTTGAAAAACCTATAGCTTACATGAGTAAAACCCTAACTGCTCCTCAACGCAACTATTCAATTACAGAGCGCGAGCTTCTTAGTGTGATAACTGCTTTAGAACACTGGCGTTGTTATTTAGACAACGGAAAACAGTTTACTATTTATACGGATCATTCTGCTTTACAATGGTTCTTACGTCTTGATAACCCTACAGGTAGACTAGCACGCTGGTGCATCCGTCTCTCTATGTTTAACTTTGAAATTAAACATAAACATGGCTCTGAACATGTAGTACCTGATCAGTTATCCCGCATCGCTCATGTTAACGCTATTAATATGTCATTTGAGCAATCTAAAGACACTTGGTATAACTCTATATTTGACAAATGTAAAATAAATCCAACTTCTACTCCAGATTACCTCATTAAAAATAATAAATTATTTAAATATTGTCGCGCTGTTACTGAATATAATTCTGAGTTCAACTGGAAACTCGTAATTCCATCAGAGTTTCGAGAGTCCATTATTTATGAAAATCATAATTTACCTACTGCAGCTCATTTCGGTATTTTCAAAACCTACCATCGCCTTAAACTTCATTATTATTGGCCTGGTATGTACAAAGATGTAGCATTTTTTCATCTCTAAATGTGATACTTGTTTAGCCTACAAACACCAAAATCAAAACACTATCGGTTTAATGGGCAAGCCCAAAAATTGTTCTCGTCCTTTTCAAACAATCGCTATCGATTTTATTGGTCCCTTACCTTTATCACGTAAATTAAATAGATTCATATTAGTGGTTACCTGCTGTTTTTCTAAATACTGCCTTATTTACCCCATTAAAAGAGCAACATCATCTATTATAAAACATATTCTTGAAAATTTAGTTTTTATGAATTATGGAATTCCAGAAACCATAATTCTAGATAATGGTCCTCAAATGATAAGTACTGAACTTAAAGACTTGTTTAATACTTATAAAATACCTCATGTACATTACACTCCACGTTACTGCCCTCAAGTAAATCCTGTTGAGCGTTACAACAAAACTATAATCACAGCTATAGCTTCTTTTGTTGATGACGACCATCGTACTTGGGACTTACATTTGAATCATATTCAATTTGCCATTAACTCATCCGTTAATGAAACAACAAAATTTACCCCTTCTTACCTCGTCTTCGGCCGTGAATTAGTTACTTGTGGTTCTATATATTCGGATACCGAATCTGTTGAAGATTATATATTTGCTCCTCGCGATATTTATGCAGAGCATTTAGGTAATTTACTTCCAGTATTTTCAGAAGTACAAAAACGAATGTATAAATCCCATGAAGTTAATGCTAAGCTTTACGATAAACATCGTCAATATATCGAATTTAATATAGGTGACATCGTTTGGAAGCGGAATTATCCTTTAAGTTCTGCTGACAAACATTTTTCGGCTAAATTAGCACCAAAATTTATAAAATGTTACATCACAAATAAAATCTCACCACTAGTTTATGATTTAACAGACTTTTATCACAAACCCCTAGGCCGCTGGCATATCAAAGATATTAAGCCAATTAAGGCAATTACTTTACTTTAGTTGCCTTAATAACTATTTAATCTTTTTATTTAAAAAGATGTTTATTTTCTCACCTCATTACCTTTTAGTTTCTCATCTCATTTGACAATTGTCATCCTAATTTGAAAATTTATTCAATATTTTTTATTTCATGTTATTCAATTTTTAATTAACTAAAGTTAATTAATAACTTATAATTAAGTACTTTTAATTACTTTAAGTACTTTTTAATTACATTTAATTACCGTTAATTACTGTTAATTGTATTTAATTACCGTATTATTTTATTTAGAGTTTCCTAATTTGTAACTCTACTTACCTTACTTATTTACCTTACTTACTTACACAATTTATGTCATTAACTTGATATTTTCCTTACGTCATTACTAAGACGTTTATTTTAATTTTTGCGTTTCGCGCATAGTGTTATTTTTATACTCTACCTATTTTTTAAGGTACATGCTTGTACATATTTGTCATCGTGCGGTTTTAGTGACACGTTAAAAAAGCCTTAAGCTATTATTTACAAGTTAGCGGTTGGTGACTAATTTTTAATTAAGCCTACACCATTGATAAGCTCAGTTCTTGAGAAATGCTTCCTGTTATATAAGCTTTCTCTATGATGTATTTAGTCACAAATCCTTAAACGGAATTATGACTTTGTTAGGTGATGTATGTATGTTAGTATTTGTTAGGTAGGATATATGTGGAACTGATTGGCTTATTGTATATACTCATCTCAATTTCATTCACCTTTCTAAATTAACTTTCACTTCATCCATTTAATTATACTACTATTGTATAATAAGTTTATATTTATATTTAAGTTTACTATGTATTTTTTAATTCATAATTTACTCTCTAAATTCAAAAATTACATATATTTCAATTTTTTTTAACAATTTTTAAGATTAAAAAAAAAGTTTTTAAAACTTTTAAAACCGGCCCCCCGGTACTGTAACGCGGCGACGCGTTCATCCTCTTTGATCCATTTATGCGTGCGCTGGCACATACATACTTATTTCACCTGTCATAAATTTTAAACTGTATTCATACACATTCGATTCATATTCATTCTTGACTCAGATTATGTAAATTACTTATCGTCTAAATCATAAAATATACAAAGCTGTTTTAAAATAATATATATCTAATAAAACTATAGACCCTTCCAGGGTAAGTATTATTGTTTCGAAAGTAATTTAAAATTTATAGTGTAGTGTGGTTTTTCTAATTTTTATATTTTTGTTTTAGGTCTTATGTTTTTACTATTAAAATAATATCAACGACCCGTGATGTATTATTTAAGAGTCTCTGCGATAAAATTATGAGTATATTTCGAGATATTTGGCGTTTGTTTAACAAAAATTTACTAAGCAGACTCCTAATAAGAGGAGCCCATATTTGGTACGAGTTTTGAGAATATGTCTTGGTTTTCTTGGAATTTTAGAAAACAGGTGGCCTAAAGGTAATGGTGTAGTATATTTTCAGAACCAGCTCATCAAGACCTTTCATTTGTTTGACATCAAGACATTTCACGATATGTTTTTGAAAAAAAAACAAATTCCATACAAGAATTTAAAAAAATTATGATGTCATTACTGGGGAGTAATGACATCATAATTTTTTTCTAAGGGGGGAATTTCAGGAACTACCCACTCAAAATATTTGTTTTAACCTAACGTATCCGTATACAAAATTTAAATACTGTAGTATATTTTCAGAACCGGCTCGTCAAGCCCTTTCATTTGATATCACACACGATATGTTTTTGATGAAAAAATCAAATCCCATACAAAAAATTAAAAAAAAAATGATGACGTCATTACTTCCGACCTAAGGGGGATTTTCAGGAACCACTACTTAAAATCTTTGTTTTCACCTAATGTAACCGTGTATTAAATTTTAATTATAGTCAATCGATTTGCGGTTATTTCTTACGTAGCTGGGATGCAATTCTCGGGTCTGCGATATAATATAAATTTCGACATTTTTTTTTTTTTTTTCTCTTTATTTTGGCATCAAACAGTCATTACATACAAAATACTACTTATAACTATGTTCATAACAAAAGACAATGAGTGCCGAATTTAAAAAACGAACGAATTTTTTTATCGAAAAACATGGCGGATATCGATAAATATCGAAATTGCGTATTCTCGTGATTTCAAATGTGACATTTATCCAGCGTCAGCCCTCGATACGCATCGAATGGTCGAGCGTGGCCGAAAACCATATCGTGTGTGATATTTGTTGCTTCAAAGCTATTGAATAACATAATATTCGTACTTTACAAGACGCTTTGTATTTTTATTCAGCTATGGTTTAGTAAAATATTAATGCTGACGATTTTGTATTCAATTTTATTGGAAATCGTTGTTTATTTACATAAAATTATTTTATTGAAGCCTAATATAGAAGTTTGGATAAATACATACTTTGCTTTTGTCCGCCTCGAGTACCATACCTTATTTGTTTCTCAATTCAATTTCGTAAAGAAACAATATCATACATAAGAATATAATTGATACTCCGATAACAAATATCACATAACGTCACACCTCACCTTTTGTGATAATTTTGTTCGATAAAAGAAGTTTGATATATTATCAAATTCGATAAAATATCGCAAACGCGAGAATTGGCCTCCAGGCCCACTACAGAGGCTAAAGGGTAACATGTAATGCCAGACGTCGTGAGCTTCAGGAACTAAGGAGATTCAGGAACTAAGGCACGTGCAACAATGATATGGGGCTTGTTTTATAGATTTATTAACATTAATTCTCTTCTATACCACTTTATCATAACTTCAGTGGTTCTTGTATAAAATCAGTACAAATACCAAGATTTTGCAAAAAAACATCTTTTTCGTGCAGGATATATAGACATAAATCCAAAACTATCAGTCCTATCGGAATGAACTAAAAACCATTTTATAGATAATTTAATGATGTTTATTTTTGTCATTGACAGTTTTTTCCTATCTTTGATAGTTTTTTAGAAAATAAAGAAAAACGACGGTCAGGGACACATTTGAGGGGAGGTCAACCGGTACCCTAGGGCCGGGGACTTTTGAGGAAATGATTCTAGGACTCTGATGAACACTTGTGCCAAAAATCAAAACTATGTTATATATTTTGAGGTTTGGCCCAAAATTTGCTTAAATTGCCCGTACTATATTCTTGATCGAGGTATTAGTTTAAAATAGCTATTCCAGCCAGTTGACTTGACGTTGAGTTTTAGTCCTAACTTATAATAATGCGAAAGTGAGTTTGTCTGTTCGTTTATTTGTTTGTTTGTTACCTCTTCACGCTTTATCTCCTGAACCAATCTGCCTGAAATTTCGCATTTCGCAGAAGAGGTAACAAACAAACAAATAAATAAACAAACTCACATTCGCATTTATAATATTATCTAATATTATTATTTAATATTATATATCGCATTATAGTTCGGATAGTTAGGTAGCTAGTTATTGTATAGGTATTTTCAACTGACTTCAAAAACCAAAAAGGAGGTTCTCAAGTTGGCTGTATTTTTTTTTTATAAACATCTGTGGAAGCTTACCTAGAACTAGAAGAACCTCGGAACCTCGATATACAGCTCTGAAAATAAAAATTCCTTTACTTTGTTTCCGACTTTTTGTATTATTTGCCGGTATCTAAATTACGAAATAGGTTAATGGAATAAAAAAAAAATCAAGAAAAATATAAAAAATAAAATTTTCAGTTAGATAATAATTCATATTCATATCATGGTGAAGGTCGCGGGATGCGCATGGATGCGGGCAGCGCAGGACCGGTCGTTGTGGAAATCCTTGGGGGAGGCCTTTGTCCAGCAGTGGACGTCTTCGGCTGAGAGAAGAAGAAGAAGATAATAATTCATATACCTACCTACCTATAACTCGTGCCTATAGCGCTCCTGGCTTTGAAAATTATGTTCATAAAAAGGTTTCCAACATCTATTTACTAGAAAGGTATATATCTATTGCGGTTCCAAATAGTTCCATAGAAATAACTAATTAAATTAGAACCTATAAGTATATATAGGTACTGATAATAATAATAGAATCATTTTGCTATAGGTGAGTTAGGTAGGTAGATATATGTACTTTATCTTCTGTTATTTAACAATCTAGTGGGTCAGTAACTATTTTGTAAGTAATCTGTGGTAAAATTTTCCTTTAAAAAACATAGGTTGATGGTTGATATTCAACCACTCTGTTCGTTTTTCGCGCAGCTTCTTACTGCGCTGCACTAAACTATGGAATAAACTTCCCTCATCGGTGTTCCCGAATAGGTCGACAAGGGGCCTTCAAGAAAAGAGCCTTTCGCTTTCTTTAAAAGTCGGCAATGCATCAAGTGCCTTTTTAGGGTCGTTGGTGTCTATGGACTGCGGTGATTACTTACCATCTGGCAACGAGCATTCTCGTTTGCCTACTATTCTATAAAAAAAAACATCGGTATACAACATACCGGTCGTTGTGGAAATCCTTGGGGGAGGCCTTTGTCCAGCAGTGGACGTCTTTCGGCTGAGAGAGAGATACAACATACACAGAAAAAAAAAAATCGGACCAGTAGTTCCCGAGATTAGCTCTGCAGCTTTATAATATAATCCTATCCTAACTATTATAAATGCTAAAGTGAGTTTGTTTGTTTATTTGTTACCTCTTCACGCTTCATCTACTGAACCAATCTTCCTGAAATTGTGCATACACATAGTTAGAAGTACGGAGAAGGACATAGGGTACCTTCCATCCCGGGAAAAAGCACTGTTCCCGTGGGAAATTCACGCGGGCGAAGCCGCGCGCAAAAGCTAGTATAATATAAAACGATATCACAATGTAATTACCGGAGGGCAGGCTACTCCGACACTATTCATATTCGTTGGGTTATTTATATCACTCATTATGTTCGATATCTTTTCAATATAATTAGTTGACTTTGTAGGACAATTGGTGCCACAGCATCTCATCTTTTTATTTTCATCATTGTTAATTGATTTGTCCAATACAGCCTTTTTTTGGTAATTGTCCGGCATTACGGCAGTAATACTGCGATCTGCTGTGTCAATCGTAGGGGGTGGGTTTATACCTTGTCATTGAAAAAAAAAATATAACCAATAATAATATGACAATAATTTGGTGGGGTATTGTAAATTCGTCCCTAGAGTTAATTCGGTACGTAAGGTTTTTCGTACAGTACCCAATAGGTATGATAGAATCGAAATAGGTAAGTACATCAATAAATATTATTTACAACAATAGCTTCATAATGTATCTTATGTCTAGTTATTTTTAGATATTAATAGTTATAAATTTACATACTGCTCTGCTAAAAATCTGCTTGTTAATACTACATTGGGATATCGAGTTATAATTTTACTGCTAACTGTACATTTTACAAAAAATAAACTTGAGTGGCAAATTTACCACAATTTTTTTTTTAAATCGAAGTACCATATTTACTTTGAATGTGTGGAATATTAATTAGATACCGAATTAACTCTAGGGACGAATTTACAATAACCCAATTTGGTTTTCCGTATTTTTTATTTTTGTTCTTTTATTTTCCGAAACATAAAAATCCTGCGAACAAGCTGAATTAAGTTCGAAATCCACGGGGCCTATTGCTTAGGTATATTATGGCTCGGATCGGACACCACGAGGCAAGTCATAGATTTACTCGCAATCATAAGATATAACCCCACGGAACCTCACGCCTAACGTCGAGAAACCCCATGGTAACTTGATTTTCACAACATTCCTGACCAGCCCGAGTTGTTTGAAGCCAGGGAAGATTATCAACCATTGAGACACGACATCTACGCTTCTAATGAGCGATTTTTCTGACAGCTAATTAAGAAAAAAAAATCAGTATAAAAAAATCTCAACAGATGGAGTTTTATTGAAAGCCAAGTTGTAATAATGGCTGTACCTATATTGTGCGCATTTTATTTGCAGCCAGAGGCAGAAAAAAATCACCTAACAGTTTGACAGTTGCACAAATCACAATATTGATACTTTTTCTTTTTAGATGGTTTTTTACTAAGTTTTTTTTTTAATGCCAATGCCGCGAATTTTTGCTTTTTGTACGTAACTTTTTCTCTCGCCTTTGCAAGCGCCATCTATGAAGTCATCTGGCACTATTTTTTTTTATTTGGGTCTCGGAAAATCCCTCATTAGTAGAATCTGCCCCCTGGCCCTTGATTCTACAAATTACAAACGTAGATGTCGTCAAAAGCCAAAGAAATCGTAATAAAACATAGAAATCTAACAGGGATCTTGTTACTTTATTTCATTTCTTTGGCTCTTGAGACACAATTGAGACATGATATCGACGTTTGTAATTAGTAGAATTTTCCCCCTGGGGCAAACGTAGACATCGTGTCTCAATTGTGTCTCATGATCCAAAGAAATTGAAATAAAGCTATAAAATCTCTGTAAGATTTCTATGCTTTATTATGAATTCTTTGGCTCTTGAGACACAACTGAGGCACGATAGTGACGTTTGTTACTTGTAGAATCAAGGGCATGTTGTCGAAATGAAGACCTGATGCATTTCTGCTTGATGGTAGTAGTCGTTAAGACGGACAGAGACACAGAATAAAATTTCGATTTTCAGAGTGTGTATAACATATCAATACCTATCAATATTTTTTACTGGAATACATACTAAAGTAAATTTAAGTAAGTACCTATCAAAAATATGAACACGAAACGCTTTTAGGTGACTTAAATAGTATTTTCTTGAAATAAGAAATCTGACACCAGTGTTATTATTACGACACACTCCAAAAATAGAAATAAGTGGATCATCAATATTCTACAGTACCTACCCAAGTATAAGATTGAACTTACTTGCCAAATCTCGCCGATTACACATTTTAAGAAAATATAAAAGGATTCCAATAAAGGCCCCAACAACTACAGTAATAAAAACTAAGGACGTTTTTATGAAATCTTGGAAACAGTCGACCAGTTCGTCCAGATAATATTCTAAGCTGTTGACAAGCGCTTCGTTGGTACACATTGTAACTTCAGAAAGTATAATATATGTACCTGAAAAATATATGAGAAAAATACTTTGTAATGGCTTGCTTTAGAATAGATAAGATTATTTATTACAGAATCAATTACAATTTATGCATGAATAAATATAAAACTGCTTTTAAAATCTTCATTGATAATGAAATTGTACCGAGGTACCTATGACTTTTCATTATATTCAGTTACATTAAATAAAGAATAATAACATACCAAACAATTCTTTTCACATTTTTGAAGTATTGAGGGAATTTTTTGTATACGAAAACGGGGCGCATAGTATGTTTTTGGTGGTTTGAAAAATATATTCACTTAGCACATAATCAGAGAGAAAAAAATCACACTTCACTTCACTTTTTAGTTTTATGGCTCCATAGCTTAGCCAAACGATGATATTTTTGCCTATGTCAAGGTTGAAAATAAGCACAGAAATAAAAAAATATATGTCTGTGAAAATAAGCACAGAATTTTTTTTTTTTTAATATTAAGTCTGTGAAAATAAGACACTTGTGTACCAAAAAAAGTTACAGTTGACCAGTTTAACAAAAGGAGGGTAACGAAAAACAGTATTATCTGTAGTATAATATTTACAAATGAAAAAAACCATCAAACGAAAATGGAGGAGGAATATAGCTGGCGCCCGCGGCTTCGCTCGCGTTAGTTCTTTCTTAGCAGATGCCTACGTCATAACATCTACCTGCATGCCAAACAGCCCGATCCGTCCAGTGGTTTGGGTTGAGTGTTGATAGATCACTATGTCAGTCACCTTTGAGTTATATATATATATATCGAAATACAACTACTACGTATAGAAGCGAAGACGTGAACAAAATGTTTGTGACATCAGTTAATGTCTCGAGTCAGAAACTCCTTCAGTCACTCGCCAACGACTTGACAATAATTAGAAAATGACGTGTAGCGTTTTAAAAACTCAGTAAAAATCAATCGACTTTGCAGAAAAATATGATGGAATGATATATCATCTGTAAGTATCCAAAATATCAATGAAAACTAATTTTTATAATTATTTTATAAATTATTTTCTAATATTCAAAATATTCAATTGTTACTGCCATTTTATATGAAAATCACAGATTAAGAAAACTGGATGGTACAGATTAGATAAGTAGGCACAAAAGCCTTGGTGAAGGTGAACTATATACATTTTGACCAATATTTTTTCGCTTAGGGTTCTAAAGTAATCAAACGTCCGTCTGTTTGTGCGCGGCTTAGCTTAGAGACTATACTAGAAAACTGTAATTTGATATAGATACTTTATGGCGTGTAATAAAAATCGGCGCATTGTGCACATAAAGGTTCCGTAGACATTATTATCATACAACATGTCAGGAAAATACCTGTATATACCTACCTCTAGGTAATGCTATATATTTTTTTAAGGTCGCGATGACGACGTCCTGATCATAAAAAAGGGAAGCATGGATAAGGTTTGTCCAAAAAAAATCTCGACTAAGATATATTTCAAATGATTATTTGTCTGGGCATCAGGAACTTACTAAACTTATTCTGTTTAAAGGAAATTAAAGTTAATTTCAAATCGTAATTATGGTTTTATTCGTTGACTAGCTTGTGTCCACGAACTTTGTCCGTGCGTAATTTATTATTGTTAATATCTGAGATTCTAAGTGACGGATCAAGATGAAACCTACGCTAGATTTTAAGTTAGACCTTTAACAATACAACAGTGAAAACCGCATCAAATTTGGTCCAGAAGTTTTTGCGTGATACGCCTACGAACATACAGACAGACAAAAATTCTACAAAAAATGGTTTTGGATTCTATTGGCCCAATAAAGACCCCTCATAGTTTTTTTTTTTTTCTCAAATATCTCCTATGTACAGACACAGACCTGTTACAGTTTTATTATAGGTATGTATAGATATTAATTGAATATATTGATATATGTATTGATATTGATGAGAGTAAAGAAACAAATAAATAAATCATTCACTTCCTTTTCTCTTCCAGTATATCCATTCTGTACTATATGATCTTGGTCAATAATTGTGACAGCGCTGCATCGAACATATTTGAATATACGAAATTGGAACAAAAATTTTGTTTGGGGTAGAGGAATAAGGATAAAAAAGTAGAACAAATCTGCTGTCACGTATAACGTCTATCCATGGAAGTAAAAAGTACTTTGAAAGTACTTATTACTTCCAGAGGGATTTTCCGAGACCCAAATAAAAAAAAAATAGTTCCATATGACTTCATTACGCTCACAAACCAAATTCGTTGCAAATTGGACGCTATTATCTATCGCAGCCATGGAAGTAATAAGTACTTTGTACGAAGTACTTATTACTTCCATGCTCGCAGCATAAAGGTTCATTCAAAACTTTATATTCAGTTGACTATACTTACAGAGCTTTATGAAGAATTTTTTTGGAATAGAAGTAAAAAGCTTCAAAAAAAAAAAAAATATGAAAGCTTCAAATAGTCCGTAGTCCATAGAGGTGTTTTAATCATAGACATAGGAAAAAAAACATTCTTTAATAAAATTAAAAAAAAATTCTGCTAGCTCTATGGTTTTAATATCAATCTACATCACAGAAATAAATAAGAATATCTGATGTTTCTGATCCTGTATAGGCCTATGTGTCTCAGGACACGCTGAACACTATACCGGAAAATCCGTTGTGTTAATAGAAAAAAGGTTTTTGTTTAAAATTTGTGTATACATGTATGTGTTTAGCAATAAAGGCTTAAATAAATAAAATAAACAACAACAATAACATTTTATTTGCACATAAGTAATCACATGGTACAGATACATAAAGTAACTTAAATTAAAAAAAAGGGAGGAAGATGCGCAAAGGCTGTAAAAAAATTTCTGAAAACCATTTGAGAGATTGCTGAAAACGAAATATATGTACAATAACAACGCACGGACTTAAAATTAAAATATAAAAATATAAAAGAAAACACTAAACTAAGTAAGTAATACGGAACCCCAAGTAAAAACTTAATCTACTTTGAAATGACTTCTTGCTGTTATTGAACACCAGACTTAAATACTCTTTCTAAAAAACTGTGATTTTAACACATTTTGTCTCTCAGAATCATAGATTTATTTTTGTACGCTATAATTTAGATTGAATCATCATCCAATCGTCTAAATCCACTGCTGGAGGACTGGCTAAAGTCTACCATGCAGACCATATGCGGGTTTTAACACGGTCTCGAGGTCATAATTTTTGGTCACCCATCTCATGACTAACGAAAGATGCTTAACCGCCATCCGAGAGCTCCTTCTCGTAAAGACATTTTTTGGATTCCGTAACTCAAAATTAAAAAAAAAGGAACCCATATAAGATCACTTTGTTAACCGTATGTCAACCATCTATCAAGTTAAAATCTGTATCTACTTGGTTTTATCAGCTGTGAAATGTACACGTATGCATGAAAAAACTAAGAACGTACATCGATTCAATTAAAATGTAGCAAACATTATATTATATTTACTATGTACTGTTATTTTGAGTCCTCTTTGTTATCTATTTGTAAGTGATGCCTATATAAAAATATGGAAAACTACTTCGTGGAATGAATTGGTAGGTATATTTTCTTTTATATTCCTTTTATATTCTACTAGCTTTTGCCCGCGGCTTCGCCCGCGTGAATTTCCCACGGGAACAGTGCTTTTTCCCGGGATAAAAAGTAGCCTATGTGCTATTCCAGGTCATTATCTACCTCTGTACCAAATTTCATCGAAATCCGTCCAGTAGATTTTGCGTGATTGAGTAACAAACATCCTCACAAACTCACAAATTCACAAACTCACATCCAAACTTTCGCATTTATAATATTAGTATGGATTTATTTTAATTACATTATTTACACAATCGATAAAATAACTTGTTGGCCAATAAGTATGTCACATAAGAGCTCTACCTTCGTAGGTAACTACTTGAAGATAAAATATTTTGATATCAATCAATCGTATTATATTTTCCAATTAGTCTTGGTCTGGAATTACTTTAATATAATATTTTGTAATGTCATTTTCAGGTTGACTTGAAAGTGTTCCGTAAAATAGAATAAAAACAATACATCATAGGTATTAGTTGTAGGCATGGAAGTAACGAGTACTTGGGACTCAGAAGTGGCGAAGAAAGTGGTGGATGACCATAAATTAAGATGGCCAGTAGGAACTTTGCAACCTTTCAAGGCGCCTGGCCCAGACAACATCTACCCTATATTCATGCAACAAGGAATTTCCATACACGGTCCACATTTATGTAGGCTATTCAGGGCCTGCATAGCATTTGGGCATATACCTAGAGCATGGAATTATGTAAACATAACAAAACATGCTTCTTGTGGTCAAGAAAAAACCGGCAAAGTGCGAGTTGAACTCGCGTGGAGAGGAGTTTCGTACAATGCCAATTCTTATAGGTAATCTACAAGCAATGGACTATTTGTATTTTTTCAAAATTTTAGGCTCAGTAGTTTCGGAAATTTGTTCGTCTTCTTTCATGAATAAAATCTAAACTTTATTTTACAATAATAGGTAACAAATATATATTTGAGACCCTCGTAACAAGCCCTTTCATTTTGATCGATTTGTATAACACATTAAGGTAAGCAAAACTTTTTCTTAAATTCCTAATTTGTTCCCCAAAAATGACCCTAATTTTAAAAAAAATATTTATTTACTTTTAATATCTGTGTTTAGGTCACAGGATTACGCCATCCTACCAAAGATCTGATTTGGTCCAGTAGATTGACGCACGAAAGATCCTATAAGGGTTCTGTTTTTTCATTTTTGTATGGAACCCTAAAATAATATTAATACCCTAATAAATATCGTGACTCCTGTTCAGAAGTGAAAACTTAAAGGGCCCAACGCGCCTAAAGCAGTTTAAAATAAAACCGGCCAAGTGCGAGTCAAACTCATGCACCGATCATATAAGGGTTTCGTTTTTGCCTTTTGATGTACGGAACCCTAAAACACATTTTCAATACTAACTCTATTCAATTTTAACTAAACTAAGACTAAACATTTTTCAGCTTCTTTTGCAGCTTTCCTAAAATGCATTTCAAAGGAATATTAAATTTGTTATACTAAACTTACTGCGAAAGCAAATTTAATATTTGACATCACGGAAAATGTGTAATGCTTCTAAGCCGATAAGGATTTATTAACACTAATTCCTTGTAGAATACCCTGTAAAATACTCATCAGTACTTTACTAACTACGACAGTGAGTGACTTTGCGATGGCTGACCCTCGCGTCAACTCGTGAACGGGTGTTGCTAGGTCAGGTCTGCTCAATTCTGATTAGAATTTTATTTTTATTTTTTGTTCTTAACCATTACATTGTGGTTACTCGATTACAAACATAACATGTTTTATTATATTATATTTGTTTATTAAATATTTTATTTTTGACTGTACACAATGTATGTATAAAGTTAATAAATAGCCCCTCTGGCGTGTTAGGGGACCAAGACTGTTTTATGAGTTCCTTTCGGCATTTCTTCTCAGCAGTGGTCGTTCCGAAATGCTAGTAGTTTGTAGCTTTGAGACATAATATATTATGATTAAATAATTAGTTTTAGACATAAAAAGGGCCTAATTTGAAGGCCAAGTTTCAATAAAATAAAATGATTTTGATTTTGATGGTGAGTGAGAGAGACACACCATCACTCACTGTCGTGAAAAAAAGGAAATAAGTTGTAATACGTGTGTTGATCACACGGATTGCGATGGCCCAGGCCCAGACTGAGGGCTTATACCCAGCAATGAGTAGGTAGTAGAAAACTGACGATGATGATCATTGGTCATTTACATAATTCCTCAGTTCAATAGAGGACTTGAGTCTTCAGTAAGATTTTTGATCTCCACCTTCTGTCTCTTTTCTCCATCGAGATTGCTCATCTCACCTCATCGAGCTAGTTTCTAGTCGGCACTCGACTAACTATGTCTATCGTTTTCGTCACAGTGGCTGTGACGAATCTGCTATCTGCAAACAAGTCAATGACAAATTATACTTCATTCATTCATCCACCATGTGTGAATAATTAATGTGTTAATACGCATCAATTATTCACGTATGGAAGGATGAATTATTCAAGTATACATGGTTCTGTACCCAAAGGGTCCAAACGGAACCCCTTAATATGCCTCCGCTCTCAGAGGGCCCTATCTATAGGTACTTCCAGTACTTACACTCACAAACTGGCGGAGAAATCGGCGAACATTATACATTATAAAAAAACATAGGTACATAAAGTCCTATTATGTAAACAATCTTGGCATACCATGTCTTTTTATGATTTTACAACAACATTAATTAAAATAGATTTTTTAGGAAATTACTTTCGTGCTTAACTTTTACTTTACGTGCTTAACCGTTACTTTTCGTGTTTTACTTTAGAATGTTTAGGTTTGAACTAATATTTGATTTATTTTCAACAAAATTCAACAAAAAGTACTGTGAAGATTGTTTATATAATAGGACAGTTATGAATAAATGGACCATACATCGAAACATACTCTTATAATCGCTGGCTTTTTTTAAAGTCAGGTGATAAAATCCTAAATCGTGTAGAGAAACCTCGGTGCGCTAGTTTGACACGCACTTGACTGTTTTTTTTAATAAACTGTATTTTGTGTGTGCCTTTTGACAATAGATAAATGTTTTAACTATCTAGTTAAGTGTGTTCTATTTACTCTCAGCCGAAAGACGTCCACTGCTGGACCAAGGCCTCCCCAAGGATTTCCACAACGACCGGTCCTGCGGTGCCCGCATCCATGCACAACCCGCGACCTTCACCAGGTCGTCTCGGTCCACCGAGTGGGAGGCCTGCTAACTCTACGTTTTCCAGTTCGTGGTCGCCACTCGAGAACTTTTCTGCCCCAACGGCTATCTGTTCTACGAGCTTTGTTCTATTTATCTAGAGCTAATCTTACTTCACTACATAGTATAAAACAAAGTCGCTTTCTCTGTCCCTATGTCCCTTTGTATGCTTAAATCTTTGAAACTACGCAACGGATTTTGATGCGGTTTTTTAATAGATAGAGTGATTCAAGAGGAAGGTTTATATCCCGTGCGAAGCCGGGGCGGGTCGCTAGTACTACATAAATTTATGTACCTACCTACAAGGTTATTTTGTAACTACTGACCAAATTTTTACAATATGCTCAGTACTTGGAATACAACTACGTTCGAATAAAATTTATAGTAAAAAAAGAATAATATAAAATTTTAACTTTCCATACTAAGTCCCATCAGCTGATCGACCAATTTGTATGGGAAGCAAAATTTTTTTCATTTATTGACATAGATTTTAAAGTACTCTCATATAGAAATAAGATATGGTGAAAAAATTCCATGCGAGCAGGACTTGAACCCGCGACCAGGTCTTTATACGACCTTGCTCTTCCAACTGAGCTATCGCATTTCAATCCTGCACATCGAAAATCTTCACCATATCCAATTTCTATTGAAACGCATTAGGCATGCGTAACCTAACACCAATACCCACTATACGAGTAAGGTATTTGATTTAACCCATATTCGATGAAGTTGAAAATCAATTAAAGTGTAGTGTGTGTGTAATTTTTCGATGTGCAGGATTGAAATGCGTAGCTCAGTTGGAAGAGCAAGGTCGTATAAAGACCAGCAGGGCTAACATGCGCGCCACGACATAATTTTGTCGTGGCATTTTGTCGATATGAGACGACATATCTCTATATGTCTACAGTCGCTAACATGGCAGCACAGTCAAATCATGTCCTTCTGTCAAATAAAGACTTCGTGACAATTTGTCTACGAACCCTAACATGCGCGCCAAATTGAATCGATTTTTGAAATGTTTTGATGCATTGATAAGTTTGTCGTCAAATATTTTTTCGACGACAAGCGACGAGAAAAAATTGTACTCGAATCGTGCGGGATATCTGGATACAGGTTGATTGTGATTTTTTTTTAATCCAAGATGGCCGATATTTTTTTATGTAAATACATCTATAGGCGCGGCTAGACAGTAAAATCGACTCGAATGCCGCGACAGAAAATAGCGTGACCGTCGTGCCAGGATGCTAAGATGTTATACATCTGCCTGGCTTCCCGTGAAGGCCAATTTTTCGGGATGCGGTTTACAAAAATAATATTTTTGGATCCAAGATGGCGGACAATTTTTTATTTTATTTTACAATATGGGTATCATTTCACAGGTTTTTGGGGATGCTGATGACGAAAATAATATTTATTTTGAGATCCAAGATGGCGGACAATTTTTTTTTTTTTAATGTTACATATGGGTATCGTTTTATAGGTTTTTGGGAACGCTGATGACAAAAATAACATTTATTTTGAGATCCAAGATGGCGGACAATTTTTTTTTTTTAATTTAACATTGGGTATCGATTTATAGGTTTTTGGGGACGCTGATGACGAAAATAACATTTATTTTGAGATCCAAGATGGTAGTCAATTTTTTTCTTTAAATTTAACATATGGGTATCGCTTTATAGGTTTTTGGGGACGCTGGTGACGAAAATAATATTTATTTTGAGATCCAAGATAGCGGACAATTTTTTTCTGGCACTTTTGTTTCTGATATAAAGTCACTCGAGTATAAAACGATACACATATTGTAAAATTTAAAAAAATATTGTCTGCCATCTTGGATTTCAAAATAAATGTTATTTTCGTCATCAGCGTTCCCAAAAACCTATAAAACGATACCCATATGTAACATTAAAAAAAAAAAAAATTGTCCGCCATCTTGGATCTCAAAATAAATATTATTTTCGTCATCAGCATCCCCAAAAACCTGTGAAATGATACCCATATTGTAAAATAAAATAAAAAATTGTCCGCCATCTTGGATCCAAAAATATTATTTAGGTAAACCGCATCCCGAAAAATTGGCCTTCACGGGAAGCCAGGCAGATGTATAACATCTTAGCATCCTGGCACGACGGTCACGCTATTTTATGTCGCGGCATTCGAGTTGATTTTACTGTCTAGCCGCGCCTATAGATGTATTTACATAAAAAAATATCGGCCATCTTGGATTAAAAAAATCACAATCAACCTGTATCCAGATATCCCGCACGATTCGAGTACAATTTTCTCGTCGCTTGTCGTCGAAAAATATTTGACGACAAACTTATCATGCATCAAAACATTTCAAAAATCGATTCAATTTGGCGCGCATGTTAGGGTTCGTAGACAAATTGTCACGAAGTCTTTATTTGACAGAAGGACATGATTTGACTGTGCTGCCATGTTAGCGACTGTAGACATATAGAGATATGTCGTCTCATATCGACAAAATGCCACGACAAAATTATGTCGTGGCGCGCATGTTAGCCCTGCTGGTCTTTATGCGACCTTGCTCTTCCAACTGAGCTATCGCATTTCAATCCTGCAAATCGAAAAATTACACACACACTACACTTTAATTGATTTTCAACTTCATCGAATATGGGTTAAATCAAATACCTTACTCGTATAGTGGTATTGGTGTTAGGAATTACGCATGCCTAATGCGTTTCAATAGAAATTGGATATGGTGAAGATTTTCGATGTGCAGGATTGAAATGCGATATACTCAGTTGGAAGAGCAAGGTCGTATAAAGACCTGGTCGCGGGTTCAAGTCCTGCTCGCATGGAATTTTTTCACCATATCTTATTTCTATATGAGAGTACTTTAGTACTAATATTGCATCTGAGATGCTCAAAAAATCCATAAATAGACGTAGATTTTTTTGGAAACCTGCTCAATTTCAAATCTGCTGCGAAAATTTGGCCAAAGGTTTCAAAATATGCTACCCTGTATTTAAAAGTTTTCAAGTAGGTAAAAAAGTTATCAACAAAATTAAAATTTCCTATAGAATTTACCTATATATTCTAACAAAATTTAGGGAGTCCCACCACTCCCGGAAATTTTTCAATAATAGATATTTCATTATATTTTTCTTCATCGTTCAGCAGCTCGCAAAAGGCACATATGTCATCAGTCTCCACACTCTCATGTCTACTGTGAAATGAATAATGGTTCTGCCATCTAAAGTAGTCGTAGTATTTTTCGGGGTTTCTTATTAAATAGTCCATCTTAAGTGCGAGTTCCTTTGGACCCAGTGTTCTTGCATTCAAATAAATGCCATCGGGCATGAATCTGAAAAGAAACGCAACAAGGTATTAAACTTTGCTACATACCTACAATAATACAATTTAATTAAGTTTTTTATATCTCGTTTGAAAGCGAATAAAATGTGGATGTTTTTCTTCTAATCTGCATAATTAAAAACTAGCGTGTTGCAAAAACAGACATTTTCGTTATGTTTCGTACTCCTGTTCCAAACTGTTTTAGAATTTCTATGATGTTATGACTTATGGTTGATAATAAGTAGGTACTACACATCGAGATATAATGTAATGGTACTACATTATCACCCTTCATAATCTATGAAAATGAAATGATTCTGATAGATACTTTTTTAAAGATTGAAAGTTGGAAAACAATTAAAATACTTATTAAATATTTCTAGAATGGTTTACTTTTGGATAACACGTAGTAGGTACTTTATATTATATAATTCTGTGTTAACACATAACCAATTTAAAATTACCTTGCCCGTATCAGGGCGCTTGCGCAAAAGCTTTCCGCGAAACCTCTTGCGCGAAAATACATTAGCGCGCAAAAAAATTTGCACGAAAAGACACTAGCGCGAAAGGCCATTTGCGCTAAAGGCCATTTGCGCGAAAGCCTTTGCGCAAAAGACACTTGCGCGAGAGACACTTGCGCGAAAGACATTTGCACGAAAGCCATTTGCGCAAAAGACACTTGCGCGAGAGACACTTGCGCGAAAGATACTTGCGCGAAAAGTACATGCGCGAAAGACATTTGCGCAATTTTTTTTAAATCGATTATACCATTGTGTGAGGTATCATTTGATAGGTCTTAAAAATATTATTAGTATGTGAAGATCATTTTTTGGTTAAGGAATCCGTTTACGAAATATTTAACTTTAAAGTTCTAAATTTTATTAGTCTTCGAACAGGAAAATGGTGATAGGTGGATACATGAAAAAAATTATAATGACAATTGTCTTTCGCGCAAGTATCTTTCGCGCAAATGGCGTTTCGCGCAAGAGTCTTCACGCTAATTTTTCGCGTAAGTGTCTTTGCGCGCAAATGTCTTTTCACGCAAGTACTTACGCGCGCAAGGACAGTGTGTCCGAATTGTTAGTTATTCATCCTCTTAGTGGGTCGTAGGTACTTTTGGTTCTGGTATATCTATTTTTTTTGTTATAACATATAACATCGTTAAGTAGGTATCCCTTATATAACATAGTCTCGGACTTACTTTGGGGCTAACATAATCTGTGTGATAAGTCCGTATATATTTATTTATTTTCTCTGCGCAGCCACCAGAAGTTTACTTACTTTTCTTGTAGGCTAAACAAAACTAAGGAATTACCTATGTCTGCGGATTTCTTTTCACAGCTTCGTCCGTCTCTGAATAGTTATTAAAACATTGTTTTTGAACAGTATTTGGCTACGCAAATCGGTACGTGTCGTCAGTATATTCAAAACCTATGCTAATCGTTGGCCTTGTTTGGCTCCATTTACTTCGCGTGACGCTAGTCTAAACGCTAAATTAAATGACAACACTCTCTGGCAATATGTTCTTTATTAATTTTATTATATACTAGCTGTTGCCCGCGGCTTCGCATACATACATATCGCATGTTACATATTTATATATACCTAATATAAATATGTAATGGAGATAACCAACAAACATTGAATCATTATAAAATGATTTGTCAATTTTTTGATATGTTGTTTAAAATTATAATAGACAGAATCAAATTCATAATAAGATTTCTATTACAAGACTATTTCAATTTAGCCAACTGACGGAAAAGTCGGTGAAAGTATACAAAAAAATATATACCTACACACGGTTAAAAGAGTGACTTTCAACGGCCCCGGCGGGACGGCCCCGGTGACGGGGCCGTTGGAAAAAAAAATTCCAACGGCCCCGGCGGGCCCGGATTTTGCGTTGACGGGGCCGTTGGAAAAAAAAATTACCAACGGCCCCGGCGTGTTTTTTAAATGGAACGGATAGCATAAAAAATTATAGCATACGCTCATACGCGTGTTTAAAGGGGGGGAAATTGTGTATTATTTTGTAGACCTTAAATATGAAATAAAATTAGAAAAAAGAGTTTGTATGTAACAATCACTTTTTATTGTTGTTAAAAAATAAATATCAACGAAGTATCAACCATCATATATATAAGAAAATAAAATACATGATGTTTGTTTTATATTATGACACAGAATACATAATAGTACAATAGTATTAAGATAACAAGATAATTAAGATAACTGTCAACTACTAAATATCTTACTGTCTCTGTTGTATTTTTACTCCGTAAACAGTATTTATAACTAATTAACGTATTATTAACTGATTGTTACATACAAACTCTTTTTTTTATTTCATTTCATATTTAAGGTCTACAAAATAATACACAATTCCCCCCCCCCCCTTTAAACACTACCGGAGCGTATGCTATAATTTTTTTATGCTATCCGTCTCATTTAAAAAACACGCCGGGGCCGTTGGTGAAAATTTTTTCCAACGGCCCCGTCAACGCAAAATCCGGGCCCGCCGGGGCCGTTGGAATTTTTTTTTTCAACGGCCCCGTCACCGGGGCCGTCCCGCCGGGGCCGTTGGAAGTCACTCGGTTAAAACAAGGAATCAAAGTATAGAGAAGATTTATATATCGCGTTCAACGCGTCGTGAGATTCGCATCGTTGACGACGACGAGATTCTCGTCGGCCGCCTCGATCGTTTGGCTCTGCGTATATAGGGATGTTGGATCCTTGTGCATTCTCTACCGCGCTTATCATGGGGAGTGCTCCGAGGAATTGGTTGTCCTAATACTTGCCGCAGAATTACACTACCGTACCACCCTTACCTAACATTTTAAAAGACACGTCTTGCCACATAAGACCAAACTGTAGAATCAACTTCCCACGGCGGTGTTCCCACACCGATAGTCGATACGACTTTGGACCCCACAAAAAACGAGTCTTTCAGCTTCTTAAAAGTCCGGCAACACTCCTGTGATACCCTGGCCTGGTGCTGCAGTTGTCTATGGGCAGTAGTGATCACTTACCATCAGGTGACCCGCTTGCTCGTTTGCCGCCCAATGTTACAAAAAAACAATATTATTTATAATGTAATGTAATGCCATACCTATTACTGCGTTCGTCAATTATTATTATGGTATAAATAAATATTATTCTTAATAGTAAAAGTAAATGAAAGACGAATAATATAAGGGTATAATATAAACGCTCACCAGAAATATTTTTTAAACCCTAAGCCTAAGTACCAAATAAATTAAATGACTCCAAAAAATATAAAATGCCTTTATAAAGAGGGTCCTAAAATATACGAAATTATAGTTCAAAATAAATAAACAGACATAA
Organism: Ephestia elutella; assembly: GCA_018467065.1. Lineage (NCBI taxonomy): Eukaryota > Metazoa > Arthropoda > Insecta > Lepidoptera > Pyralidae > Ephestia > Ephestia elutella. Next base: position 6,967,957 of record CM031580.1, on the reverse strand, counting down.
GAATAATTGCATGCGTTGTTCAAATATTCTTTTTGCTTCCTAAAATGGATAAATGATCACCAAATAATGTCATACATAAATTTTAATATTAACACCTAAAACCATACTACAAATTCGATTGACTGTCATTCAAAAGTAATAAACTGAACCCAGATTACTTTAATGTAAGACTAATATTACAACTGCTTTTCTTTATTTCTTTACCCCGCAATCCACACAGCCGCCACCGGCAAGCGACGCACAGGCCGCCGCCGGTCGCAACCCCGCACTCCTCTCTCAGTCGTCCCTGCCCAAATAACACAATCGCGGCTAAAAATGGACTATTAGATATCTAATAGAATTTAATTTTAAAAAAGTAAAATATCTCCTAATAAATGTTCAAGAACGCTTATAAACACAGTTTAGTAAAAGTGGGCACAACCTTATCCCTTCTTATAAAAATGAGTTAAGAAAATATGAATAGATAAAGTTAAGAGTTGTAAATTTACAAATCGTTTGTAGAGATTTTTCTAGTATCTCACCAAACTGTTTATACTTAGATCACAAGTTTTACTAGTAGATACATAGTTTATAGATGAAGTTGAAACCTTTAGAGAAGTATTTACTCGTCAAGTTTTAAAACCAAAGTAACTTAACTCAAGACTAACAACTTTAAGTTACATTTGATTTGTAATAGACAACGACACATTGGTAATGGCGCAGGACTTACAAGACTTATTGAAACTTATTATTGCATCATGGCGTACCAAATTTATTACTTCTTATTTTTTACATTACTTGTTTAAGGTAGTTAATAATGGGTAAAGAAGCAAATCTATGTGCGATTGAAATTCTATCGTCGAATTTGATGTAAAACTCTCTTTAACTAAAAGCGCTCGCTGTAAATGTAAGATTTAATATTATTTTATCAAATATGAATATTATTAGATAGGTCCGTACTAGCTTGTGCCCGCGAACTTCGTTCGCGTGTAATGTACTAATATTTATATTTCTGGTTCTAAGCGACGTATCAAGATGAACCCTATGCCAGATTTTAAGTTATTAAGTACATATTAAATGTTTAATTAGACACATTTTAATGATAAAACCATAAAAATAAGCATTAAAATATGTAACGAAAATCATTTGAAGCAAAAATAGGCAATAAAAATGGCGTCAAGTTAAAATTTACTAAAAAACGATTTCTCTAGAACAAAAACTCTAGAGAATTTTCTGTAGTATGACTCTAAATCTATGACAATAATAATTTTACTTGCTACATAACTTAATGTTTTAGTACCATTAAAATAAAACGATTATTTGATTTTTTTTATTTCCCAGTAAAAGTGACAGTGAAATATTTGCTATGTTATCATATTTTAACCAATTTTATTTAACAATAAAGAAGTGACGTATGTTTTGAGAACCGAATTATAAAATTTGCTATTTAAAAAAATATTCAATCGATCGTCAGCTTTCTTACATTAGCAAAAATTACCAAATTGAAACTCGAGACAAAAAATATTGGTATTATCTATTTGGTGACAATATGACATATTTGTTTAGAAAGGCAATTAAAAGGTATTCATATATTTTTAAGGCATTGAATAAAAATATAAATTGCATCCTTTTTATAATATTTTAGGAAACACCATTTGGTGATCATTTATCCGTTTTGGTGAGCGTTTCGAATTTTATTAGTAGTAAAATTGATACATTTTTGGTAGGCGTTTAAACACAAGCCATTAATAAATACACTTTCCTGTTAACGTACCTTGTGTAATTAGCCTCTCCATACACTATCGGAATAGCGTTATTTTTGAGCGCGGTCAACAATTTTTCAGTAACATAGTCCACACTGAATGAGTTCTCGAATGATAAATAAAAATAGTAGTCCTTTTTGAGTAACTCAAAACACTGTTGCATGTTTTTGCGTGGACACGATAGATTGCCGCATGTGCCATAAATATCAATTGTGAGGTTGTAATTAATTAATTCATCTTGAAGATTTTTGACGAATTCCTCTCGTTTACTTTTGGAGGGACAGTTGGAAACAAACCAAGCCGCAGCTTTAGTTTTCGACCGCAAACTATTCTTGAGATCATTGCTCACAGGACTCATATCTTCCACTTTCATCCAGTGCATTAGCTGGTTTGGACCAATTACATTACCATCTGCATCACGGACAGCGATGTATTCGTATCTACAATCTGAATCGAGTCTGAAGCTCCAAGTCCAATTGAAGTAATTATCGAATCTGTTGGAACACGCAGGGTAGTAATGGGAAGATTCAACACTAGAGAACACATACTTTTGATCAGAAGATCTATACTGTGGCAATTTTGAAGATATGTATCTCGTTGCTTCGGACATAGCAAAAACAACTGCATGAAATTTTCTATAATCATCAAAATAATTTCTATCTGCCGTCACAAAACAATTAGTGTATGAACAGTTCCGTCTAATGAATCCACTTTGTTCAAGACCAATATATACAAAAGGTTCTGTTTTGGGGGAAGTCCATAGCAAAATATATTTCAAATTGGTTTGGTTAGTTTCATGTCTAACAAACAGTTGATTAGTAATATTATTAAGATTACTAATAAAGTAGATAACAATAAATATTGCAATTAAAGACACACACAAGGTAAATATAGCGCACTTTTGACTAAGTATCATTATTAATTCACTTGATAAACGTGATGTTTACGGCTCTAACGAATACGTACTGTACGAGCGACAGAAGCGTCTGGTTAGAGATACATGAATAAAAGTGACTCACACGTCCCAAGGTCATAGAATCGCGCTCAAATAAATGGTATTTTTAAATATAAAGAATATAATATACAACGTCGGATTGCTTCCATCCAACAACTGCTTATGGTTATCGAGTTACGTGTATCGGAGTAACTTTTTTGGCATAACTTTCACAAATAGGTGTAGCGATGCCGTCGTATTCATTTTGGACATGCAAAACACACAAATAAGGATAAAGGTTAAAATTTAATCGAAGAGCGTAGACAATACAAAAGTACATGTCTGACCAAGTATGCCTGACTTCTACAAATAAACCGACGAAAATTTGTAAATTAAAACCGAATGGTACGAGAGACGTAGAGAGTTACGTATTATTGGCAAAGCACGACTCGTTTAATCTCCACCGAGAAATCATGACGTCTATCCATAAAAAACAACGTACCACTTTTCTGACAGATGCTGACAATAATATGGTGCTAGCTCTTGCAAAAAGAATTATTTTCTGATCACCCACGTCCGGCTAAAAAATTAGACGATTGCCAATTTAGTAGGCCGCCAATACCAAAGAAAAAATACCCAATACTGAGATCAGAACTCATCTATGGCCTGCAAAAGGCGAAATTAGGGAAGACACCAAGCCCAGATGACTTTGTATTGTAGCCAGCTTGTATTGTATCTAACCGATAATCAATAAAACAGTAAAAATATTTTGTCTGTACTTTTAGTATTTTCGACTGAAATGGATAGAGGGACACTTAAAAAAAATTAAAAAAGCAAAAAAAAAATTGTTGGAATTTTTTGTCTGTCTGTCTGTCTGTCCGTCTGTATGTATGTATGCATTTCACGCAAAAACTACAGGACGGATTTGTCTCTTGGGATTCTTCATCAGATGTTCCAGATCTTTAATTTTTATACGTCAGCAGAAAATGCTCATCACGTTGAACGATTTTTGCTAAGGCGCCATTTCCATATATGTTATAGTGTAGCTGGTCTCTTGGGATTCTTTATCAGATGTTCCTGATCTTCGGTTCTTATACGTCAATAGAAAATGTTCGTCAGATTGATTAACTTTTGCAAAGGGACCATTTCCATATTTCTTATAGTTTAGCTGTTCTGCTATGGTTCTTCATCAGGTGTTCCAGTTTTCAAAATGAATTATAGCCTATATGTTGCCCAGACTTAATAGCTATACAACAAAAAAAGGACAGACAGACAGACAGACAAGAAATTCCAAAAAATGTTTATTGCTTTTTATTATTCATTTTAATTGTCCCTCTATCCATTTCAGTCAAAAATACTAAATGTACAGACAAAATATTTTTACTGTTTTATTATATGTATTGTTAGAAGAGTCTAGCACTACGTCACAATAGCGACGCGCACCGCGTCATCATCGCGTGGTTTGGTCGTGCGGGGAGCGACCGAGTAGAGGGGGAGCCGTGCGCCGCCGGGCCTCGCCCTTCTGATTCCGACTGCGGTCCGAGGCGGACGTGTGAATTGCGCTCTTTTGCATATTTATTGTTCTTTGATAGTTATTTTCGTAATAAAGGTTAATTTTCTTGATTTAAATAAAAGTCGATCATTTCGCGTATTTGCTATTATTTTTTTAATTATTTCCACTTCTGATAAATAACATCAGAAGTGGGATTCGAAATTCACGCATCCATATTAGTTAACCGCTCTAATTTTCAATAGCCTTCAAAAAAAAAAAAATATCTGAACGTAAGAAACGTAAGTCTCATAAGGACAAAAATAACGAAGTTTTAGAAACAATTCTCAATCGTTTAAATGCGATCGAGGATAGAATGAGCGCTTCACCGGACGTGTCCACACCTCGACCGGAATTGGATCAGCCATTTTTGCCGCTTCCCGAGCCTCCGTCTCTAGTGGAGGAGCAGCTGCGTCCCGAAGCGTCGGTCAGCGGCCGCGGCACGGCGTCGGAATATTCGAAGCCCTCGACATCGCGAGATGAACGTGCGGTAGATGACGTAACGAACAGGATTGTCGGCGCGCTTTCGTCATTAGTACAAGTAAGATCCAACCATTTTTACATATCCAATTTTGATCCTGATGTGCATGAGTTTGATGTTTGGTGTTCGGAGGTAGACAGAGCGCGACAATTAAATAAATGGAACGATAACGAATGCCTATCGCGAATTGGGACCTGTCTCAAAGGCAGTGCGCGTACGTGGCTTAATGATTGGGTCACTAACGACCGCTCTTGGACAAACTTCAAGTGCGATTTTAAGTCTCTTTGCCCTAAAAGTGTCGATATAGCGAACATTTTATTCGACGTAATGCGCACAGACTCGAATCAATTTCCCACTTACGCTGAATATGCCCGCCGCTCTTTGTTGCGCTTAAATATTGTTACCGGGCTTTCAGACGATTTAAAAATAGCTATTGTTGCTCGAGGCATTACAGATCCACAAATTAAAGCCGTTACCACGAACGCCAGGCTCAATCCTCGGAACATTGTGGAATTTTTGTCAGTGTACGGTAAATCACCGCTTTATAATTGCCGTAACCGCCATCCTGTTCGTTCGTCACAAGTAGGTCATTATGATTCGCATAAGCGCGTTGCCACGATAAGCGACAATAAGTGTTTTAATTGCGGCTTAACCGGTCATAGACGCGCGCAGTGTACAAAACGCCAGCATATCGAACTACCCGCCGATAATAAAAATAGTTCTGCCAACCGTAATCAAACTTGTGCGTTTTGTAAGAAAATAGGCCACTCCGAAGAGGTATGTTTTGCAAAACAGCGAGCTGAGGCCTCTAATAATGTAAACTTATGTCAATAGTTTTTGGTAAATACAGACCATAGTGACGTAATGGCCGCTGTTATGCAAGGCATACCGGTAGGTGTGTTAATCGATAGTGGCTCCAGTATTTCCTTGATAAGTAAATCATTAGCGAGATATCTTAATTGTAATAGAGTACCGTCGTTTTGCGTATTGCGCGGTATAGGTAGTCAGAATATAGAATCCAACTGTTATGTTACGATTATCATTGAATTTCCCGATATTTCCTTAGAAGTTGATTTACATGTAGTTCCTTCTCATTGTATTAATACTCCAGTTTTGATCGGTACAGACGTTTTAAATCGTAAAGGTGTCACGTATATTCGAAAAGGAAAATATCAAAGATTAATTCGTGACGATAATTCTTTTGTTATTAATCACGTATCTGTGAATAAAGATTTGGTTAAAACACAACTGATTTTCTGTTAATTTGAAGAAATGCGTGTTCTTGTCGAACGAAATCGAGTATGTATTTAGGGCGAATAATTAGTCGTGGTCAGGTGCGGCCGAGTCCACACAAAATAGAGGCACTTATTAACTCTCCCAAGCCAACTAATGTTAAGCAGGTTCGTCAATTTTTAGGCCTTGCAGGCTATTTCAGACGTTATACTCGTATTTCGGGTTACGCTTCAAAAACTCGATGAATCTCCAAATTGACTCGAACTACTGAGCCTTTTGAGTGGGGAAAGGAACAGGACGAGGCCCGTGATTACATAATCAATTGTTTGACGAATGAACCTGTCCTAACCATTTTTTATCCCGACTTACCGACTGAACTCCATACCGACGCCAGTGCGATAGGGTATGGCGCGGTATTGCTACAGGTCCATGAGGGTAGACGTAAAAGTGTCGTAAGCTACTTTAGTAAAACTACGCAAGGGGCGGAGTCGCGCTATCATAGTTATGAGCTTGAAACTCTCGCCGTAGTAAACGCACTCAAACATTTTAGACATTACCGCTTAGGAATTGAGTTCACTATAGTCACTGATTGTAACTCTTTGAAACTAACAGAGCACAAAAAGGATTTATTACCTAGGGTTGCCCGTTGGTGGATTTACATGCAAGACTTTCGGTTTACAATTCAATATCGCAAGGGCGTTTTAATGTCCCATGCGGATTTCTTTAGTCGTAACCCCGTTGCGAATCATATCCGTTCTCCGAAAAACTGGACTCATGTATGCGGGGTCCCTACAAAGTAACCAAAGTGTTGCCTAATGACCGTTACGAGTTAGAACTTTTGGCAGAATCCAGAGGAAAACGTACTCAGGCCGCATCAGAGTATATGAAACAGTGGCATGGCGAGTGGACGCCTGAGACGTGTGCTGCATTATTTTCAAGTGAGTTATATATTTCTCATGCATGATATGGGCCCATATGGTATTTGTTGGCAGCAATAATTATTTCGTGATCGTAAGCCGCTACACAGCGCAGTCACGGCAGACACCCATGCTATGGTATGCGACCTCGTCGCGGAACACGATTTGACGTGTGGGTGACTATGTCACTGATACCTACGCTACGGTGTGGTTTTCAAAGTTTTCGTGATCGTAAGCCGCTCTACAGCGCAGTCACGGCAGACACCTATGCTATGGTATGCGACCTCGTCGCGGAACACGATTTGACGTGTGGGTGACTATGTCACTGATACCTACGCTACGGTGTGGTTTTCAAAGTCTTCGTGATCGTAAGCCGCTCTACAGCGCAGTCACGGCAGACACCCATGCTATGGTATGCGACCTCGTCGCGGAACACGATTTGACGTGTGGGTGACTATGTCACTGATACCTACGCTACGGTGTGGTTTTCAAAGTTTTCGTGATCGTAAGCCGCTCCACAGCGCAGTCACGGCAGACACCCATGCTATGGTATGCGACTTCGTCGCGGAACACGATATTACGTGTGGGTGACTATGTCACTGATACCTACGCTACGGTGTGGTTTTTGGAGATTTCGTGATTATAAGGCGCTCCACAGCGCAGTCACGGCAGACACCCATGCTATGGTATGCGACTTCGTCGCGGAACACGATATTACGTGTGGGTGACTATGTCACTGATACCTACGCTACGGTGTGGTTTTTGGAGATTTCGTGATTATAAGGCGCTCCACAGCGCAGTCACGGCAGACACCCATGCTATGGTATGCGGCTTCGTCGCGGAACACGATATTACGTGTGGGTGACTATGTCACTGATACCTACGCTACGGTGTGGTTTTTGGAGATTTCGTGATTATAAGGCGCTCCATAGCGCAGTCACGGCAGACGCCTATGCTACGGTATGCGACCCTGTCGCGGAACACGATTTGACGTGTGGGTGACTACGTCACTGGTACCTATGCTACGGTGTGCGACCCCAGTGGTCGCGGCAGGCACTTGAGAACGTGCGATAATTACCGGTGGATATGCGAAAAGATGGCCATCAAGAGAATTTTGTTTGAGAGTATGTTTGTTTTAAATTAACTTTGAAGTTAAACTTATTTCCTTTGTGTGTGACAGTAATGTATGAAAGAGATTTGTATTAGAAGTATATAAGTGCGCACATCAATACTTGTAATACAAATATGCTTGCGTGATATGCTATGTTTGGTCACATTATGTGATACTCATATGCATTTTGTTCATTACAGTTGGAGATGATGATGCTGACGAGGACGTCGCAGTGTCAGGGACGGCCGTGTTAGAAGAGTCTAGCACTACGTCACAATAGCGACGCGCACCGCGTCATCATCGCTTGGTTTGGTCGTGCGGGGAGCGACCGAGTAGAGGGGAGCCGTGCGCCGCCGGGCCGGGCCTCGCCCTTCTGATTCCGACTGCGGTCCGAGGCGGACGTGTGAATTGCGCTCTTTTGCATATTTATTGTTCTTTGATAGTTATTTTCGTAATAAAGGTTAATTTTCTTGATTTAAATAAAAGTCGATCATTTCGCGTATTTGCTATTATTTTTTTAATTATTTCCACTTCTGATAAATAACAGTATAGATTAGGTAGGTAATAGGAAAGTAGAGTTTGGTAGGATTTGGCTTTAGTTTGAACGGGGCGAAGCCTTTGATCGGGTATGGCACAAGGCGTGTCTCTCTAAATTACCTTCGTACGGGTTTCCCGAGTGATTTTGCGCAAGGCTGGACAGCTTGCTCCGGGAACGTAGCATAAAGGTCGCTATGGACGAATCATGCTCTGAATCCAAACCTGTAAAAGCTGGCGTCCCCAAGGCTGCGTCCTGTCACCCACACTGTTCATTCTGCATATCAATGACATGTTGCAAATCAGCAACATGCATTGTTATGCAGATGACAGTACTGGAGATGACTTATATCATGGACGTGCTTATCTCTCTCGTGAGGCTACTGAGGAGTGTCAAAACAGGATTGCGTTTGACGTGTATCTTGAGCGAGTCTCGGAATGGGTCTTAACCTAGTCCAATACAACCCCAACAAGACACAAGTCTGTGAGTTCTCTGCCAAGAAACCCCTTTTGCGATAGAGCCATTTTGAAGGCACTGCCCTAAATGCGAAGCCAAGTATGTAATTCTGGGGATCGACATTTCGAGCGAGGTTCAGTTCGGTGGTCATTTGTAGGGTAAATTTGAAATTGAAAAGCCAATAAACCTGATTTTCAATTATTTTCTATTGTTTTTTTCCTGAAATCTACTTACCATTTCATATTTTTCTCTTTACCATTTTTGAACATAATTGCCATTTGTTTAAATTCATCATTACCGTTTGCATAAAAAAATAATAGCTGAAAACTGAAAAACTAAAAAGAGTTTTTAGTGGCCCTCCCGAAGAATATTGTATGGATAGAATCAAAGAACGCCTTTAACATATAAAGAACGTTCTATGAGCAAAATTTTTCACGATCTCTTTTATTTGGCCAAACTGCGCATCTTCAAATAATCACCCAGATACTGAGATCAGAACACATCTATGGCCTGCAAAAGGCGAAATCAGGGAAGACACCAAGCCCAGATGACTTTGTATTGTAGCCAGCTTGTATTGTATCTAACCGATAATCAATAAAACAGTAAAAATATTTTGTCTGTACTTTTAGTATTTTCGACTGAAATGTATTTTTGATAGAGGGACACTTAAAAAAAACAATAGAAAGCAAAAAAAAATTGTTGGAATTTTTTGTCTGTCTGTCTGTCTGTCCGTCTGTATGTATGTACGCATTTCACGCAAAAACTACAGGACGGATTTGTCTCTTGGGGTTCTTCATCAGATGATCCTGATCTTCGATTTTTATACGTCAGCAGAAAATGCTCATCACGTTGAACGACTTTTGCTAAGGCGCCATTTCCATATATGTTATAGTGTAGCTGGTCTCTTGGGATTCTTCATCAGATGTTCCTGATCTTCGGTTTTTATACGTCAATAGAAAATGCTCGTCAGATTGATTAACTTTTGCAAAGGGACCATTTCCATATTTCTTATAGTTTAACTGTTCTGTTAAGGTTCTTCATCAGGTGTTCCAGCTTTTAAAATCAATTATAGCCTATATGTTGCCCAGACTTAATAGCTGTACAACAAAAAAAGTTTCATTCAAATCCGTCCAGTAGTTTTTGCGTGAAACGCGTACATACATACATACAGACAGACAGACAAGAAATTCCAAAATATGTGTTTTCTTTCTATTATTCTTTTTAAGTGTCCCTCTATCCATTTCAGTCAAAAATACTAAATGTACACACAAAATATTTGTACTGTTTTATTATATGTATTGATTAGGTAGGTAGTAGGAAAGTAGAGTTTGGTAGGATTTATCTAGGGTAAAATTAAATTTTATATTCTCACTCTGTCGCCCTCGGCTACGCCCGCATACCCAGCGTACATCAGCTTCTTCTATCTCTGAAAAAGTAGTTATTAAAATCGTTTTCGAGCAGTGTTTGGCCACGCTATTCGGTACGTCGTCGTCACTATATTCCAAAATTATGCTAATATGTCCTGCCATTGGCCTTGTTTGGCTCTTTTACTTCATGTTACGCAAGTCCAAACTCTAAACAATATGACAGCACACTCTGGCGTCATAATGTTCTACAGTGTGAGCGCTATAAATGGAGAAAATCTTGTAATAAAAAGCTTATCATGATTTTGGTTTCTGTCTATCATAATATTAAACTACATGTCTGTCAAAAAAAATTACAAAATCATTTTATAATGATCCGATGTTCGGTTATCTCCGTTACGTATTTATATTAGGTATAATAAAATTGATAAAGAACCGCATAATTCGATTAGACGTAATCAAAGTAACGTGATCTCTATAAAGAACATTGCGTTCAACGTAGCGCGATTCGTATCGTCAACGAGTTCAACGACGCACGCGCAAAGACGAGATTCTCGTCGGCCGCCTCGATCCTCTGGGTTTTCGTAGGATGTTGGATCCTTGTGCATTATCTACCTACTGCATTTATCATAGGGAGTGCTCCGAGGAATGAGCGATTTTCTGACAGCTAAATTAATAAAAAAAATCAGTATATAAAAGTCTCAACAGATAGCGTTTTATGAAAGCCGAGTCGTAATAATGGCTGAACTTATATGGTGCGCTTTTCTTGTCAACCAGAAGAAAAAAAAAATCACCTAACAGTTTGACAGTTGCACCAATCACAATATTAATACTTTTTAGATGTTTTTTTACTAAGTTTTATTTTTAAAAAAAATGCCAATCCCGTGAATTTTTACTTTTTGTATGGAACTTTTTCTCTCGCCTTTTAGGTAAGCGTCATCTATGAAGTCATCTGGAACATTTTTTTTATTTGGGTCTCGGAAAATCCCTCATTGTTTGACCTAATACCTGCCGCAGAATTTCACCACCGTACCGCCCCGCCCGTCATAAAATATCATCCAAACCACCTGAATAACTGGCCACTTAACCACCTAACCGTTTTAAAGATACTTCTTCTACGTAAGACAGTTTACTGTGGAATCAACTTCCTGCGGCGGTGATAGCCCTAGTGATGCAGTTATCTATGCCCCCGGTGAAGCAGTAAAGGTCGACGTAGCGACCAACTGCAAGTAGGCTTCGATAAAAAAAAAGTTATCTATGTGCAGGGCAGTGATGATCACTTACCACTAGGTGACCCGCTTGATCATTTGCCGACCTATATCATAAAAAATCATATAGGTACTAAGAAGTGTAGATAGGCAGATAGGTAATGTAATGCCATACCTATTAGGTACTGCGTTCGTCAAATATGTATCATTATTGTATTAATAAATATTCTTTCACGCAATTAATCTATACATATAATAAAACAGTAAAAATATTTTGTCTGTACATTTAGTATTTTTGACTGAAATGGATAGAGGGACACTTAAAAAGAATAATAGAAAGCAAAAAAAATTTTTTGGAATTTCTTGTATGTCTGTCTTTCTATCTGTCTGTATATATGATCACGCTAATCTCCGAAAGTACTGTAAGTATTAGCCCCAAAGTAAGTTCGAGACTTGTGTTACGGGATACTTACTCAACGATATTATACTTTAGAACTAATACATACATATATCAATAGATAAACTTTCAAGACCCAATTTGAACAAGCTAATTATTAAAAAATAAAAAACACGACTGACAACACATATATTCACTCGGAGGAATGCAAGGAATATAAAAATACCTCTCACATCAAAATCTGTTAAGCCGTTCAGGACTTATGGTGGAATAAGAACTTACATACATAAATGAACCCTGAAAACATAACACTCCAATTTGGTCAATCGTGTAAAAAGATCATTTTCCATCTTGACCCGACCGGGGATCGAACCCGGTGTGACTTGGGCCACTAAGGCTGCAAAATCCCTTGTAAAGCCTGACCAGGAATATAAAATCCTCGCCATGTTGCGAAAAAGCAATAGAACTGGCAACTAATTTAAAAACCCACCTGTCATTGCCTCTGTCAAAATTTGACTTTCAATCAAGGACGGATCCAGTAGGTATTTTTTCCTATGAAGGGCACCGTTTTCCATTCTCGAGAATATTCCCGAGAAATTTTTGAAAAGTTTCCGCAATTTCGAGTACGGAATGGTGGCGTATTTATTTTTTGGAAATACTTACTTGTAAGAAACTATTACTACTAAATCCTGTTATTTTAACAACTCGAATTTTAATTTGATATGTACTGTTATGGAAGCTACCTCCACAGTACACTATATATAATAGTAATAAATCTTTATTGCAGACACATAGATCCAGAGATAATGTAAATTGTATAAAAATATATAAAATTATAACTGCAATTAATTACAATAAACTTATTGTATACGTCATGGCGGCAATAGCCAGCCAGTGTCTGTATGTGTCAGAAAACACTGGTCTTTCAGCGAGACTCCTTACAATACTATTTTTACACGTGGCAACCCTGGACATAAAATTAGCTACACGATGCCGATGTATTTGCACGTGCCCCCGTGCTCCCACCATTTTATCCGCTACTGCTTTCAATAATGTTGCAATATAAAACGCATAAGTGCTGCCTCTAATTCAGGGTTTTTATATTCCTGGTCAGGCTTTACTTACAGGTAAATATAGAAGTAGGAAGAGCGCGCGCTTCCTACTTTTATGAAGGTTGATCTAATAGTAATAGTAACTGTTAACGTACCTTGTGTAATTAGCCTCTCCATACACTATTGGAACAGCATTATTTTTGAGCGCAGTCAACAATTTTTCAGTAACATAGTCCACACTGAATGAGTTCTCGAATGATAAATAAAAGTAGTAGTCCTTTTTAAGTAACTCAAAGCAATCTTGCATGCTTTTACGTGGGCACGTTAGATTGCCACATTTACCATAAATATCAATTGTGTGGTTGTATTGAATTAATTCATTTTGAAGATTTTTAACGAATTCCTCTCGTTTACTTTTAGAGGGGCAGTTGGAAACAAACCAAGCCGCAGCTTTAGTTTTCGACCGCAAACTATTCTTGAGATCATTGCTCACAGGACTCATATCCTCCACTTTCATCCAATGCATTATCTGGTTTGGACCAATGACATTACCATGTGCATCACAGACAGCGATGTACTCATATCTACAATCTGAATCGAGTCTGAAGCTCCAAGTCCAATTGAAGTAATTATCGAATCTGTTGGAACACGCAGGGTAGTAATGGGAAGATTCAATACTAGAGAACACATACTTTTGATCAGGAGATCTATACTGTGGCAATTTTGAAGATGCGTATCTCGTCGCTTCGGACATAGCAAAAACAACTGCATGGAATCTTCTATAGTCACCAAGATAATTTCTATCCGCCGTCACAAAACAATTAGTGTATGAACAGTTCCGTCTAATGAATCCACTTTGCTCAAGACCAATGAATACAAAAGGTTCTGTTTTGGGGGAAGTCCATAACAAAATATATTTCAAATTTCTTGTTTTCAGTCTAAAGTACCATTGAATATTATCATAATTAAGATCACTAATTTTGTAGATAAAAATAAATATTGCTATAAAAGACACACACGCGGTAAACTTTGCGCACTTTTGAGTAATTATCATAATGAATTCACTTGATAAACGTAATGTTTGCAGCTCTAACGAATGCGTACATCTATCACTCTGGAATCGGTGTACTAGCGACAGGAGTGCCTGGTCAGAGATACGCGAACGGACGTGACTCATACGCCCCAAAAAAGGTCATAGAATCGCGCCCAAATGGTGTTTTCACAATTATGACAACAGAGGTTGATTGCTCCAACCACACCTATACGGTACGACGCGGCAGTCTACACTTGCCGTTGATACTGTTATCTGTCCATTATATAGATACCGTATTAGTCCCTTATCATATTCTGCTAATAACTTACAAAATTTCGACATTTTGTTTGATTGGGTTTTTCTTTTTCTTACTTTTTTCTACATGTGAAGATTTTTAATTGGCTTTCTGTTTTATATATATACACTATCTGTCATAACTTCTTATGATGTAAGTCTTCCCGAAATGTAAAAATAAAAATAAAATAAATGCAATTTTTTTTTCACTTTCATTTTAGTTTGAGCTTTTATTGAATCGTAAAGTTTTTATTACTTACTGGCTTTTGCCCGCGGCTTCGCTTGCGTGAATTTCCCACGGGAACAGTGCTTTAGTCCGGGATGAAAGATACCCTATGTCCTTCTCAGTACTTCCACAGATTAATAAATAGTTACTTCTAACTATGTGTATGCAAAATTTCAGGCAGATTGGTTCAGTAAATAAAGCGTAAAGAAGTACCTAACAAACAAACAAATAAATATAAAATACTCACTTTCACATTTATATGATTAATTAGGAAGTTAGGATTTATCTACAGTAAATAAAGATATAAATTTTATAATCTCACTAGCCGTCGCCCTCGGCTTCGCCCGCGTACCCAATTAACCCCCTTAGGGATGAATTTACAAAATTCCTTTTTCTGCAATATAAGTACCTACCTATAATAAAAATTCCAAATTTCTATGTATAGCGGTCTCTGCGTTGATATAATCAGCAGCCAATTTTATTTATACAGATTATAACTATTAGAGTAGGTAACTATTTAGTTGTAACTTTATTTACTTATCGACCGAGCGAGCGCAGCGAGCGAAGCGTCTCAGTTTCCACTAGCCGAAAATTCTTTTGTCTGTCCGGATGTTATCGCCTACTGGTCGCATTTCTGAACCGATTCTCATGAAATTTTGTAAGCAGGTTCGGTAATTTTATAGAATCTTTTAGTCGATCCAGTTTTTCGAAATTTAAAAAAATGGCCGAAATATATAAAAAACCTCATATCTCAGCTATTTAAAAAATAATTCAAAAAATGTCATTAGACATTTTTGTTATTCTTATTAAGACGCAATTTTTTTGTTTGAACAACATAGGAAAATTAAATAAAACCGCTATAAATCCATCTGTTATAAATTCTCATACGATAGTTCACAAAAAAAATCAACAGATGGCGCAGCAAAGCTTTTAATACTCGCAAAATCGCTAATACGTTTACAAGAGTGATTTATATATTAAATAAAATTAAATGGTTATTAAAAATCATATGGCTTTTTTGTCTTGCTTGGCTTTGAATTGTGTGTATATATTTGGTTAATGGTATTGTATTGTGGATTGCTTTGCATGGTAGATAACCAATAGGTACCATGCATTTCTGACGACTGACGACCTCCGTGGCCTAACGGTCATCATCATCATCGATCCCCGGTCGGGTCAAGATGGAAAATAATCTTCTTCAGATTGACGTGGGTTTTGGATATTTATCTATATGTATTTGTTATAAAATATAGTATTGTTAAATTAGCATTCCGTAAAGTCTTGAACTTACGTTGGGGCTAACTCAATCTGTGTGATTTGTCCGTCTATATTTATTATTATTGTTATTATATTATTATTTATATTATTTGAGGCAAAAAAGGCAGGTGTCAGTAATTTTTTTTGTGGAATTGACCAACCACAAAAACATGTTTGGGCTTATGGGTAAAATATGAGAACTTTTTACTTTCTTTCCAGCATTGGTAGGTTGGTTTCAAAACTCTTTTAAGCCACGGACACGGTAAAATATCGGTTGTTACGTGGAAGGGCTCGCGAGGTCTACTGTTCTGACAGAACCACTAGTTTTTATAACTCTATACCTTAAACATTGCTGATCTTATTGTCCGTTACACTTACACCATAAAAAATTATAGTCACAGTCACCGTTCCAATCACGATTATTAAGTTATAATAAATTATTTTTTATTCAACCATGATATGGTTTGTCATTAAAAAAATTATTACAGGATAAAATCAATTATTAATCCTTTTTTATATAAGGTTGGTAATTCATAATCTGTTAGTTAAAAAACTAATTATAAAGAAATATTTGAATTAAATATTTTAAAGTGTGAAGTTAATTCGATATGTTTCAAGTAGAAAATACACCAATGAACTGAACATCGCTACGAAACGTCGCGTCGCGCGGGCGCCAAAACGCGGCGCCATGGGGGCCAACATCAAACTACTTTTTAGGATTCCGCATCGAACATAATAACACAAATCTAATAGTATTCGGCGACATATTCTTGCATTTTTATCAGTACTAACTTTTTCCCGCGGCTTCGCCCGCGTGAAATCCCCACGGGGACTGTGCTTTTTCCTGGGATGAAAGGTACCCTATGTGTACGGTGCAACCGTACAGTATTGCTGCGGTCAGCAGTTTACGCCGCTATTGTTTAAGAATCATTTTAGTACGTAATTATCACCCATTGTGTGCACTCATTTTGTCAATAAACGTAGTGAATTCGTACTCGGTCATATCAATCTATCAACCTATCATTATCATAAAGTGTGTGGTTTAGCAAAAGACCATACACTATGCTCTTCTCCGTACTTCTATGTGTATGCGAAATTTCAAGAAGATTATAATTGGTTTTGTAAGATTATCGTATATTATCGATCGATAACGAACGAAGCAAACATAACTGTGATAATTTTCCTTTAAAGTTCATTATATTTGCTACTTATTTTTTTTTTCACGTGTCCATCTACCACCATTTTCCTGTTCCTATAGTCTAACAAAATTTTGCGCTTGAAAGTCAAACTAAATATAAAATGGTCTTTACATAATCATAATATTTTCAAAAGACCTATCATATGATACCCCAAACGATGGTGTAATACAAAGAAAAATATATGTCGGAATGGAGCACACATCACAACATCAGAATTATCAGATAATCATGGGTTCAGGGGAGCCGAGCTCAGATATCGATGACCAGAGCGGTAAACACAACAGTACAGGTACTTTAACAACAGGTTCACGCGGAAACTCATGTGGGTACTAAACTCAGTTCAAATATTAACTGTCAGGATGAGGGTATTTCCAAAATAACATGCACAGCTCTTAATAGACAGGGTAAACAACTCCTATCTCAAGTTACAGCCCAAAGCATCCAGGGATTCATCGGATATTAACGGATTAAGAAATCATCTAGCACTAACCTCTCATTTAGTCCACATGTCACGGCTAGGGTCCATGCCCTAACCTACCCACGGCATAGGATCGTGCCCCACCACGCACGGATCAATCCATTTCAACCAGTGAGTTCTACTGAATGGTCTTCCGTGCTAACTAGCCAAACACAGTTTAACCATCAAAACTGTCCAACAACGAAGATCTCCAATATCGCGCTGATAACACCATCACACACAGTCACATCGTCAACGCACCAAGCAACACGACAATAACACTATTCAATCACTGACTACATAACTACAGAGAATTCAACACAACCGGGCGACACATCTGCAACGCGCCGCGCCACACACAAGACTACCTACCTTTAATGTCATATCGATAGCACGTAGATTTTATTACAAAGTGAGGGTAACTCAAATGACACATTTCCGACGCGTACCGTCTACCGTCTTGAAAACTGTTTTTAAACCATTGATTAACTAACAAAATAAACCACAGTTAATTTAACTAATGTAATCGCTCCGACACGGCCATTCTAACAAATCGCACGTCCTCGGGCGATTCTTCTCTTTAAAAGAACAACACAATGTCCGTTCGGCCATCCCGACTAATACCAATTAAGAAAAAATATGGTATCAAGTCATTTCAACAAAATTATATCACTAAAAAGTTACACACTTAAATAAAGTCAAAACATTGTATTGCCAAAAGTTACATTTTACAATGAGATCAGATTAGCGGATAACTCATCCAAACATAACCAAATTCTGAACCTTGTAACTTTACATAATAACAGTGTCAGTGCTCTGCATCGCCACCCAACCAGTAGCGAAAAACACCCTACCGCATCGCAATGCTTAACCAGCAAAGCGAATCGTAGTACTTAACCAGCACTACCTAACACCGAGTGCTTAACCAGCACTCCCATCACATCGCAATGCTTAACCAGCAAAACGAACTCGTAGCGCTTGACCAGCGCTACCAACCACCGAGCACTTAACCAGCACTCTACCATACCGCAATGCTTAACCAGCAATGCAAACTCATAGCACTTAACCAGCGCTATACACACCCGCCACTGCTTGACTAGCGATAACAGAACACCAAAACTTAACCGAGCAGCGCTTATCCAGCATTACGCTCATCACCATGCAAAGCTACATTTCAAAACACACTTTTAACATGACATTTACCCGAGCAAAACTTATCCAGCTTTATTCATCAAAGTATCATAAACTACATTGTAAAACGTACCTTCGGCATGAACAAAAATTAACGTCACTATCGCATGTGTGTATTACACTCAGACTACACATATCACAACCTCAATACGGCCGTTGGAGAATCCACTCGAGTTTCCTTCACAAATTGACCCATCAATATCATGATGTACCTCAACTTAATTTCAACTGGTATATGGCCTTCGGGTATTCCTCTGAACATATCACATAAACTGTATTTTTACAAGTAAAATTTCGATTCAACTTTAAAATAACAAAAACTTGAATAGCAATAAAAGAAATACCCCACTTGCTTTTACTATTATCATCTAACGGAAAATAAAACTAAAAGACTTACCCCCTTAATTTCATGGTTACACTTTTTTTTACACACGTGCACAAAAATCACTTAAAAACCAAATAATACCCGCACTGAACATTAAAATTTAAACTTCGAATAACCGTTCTAATTAAATGTCAACTGAAAAATACCATACGAAAAACTACAACTTTTTTTCACATGTATGGATCAGATCTTAAGCCACCAAAGAGGATCATAACATAAACCACAAAAAAAGGATCAGATCGCAATCCACAAAAATAGGAAAAGATTTTAAGCCACAAAAAGAGTATCAGATCGCAATTCGCAAAAGTAGGAACAGATCCTAGGCTACAAGAGAGTATCGGATCGCAATCCACAAAAGTAGGAACAGATCTTAGGCTACAAGAGAGTATCAGATCGCAATCCACAAAAGTAGGAACAGATCCCACTTCTGATGTCGGAATGGAGCACATATCATCACAACATCAGAATTATCAGATAATCATGGGTTCAGGGGGGGCCGAGCTCAGATATCGATGACCAGAGCGGTAAACACAACAGTACAGGTACTTTAACAACAGGTTCACGCGGAAACTCATGTGGGTACTAAACTCAGTTCAAATATTAACTGTCAGGATGAGGGTATTTCCAAAATAACATGCACAGCTCTTAATAGACAGGGTAAACAACTCCTATCTCAAGTTACAGCCCAAAGCATCCAGGGATTCATCGGATATTAACGGATTAAGAAATCATCTAGCACTAACCTCTCATTTAGTCCACATGTCACGGCTAGGGTCCATGCCCTAACCTACCCACGGCATAGGATCGTGCCCCACCACGCACGGATCAATCCATTTCAACCAGTGAGTTCTACTGAATGGTCTTCCGTGCTAACTAGCCAAACACAGTTTAACCATCAAAACTGTCCAACAACGAAGATCTCCAATATCGCGCTGATAACACCATCACACACAGTCACATCGTCAACGCACCAAGCAACACGACAATAACACTATTCAATCACTGACTACATAACTACAGAGAATTCAACACAACCGGGCGACACATCTGCAACGCGCCGCGCCACAAACAAGACTACCTCGCTTTAATGTCATATCGATCGCACGTAGATTTTATTACAAAGTGAGGGTAACTCAAATGACACATTTCCGACGCGTACCGTCTACCGTCTTGAAAACTGTTTTTAAACCATTGATTTACTAACAAAATAAACCACAGTTAATTTAACTAATGTAATCGCTCCGACATATATATATATACCTATACCAAATAACTGTTTTCTAGTACTAATAAACTCCGGATTAAGCCTCGGGCAGACAGACGGACAGGCATGACTAAACTAACGGATTTTTCAACAAGAACTTTTTTCTAAAACAAAGAATTTAGATAAAGAATCTACATCGGTCAGCGTGCTCGTGGTGGACTTTGCCAGACATCATTTTTCATTCATAATTGCCAAACTATTCTCCAAGTATTACAATAAAAATTTAAATCATCTTCATCTAAATTCTTGGTATTATTTTGTTATAGATTAAAAAGTTCTTATTGAAAAACCCTTTATTTCGGAACCTTGAAAAAAGGCTTTAAGTCCATTGTGATCTTTTGTGACAAGTGTGTGTGTGTGCTATTGCTATTGTGTCTCGTATCGTAACAAGAGGTAGAATAATGAGCACGAGGTAGAACAAAGAGGCTCCGACTTCCGATGTTGAAAATTTCAGATTACTCCTAAATGGCGTTTTAGCCATTTAGGCCGTTCATTTCCATGAAACATGGCTAAGAACACTCTTGATTGAGTCACCTTTTAAACAAAAAATCCGGCCAAATGCGAGTCAAACTCGCGCACCGAGGGTTTCGTACATGCAAAGTACCTATCTCAAATTACTGCTTTTGCTTGAAGACAAACTAGTTTAAAAGACAGACTTAACTTTTCAGTTCGAACCCCGAACACGTTCCTACAGATTCAGTTCATACTGCATCAAGCGCAAAAATAGGTTTGAAACAGTATACTGCAGTATGAACCTGTAGAAACGGAACATGTCTAGGGACCGAGCTGCAAAGATAAGTGTGTATTTTAAACTAAAGTAAGAGCAGTCATTTGAGATACTTTTCATGGACGAAATCCTCGGTGCGCGAGTTTGACTCGCACTTGGCCGGTTTTTTTATTAGTGGTACAATTATTTTATCGTCTTCTATACGTTAAATTTAGAAATTCCATATTACCTAGGCAACATACTTACCATAGAAATATATCGAGAATACTTACCTATCGAACGATACTACGGAATCCTTCGAATAAGGTTCCAACATGTGCTTGTCGGCTTTTGAGACGCATGGCGATGACTCGACTCGACGCAACTGCCGTTAGCCACGCAACGGACCTACCTACCTAGTTATGGGAAAACATATACATAGTTCAATGGGTGCGGGAGGGCGTTTGTTCTAAAACCAGGTTAGTAGGTAAGAAATGTCACTCTATTTTAATATATGAACAATATAATCTTTTTAACCATTACTAACTAACATATTTTTTCTTTGCTAATACTGAATAGTAGCTGCGCTCCAGGACTGCACTCCCGTTGAAATTTCGGCATTCTTCTTCGTCGTGTCGACCTGGCTAATTATACTACTTATGCTAACTAATATTATAAAAGCGAAAGTGAGTTTGTTTGTTTATGTATTTGTTTGTTTGTTACCTACCTCTTCACGCTATGTCTACTGAACCAATCTTCCTGAAATTTCGCATATACATAGTTAGACGTACAAAGAAGGATATTATACTTTTCATCCCGGGAAAAAGCACTGATCCCGTGGGAAATCCACGCGGGCGAAGCCGCGGGTTACCAGCTAGTCCATACTAATATTATAAATGTGAAAGTTTGGATGTGAGTTTGTGAGTTTGTGAGGATGTTTGTTACTCAATCACGCAAAATCTACTGGACGGATTTCGATGAAGTTTGGTACAGAGGTAGATAATGACCTGGAATAGCACATAGGCTACTTTTTATCCCGGAATAAATGGTTCCCGTGGGCATGGGATACCAATAATAGTAACGCCATCTATTATTTGACAAAATAGACGCCATGTCAAAATGACGTTACGTCAAAGTAACGTTACGTTAAAGTGACGTTACGACAGCCTCCCCACTACTTCCATATAAAACAGGCCGTTGCACCATCGGCCGGCAGTATGCCCGGATACGTCGAAGTGCGCGGACCGCTGCTGAGAGCACGGACTAATGGCACTCTGCTCAAACTTCTATATATTATGTGCGTTAAGGAACATCAGTGAGTTGGTTGTGATGTGCAGAGGCGGGGCGCGCAACATAGCCGTATGAGGTACATTACATTTTTCCATTACATCTAATTTGTCATTAGATGGCGCTTTAATTAAATACTTGACTTTAGTTCTCACGGCCTGCCACGAGATGGCACTTTACCGCGGACAAGTTCTTTTAATATTTTTTCGCGAAGAATGTTTCGAGTAATATTTTTATAAATGTTTATGTATACCTTATAGTGTAGCGAAAACAGTAGCGCCACAGAATAGTAAGTAGTATCAACGTGCATATCGGTCACTCACCGCCCCGCACTCATTTCAAATACCGCACCCCACCCCACCCAGCACTTCGCTGTAGACATCACTGACACGGTTTAGGTACGATTGGTCCAAAAAATGTCCAATTCGCGGTTGGTTTAATTCGCAGTTGGTACAATTCGCGTTTGGTCTAAAAATAAACAATGTTTCCGAAATTGTAAATTTTTTTAGTGTTTTGTGTAGAAAGTTTAACTTTGTATATTGAGAAGCTAAGATCATATAGTAGTTTAGGTTAGGTTTAGGTTACTTTTTCAAGACCGCCCGGAAAGACTTTGAGGGCGAAGTTAGGTTCAGGTTACTTTTTTTATTACTGCCCGGAAAGACTTGAAGGCAGAAAACAGGTTCAGGTTACTCTTTATGACCACCTGGAAAGACTTTGAGGGCGGAAAAGAAGTTAGGTTCAGGTTATTTTTTTTTATTACCGCCCGGAAAGACTTGAAGGCAGAAAATAAGTTAGGTTCAGGTTACTCTTTATGACCACCGGGAAAGACTTTGAGGGCGGAAAAGAAGTTAGGTTCAGGTTATATTTTTTTATTACCGCCCGGATAGACTTGAAGGCAGAAAATAAATTAGGTTCAGGTTACTTTTTATGACCTGTTCATACGTTTTTTTATTATTTTATATCTTTATCAATATATCTTTCTATGCGTGGTCGGTAACGATGAAATTTTCGCGCCATTTTGATTGAAAATCACGACACGCACGCAAGCAGCCTTACTAAATTTCATGCACACATATATATGCGAGTGTATAAACGGTATTTGTCTATGAATTTGTAATATTGCCTATTTGCTATTTTACCTATTTTTCAACTCGATCCATCGTGAATAATGTGCTAACTCGCGCTCAAACAACAGTTTCACAGGGGCGGGATAATGATTAATCCTTTTTTGCCGCGGGCGAAGCCGCGGGTAACAGCTAGTAATATAAAAATGACTGGAATCGGTTTGTGAAATCACTAAAGGATAATCTTCCGAAAATAGACGTGTATAATTTATATGGACGCCAAAATAGTTTGAAATTTAGACAGAAAAATAATCATGTTAAAAAAAATCTAGCTCTATGATCAACACTATGTAAGAATAGTTGTATATTGTAAAAAAATACTTTCATGATGTAGATACTAATATAGACATATAGAAAATATTTTTTTTTTCAGGAAAATTAAGTGAAAATCTTAGCAAGATTGGACATTAAGTTGAGTTGAATGCTACAAAAATATTGTGAGAACCACTGGACAGAAAAAAAAATGAATGAATGAAAGTCAGAATGGTAGTCAGAGTAATGAATATCAGTTTCACGATTAGCAGGCGTAGCACTCATCTTAACCAAAATGGAGAAGACTGAACACAAAATGGTGAAGATTTTTTATTTTATTTACTAAATATAGTAAAATACTATAAGAATTTACAACAATATTGTTTCTTTGAATTACCGTCAGTATTGTCGTAGCAATAACCTGTCTTAACATTCAGGTATTTTGGATTAGTTATCTGTTAATCTGGATAGGATAGGTTGATCATTTAATCATAAGGATACATAATCCTTATGATTAAATGATTAACAAAATTAAATTATTAAAATATTATAAATATCAAAACTGAATATGTAATGCTATTATATTAAAAATGGATTTGGATATCGTATTGGTATTGGATTGTATGGATAAATATCTATTACAAATTAATTCATATTAATTTCAATCAATCAATAAATTTAAGAACTTCGTTCTTGTCGGTGGAGTAATTTCCATGTATTCCTGTCTTCTGCCATCGATTTGACCTCTCTATACGACACGACCTCTACCTTCTCTTTAATTTCGTCTATAAATGCCCTTCTTGGCTTTCCTCTCCCTCTCATCGCTTCTATTTTTCCTTCAATCAGGTATTTCATGAAATTGTCGTGTCGTATAAGGTGGCCAAACATCTTTCCTCTTCTTGTCTCTATTGCTCTGATTAATGTTCTTTTCTCACTGATCATATCTAGTACCTCCTCGTTTGTTTTCTTATCTGTCCAACTGATTCTTTCCATGCGCCTCCAACACCACATTTCGAAAGCTTCCAAACGCATTCGATCCTTCTTCAGCAAAGTCCATGTTTCACTACCGTACAATGCAATACTCCAGATGTATGTTTTTATGAGTCGTTTTTTCAAAGCTGTTTTTATTTTAGAATTAAATAGATGTTTTTTCTCGTTAAATGCCCTTTTGGCCATAGATATTCTAGCTATTATATCTGATGTGCATCTGGAATCATTGTTAATAATGCTGCCTAGATATTTAAATTTATCAACCTGGTCTATTGTTTTGTTGTCCAGTTTTATTTGTAGAGTTGAAGAAGTGTTTCTTGTTATATGCATGACTTTAGTTTTTTTGGTGTTTATTTTTAAACCTATTTCTTGAAATGATTCATCCATTTTTGTAAGCATTCTTTCCAACTGGTCACTATTTTCTGCTATAGCTGCTATGTCATCTGCATATCTAACAAAATATACTGTTTCCCCGTTAAATTTTACCCCGCCTATTTGAGATTCTTTAAACTTAATAATAGCATTTTCTATAAACATGTTGAATATTGTAGGTGAAAGAGGGCACCCTTGTCTCACTCCTTTTTGTATTTTTGATGTATCAGTTTTGTTTCCTATTTCTATGATTGTTTCCTGATTCTGGTAAAGTTGGTAAATTATTCTTCTGTCTCTGTAGTCCAGACCGTTTTTGGCTAGAGTTGACATCATCTCTTTCCAATTAACATTGTCGAAGGCTTTCTCGAGATCAATAAAGCCTATAAAAGTGTCTAAACCAAAATCTATTCTTCTAGACGTTACTAGCCTGAGCGCAAGGATTGCTTCTCGAGTTCCTTTACCCTGCCTAAATCCATATTGATCGGCACTCAGATACTGTTCAGCTATTGGTTTTAATCTATTTAGTATGATCTGTATTAAAATCTTTGAGGCGTGTGAAATTAAGCTGAGTGTTCTATGTTCTTCGCATTTGAAAGTCTTAGCTTTCTTAGGTAGTGTGACTGTTTTAGTGATTTGAAAGTCTTTTGGTATATTGCCTGTAATATACATATATTGAGTAAGTGAAAAAATTTCTGTTATAAGTGGATCGCAATATGAATATTTTAAAAGTTCTATGTGTAGTTTGTCTTGCCCGGCCGCTTTTCCGTTTTTGATGCCATATAGTGCCTTGTTAAACTCTTCTCTAAGTATCGGTGGACCTAAGTTATCTATTTCAACCATATCCTCAATTTCTAAATCTTCCCTCTTAAGGCCTTCTCCTTCATATAACGTTTCAATATATCGCTTCCAGCGCTGTACTATGTCCTTCTCGTCTAGTAAAAGATTTCCACCTTCGTCTATGATAGCTGTACTTTTTGGTTTATGCTTTTTACTAAGTTTATTGATTGCATTATAAGCTTTATCTGTTTTGCCCTTTCTTATGAGGTATTCGATGTTTTCACAGTCTTTTTGTAAATTTTCCTCTTTTGCTGTCCTGCATTTAGTAGTTATTTGATTAGTCAATCGTTTATATTCTCTTATACTATTTTCATCGTTCTTACCTTTATATTTCCTTCTATCTAACATTAATTTCTTTATTTCTTCTGTTAACCATTTCTTTCTAGGTACTATTTTACATTTTTCAATACATTCATTTGCACTTGTAATAATGATATCTTTAATATTGCCCCATTCCTTATCTATGTCTATGGTTAAATTATTGTCTGTACTATTTTTATACTGCTTTAACTTATCTCCTAACTTATTACTATATTGCACACTTATATTGCTTTTCACATCCTTAAGCTTATTGAGATCTAACCTCTTTGGTTTTTGGTTCTTTCTTTTTCTCGGTATTTGATAATGATGTACACTTAATAGAATATTATGGTCGCTGGCTAAATCGGCACCGGGAAATGTTTTGCAACTTGTAACAAATTTTCTATTAGTGTTTTTTACCAAAATATAGTCTATCTGATATCTACCAATGTCTCCCGGCATTTTCCATGTATACAGTCTTCTATTGGGTTGTTTAAAAGTAGTATTTATTGCTATCATATTGTGTTCCTTACAAAATCTAATAAGCATCCTTCCTCGCTCATTTTGTTTTCCCAGACCAAATTTTCCTGCTACATCTTTAACTTCTCCTTCTCCTATCACAGCATTAAAATCGCCCATTACAATCAAATCTTCCTTTTTTTTGACAGTGTCAATTATTGAGTCTAATTGGTCATACATATTCTCGATGTCTTCGTCTAGATAGCGGCTAGTTGGCATGTATACTTGTATGATTAAGAAACTATTGTGTTTTGTTTTTAATTTAATGGCTGTTATTCTATCGCTATGATGTATAGTGTTTTCAACGTGCTCTCCCCATTTTTTGTTTAAGATTATAGCTGTCCCACTAGAACCCGGTTTATCTGACCCTGTATAAATTATACGATAGTTTCCATGCCAGTAGTCCCCACTTCCTCCCCATCTTACTTCACTCAGACCTAAAATGTCAATTTTAAGCCTATCAGATTCCGATAACAGTTGTTCTAGCTTTCCAGGTGGTAACAAAGTGTTGACGTTCCACGTCGCGATTGTACAGGGATTTCGCTGGATGACGACCTGAGTAGCCCTGCTCCTACCCCTGTCGGACTCGGACCGCCACGGCATGTTACATCGTGGAAGCCCGTTGTCAAGAACGTTACTACTTATTTCTGACATTTCCATATCCATATTAATTTATAATAACATTATTTTTATCAAAAAATTTTTTGCATTTTTATCTAGCTTGGGCAATTGGACTTAGTACTAGTACAAGTAGGTATAGGACTTTATCAACTACTTAATGTAGGTAAGTATTTTAATAGTACTTAATGTTTCTTTTAACTTTTGGAGGAACCACTGTAGCACGCGATGACTCAAACGAATAGCACATGAATGTAATACAGGATGTTTTTTAAATCAATGGCATCCTTTCTACTGGTGAAAGTACTCATGAACATGAGCAACTTTTTGTATGGGACCGACTTAATCCGATGGAAAAAAAAAAATCAGCTGTTCCGTACTATTTTCACCCGAAACGTATGGAACAGCTGATTTTTTCCATCGGATTGAGTCGGTCCCATACAAAAAGTTGCTCATGTTCATGAGTACTTTCACCAGTAGAAAGGATGCCAATGATTTAAAAAACACCCTGTATACCTGAATCTTTTCTATTTACAAAATTTAGGAGAGTCCCACCACTTCCGAAATTTTTTGATAACTGACTTTTCTCTGTATTTTTCTTCATTATTCAGCAGTTTGCAGAAGGCGCAGATGTCGTCAGTTTCCTCACTCTCGTTTCTGCTATGAAAAGAATAATGGTTTTTCCATCTAAAGTAATCTGCATACTTATTGGGATTTTTTATTAAACGAACCATTTTCTTAGCAAGCTTTCGTGGGCGTAAGTTCATTGCATTTAAATAAATTCCGTCTGGCATGAATCTGAAAAATAAACCATATAGGTACTTGATAAAGTATAAAACTAACTATGCTACGTCTTCTTTGTAAGACTGGATGCAGACTGATTGGTATATCAACGCAGTGACGACACCGCTGCACGTACGAAACGTAAAAACTTGGAAATTTTGCAGAGAATTTATATTTATATTTTTTTTTATTTATTTACCAAATAAAAGTACATACTCTGTTCCGTTTTCAACGCAAATCTTGTTTACCTTTCAATTTGAATTTCGCGCGCCTTACCGATGCACCTATCAATCATCACAATTCGCTGTGCTGCAGTTCTATTTAGCCAATGGGGCGCCCGGACTTCCGCTGGCGCATGCGCAGATCCTACCGGTGTCTGAGAGATCAACGCCATAGGCTGGTAGCAGAAGGCTGGTGGCAGAACCAGTAAAAACCTCTCGGTGTCTGTACGTGAAAGCGAAGGCGCGCGCGCATCAAACATTACATTTTACTCAATTATTCTTAATAAAACTTCAAGTGCTCAACAGTGTTTTTGGAACTTTATAATCGTGTGTGGCTGGCCGGCTAGGTGTCTAAAGGAAGAACTATTCGTGAGGAATCGTGCTCGAAGCCTGCCTACATGGTAAGTGGTTTGTGCATTGTTCCTATTGTCTAAATCGTCTGTAGCAACGCTTATTAACGGCGAATGCTTTCAATAAGTATTCGATCCAATGTGGTGATTGATAGTGTACTCTAATTTCTACTTATCGAATCAATTTAGCCACATTTTTTGGTGCCGAAACCCGGGAACTTTGGATACCTACCTTCAGTCTGCCGCCAAATACCAATTCGATTTAGTAATTGCTACTTCATTTACCGTATTCCACGCTTATTATACTTACTAGTACAGCTAAAACGAATAAACATAACATTTTGTTTCAATTACTAATCGGAAAACAAGTCTTTGTTCCATTTTGTTTTGTTGAGTACCTTACCTACCGTTTATCGATTTAAGATGGCTTCCATCAGTTTCTAGAATATTTGTTGAAAATAAATTCTTTTGTCGTTTTATACTTATTAGCATAAAATTATCTACCGTTTTACCGTTCGCAATAATACAATATTGCAAATCCACCTTCTCATAATTTTATGTTGATAGTTCGTTATAACTCGACTACTTTTTTCCAACCGTTCAACGTTTCCTCTTGATATTTATTTATCGAAAATTTATTTCGTTTCAAATTACGAAATATTTTTTATCGTGACGTTGTATCGTTTATCGTATCATATTTTCAACGAATTTTGGTGCGTTCACATTTTCATTATTACCGTTTTAGGTTAAAAATCATAGTTTTTTGTTTTTACAAAAAAAAACTGATTTTTATTTTTTTTATTGACCGTACATTAACGAATATCGCAAACCGTTTTTAGTGTTCCTAACGCTCATTTAATTCATCCTTATCAATTTAATTTATTTCAATTTAAAACTCAGGTGACCGAGGTGACAATATTACCTGTTGTCGTGTAATACCGCCCCAGTGATTCTCGTCGATTCTTGTGAACGCGGTCTCGCTGAAGACGTTCGCAACTAAACTTTTTTATCGAATCCGAATATTTGTTGCTATCAGGTTTTATTGTTTTGATATTAATTATGTCTTTACTATCAAGGCGTAAATCTAAACCTACTATTAAAAAGAGGTATCGAAAATACGTACACTATTAATAATTTGCCCAGTTTGCGACGTAAACGAACTATAGCATATAATCGCTTAACGAAGGCTTTGGAAGTAGGTACCTTAGCCAATACCGATGAATCACAAGTAGGGTTATTTCTTTCATATTGTCATGAAATAAAAACGATTGCTGATAGTTTTCATGACTCCCATTTTATTATTTTGGACCTTCTTAAGGATGATGCCGATGAGGAGGACGATGAACTTCAGGATCGATTTGACGAATTGTATTTTCAAGTGTTGGCAATTCAACGAAAATTTGAACAACGTTCATCTCAACAAGCTGACACTTCGAAACATAATTCATTGACCGGTTCGCACAGTGGAAATATGCGGTTACCAAGAAATTTCGTTGCCAACTTTTTCCGGTGCTATCAAGGAATGGCCTGAGTTCATTGCAACTTATAACGCGTTGATACATGATTCTACCTCCTTATGTAATATTGAGAAATTTCACTATCTCGTGTCAGTTTTAAGTGGTGATGCTTTATCGTTCATTAGAACTTTTCCTGTTGCAAGTGAACATTATTTAAGTGCGTACGAGGCTCTCAAGTCCCGTTATGAAGATAAACGCGAATTAGCGTTTACGTGCTGGCGTGATATCTTGGACGTTAGTTTAAAGACTTCGAACGCTCAAGATTTTCGACGCGCCTTAGACACGATCGATGAGAACTTAACAATTTTAAAAACTTTAAAATTACCTACCGATAAATGGGATTTTGTTCTTTGTTATAATGTTCTGGCCAAACTCGATACCAAATTAAGACGCGAGTTTGAGGAAAAACATACCGATATTGAGCTTCCACAGTATAACCATTTAAGGGCATTCTTACACTCTAAAGGTGAAGCATTAATTCGCGACACGCACTTTTCGAATGTTACCAATAAAACCGCTAACGTTTCAAAGGACACACCGGGAACTTCACAGAAGTTCAAGCGACATAACGTCACGCATTCGCTTGTCGCTCCCACCGTCACTACTCATAAAAATGTTGGTGATAAACAACAAGCGAAACCTGCTCACAATTCGAGCACTCCGACTCGTAAATGTGCCTACTGTCGCAATGAACATCACATCTCGGCCTGTAATGATTTTTTGGCAAAATCAATAGATGAGCGCATGGCTGTGGCCACTGAAAAGAAATGGTGCTACAATTGTCTTAACGCATCCCATTCAGTGCGAGAGTGCACATCAATGTTTTCATGTCGACAATGTAGACGTAAACACCACACTTTGCTACATAAGGAGTCGGCGGCAAGCTCGGCGACCTTAGTGGCTAAGGATTCGTTGACTCAGTCTGATCCAACCGTAACCACAACCGTGTTACTGGCAACAGCTCTAGTCCAGATTCGTGATGCTTCTGGTGAATTTCATACATTTCGCGCGTTATTTGACACCGGCAGTCAAAACAATTTTCTCACGGCTCACGCCGCTCAACGATTAAATCTAAAACCTATAACTGGTAATATCAACGTTTATGGGTTAGGGGCAGCCCTGCCTCAGTCAGTGGCTTTGTTACATGCGACATTGGCACCAACTGTAACGTAAAGTTTCGTCTGGGAATGCTCGTCATACCGAGCATTTGCGGAGATCAACCGATAGCAAGGCTAAATACGAAAGGATGGGAGGAGGTCAAAACACTACCGCTAGCTGATCCTGGTTTTGACATCCCTGGTCCAATCGACGTCTTGTTAGGTGCCGACGTCTTTGCTGAGTCACTTCTCGAACAACGTCTGAAGGGTAACGCCTCTCAACCGCGAGCTTTCAACTCAGTCTTCGGCTGGCTTCTTCTTGGGAAGTCCAGACTCGCATCGTCCAGTCTACTAGGAGTAGCCCCTTCTACCGTAGACGATAGTTTAAACAAAATTGTTCAACGTTTCTGGGAAATCGATAACGTTCCACAATCTTCCCGATTGACCCCAGAAGAGCAACGCTGTGAAAATAGTTTTCTCAGTAATCACTACCGTGACGAGACAGGTAGATATGTAGTTTGTCTCCCCTTCAAGGACGACGAGGAGCCAGTCTTTGAAGGTTCTCGAGAGATAGCCTTACGACGCTTTCATGCCATTGAAAGGCGTCTGTATCGCGATCACAATTTAAACCAACAATACGTGGAGTTCATGACTGACTATATCGACAGTGGTCACATGACTCTGGTACCTGCCAAGCAAATGGGTCAAGGCAAGTATTATATACCGCACCATTGTGTGCTACGTCCCGACAGCGCTACAACGAAGCTTCGCGTTGTATTCGACGCCTCGGCTAAAGATGCAACTTCCAAATCGCTAAACGACTCGCTGCTGACGGGACCGAAGCTACAATCAAATATCGTAGAGATCCTTCTTCATTTCCGTGAGCACGCAATTGTCTTCATGGCAGACGTGCGCCAAATGTACCGTCAAATCAACCTAGCTCCTCAACATCGTGATTATCAATGTATTCTCTGGCGAGCTCACCCAGATGAGCCTCTTCAAGAGTACGTATTAAATACCGTAACGTACGGAGTGTCTTCCGCTCCATTCCTGGCGTGCCGCTCTATTCAGCAACTGGCCAACGATGAGGGTCACAAGTACCCAAAGGCCAAAACCGTTTTAACTTCCGACATATACGTTGATGACGTCATATCCGGAAGCTCATCGCTGAAGGACGCCAGAGAAATCAAAACTCAACTCATCGCTCTTTTCGGTCTTGGCTCGTTTGAGCTCCGAAAATGGGTGAGTAACCGACGAGCTACTTAGCGATCTTCCCGCGGAGGCGTGTCTTTCAGAAGCAATCACTTTTACCGAAACTGAAGACACAACTATCAAGGTTCTGGGCCTTAAGTGGGAGCCTGCTTCCGGATTCGTTCGTCTTTACCGTTAATCCATCTAATCAACCGTGCACCAAGCGAACGATTTTGAGTGAGGTTGCCAGAATTTTCGATCCTCTGGGTTTTCTATCTCCTTTGACAATTCATGCCAAATGCCTTATTCAAAAGCTTTGGATTCTAGGTCTTTCATGGGATGATAAGCCCCCACCGGAAATTGTCTCTCAATGGGAAAAGTTCTCCGAACAGCTTCCTCAAGTTAGGAATCTTAAAACTCCACGTAAATACGCTACCGATAGCGCTCAATCATATCAACTGCATGGATTTTGTGACAGCTCCGAAGCAGCATATGGCGCCGTTATATACCTGCGTGTTATCGAGTCTGACGGCTCCGTTCGCGTCTTTCTCGTATGTGCAAAGGCTCGTGTAGCTCCTTTAAAACGTCAATCGTTACCTCGCCTAGAGCTGTGTGGTGCAGTTTTGCTTACAGACCTTATCAAATTTGTCAAGGACACGCTGCGGATTCCTGTTCATGACACTTATCTGTGGTGTGATTCCACCGTTACCTTATCCTGGTTGCGAGCTCCTTCTTCTCGCTGGGTGACATTCGTTGCAAACCGCGTAAGTCACATTCAAGATATCGTACCAACCGAGTGCTGGAGGCACGTACCATCTGTCACAAATCCTGCAGATGTTTGTTCGCGTGGGCAATTGCCTCACGATTTGCTAAACAATGCCCTATGGTGGGCGGGCCCAGAATGGTTGTCTCAACCACAGTCTGAGTGGCCAATCGATACATCGAAAAATCGTTCAAACGATGACAATGCGGTGCTCTCTGAGCAGCGTCGCACCACGGTTCTCGTTTCGGATCAAATCGAAAGCGTTAATCACACGTCTATAATTGATCGGCTATTCGAAAAATATTCTTCTTTAGATAAAATCTGTCGCATTATCGCTTACGTTCGCAGGTTTTGTAATAACATGCGTAACACTGTTCCGCGATCAGATAATCTTTTCGTAACGGACGCTGAGCGTCATCGTGCGTTACTAATTATCGTCAAACATTTCCAACATCGTTGTTTTTTGGATGTCATATCCAAATTACAATCAAAGATACAGTTAC
Organism: Ephestia elutella; assembly: GCA_018467065.1. Taxonomy (NCBI): domain Eukaryota; kingdom Metazoa; phylum Arthropoda; class Insecta; order Lepidoptera; family Pyralidae; genus Ephestia; species Ephestia elutella. The sequence goes on along the minus strand of CM031580.1, from coordinate 6,934,242 downwards.
CTCGCAGTTTTCGTAAACTAAACCCGTTTTTGGACGAGCAGGGTATACTCAGAGTAGGCGGGCGCCTATCGCGCTCCGATCTTGACTTCGAACATAAGTATCCCGCATTATTGCCCAAAAAGAGTGTTCTTACATCAGCTGTAATCGAATCTATTCATCGAAACAATTTTCATCCCGGTCTGAACACAACCAACTATCTGATTTTACAACAGTTTTGGATACTTGCGGCAAAGCATGCTGTACGTCATCATCTTTCAAGATGCATAAGATGCTACCGTCTTAAACCGAAACCTTTGCAACCCTTTATGAGCGACCTTCCGGCCTTTCGTGTCAATCAGGCAAAACCCTTCTCTGTCGTAGGTGTCGATCTAGGAGGGCCTTTTCGAATTAAGCTCGGGCTTCATCGTGGTGCTAAAATCGATAAAGCGTACTTGTGTTTATTCGTATGCTTGAGCACAAAAGCAGTGCACCTTGAGGTGGTTTCTACTTTATCGACTGACGGCTTCATCGCGGCATTGCGTCGCTTCGTTTCTCGTCGCGGCCGCTGCAATGTTATTCACTCTGACTGCGGTACGAATTTCGTTGGTGCAAGTTCACAACTAGCGTCAGGTATCGAACAAGCCTCTCATGCGGAAAAAATAGATTTTAAACGTAACGTACCTTCTGCTCCCCACTTTGGAGGGGTGTGGAAATCCAAATCAAAGCCGCAAAGAGTCATTTGTACCGTATTGTTGGCGATCAGGTCTTAACGTTTGAAGAGCTTACCACACTCTTCGCTCAGATCGAATCAATTTTAAATTCGCGGCCTTTGTGTCCATTGAGCTCGGATCCCAACGATTTGAACGTTCTTACGCCCGGTCATTTTTTAACGCTGGAACCTCTTACAGCAGTTCCTGACTTCGACTACAAGGACGTAAAAATCAATCGACTAAATCGATGGCAACTTATCCAATCTTTTCAACAACAATTTTGGAAACGCTGGAAAAATGAATATTTACATGGGTTAACTCAGCGAGCAAAATGGACCACGGACTCAACACCGTTAATTGTAAACTCAATCGTACTTATAAAAGAGGACAATCGGCCTCCTCTTCAATGGGCATTAGGACGAGTTGTTTCCTTGCATCCTGGCCCTGATGGGGTAGTTCGAGTCGCAACCGTTAGAACAGCCAGGGATCACTCGCTTAAGAGACCTTTGGTCAAACTATGTCCTCTACCCTCCGTATAATCGTTTCAACTTATCATTTGTTAGCTTTTAAGTTTAGAATAATAACTTAAACATATTTATCGTTAATTACCGTTTCTTATTCTTACTCTGGGAAAATCCTATTGGTATTTTGGTGGGCGGAATGTTCCGTTTTCAACGCAAATCTTGTTTACCTTTCAATTTGAATTTCGCGCGCCTTACCGATGCACCTATCAATCATCACAATTCGCTGTGCTGCAGTTCTATTTAGCCAATGGGGCGCCCGGACTTCCGCTGGCGCATGCGCAGATCCTACCGGTGTCTGAGAGATCAACGCCATAGGCTGGTAGCAGAAGGCTGGTGGCAGAACCAGTAAAAACCTCTCGGTGTCTGTACGTGAAAGCGAAGGCGCGCGCGCATCAAACATTACATTTTACTCAATTATTCTTAATAAAACTTCAAGTGCTCAACAGTGTTTTTGGAACTTTATAATCGTGTGTGGCTGGCCGGCTAGGTGTCTAAAGGAAGAACTATTCGTGAGGAATCGTGCTCGAAGCCTGCCTACATGGTAAGTGGTTTGTGCATTGTTCCTATTGTCTAAATCGTCTGTAGCAACGCTTATTAACGGCGAATGCTTTCAATAAGTATTCGATCCAATGTGGTGATTGATAGTGTACTCTAATTTCTACTTATCGAATCAATTTAGCCACATACTCATTTTAAGTCGTAAATAATAACATATAAAAACCCTGAGGTTTGTCTTTATGTTACTAGTGTAAGTTTAAATCTATAAATTAACTTAATACTATATCATTACCTACTTAGGAACTAGATCGAGTCTAAATTAAAATAATAATAATATGTATACCTACTAGCTTTCACAAAGTAAATTTCCCACGGAGACAGTGCTTTTTCCCGGGATGAAAGGTACCCTATGTTCTTCTCTGTACTTCTAACTATGTGTATGCAAAATTTCAGGAAGATTGGTTCAGTAGATGGAGCGTGAAGGGGTAACAAACAAATAAACAAACTCACTTTCGAATTTATAATATTAGTTTGGATTAGGATAACGTAACTTTATATGTATAACTGAGAAAGGAATTTAAGAAATTCCACCCTTAAGACGAAAATGGGTGCAAATGAAATTACGCGGAAGTATCCGAGGGCAAAAGTTAGGTATTAACTATAAAATAAACTAATAATAAAATTACATATACTACAGCTATAAATGTTAATTGTGTGATTGTGCAAAATATAACTTTCATAAGTTGATATAAGGATCTTGTGGTAGGCGAAGCGGAGAGCTCCAGAGACAGTGATCGAATATGCCACTTGGCGGTGACCTCGTGGACTAATTTTAATTGAACTACATTATTTCGAGAGACGTGGCCTAAAAGTTCATTGACGCCTATGTACCAGTGCGTCCTAATTGACCACTATTATCGTGTGAAATTAATTAAGCTATAATTTTTATATATTTTGAAAGTGTTGTTAGTAAAATTATACATAGGCATCAATGCACTTTAAGACCATATTAAATGATTCCTACTATAGGTACTTGTTTGTGTGTTTGTAGTATCTTTATTGTATTAAGAAGACATAGAGAACATAACATTAATAAAAAGGTAAACATACAATGACGGATTTATCCCATGAAGGGATCTCTTCCAGTTAACCAGGTACTTGTTTCCCTTTCGAAACCTTCTCGTTCATCATGAGTAGTCAACGGAGACTAAGTATATAGCCCGTCCACCCGGTCTACCTATACTAATAATAATTCTATTGACAGCCAGCACTAACATTAACTCAGATCCAAAACTATCAACCACTATAATATTACCATACCTCGTGTAATTAGCTTCTCCATAAACAACTGGAACGGCATTATGTTGAAGTGCGTATAACAACTTTTCAGTTACATAGTCTGTACTCATAGAGTTCTCAAAAGCTAAATAAAAGTAGTAGTCTGTTGCGATCATCTCCAAGCATTGCTTATTTCCTCTGGGACACGACAACGTTCCACAAGAGCCATATATATCAATTGTATGATTGTATAAAGCTAATTCAACTTGTAGGTCCTTAACAAACAATTCTCGCCGACCTTTAGAATGACAGTTGGATGCAAACCAAGCGGCTGCTTTAGTTTTGGTCTGCAGGCTCTTCCGTAGCTCGTCACTCACAGGCCTCATATCCTTAAATTTCATCCAATTCATTATTATATTTGGCCCAATGACGCTGCCATGTTCGTCTCGAACAGCGATGTACTCCCATCTACAGTCCGAGTCTAGTCTGAAACTCCAAGTCCAGTTGAAATACTCATCATATTTGTTGGAACAGACCGGGTAATAGTGAGAGGATTCGGTACTGGCCATTACAAACTTTTGTTGAGGAGATCTGGGAGGCAATTCTTTAGGAGTATAATATATGAATTCTGGCATTGAAAAAATTACTGCGTGGAATTTTTTATAATCACCAAAGTAATTCCTGGCTGATGCTACGAAGCAGTTAGTAAACGAACAATTTCTTTTAATAAATTCTTGCTGGCCATGACCCAGAAATGAGAAAGGCTCCGTATGAGGTGAAGTCCACAGTAAAATGTGTTTCATATCTAGAGTTAGTTTTAAATACCCGTTAGCATTGCCGCTTGTACTAAATTTGTATGTAAGAATCAACACTAATATTAAAATTATTAATATGAAAATTGTCAAGCACTTATGATATATTTTTAATAACATTGTAATGTCTTGAATAGTGTTGAAGAAATGGCTCTTTACTGAAATGAAACAATAATACTCCTCTAGCTTTTATATCGCAAATACAGGCAGAAACTGTCACAAAAACTTGAAAGTCAGATAAACCAGGCAAAAGCAGACGAAATACACAGATGAAAAGTGCCTAAAATTTATTATTATTTAATGAGTGCTACATTCTTTTGTTATGATTGTATTAAATATGTTATTTTTAGTAACAAAAATTTTATTGTAAAATCTAACTACCTACTCTACTACTGAAAAAAGTCTTAATGTAAATACATACCATTTTATAACATTCTGAGCAAGCAAGTTGAAGTATCTAGTAAATAGCGATTTTTCATACAATGATTTTGTTTTCCAAATTTTAAAAATATCTTGCTAAGCTTTTCCGTTTAGTTCGCGGATTGATTTCCCGCAAACGTACGTATTACATATATCATTGAATTACCTTGCAATCATAGACCTTCTAAATCTGTTTGCTATATTGTTGTAATCTGGTGTCGTAAGTCTTTATTTTGTGAATGTCCTTATACGGATAACAATTTTTTCAGAAATTGGTAATAAATAGCTGTAATTACCATTTTAGATGTCTTTAATGACACGTAAAATTGACAGAAATGCAAAACATTAGAAAACAGAAAATAAAACGCAGAAAATAGTTTCCTGTTTAGAATACAATATTGCTAAGTATAGTTATTGTCATAATTTAAACAAAATTTGATATTATTGTCACAATTTAAACATACAGACATATTCACAATATGTTTCGTCATTACCAATTACACACATAAAAAAAATTAAATAAATAACCAATCAAATTAATCAATTGCCCCTTAAGGTATGTGGTGCAAAGATTCTCAGTACACTGGCGGCATTGCCACGCTGGATTGCGATGGCCATCCTTTGCACCAGATACGACCCGGAGCGTAGGTTCTTTTCGGCTTTTCGGCGACACCGAATGGTGTCCTAATTCGGCGATTAACCTTTTAGCATCTAGTTCCCAGCAGCCCATGGTCACCACGACTATAGGGACAATAGTATAGCGGGCTTCAGCGAGGGCGGCTATAATCCGAGTATGAATTGACGTCATCCGACCCTAGTAAAGCAATCTACTATTAAAACCAACTTAGGAATCAACTAAATAGGGTAGAATAATAGAAAATTTCTGATTGATATTCTTATTAATATAATTACAATTAAGAACGGCAAAACGTGTCTTCGTTCATACGAAGCATGTCTTTTCGCCACTGCATTTTTAGTGCGGCTGCCGCGGATTATTAATTCAGATTACTGGAAAACGAATAAAAGGTCGTGAGGAAACCTGCACTCTGGTTGATGATTTATCAGCTAGTGTGTGAAATGGAGAAGGCAATGGCAAACCACTTCATTAATATTGCCAAGAGAGTCGTTGTGTGTGTCTCATTCCATATAATGACCACGACCCCCAGTCATTAGGAAATAAGACTAAAGAGATTATTTAATTTATATCTACTAGTCTTAGCAACATTTGTATGGGTATTTTAATTGGTTTTTAACTATCAACCGTGAAATTAAAACGGATTATTACACCCAACTCAATTGCAATAATGCAAACATTTAATAACATTTTAAATGGCTTTTTCATTTTGAGATTCCTACTCAAAATTAAAAGGCGTATTCTGAGTTATAGATAACTTACTACTAGATAGGGTTTAGCAACCGAAAGTGGATCTTGGTCTCCATATCCAATATTTTGCACCTGTCACTGATCGCGTGATCGCTCAATGAGGACGATTTCACTAAATTACAAACTGTGTCTCAAGAGCCAAAGAAATTTAAATAAAGTGATAAGATCTCTGTAAGACTTCTATGTTTTATTACGATTTGGCTTTTGAGACACAACTGAGGCACGACATTTACGTTTGTAATTTGTACGTAAGACTAAACAGTGGGATTAACTTCCTACGGCGGTGTTCCTGAACCGATACAACATTGGAACCTTCAAAAAACGAATATCTACGTCTTTCTGAAAAGCCGGCAACACTCCTGTGATGCAGTTATCTATGGGCAGTGGTGATCACTTACCACCAGGTTACCCACTTGCTCATTTGCCGACCTATATCATAAAAAAATCATATACTAAGCTCTATAGATAGGCAGATAGATAGATAATGCCATACTTATTAGGTACTGCGTTCGTCAAAAATGTATTTATTTAATCGTATGGCGTTTACCACATTCATTCATTATAATGTAAATGTGAGATTATGTCGGGTGTTAATTTATACAGATCTTCTGGGAGGCGGTACGAGTGCCGGGGGCATCGCTGTATGATGTGCTCCATAGTCTGAGCCTCCTCGCCGCAGTCGCGCCGAGTCGCGCCAGCCCCACTTGTGCCAGAAGTAGTTGCAGCGTCCGTGACCTGTCCTTAGCCTGTTCAGATAACACCAGAGTTTTCGTGGCAAATAAAAACCATCCGGTCTAGCCGAAGGGTGGCTTGATCGGCGGTACCAATTGTGTGTGTATGCCACTCGTTTTTCCAACTTTCCTTTATATCAAAATCGGTCAATTTAAAGCTGAGATACAGGCAGGGTGGCGAGACTTGAGTCTCTGGGATGGCGGATGGCAAAACGGCAGGTGGATAGGCAGTGATTTATTCAGCTGTATCTTTTCAGTCTCTCTCTTCAGTGCTTGCATTCTACGGAGATGAGGTGGGGCAATATGACTGAGAACCGGGAGCCGATGGATTGGGGTGGATTTAATTGTTCCTGAAACACACACAACGCATAGCCTCATTAAGTTTAGTGTCCACTTGTGTACGTGCGCGCTTTCTAGCCACACTGGAGCACAGTATTTAGCCGCAGAGAAAACCAAAGCTGTAACCGATGTACGCAGACAGTCTGCGGATGCACCCCAGGTAGTGCCGCAGAGTTTGTGGACAATGTTGTTCCGAGAGGCGACTTTTAGAGCCACTTTCTGGAGGTGTTCCTTATACGTCAGGGTTCTATCCAGAATTACCCCAAGGTACTTAGGAAAAGGGTTATGCTTCAGCAATTTTCCTCTGAGAGAAACAGCTGGCTGGTATTTGGCGAGACTGTTACTGAGATGGAAACAAGTCACTTCCGTCTTGCTCATGCTCGGTATTAGGCAAAGACCTACCAAACATATGGACAGGAACTATTGTACTATGGCTACAATAAATTATACATATATTATCATTTTCGACATAACACTGTGAAATATATGTTTGTCTCTTTTCATCTAAGGACAATATCGCCTTTAAATGAAAGAGATATACATATTTAATGTTTTCTAGTTTCTGGCAATGTTTTTGCATGACGTCACGATTTTGAGCGCGCGTGCCACCTCCGCCATTTTATTTCACTCTAGTCTTTGGTACATGCGCTGTCAAAATGTCAAACTGTTGGTTGTTTACTGTGAAAATTTCGCGATTCATTTGTTTGTTTTAGAAAAACCATTGAATATTTTGTTATTTAACTGTTGTCATTATGACTAACTGTTGTATAAAGTGGTGCAGTGCGAGAAAAAATAGAAATCGCCATCAACTAACATTGCTTGTAAGTTGCCTGTTTTTATGGTTTACTGTGATTATATGGTCAATCTGTTTCATGATATGATAATAAAAGCTGTGTTTATTAATAAAGTAGACATATTTTGGTTTATCTGGTGTTTCCAAGTTGGTTTCTTGTTTATTTTCATAAAAAAGATTTACATACAAATCTGCATAAAAGTAGTGATGTAATCAAGCACAGCTGATATCGATAACTATCGCATTGTGCAAACTAATAACTTGAGAGCGTCTAATTAACTTAACGCGACATTTTTGCACTTTATATTACTGCTCTAATTCATTAATGGTCATTTTTTTTATATTATTATAGGTTGCCTAGTAATGAAGCAATGAAGAAGTGGCTTGATATAATTGGTAGGGAAAACATTAACCCAAGTATTAAAAACTATTCGTCTGTTCACTACATTTTGAAGAAACTTGCTTCAACAGAACCCTTGACGTGATAAGATTACATGACGAAGCAATGCCTTCACCATCTCTTGTAGTAAGTAATTCTTATTTTTTTTTCTTGTCTAAAATACCTTGTTTGAGTGTTAAAAAGGTGTATATGTAGAATAGAATACATTTCTACATCCATCCATATATTGCATGTCAGGTTAACCAATGGCCGCATTCAGCAGAACAAATCTCTGACAATTGCTAAGTCATCGTTGATCTGTCCAATGGAGTCTGCTGACCGTGCTGTTTCTGCATTTGTATTGTTTTAACGTAAACACGCACAAAGCGACACAAATCACTACGTTTGACAGAAACCTGAACTAATCCCTGCTTCTCATCGAAAGTCTAATGCGATGGAAAAAATGGCTTCCAATAGCTGTGCCCGGGGCTCCGCTCTCGTGTGAATTTCGGGATAATAAGTATCCTACATGTTAATCCAGATCCAAAAAGACTACCCGTATTATAAATTTCATCAAAATGCATTCAGCAATTGAGGCATCATTGATTGTTACTTAATAGCGTGATTGAGTAACAATCAAACAGACAAATATCAAATACAAATAACATACAAACCTTATAATAACTTTTATAATATTAGTGGGATAGCATTTGGAACATAATAATTGTGATCAATAAAATTTAATACTACCTGTTATTTTTCCAGTTGAAAGATTCTACTCCTACACAAGTCGCTGCAATTCAGTCCCCTGATGCCCCAGTAAGATTGAATTTTCAGTCCCCTGATGCCCCAGTAAGATTGAATTTTAAATATTTATGCCCCAGTAAGATTGAATTTTAAATATTTAAAACTCAATTTTTAATTTAATGAAGGTTATTTGAAAACATTTAAAAAAAAATGTGCTTTTACAGATGAGGGTATTAGTTCCTGTTCAAGACACAATTTTAAAACCACTGCCTTCTTTGGTAAGTTGTTTTTAAATTTTATTACCTATCAATTTAAATAAATTAGTACAGGAATAATTTGTGCATTATATTTTACCTACAGGCCAAAGATACAGCTCTCAATCAAGACAACATTGTAAAAACACTGCCACTTCCAAGTACTTCTTTTGTAAGTATTGGTATTTATTTTTTGGTCCTATCAGTTGTGTGGAAATAATTTATTTATGCCATATATTTTACTTTCAGGCCAAAGATACAGCTCTCAATCAAGACAACATTGTAAAAACACTGCCACTTCCAAGTACTTCTTTTGCAAGTTTTGTAAAACCGCTTAGTTTTAATTTTTTTGAAAAAAGTTTTATTTTTGTGTGTACCGATTTTTTATTTCATTTATATGTATGTTGTTGGCCTGTGGTGTGGCCCTAGAATAGCACCAACCCATCTCTTCCCGTGGGTGTCGTAAGAGGCGACTAAGGGATTTCAAACACCGGAGGATGGGCAGCAGCATCTTTCCGCGTAATATGCCATTACACTGCGATCGCCAACCCGCCTGCCAAGCATGGCGATTACGGCAAAACCCTCCATGGATGAAATCCTTGGGGAGGCCTTTGTCCAACAGTGGACGTCTTTCGGCTGAGAGAAGAAGAAGATATGTATGTTGTAAATATGTATGTTTGATGATAAATAAATGTGAAAAAAGATCAACTGCTCTTTTATTCGATCAATTTTTAGAGCGTCCGCTGCGTTAAGCGGTCCTCCGTCACGGGTTGTCTATTTCTGTAGCAGGTAAGGTATGGTATGATGAGATAGACTAAAGGTTGCGTCAACTTGCGTCTCATTCAATCGCATCCGCACCGCCTTATCTTTTAATGTTCATTGCAATTTGAGCTTTCGGACGTCCTCTGTAGACGTTCATACTTTACATTGACATCACAAATTAGCGGGCAGCTGTCCGCCGATGTCAGCTGTCAAAGTATGTCTACAGAGAACGCCCTAATATAAAGCTCACATTTAATGAACATTTAAAGTTGAGGCGGTGCGGAGGCGATTGAATGAGACGCAACTCACACAACCTTTAACACGCGAAGACGGACGCCCGTTTAACGCAGCGGACGTAATATTGTTACGCCACTTTAACAGCTTTTAATTCAGCTGTTCATTTTCTTTTTCAAATTTCTTAAATTTGGAGCTGTAATGTTCTTTGTGTTTATATGGAAAACACGCTATCACGCGAGGGCTAGCAGATTTAGGCTCGAAGGAGCGCTTTAGGCTGCGCGTTTTCGATACAAACGGAAGTACTTACATTTGTATGGACGACAGCACACATACCGCGCACGTGGTAAGTGTGTTGCCGTCCATATGAATCGGCCCACTGTATTCCCGACCCGCCACGCGCCCGTCCTCAGTGTGTAAGAAACGTCGAGGGAAATGTTTTTAGTTTTTGAGAATTTTTATGAAATTATCAATCACAATCAAGGTATACAGAAAAAAACAAACAATTAAGGGTTTAATTATGTTGTTTGCGCTAGATAGCGATAGCGGGCGTGTCGACATCGATATATCGATCTTTTTTGTCATCCCTTCTTATAGACGCCATTTTATATAACTCAATGTTGTAGGTATGCACGTTTGTTTTGTAGGTATTTCTAGTCCATATCGTTTGGTAGGTCTTTGGTATTAGGCGCCACTCATGACAGTATTTGCTGAGCTTTTAAAGTCAGACGACAGCACTTCCTCTCCAGACTTAAAATCTTTACTTTGGTGAACAAGAGCTATGTCATCGGCGTATATATTATATTATTTATATTTATTTTTATTTATTTATTTAATACAATATAAAATATAACAATTTTCCTTTATGTACGATGCCACATAATCTCTTCCGAGATTTTCCGGGCCTCGGAAGTTGACATCAAAAACACATCAAAAACATAAATAATCTAATATAAATTAAATACAAATAAATCGTAGGGCCGCAATCGGAACGCGCTAAATAGTGAACCGCGACAACCCGCCCGATGCATTCAAAGCAAGTATTAAGATACCTACCTTGCCTCGATCAGGCGCCAACGACGACGCTAGAACCGGTTCAGATTAAACTCGTGCGCGTCTCAGATACGGGGTGATACTTTTGTTACGGTTAAGTGTTTAGTTAGTGACACATATGTAGGAATTTATTATAACAGCTAAGAGTTCAGTAGGTAAGTAAATTTTTATTTTGTTTTTTTTTTAACTTGTTGTAAAATTTGTGTTAGTAAAATATTGAATTTTTTAATCTGGGATATTTTGTACGAAAAATTTTTTTAGTTTGTATTTAATATTTTTCGTTGTAAGTTGTGCTTTTAAATGATCCGGCAAATGGTTTATTAGATCAGGTATTATATATTGTAGTGTTCTTTTTCCGTATAAATTAGTATATTTGGGCAGTATAAGCTTATTATTTAACTTAGATCTATTTCTTGTATTTATTCTGCCTATTGTCATAGTTGGTACCTTCTTTAATTCTTCTTTAAAGTATTCTTCTTTCAATAATGTTAATTTAATTTTTTCTTGAATCGGTATAATTTTAAGGAGAGAAAATAATTTAAAATAATCGCCATTACATTTATTTTTAATTTTGACTGGTACAATTTTTTTTAATATTCGTATTTGTAGTGCATATATTTTATCAATATTAGTTTTGCAAGTTCTGCCGTAACTTGACAATCCATAGGCAATCTGAGATTCAGCTAACGATTTGTGCAGCATTATGAGGGTTTGGAAAGGTATTCGATATTTTATTATAGAAAATTTGGCTAAGATACTTCTCAATTTATTACAAACATGTTTCACGTGTTCTTTCCAGTTCGCTCGGTTATCAAAAATAAGCCCTAAATACGTATGCTTTTCTACTACCTCTATTTCTTCGCAGATACCAGTACAAGATATATTTTTGTTTTGGTTGTGCATGCAGTCATGAGAATGTGCGATTAGCCTGGGATTGTCTTGGAGCCTATTATGGCTAGAACTTATGTACAATAATTTAGTTTTAGTAGCATTAAGAACAAGGCCATTGTCGTGAGACCATTGTGACAATTTATCGAAATCTTTTTGCATTTTATCCATAGCCTCCTTTATATCACTTCCTACTGCCATCGAACACGTATCGTCTGCAAATTGGTATATTTCTGTATTTTTTATAACATTCGGAAGACTGTTAACGTATGCTAGGTAGTGCAGGGGCCCTAATACTGAACCCTGGGCAGTGCCCTCTGTTGTACTTACTATATCGCTTACCTCATCTCCCACCTTCACTAAATACTTTCTATCTCTTAAGTAATCTCTACACCATTCAAGAAGCTTTCCATTAATACCTGTATCGCGCAGGCTTTGTATCAGTGTGGCGTGTCTAAGAGTGTCAAACGCTTTACTGTAGTCGACAAAGACTACAATTACATGTTTTTTTGAATTTAGATGTTTGTATATGCTATCTGTAAAGGCTGACAAGAGCTGCGTGGTACTCTTTTTTGGTTGAAATCCATACTGTTGTTTGTTTAAAATTTGGTTTTGATCATAATATTCACGAATATTTGTTTACTTATATGTTTTTCCATAATTTTATCAATAATCGAAAGAATAGTTACAGGTCTAAAGTTATCGAAATCAGTTCTACTCCCCTTTTTGTGGATCGGTCTAACAACACCTGTCTTCAGTAGAGATGGGTATTTGGCAGTTTCAATACTCTTATTTATAAATTTTGGCAAGATGATTCTCATTTTATCAATTAGGCGTTTAATATCAATAGATCTTATGCCATCATAACCTGCCGATTTTTTTGAACTTAAGGAATTTATAATTTTTTCCACAGATGATTCAGTAGCCGGTTCCAATCTCATACTTACATTGACTTGTGTTTTATAGCTCGATTCCTTCAACAAGGGTGTAGGGCAATTAGGTAAAATTTTTTGTGTATTTTCATTAAATTTATGTGCGAAGTCGTTTGCAATATTTTTAATCGTATAGCCAGGCTTACTGAAAGCATTTAATATAACTTCATCTACTGACGATCTAATCCTGCCAGAAATACGATTTAATATTTGCCACATATGAGTTGGATTATTTTTATTTTCAATTATTTCCGATTTTAATGAATTATTTTTACATTTATTTATTATATTATTTGCATGATTTCTAGCTTTATTATATTTATTTTTTAATATGTTATCGTTTGGTCTTTTAATCCATTTCGAAAATAATTTATCCCGATAATTGCATGCTTGTGTTACTTTTTTATTTATCCACATATTATTTGCACGCACCGTATTTTCTTTTATTTTAATTTTATACTTGGATTTTGTATAACACTCTTTAAACTTTTCATATAAATAGTCGTATAAACTTATTGGGCAATTTATTTCGCATAATTTTTCCCATTTAACTTCATTTAATAATATCATTAATTTTTTATTATCAATGCATGTCCTGTATTTAGGAGCAACCTGTATCTGAGCGCCCATAGATGCGATCAAAACCATGCGGTGGTCTGCCAGTTTAGTTCCTTCCGATCGCGCCCGTGAACAGGTGTTGTTTGCGGGATCTAGCAAATATGTGGTCGATACACGATCTACTCAATTTACCTTTACATAGTTCAATTCTAGTGTGTACTGAGATCCCACACATAAGACCCATTTCGTACAATGAGTTAGTGTATTTATGTCTTACAGGTTTATCCAATAACAAGTCAATGTTGGTGTCTCCTAATAAGTATAGTTCCGTAATGTTATTAAGTTTTTCAAGTGTTTGATACAGTTCTTCAATAAATAGGCCTTTACTAGTACTTGGTGGTCGATATGCTGCACACAGGTTTGCGGAGTAGTTTGAAGAGGTTGTGATTGTGCATAGGATGCTTTCAAAATATTGTGTTTTCGTATCTTTAATAGTGCACTTGTGCTTATTGTTTACATATAATATTATTCCACCGCCTCTTCGAAACTTCCTCAAGTCCGTGAACATTTGATAGCCATCTATATTATATAAGCAGCTGAGTTGGTCGGAAATATTAACCTCGGTCAAGGCAATCACATCAATGCATTTTTTTGAGGAAAGTATGCATTGCTCTAGTGCGTTAAAATTTTTATTCATAGATCTTATGTTCATGTGTACGCACAATAAGTTTAAATTTATGTTAGGAAGACTGTTAATAAAATCGTTTATATTTATGCAGTCTGTTATTTCATGAATATCGTCTACAATATCAGACATGATTAAATTTTAATGTAAATAGGTATGTATAGGTAGATATTTGATTTAAAACAAAGGTAAGTATTCTATATAACTAATAAATAAGGTTTACAAGTAAATAAGTAAGTCTAATAGTAGGATTACGCCTCGCGCCTGTCCGGTAGGGACAGGGCCTGCACATCACTCATGGATCTTAATGTATATGTTCTCCCACCGTCATCCTTGCGTGCTCGGACATATCCTCTTTTAAACCATACATACTTAAAGTTTTGATTAATTTTCAGTTCCTGCTTGGCGTTCCAGAATATTTGCTTATTCAATTTCGTCATTGCCTCTCTTACATACACAAAATTTCGGTTGTCTTTATCTGAATAATTTATGTCAGATACCGTTGTTTTAACACTCTTGGCAGCCACCATCCATTTTTCTTGTTCTTCTTCACTTGTCAGCTCCACTGTAATATTTGCAGGTTTTGTATTCTTTCCCTGGAATCTTCGTACGCTTTTTATCGCTTCTTTGGGTTGATTGAGGTGAACCGCCATATTTTCTACTATTTTATTAACTTCTTCTTTCTCATTATAAGGTACATTCGCAATCTCAATGTATCTAGAGAGCTTTGCTTGTTCCATTTCTTGTATTTGTTGTTCAAGTACGCCTACGCGATTTTCTAAATTATTATTTTTGTGAGTTAACTCTGTGTTTTTGCGCTCGAGCGCCTTAATTGTTTTTTTAAAGCTCTCAATACTTTCACATACCTCTTCTAACTTGGCACTTTGAAATTGACAGGCTTCATTCACCTCTCTCATTTCTTTTTTAATAGCCTTCTCCACTTCTCTTGTAATACTGTGAAGAAGTTGATTTGTATTCACTGATATATGTGAGTCTTCTTCATCATCATCATCTTCTTCTGGCACAATGATAGAAGAGCCGCGACGGGGGCTGTCTTGCTGGCATCCTGGGCAAGTCCATTCTAGACTAGGTGCAGCTTTTAGGGCTGTCAGCTGTTTGTTGGTTAAGCCTGTGCATTTCGTGTTCAGGTGCACGATCTTTTCGCATTTACTGCACTCAAGTCCTGGTGTGGATTTCGTTAGACTTTTTTTACAAACATCGCACTTTTTCGACATAATTGCATAGGAGGGTATCCGTTTCACAAACTTAGCGCACTTGTTCATAGGCGTGTTAAACGATTCGCGCATCGATGACAACTGAATATAAACTTAGTTGACTCAGTGGATGGCAAGTCGTGGATATACAGATTGAAGAGAATTGGGGCGAGTACAGAGCCCTGTGGTAAACCGTTATTAAATCTTCTCTTATGGCTTTTGGCATCCCCCAGATGGACCTCGAACTCTCTGTCGCTGAGCATATTCATAATGAGATCTGCTATTTCTCTGCTTGGTATCGTTTTGAGGACCTTGCGTACTAGCCCCTGTTTCCAAACAGTATCATACGCTGCAGTTAAGTCCACAAAGACCGCTGTGGATTTTAGCTGTCCTTAAAATCCAGCTTCGATATGCGTGGTCAATGCCAAGACTTAATCCGTGCAGCTTCGTCCCTCTCTGAAACCGGCTTGCTTTGGTGGGATGACAGCCTCTATGTAGAGGGTAATTCGAAAGAGGATGAGGCATTCCAGTAACTTGTACGTGCAGCTTAGAAGAGAAATTGGACGGAAGTTTTCAGGACTATCGTGGGACTTAAAAATGTATTAATATATTGTAATAAAATGTAAAATCTATACATATAATAAAACAGTAAAAATATTTTGTCTGTACATCTAGTATTTTTCACTGAAATGTTTAGAGGGATACAGAATAATAGAAAGTAAAAAATTTTTTTTGGAATTTTTTGTCTGTCTGTCTGTCTGCATGTATGTACGCGTTTCACGCAAAAACTACTGGACGGATTTGAATGAAACTTTTTTTGTTGTATAGCTACTAAGCCTGGGCGGGCAACATATAGGCTATAATTGATTTTGAAAACTGGAACACGTGATGAAGAACCTTAACAGAACAAATAAACAATAAGAAATATGGAAATGGTACCTTCGCAAAAGTTTATCAATCTAACGAGCATTTTCTGTTGACATATAAAAATCGAAGATCAGGATTATCTGATGAAGAATTCCAAGAGACCAGCTTATATGGAAATGGCTTCACTATTACTTATATGGAAATGGCGCCTTAGCAAAAGTCGTTCAACCTGAAGCATTTTCTGTTGTCGTATAAAAATTGAAGATTATGGAACATCTGATGAAGAACTCCAAGAGACTCTATAAAATAAATAAAAATGAGGCCTAAGCAAAAGTCGAGCTGAGCATTTTCTACTGACATATAAATAGACAGGAAACGGGATAGGACAAAGAGGTACTCGGGGTGGGAGTGGTGGAAATTGTAGATAACGAGCAGACGAAGATCGTTTATTGAATGAAATATCACTTTTGATTCATTTTAACACCGCGACTGTACTACGAGTACTTAATATATTCCCGCGGGACACGGGATAACTAAATGGCTGAAATTTTGAGTACTGGAGTTTAGGTTACTACGGTTTGGAACACAAAAAGATTTTCGTTTAAGCTAAACTCACGCGGGCGAAGCCGCGGGCAACAGCTAGTAAAAAATAAAAAAAATAAAAATGTAAAAATAAATGTAAAATGTCAAAGTCAATTATTTTTATTTATATAGGCTTAAAAATAGCACTTATAGATCACATTCTTGTTTTTTAGTTAGTTGACGTCAAAGGTTACCACCGCCTCCAAAGCGCACTAAAGTGGAGAAGAGGCGGCGCAACAAACTCCACTGCTGCATTTTCTCCAAAGACGTCACTTTACAACATATATCTTACAATTAAATGACTGTGTATGTGGACGAATATACATTGAATATTTATATGAAATGTCAAATTTATAAATTAATAAAATTATAAATTAATAAAATGTCACTGAAAAATTAAAAGTACACAATGTACCTAGAGAGTAATATGACAATCTTAGGAGGTCATTGTACCAGGCTCGGGCCACGCATTTTTGTCATTTACATGATCATCCGTCGTATAATATGCCTTCTAACAAAGTGTCTCCTTATTATAATGTTTAATTTTCCTATCAGGCATATCAAGGACAGATTTTGGTATTTTATTATTATAGCGTATACAGTTTCCCACAAATGATTTCCTAACCCTAGCCAGTCTATGCCCTGGAACGTACAAGTTATGTTTGTTTCGCAAGGAATATATTTGTGACATCACAAACTTTTTTGAAAGATGAAATATTTTTCCAGACATGCATAATGTTATCAAAAATATATTGGGATGGTAAGGTTAAAATATCTATATCTTTGAAGAAATCTCTGAGTGAATCTCTTTTTCTTAATCTGTAAATAAAAAGAACCGCTCTTTTTTGAAGTATAAAAATTGTTTGTATGTCGGCTGCTGCTCCCCAAAGTAATAGGCCATACCACATTAGGCTATGGAAATAATTAAAATATACCAACCTAGCAGTTGCCACATCCGTCAGTTGTCTGATTCATCTTACAGCATAAACCGTGGAGCTCAATTTTTTAGACAAATTATAAATGTGAGCACCCCATTGTAGTTTAGAATCTAACGTTATTCCTAAAAATGTGATACTTTCAATGAACTCTAACTTATTACTATTTATATTGATATCAACATGGGCTTGCCTAACATTAGGAAGCGTAAATTTAAAGCAATGGGTCTTACTTGCATTAAGCATCAGGTTATTAGCAGAAAACCAGTCTGATATGGCGGAAAAAGTGCTGTTCACAGCATCTACATTTTCGCTATGGCAGTCAGTCTTAAAAATTAAAGACGTGTCATCAGCAAACAACACTATACCAGCCTGCTTCTCAACCATATAAGGCATATAAGGCGTTGACATAGACTAAAAAAAGGAAAGGTCCTAAAATTGAACCTTGAGGTATACCAATCATAACTTTTGATCCTTTAGATTTGACGTTATTTAGATTTACAGTCTGCAGCCTATCACTTAAATAAGATTTTATTAGTTCTATTGATTTAGTGTCAAAACCGTACTGAGAGAGCTTGAGCAAGAGAGTCTCATGATCAACACAGTCAAACGCCTTAGATAGATCACAAAACGCTCCAATAGGGGACCGGCCAAGGTATGAGAATTGTTAAAAATATGTAATTTTATGATAGAATACATATAATTAAACACATTTTGCGACTTTTCATCACGAGTTTATTCTCCTAAGCAAATTTATTACAGTTCAAACTTTTTGGGAAAGTCCATTTTCTACGCGTGACGTCATATGAATGCACGTTTAGTTAGGGGCGTTTTGGTATCGTCCAAATATCGCTTAAAAATGTGAAATGTTTTTTGCTATAACTTGGGAAATACTTTGGTTATTGATGTAATTCTTTTACGGATGATTCGATTATTGTGAGATATTTCAAAGAAGCATCAAAAAAAAAAGTTGTCCGGTCCCCTATTGCATCCTGTGAATCTTCCCATGCATTGAAGATATGAGTGACCATACATAGCCACTCCCGCATCAGTTGTATATTTACCACTAGTAAAGCCAAATTGTTGGCCGAGAAATAGATAGTGGATATTAAAGTACTGTTGCATTTGAATAAGCATAATCTTTTCAAATGTTATTGTTGATTATAATTAATACATATAATACATTTATTTAATAAAACAGTAAAAATATTTTGTCTGTACATTTAGTATTTTTGACTGAAATGGATAGAGGGACACCTAAAAAGAATAATAGAATGCAAAAAATTTTTTTTGGAATTTCTTGTCTGTCTGTCTGTCTGTATGTATGATCACGCTAATCTCCGAAAGTACTGAACCGATTTGAATGAAACTTTTTTTGTTGTATAGCTATTAAGCCTGGGCAACATTTAGGCTATAATTTATTTTGAAAACTGGAACACCTGATGAAAAACCTTAACAGAACAGCTAAACTATAAGAAATATGGAAATGGTGCCTTAACAAAAGTCGTTCAACCTGATGAGCATTTTCTGCTCACGTATAAAAATTGAAGATCTGGAACATCTGATGAAAAACTCCAAGAGAGATTTTTCGTCTAAGCGAAACTCACGCAGGCGAAGCCGCGGGCGACAGCTAGTTATATTAATAAATATTCTTTCACGCAATAAATTTTAAATAAATCAATATATACTGACAAATCAGACAGATGAGTTAGCCCCAAAGTAAGTTCGAGACTTGTGTTACGGGATACTTACTCAACGATACTATATAACAAATACATATATGAATAGATAAACTGAAAGTTTATCTAGTACCAATTTGAACAAGCTAATTATTTAAAAATAAAAACACGGCTGACAACTCATATAGTCACTCGGAGGAGGAATGCAAGGAATCTAAAAATACTTCTCACATCAAAATCTGTTAAGCCGTTCAGGACTTATGGTGGAATAAAGAAACTTACATACATTATCCCTGAAAACATAACAATCCTTTTTTGGTAAATCATTTAAAAGATCATTTTCCATCTTGACCCGACCGGGGATCGAACCCGGGACCTCCGGTGTGACTTGGGCCACTGAAGCTGCAAAATTCCTTGTACTTCAGGTAAACATCGAAGTAGGAAGGGCGCGCGCGCTTCCTACTTTTATAAAGGTAGATCTAAAAGTAATAGTAACTGTTAACGTACGGAAATAAACTAACGTACCTTGTGTAATTAGCCTTTCCATACACTATTGGAACAGCGTTATTTTTGAGCGCAGTCAACAATTTTTCAGTAACATAGTCCACGCTGAATGAGTTCTCGAATGATAAATAAAAGTAGTAGTCCTTTTTGAGTAACTCAAAACACTCTTGCATGCTATTGCGTGGACACGATAGATTGCCGCATGTGCCATAAATATCAATTGTGTGGTTGTATTTAATTAATTCATCTTGAAGTTTTTTAACAAATTCCTCTCGTTTACTTTTGGAGGGGCAGTTGGAAACAAACCAAGCCGCTGCTTTAGTTTTTGATCGCAAACTATTCTTGAGATCATTGCTCACAGGACTCATATCCTCCACTTTCATCCAGTGCATTATCTGGTTCGGACCAATGACATTACCATGTGCATCACGGACAGCGATGTACTCATATCTACAATCTGAATCGAGTCTGAAGCTCCAAGTCCAATTGAAGTAATTATTGAATCTGTTGGAACACGCAGGGTAGTAATGAGAAGATTCAATACTAGAGAACACAAACTTTTGATCAGGAGATCTATACTGTGGCAATTCTGAAGATGGGTATTTCGTCGCTTCGGACATAGCAAAAACAACCGCATGGAATTTTCTATAGTCACCAAGATAATTTCTATCCGCCGTCACAAAACAATTAGTGTATGAACAGTTCCGTCTAATGAATCCACTTTGCTCAAGACCAATGAATACAAAAGGTTCTGTTTTGGGGGAAGTCCATAGCAAAATATATTTCAAATTGCTAGTTTTAAGTCTAAAGTACGGTTGAATAGTAACATAATTAAGATCACTAATTTTGTAGATAAAAATAAATATTGCTATTAAAGAGACACACGTGGTAAACCTTGCGCACTTTTTATTAATTATCATAATTAATTCACTTGAATAAACGTAATGTTTGCAGTCTTAATGAATACGTACTATCAGCTATAACTCTGGAACGCAAACGGACGTGACATGTACGTGACCCCAAAGGTCATAGAATTGCGCCCAAATGGTGTTTTTACAAATATAATAACAGAGATGGATTGCTTCCAACCAACCACACCTGCTATGTGCCCATTACATAGATACCGTATTAGTCTCTAATCATATTCTGCTAATGATATTTTCACTTTTATTTAAGTTTGACCTTTTATTGAATCGTTAAGTGAATTTTTATTAGTTACTGGCTTTTGCACGCGGCTTCGCCCGCGTGAATTTCTCACGAGAATAGTGCTTTATTCCGTGATGAAAGGTATCCTATGTCCTTCTCAGTACTTCTAACTATGTGTATGCAAAATTTCAAGAAGATTGGTTCAGTAAATAAAGCGTAAAGAGGTAAGTAACAAACAAACAAATAAATATAACTTTCGCATCTATAATATTAGACAAGAATACTTTATTAGCACACAAGATTACATTTTTAGATACCTACATAAAGTAACTTATAACTAAAAAAAAAAGGAAGATGCGCAAACAGCGGTTGTTGTTCTATCATAGCTTGATTGAAAGCTCCAACTGCATTTTGCGCCAAAACTATTTCTTTTTTAGTCTGAGATGCGCCCATTATGAGGATTTATAATATTCACTTTACGCGTCATCGATAGATAGAGAACAAAAATTGCACTGCCCATTTTGTTACTTAGTCGCCTTGCAATGTACCGATGCGAAATTCGAAACTACACGCGTCGCACCTACACCAAATATGGCAGGGTCGCCATGTAAAGGTGGTGTGTTAGGAGCTAATTGATAGTCCAAATGTTGAGTAGATACTGAATTATATTTCATATAATTTGCTTAAAAATAGCTTACACTATCTTACCTCTACAATAGAAGTGCCCTAAAAGTCTGGAGTAATTTACCTAAAGAATGATTTTTAAGTAGCACTTTGTATACACATCATTGCTTTCTATTGCACGTGTAGAGTAATTCTTAGAATTTGCACTCGTTCCCTATGTTAAAAGAAATTTTTTAACAAAAAAGGTAGTTTAATTTTTCAGCTAAAAAAATAAATTTTCTCTCTTACTTTGGTTTTTAGGTACTAAATTCAAAACTTTGCAAGGTATCCACGTAAATGATACTGCTTAAGAAAGCCCAATTACCAAGGACGTTTTAAAAGGGTTTTTTTTTATAAAAAAGCTCTTTTCGTTATTTTTTTATAATCTCTGTAAAAATGGATTCCCTAATTTTTAAACATTTTTTTGGTAACTTTAAAATAAATTAAAAATAAATTCTGATGTCACAGATGCACAAAACATGTTTTTTTAGAAGAATTATGTTTCGCATTAATTTCGCCACTAGCAATTAAGTGTAAAATTTTGGGTTTTTCGTCAAAAAATTAAAAAAAATAATTGGTCAAGTGCGTGTCGGGCCACGCGCAATGTAGAGTTCCGAAGATGCCTAACCTGTACAAATGCGAACACATGAACTTCTATTTACTCCCAGTTTCATATAACTAATGACTATAACCTTATAATACCATCATATTCAATGAAAATTTTGCCTAGGAACATTTTCATACCAAAATCGATTTTCCAGGTTTATCGTCTATTACTCGTTAACGTGTAAGGATT
This sequence comes from Ephestia elutella, assembly GCA_018467065.1. Classification (NCBI taxonomy): domain Eukaryota; kingdom Metazoa; phylum Arthropoda; class Insecta; order Lepidoptera; family Pyralidae; genus Ephestia; species Ephestia elutella. The sequence continues at coordinate 6,911,896 of CM031580.1, read as the reverse complement.
ACGTAACAGTGATAATTTTCCTTTTAAATTCATTATATTTGCTACTTAATATTTTTTTTTCATGTATCCCCACCGCACCATTTACCTGTTCGAGGGGGGGGACACTTAACTCTAATAAAAATTTTCACTTTAAAGTCAAATATTTCGCAAACGGATCCTTAAATCAAAAAATGGTCTTCACACACTCATAATATTTTTAAAGACCTATCAAATGATACCCCACACGATGGTATAATCGAAAGAAAAAAAAACATTCCCTTTTTAGGTGTGTTGGGTTTTCTCGGGGAGCCTTACCCCTAGAGAACGCGTCCCCAGGTGGCGGATAGGGGAATGCTCGGCAGATATGCAGGGTAGGGGGAAATAAAATACCCCTCGCGGACCAAACAGGCCGGAGATGGATACTTTGTTACCAAACCCCTACAGTGAGCTGCTTTGACATATTCGGAGTTAAGATCGTCTGTAGTGCTGTACCTCTAGGCTGGAATGTACAGAAGAGATGGTGGCGGATGAGCCTAAATGAAGGCCAACGGCAGCGCTCAAACCTTTCAGAAAGGTGAAGAGTCAACAACGCCGAACAATGGGCGGCGTGTAACTAACCCATCAAACTGGTAATCGCGAACCATGAGCAACTAAATATTCTCAGAAAGTGCGAGGGTTGGCGGTTGGGAAACGCCTGCCACTTTGTCTCCCAACCCCTTGTTATGAGAAATGGATATTAAGAAATGTGATGATATGTCATGCGATCCGGCTAACCCCCGGCGCCACGAGATACCCGGGCCTCAATCTGCTACCGAAGACTCTGTTGGTGTGAGTGACCAGGCATCAACATCAGTGAATGCTACTGGAAAAAGAAAGTTAGTTCAACAGGCTTTCCATCCTGGCCTATTTACAAGGCAAAGAAACAACTCTGCTGGAAGCACTACCCAGCAAGATCTGTGTAAGACACAAACACAAGTCACCATGAAAGTGGCGACCTTCTGTCACCGGAACCTCCTGACTGGCAGACAGTGCCCATGGCTAGAAACAACAAAAGAATGAGACCTTCTGACTCACCACCTGAAGCAGGAATTACTACTAAGAATAGTTTCAACGGGCTGCCCTTGGACATAACTGAGGAAGAAGCAGAAACTCACCCAAAGGAGAAACGACCATCTAAGCCACCACCTATTCTCTTATATGGTGTTAAGGACATTAACAAATTAACAGAGCTTTTACGTACCTCAGCCAAAACTGATAGCTTCACCCTGAAGATTATAAATAAAAATCAGCTCAGAATAAGCAGTGAGGACATTGAAACATATAAGAAAATTATATCTACAGTTCGGGAATATAAACTTATAGGATATACCTTCAACCGTAAAGACCAAAAGTGCTATAGAGTGGTCATTAAGAACTTACACCATTCTACTACTTATGCAGCCATAGAGGCAGAAATTGAAAAAACTGGCAACAAGGTACAGGGAGAAATCATAAATGTTAAATATGGTCCGGAAAAGATACCAACAACTACATTCTTCGTAAATATCGCTCCTGGTCCTAATAACAGTGCAGTAAAGCAAATTACGAAAATCCACCATCAAGCAGTTGTACTAGAGGATCCCAAAAAAGGTACACAATACCGCAATGTCAGAGATGCCAACAATATGGTCATTCCAAGAACTACTGCATGCAGCCATATCGTTGTGTGAAATGTGCCCAGGGCCACAAAACCTCGGAGTGCCCAAAAAAGACCGCAGTACACCAGCTGTCTGTGCACTCTGCCAAGGAGAACATCCTGCAAACTTTAAGGGATGCAGCGTCTAAAAAGAAATTCTAGCCAGGCGCAAACCTAGACCAACAAGGATACCACCACCTCCCAAAACAGTGACTCCTCCAACACAACGTGCACATAAAGCTCCCTACATTCAACTCTACTCTAGTGAGAAAACAAAACAGACAACACACAATAAAGAAACCAAAACACCAAAACACACACCGATAAAACTCTAGGAAAAGTACTGTACTCTGATATCCATAAAACCACTGAAGAATCAACTCAATCTAAACTAAACAACTCATTAGAAGAACTACTTAGAAAACAATCACAACAATTTGACCTCCTCCTACAACAGATGAGCTCTCTTATGAGTCTCTTGACGACCATCGTCAGCAAACTAAAATGATGACACTAAGGATTGCGACCTGGAACATCAATGGTCTAGCTCCAAATAAAAACGAATTGGAACTCCTTATTGCTACCCACATGCTTGATGCTGTCTTAATATCAGAAGCTCACTGTACTGAACGGATAAAAGTAATAATCAAGGACTATAACACATATGTTACACATCATCCCGATGGAACTGGCCATGGTGGGACAGCAATTGTAATACGCAAATCTATAAAACACCACCTACTTCCAGAGTACAAAACAGATCAGATTCAAGCTACCACTGTAGCAGTCGAAGACAAATGCGGATACTTCAACTTGTCAGCCATATATTGTCCACCACGGCATAAGATTGATTGCGCTACATACACGGCTTACTTCTCGTCTCTGGGGGGTAGATTTGTTGCGGGAGGCGACTGGAACGCCAAGCATACCCACTGGGGCTCACGATTAACCTCAACTAAAGGTAGACAGCTGAAATTGTGCATGGACAACAACAATCTCACTGCTATCGCAAGCGGTGAATCCACATATTGGCCGACTGACCCTAAAAAACAGCCAGACCTTATAGACTTCTTTGTAACAAAAGGCCTAGGTAAGCACTACACAAAGGCAGAATCTTGTTATGACAGCAGCTCAGATCATACACCTGTCCTTCTAACAATAAGCACAAATATCATCTCTGTTGAAAAACCAGAGTCTCTCTATAACCGACGCACTGACTGGGAGGGTTTTAGAGACCACATAGACAAAAACCTGAAGCTAAATATTTCATTAAAAACGCCAGATGAGATTGAGGATGCTGCAATGCATATAACAAACATGATACAAGTCGCATGCTGGGAAAACACTCCTCAAAACAATAGGTGTAATACAGTTAAAAACATGCCAATGGACATAAAGTGTAAAGTCTTAGAAAAAGACGACTTCGCCGCATCTGGCATCAAACCAGACACCCTCAGGATAAAACCGCCCTAAACAAAGCCATAAAAGAACTCAAGGATATCCTGACAGATGCACAAAATGAGACAATTCGATATAGGCTGGAAAATCTCACTGCAACGGCTTCGACCAACTACTCACTGTGGAAGGCCACAAAAGATCTGAAAAGACCCCAAGACATGAAGTACCCATTGAGGACTGATGCCGGATGGACAAAGACTAGCAAGGAGAAAGCTAATGTTTTCGCCAAACATTTAGCCGAAGTCTTTAAGCCCAACGAAAGCAATGATGTTGATTTGGAGAAAGAGGTGGATGATATACTACAACAAGAGCTCCAATTATCCTTACCGCCCAAGCCCGTGACATCTTCTGAGGTGAAAAGAGTAATCAGGGCACTTAAGAGTCACAAATCTCCTGGTTTTGACTTAATAACCAAAGAAGTCTTAAAACAACTGCCAAGAAAGGCTATAATCTACCTAACACCACTCTTTAACGGCATACTCAGAGTGCAATACTTCCCGAAATTATGGAAAGTATCCATAATTACATTGGTTCATAAAATAGGTAAACCACCACAAGACGCAGGCTCTTACAGACCAATCAGCCTCTTACTTACTTTGTCTAAGGTACTCGAAAAAATTCTCCTTTCTAGGAGAATACCTATACTAACAGAACGTCAAGTTATTCCGAAACACCAGTTTGGTTTCCGACAATATCACTCGACCATAGAACAGGTACACCGAGTGTGCGAAGTGGTTAGACGCTCTTTCGAGAACAAAGAGTACTGCTCAGCAGCCTTTTTAGATATCCAGCAGGCATTTGACAAAGTATGGCACAAGGGTCTACACTACAAAATTAAAAAATCACTTCCACACAGCTATTACCTATTAATGGAATCATATCTCTCAAACCGCATATTCCAAGTAAGAGTGGAAGGTGAATCGTCAGAATTTCAAGAAATTAAAGCTGGCGTCCCGCAGGGATCTGTGTTGGGACCACTGCTGTACTCTTTGTTTACCTCGGATCTACCTGAAGCACATAATGTCACCACTGCTACATTTGCAGATGATACTGCTATATTAGCAACTGACAATGAGCCCCACAGAGCATCCGCCAAGCTCCAAGAAAGTCTCGACAGTTTGGACAACTGGCTTTACAAATGGCGAATTAAAGCCAGTTCTTCTAAGTCGGTACATATCACCTTTGCACTAAGGAAAGGAGACTGCCCACATGTGAAATTGGGAAATAACTATCTCCCACAAAAGGATTGTGTAAAATACCTCGGCATGCATCTTGACCGTAGGCTTACATGGAAAACCCACATAAAAAAGAAAAGGGATGAATTGAATCTCCGATATAGAAGCATGTATTGGTTAATGTCACGCAACTCTGTATTGTCTATGGACAACAAGCTCCTAATATACAAGACCATGCTTAAGCCTATATGGACATACGGACTCCAACTGTGGGGAAGTGCATGCAACTCTAACATAAACATAATCTCTAAATCTCTAAATATAAACTATCTGTAAGTACTGTGCATCCAATTTTTCCAACTTTCTATATACATATTTATATTTATACTTATTTAATTTTGCTGGTTTATCTGTGTTAGACTGGACTATATATTCTCGTTTAAATGTTACACAAATAATATGTCTTATTTGTTCCCCGAACTGCTCTTGTAGGTATCAGAATCTGCTCTCAATCTCAACTACAAATTACCCATGATATTTTAATATTAAACCTTACGCTAGCTACCCGTTTAAATAAATTATCTTTATTCGATACATTGTTACCTATCTATTCTCTCGTAATACTAACGTCTGCAGGCAGTATCGCGGGAACAAGCACACTCACGCACACATTCACACTCACCCTACTCGCCTCAACCAAGTGTATCGCATAATTTAGCTGTGGAGTGATGTCCGTGGTGATCTGTATCACAGGTTTCTTCGGAAATCTATCTCAGACACCACTCTCTCGCATTACAGGTGAATTGAGTTATACCCTAGTTATAAATACACTTACTTTTGTTCTAAACCTATGAATGTGAAGAGAAAATAAAGAATTATTTTATAATGCAAAGATTGCAAAATGGCATCCTAAGAAATATAGCCAACACTCCATGGTTCATAACAAATACCGAAATTCAATACTGAAATATACTAAAATACTGAAATCAACACTGTTACGGTATAAGGCTCTCCGCTGAACGCTACAGAAATAGGCTCTTAAACCATCCTAATGAGCTAGAATGCAAACTGAACAACATTAGCTACAATAAACGGCTAAAGCGACACGACATTCAGAGTCTAAATTGTAGACATTGAAAAAGGCAGCAACCACTGGGGAGCGCCTTTGACCGGACATATCCCCCACCTAATCCGCTAAAAGTCTAAAGACTGATCGCAGATATAATGACAAAACAAAAAAAAAAAACTTTAGGTGTAGGGGAGGCACCCTAAAAAATTTTTTTTTTTCGGAATTTTATTCTACAGTTAACTCCGCGTAATAAATATGTATATCTATACCAAATTACAGTTTTCTAGTACTAGTAGTCTCTGAGATAAACTGCAGACAGACGGACGGACGGACAGACATGACGAAACTATAAAGGTTCCTTGTTTACTTCGGAACCCTAAAAATTAAAAAAAATCGGTAACACTTTGCTTAAGAAAAATTTCTCTTAAATGACTCTAAATGGTTTATACTAGCTTCGCTTTAAGGCTTTGTATCGAACTACCAAACACCCTGTATAATACGGATATTCAGGAGCTGGTATCAGTTTACAAATAATAATTGGTCAAGTGCGTGTCGGGCCACGCGCAATGTAGGGTTCCGAAGGTACCTATCCTGTAGAAATGCAGACACATGAACTTATATTTACTTCCACTTTTATATAACTAATGAAAATAACCTAAGTTTAAACCATCATATAGAATGAAAATTGTTTCTATGAATATTTTTCATACTAAAATCAATTTTGTAAGTTTATCGTCTATTACTCATTAACGTGTAAAGTCTACATAGCCGTGATAATTTTCCTTTTAAATTCATTATATTTGCTAGTTATTATAATCTGTTTCATGTATCCACCCTCCACCATTTTCCTGATCGAGGGGGGGGACACTTGACCCTAACAAAATTTATCACTTTAAAGTTAAATATTTCGCATACGGATCCCTAAATCAAAAAATGTTCTTCAGACACTCATAATATTTTTAAAAGACCTATCAAATGATACCCCACACAATGGTATAATCGAGAGAAAAAAAATTATCCCCACTTTAGGTGTAGGGGAGGCCCCCTAAAAAAAAATATTTTTCCTAATTTTATTCTTCAGTTCGCTCCGCGTAATAAATATGTATATCTCTACCAAATTACAGTTTTCTAGTACTAGTAGTCTCTGAGATTAGCCGCAGACAGACGGACGGACGGACGGACAGACATGACGAAACTATAAGGGTTCCTTGTTTACTTCGGAACCCTAAAAATGGATGGAAACTATCAGGGATGATTATCGGGAAATGGTTGAGCTTTCCATTATATCCTTGGGCAAGGACGAAGATAAAGCGCTTGACATCAGGCCATCAGCAGGTAAGGTGGGTGGCTAGAGCAATTTACTCTCTAGAAATCTGTTTGTTACATTCTCAAACTAGCATTACTGATAAAGAAAAGCAGTCAGCTTAAATATGCTATACATCGCTTAAAAATTATATTTATCTTCTTGATACAGCTAAACATTACAGATAAGCATAAACATTGGATGTCTTCATCACAAATGTCCTCCTCACAAAAGTGAAAAACGTCTCGCCTCTTCTCCTCCTCACCAAAGTAAAAAGGTTTTTCGAAAACTAGGGTTCCTGTATGGGAAGGAAGTGTATGATTTCAGACGGCAAAAAGAAAAGTTATGCCGTTAAAGGCAGCCCATACTACAGCTCAGTATCCACAAACTAATAACCGTCAATGAAGAGCAAAACCAGTTCCTATAGCATTATGTGCTGCAAATCTACGTCGACTGCAAAACACTGACATTTAAAAGAAAGTATTCAAATTAAAAATAAATGAGAAACATGTTTTTCATCCTAATTTTGGTTATTTTATTTGTTTTTAACATTTTGAGCTGGGTCAAAAGTGCCAAAACCCGTGCAATAAAATTTCAGTTTTAATGAAAACTTTGAGATCAAGTCGGCACAGGTTAATTTTTTTTTTTTTTTTGAACAGGACTAGAACATAGTTTGTCATAGTTTGTCATTTGAACATGGCTTGTCGCCACTCCTTTTCGGCAAAAGCGCAAGGGGCTCCCAGTTGGGAAACGAACCTCGGCCATGGGCTTTGCCTTTGAACAATGGCGAGCGATGCAAGCTCGTGAGCGATACAACACTCATTGCCTTAAGGGCCTGACCTAACTGCCTTATGGGCCTATGTCGGCGTGAAGCGCCCAGGTACATACCGGTACCGGGTGAAAGTTGTCGAGCTATCCCTGCTTCTTCGCCCTCGATTCCGTCGAGTGCGGTTTGCGAGAGAAACTCTGGCTCCCGGTTGGAGCTTCCGCAGAGTTATCGAGCTGGGGGTTTGCAACCGTAATGGGGTCGTCTGGATCGAATAGGACGTGCCTCGGACGTCGACGCCTCAAGGGGACTCCTCTGGTGGGGGTGTAGTTAGCGGCTTGGACCACTAAGGGATTTGGATGAGTGGCAGCTCTCTGGAAGTATCGTTAGATACGCCTTTGAGATAACTGGCGATAGAAGGAAGTTCTAAGTCTCTGTGCAGGTCACGGTTGCGGAGTCCCCGGGGTGCCCCGGTGGCTCTGACCGTGAACCTGTTTTGAAAGAAAGAAGAAAGAAAGAAAAAATGTTTATTTGATACAAAAAATACATATTCCATGAACACAGAACAAGTAATTACTACAATTGTACCAAAATGGTCTCCACTCAGCATATGTCGTGGCGTGAACCACGACGCTGGTCTTCCGTGGATGCCATAAAATAAAAAATAAAAAAGAGAAACAATAAAAAATAATACTAATAAAAAATAAAACTTGTATACAAAATAAAATATATAAATTCAGGTGAAACTTTTTGGCTAAACAAGTGGCTATTTATGTAAATATGTATGTAAAGTAGTTATTTTAAAACAGATTGCTACATTTTCAAGACTTCTGAATATTCAAAATATGTTCTTTAAGTTTAATTTTGAATGACCTAACATTTTGCAAGTTTCTGATTGGGGGAGGGATATTGTTCCAACATCTTGTCGCAGCATATCGGAAGCTACCACGAAATGCGGCAGTTTTATGAGTAGGGTAAATCAAGAGATCAGGTACTCTTGCTCGTTTGGTGAATTGAAGTTTTTCAAATAAATATGAAGGGCTTTTGTTTTTAACAACACCAAACAACAGTACTGAAAAATGAAGTCTACGTCGGGATTCCATATTAAGTAAATTATTGTTATTTAGGTAAGGAGTTATGTGAGTTCTTCTGGGAATGTTGAAACAATATCTCGCACATGAGTTTTGGACACGTTGAATGAGTTTTTTAGTACGTGCTAGTAAACAATTTCCTGTTACAACATCAGCATAGTTAAGTTTGGACAAAATAAGACTTTCACAAAGATAAATTCTCAACTGTACACTTAAATATTCTCGTATTTGGTAAAGCACTTTTAACCTATAGTAACAATTTCTTACAATTTCAATAACATGTTTTTCAAACTGTAGTGTACTATCTACTATCACTCCTAAATTTCTTGCTTCAGTAACTTGCACAACCTGTTCATTATTTAATTTAACATCGGGATTATGTACATTGATATTTAATATTTGATCTTTAGAGCCTGTAACAATAAACTTGCTTTTGGATGGGTTTAGAACTAGACAATTAGCTTCTGACCACTTAGCTACACGTTCAAGATCTTCATTAATATTATTTACTGTAAAAATAGTGTCACAAGGTTTGAATTTCTGATAAATCTGAAGGTCGTCAGCGTATAAATGATATGCACTGTTTTTTATATGGATTGGCAGATCTGCCGTGTATAAAATGAAAAGTAACGGTCCGAGTACAGAGCCTTGAGGAACGCCTCTACTTATGGGTAAATTATCTGAATACTGCTTAGTGCCATCGCTACGTGTAATTTCAACTGATTGGTAACGTCCTGATAAATAGCTTGAGAACCACATCAATGTAGGACTATCGAATCCATAATAAGTTAATTTGGCCATTAGTAAAGTTGAGCTAATTGTGTCAAAGGCACGTGAATAGTCTAAGAGTACGAGAATAGATCCTTCGCCCACATCTCTCCCCGCCAAAATATCATCAACCACGTCTAAAAGCGCAGTGGTCGTACTTCTACCAGCTCGGAAACCGCTCTGTTTACAGGGTAAGATTTTGTTTACTTTTAGATATTCTATTACTTGTATACACACTACTTTTTCTAATATTTTTGACAAGAAAGGTAAAATACTTACAGGTCGGAGATCTTTATACTCTTTAGGACTATTATTTTTTGGAAGTGGTTGAACAATAGCGTTTTTCCATAAATCTGGGAATGTACCGGTTGTTATTGACATGTTGACTATTGCAGTAATGACAGAGAGTGTACGTGGCAATGTTAGCATGATCATGTTTAAAGTTATGCCATCTGCACCCTGAGCATTTGTAGTTATTTTCTTAATTATATCAAATACGGTGGTCTTATCTTCTTCTTCTTCATTTCAGAAATTCATCAAATATGATAGGTCTATGGATGAATTACCGGGAACATCTAAAAAATGGCGATTAATATCCTGGGGATTACTAATATTACTAGGCAAATCAGAAAGTTGTTTGTTAAAGTCTATATTACGCTTGATGTTTTTCCATAAAGCTCGTGAATCTTTTAGGTTTAGATTTATTTTATAACGAAAGTATGCAGATTTTTCCTGATGTAACGCTTCTTTAACAATTTTCCTCAGTTCTTTGTAAGATTCTATATCTTGAGTTAACTTCGTTTTGCGACATTTAGTGTGCGCTTCATCTCGTAGTTTCATCATATCTTTTATTGTTTGTGTAATCCAAGGATAACTCTGTTCCTTAACGTATGACATTTTGACAGGAGCATGTCTATCAAACAAAAGATGTATTTGCTCATTAAAAGCAGACAGCGAATCATTCACATTATCACCAAGTAATTCTTCCCAAAAAATAGAATTAACGTCATTATTAAACTGCTCAATATTAATATCATTGAGTGGTCTGTACAAAATCCATCGAGGTTTTGGTCTAGGCTTTTTAATATTCAGTTCAAATGAGATGAACGCATGATGACCTAAATCAGGTATGTAATCTACATTGACATTAAGAACTTTAGTGGTACTGCAAACTACATCCAAAAGTGTAGCCGAGTGGTCAGTAAAATGTGTTGCTTCATTTACATATTGACAAAGGCTCATGCACTCAATAAAGTTAATGAGTTTTAAAGAATCTTCTTTATTAGGCTTTAAAAGGTCAATATTAAAGTCTCCAACCAGAACAACATAGTCAAATTTCGAGAAACAACTGATGGATTCTGTCATAGCGTCAATGAATGTGTCAACATTCATCCATTGTGGGCGATAGGCAGTTCCAATAGCAAGCTTATAACCATTAAGATTCACACTTATCCACATCTGCTCAACATATTGCGTGGACTGAGGGTGCTCCAGGACCCGCGCACGTATACCTCGCCTTAAGTAAAAACCGACACCACCTCCACGTGAGCGCGGAGCAGTGACAGACCGCGGCACGTGACGCAGCCTGTAGCCGGGCACGGTGGGAGCGCGCGCGTCCTGATTCTCTGATAGCCACGTCTCATTTATAGCCATTAAATCTACGGCATGTCTTTCCATAGCCACAATGAACTCGTCATGGCGGCGACGGTTACCGAGCCACCCGGGGTTGAGCAAACCTATGGCTAAGTTTTTTTGCTTGATAAATTGAATGACAAAACTATAAGAAATCTCGATATAACAACAGTTACTTAGATAAAATTTTAAAACTGTTAAATGACGCAAACCAAGTGTGTATGTTGTATGTACATAGTAAACATAGATTCTAAAACTATATGAAGGATAAGAACCCGCTTTTGATGTAATATTCATATACAAGTACTTTACATATTTCGAATTTTCTAAGTAACATGCACAAGTGACAAGATATATAAAGTTAGAAACATTAAATCCAGGTCGGATAAGACAAAAAATAGAACTAGTCAACACGGTTATAAAATATCGTTTCCGAAAATCTATAAAATAGCAATTAAAAAGAAATATTGAGGAACTTTTAGGTCCTATAGTGTAATTGCACATATTTCCCTTCAGAGCTAACACTGTTGTCACCAAAAACCTTCTTAATGTCAATATCAGAGCGAAGCCTAATGCTCGATTTCCCTTGCTCTCTCCTTGCATATATTCTTCCCTCTCGGGTCCAAACAAATTTCCAATCACATCTCTTTGCAGCTTCGCGTGCCTTTTGGAACAGCTGTCTATTATGCTTAGTAAGCCTTTCATTTATATAAAACTTACGGGGAGTTCCGTGTCCAACCTGTTGTCCCTTAAGAGCCATGCCCTCAGTAGTGATGCCGCGGCGCACACGAGCAGCCTGCAGCAGCGCGTCTCGGGTCGCGCGACGCGCAAACCGCACCACGAGAGGGCGCGCGCGAGGCGGCGCTCCGCCCTCTACGGGCGCCGGCGCCGGTCCCACTCGCTGTGCCTTGACCACATCGTGCTCACCCAGCTCCACGCCTAGTTTCTTGGCAACTGTCAATATGACATGAGTTGCATTTTCATTTTTATCCTCTGGAAAAGTCACGATTTCAATGTCGTTTCCTAGCACTTCTTGGTCCCTGTCGTGAATTTCCTGCCTCAACTCAGATACCGACTCTTCCAACGCTTTCATTTTCCTTGCATTTTCGTTTTCCATCTCAATTTTTTTGCTTTCAAATGAATCTATTCTTGTTTCCAGTCTATCCATACGCAAGTTGATAGCTTCGGTGAATGTAGTCATCTTGTCAGACATTCTGCTTAGCTCCTGTCGCATTGCTCGCATTTCCTCCGCAAATACCGTTAAAGGATGTGCCATGAACTCAGAGGAGCTGTCGGTTTCATTTTTTGAGCAGTCATTTAATGTATAGTCTTCATTAAATGGAACTTTTGCATTCCTGTTCCTCAATGTTACATTTTGTATGTCATTAGGGGTACTGGAGAGACTAGCTAAATTGTCATTGCTAATGCTAGATGGGGGATTAACTCGAACTGGTGTATTGATATTTCCCTGTTTTGGGGGTTTACTGAAGCATTCGGAGCATTTCCAGTTTACTTTACGTTCCGAGTTTGCGCCATAGAATGAATAATATCGTTGACTGGTCATATTTAAACATGATATGTCATATGCTGACTTACAAATATTACAACGTAGATATTCTTTTTTTGCTATTGTTTTTGTGCAAGCTGCGCAACAAATATCCGTAGATTTGGACTTTGAATTCATTTTTTAGCAAAATATTCTATTTCTTTTAAAATTAATTATAGCGCCCTCTGTCAGCTAAATTGAATAGCAGTAGGTAGTGGTGCAAAGATGACCATCAAGGTCACTACGTAATTTAAACCATAAACGGTAGATGGCGGTAAAAAGTTCACTCAGTTGTGCTTAGCACCATCTATTGTCGAATAGCAAGCACTTCTATGGCGTCAGTTTTGAAATTTAACTGTTGATGATTACTAAAATGGACTTAAAATGGGTAATATCACTTATATTATCACAATAAATACTTGTTTCACTCCACTTAATCTTCCAAGATTGATTGTATTGGGTTTTAAACTGTTACGACCACTAAATGTAATTTCAAAACAAGATCAAAGCCACTTGCAGTTTTTTTGATATAACTATTGTAAATCCATGAGAATCTTAGGAGATAACACTATCACAAATGAACACAAACTTTAACTTTATATACAAACTGTTTTTATGGAGTTCTAAAGGGTTTATATATTTTTAATATTAAATTTATACTGGAGCACTTGTTTACGTGAAAGCAACGCCCTCTATCTTTCTTGGAGTACTTGAAGCTTCTTCAGGTGGGAGGGTGCTACGTGTGCGAACACTACGCTGGCGTAGGTCATGACTGGGCGGATGCACAGCTTGTAAAGAGTCAGCTTATTTCTAAGTGACATCTTTGCGTTGCTGATCATGGGAGATACAGGTTAATGACCTCGTAGTAAATAAATATTTTGCACACAGATACCATATGATAATACAAAAAAAAATCCCGGGTATGCGTTACGATATCTTAAAAAAAAAAATTATTGGTCTGGGTCACTCTAGTGGTCATGGCAAACAAACCTTTTACTGTGGATCATTTAAAACAAAAAAAAAAACAAGAATACTATTCTAATGCCATCCCATTTATATTATTTTTTCTTTGACAGTAGTCCGGCGAGTTCCACCATTTTCGAAAATTCTCAATTATTGATTTCTTTCTAAACCTTTCCTCGTCATTCAACAAGCTGCAAAACGCGCAGAAATCGTCTGTGTCCGCACTCTCGCTTCTGCTGTGATAAGAATAGTGGTTCTGCCATTTGAAATAGTTTGCGTATTTATTGCGATTTCTTATTAGTTCGTCCATTTTTTTTGCGAGTTTCTGTGGGCCCAGTTCCATTGCATTTATATATATTCCATCTGGCATAAACCTGTATAAATTACTAATAACATATTAAATCACTGAATAACTTATCTAAGTCTAATATGCTGATATTCCTAGCATATCCACCCCCACCACCTTGATGGTTGGTGTTCAACCACTGCCCATTTTTCGCGCAACTTTTTATTGCGCTGCACTAAGCTGTGGAATAAGCTTCCCTCAGCGGTGTTCCCGAATAGGTTCGACATTGGGACCTTCAAGAAAAGAGCCTATCGCTTTCTCAAAGAGTCGGCAACGCATCAGTGACCTTTTTAGGGTCGTTGGTGTCTATATGGACTGCAGTGATTGCTTACCATCAGGAAACCCGCATGCTCGTTTGCCTACTATTCTATAAAAAAATATATATATATCCCTTTGATCGTAAAGGCCTCTAAAAGTTAGTTTTTTCTTGTAATATTTGTCACTATCATAGGCTTGGGACTTTGTTCCCGTGAGAATTTCGGGAATTCCTCTCTTAGTGCTACACTACATTCCATAAGAATCTACATGCCAAATTTCAGCTTCCTACGCCCAGTAGTTTTGGCTGTTACTCAGTCAGTAACGGAAGAAATTTATTTACTTTCGCGTTTAGGATCGGGCTAGGTACTGTAACTTATATACGTACTTACCGTGTATAATTTGCTTTTCCATAAACAATCGGAATAGCATTATTTTGTAATGCATGTAACAACTTTTCAGTAACATAGTCCTCGTTGAAAGAGTTCTCAAAGGATAAATAAAAAAAATAATCCGATTTGATCATTTCCATGCATCGTATATTAGTCTTGGGACACGATAAGTTGCATTGACCGTAAATATTATTTATATTGTTAAATCTGCACGTGTAGTTAGCACAATCGCCATAAGTGTCGACTGTATAATTATACACAGATAATTCAAATTTGAGTTTCATAACGTACATTTCTCGTTGACTTTTAGTAAAACAGTTCGAAACAAACCAAGCGGCTGCTTTAGTTTTTGTTCTCAAACTATTTTGAAACTCTATGCTGACTGGTTGCATATCCTTCACGTCCATCCAATGCATTACACTATTTGGTCCTATGACCGTATTATTTACATCTCGAATAGCAATGTATTCCAGCCTACAATCTGAATCCAGCCTAAAACTCCAAGTCCAATTGAAGTATCTATCGAAATTGTTTGAGCAAATTGGATAATTCTGAGAGGACTCGATACTAGAGAGTACATATTTTTGATATGGACTTCTGAATTGGGGTAATTTGTAAGATTGGTAGTATATTATTTCCCTCATAATAAAAATGATGGCATGGAATTTTGTATAATCGCTGAAGTGTTCCCGCTTTGCTATGAAGCAATTGGTATAGGAGCAGTTTCTTTCTTTGAAAACCTTTTGGCCAATACCCATAAACTTATATGGCTGCCTTTTTGACGGAGTCCATAGTAATATATGTTTCTTATTTGAATCATGTAAACTGTTTTCTTTGGTAGAATTATATTTCTGGGTATGATAAAAGATCATCTTAAATGTATGAATTAAAATTAATACAAAAAAAATATGAATGACTATTTTTTGTAATATTCGTTTGATTTTGTATTTCATTCCAGCGGCTTCGATAAGCTGTATAACCTAGGAATATAATACAATGGCTGTAATTTACAGGAGTTGGTATATAACTTAGGTATAATGTAACGAAAGCTCTCAAGACATTTGGTATTTCAACTCCTCCGGGAATCGGCCACTTGACTTTTTTACCGCAAAGGATCTTCTATTATGTATATATATAAATTGTATAACTCACAAATTCTATCTGCATATTTATACGTAGTCTCTCTCTCTCTCTCAGCCGAAAGACGTCCACGGCTGGACAAAGGCCTCCCCCAAGGATTTCCACAACGACCGGTCCTGCGCTGCCCGCATCCATGCGCATCCCGCGACCTTCACCAGGTCGTCGGTCCACCGAGTGGGAGGCCTGCCAACACTATGTTTTCCGGTTCGTGGTCGCCACTCGAGAACTTTTCTGCCCCAACGGCTATCTGTTCTACGAGCTATGTGCCCTATTCATAGTCTAAAAAGTGAAATTTAACCATTCCTAAAATTGTAATAAAGTTAATAAATACCTACATAAGTAAGTTGCAATTATATTATTACCTGCGCTACAACATAATAAACTTACGGGGAAAACCGAAATCGAATAAACATAAAAATAATATAAACCAATTAGCTTCAAGAAAAAAAAATACAAATGTTCACGTAAGTAGGTAGTATACAAAAAATACGTGGTAGCAATTTCGAATGAATCATTAGATTACCTAGTACTGAAGTAAATTAATGTTTAGATAACGAATTAAATGGCCGGGACAAGTAAAATCATGAAATTAATGAATGTTGATGTTTCAGATGTATAAGTATACTTGAGTATATAAAATGGATGTTTCTTTTTCCTTAAAAGAGGGCGCGGTTGTGCGTGTGTTAACATCGGTCTTATAAATAAAAATAATTTTTAAATAGTATTAGTGCAAATTTCAACATAAAAACATAATAGTCCTATAGATTACATAGTCCCGTCATTATACAAGTGTAGTCATATAGTTTTTCCGTCAATTTATCTTAAAAACTGAATATTAAAGTGACTTCATATGAAAATATTGGTGTGAACATTTTGAACAATCTAATAAAAGTAAGCAAAAGGACTGACAGTGGATAGTGCCTGAACCTCAGTGACTTGGACTAATGATAAGTACAACTCAACATATAATTATAAACTACCTATTTACAATAACAATTTACATAACCTAACAGTGAAAAAGAGACCATTTTTACCATCGGTTTTTACCTATTGCCAAAACATTGTATGCAAATATCGCCATCTCTACAAGAAACAATAAACTAACAATCACATTAGCGACATCTCATAGAGTAAATTAGCACTATTTAGCATGAATATTTTTATTATTTGTGATAAGATGTCGGATATCCACTAGAGGGAATGCAAAAAGAAAACGCAATGTCAACTATGTCTTCATTCAGTTCAGCTACACCAAAATGTGCGAGATGTCGCCACCATTTACCTAAAAGAGAGTTCTTATGCTGTATGGTTTGCAATGCGATGTTTGATTTGGATTGTGCCAATGTAGGCATTAAGCGATTTAATTTAATGGACAAAGATAGAAAAACGACATGGAGATGCGCGGAATGTATGAAAACCAAAGTAAATATGAACACCCCACTCCGACCATGCACACAGCCCGTGAGTGAGTACACAAAAACTGAGCAACAAACAAATGGAAACACAAGAGTAACAACTAGGTCCGTTGCAAAAAAATAAACAGAGCGACATCG
The DNA here is from genome assembly GCA_018467065.1 of Ephestia elutella. Lineage (NCBI taxonomy): Eukaryota > Metazoa > Arthropoda > Insecta > Lepidoptera > Pyralidae > Ephestia > Ephestia elutella. The sequence goes on along the minus strand of CM031580.1, from coordinate 6,894,785 downwards.
CTAGCCTAAATTGTGATAATTGCTGCGGGTCTGTGACTGAGCTAAAAGGATATTTAGGCGAATTATTTGAAAAGAAAATGTCAAGTGTTTTAGAAGCCATTGAGAACCTAAACAGTACAATAATATCACAAAATATGCAGATTCAACAACAAAACACGCGAATAGATCAACAAAACACTCGAATTGAACAGCTGGAAGCCAGGCTTAGCACTCTTGAAAATAAGGAATTTATGACACCTTCACATACAAAAACTACAATTGAAAGTACTATATCACAACTCCAAATAGAGATATCTGACCGAGATCAAGCGCTGCTCTCTAACGACATAGAAGTGGCAGGCTGTCAGGAAACTAACAATGAGAACTGCACTCATCTGGCTATTGCAATCGCACAGAAAATTGGCGTAGAAATAGATGAAAGAGACATTGTAAGCGCAGAACGAGTCGGGCCACGACCATCCGGCCGGGCCGCTCCCGCCTCCGCTGCTGAGGAGAGCGGCGCGACGACTCGCCCCCGCCCGCTCGTCGTGCGTCTCGCACGCCGCATCACACGGGACACTTTGCTGCGCGCCGCACGAGTGCGACGCAATCTCACTACAGATGGACTCAATATACCCGGGACATCTAACTCTCTATATGTCAATGAGCGACTGACTAAACATAATCGTCTGCTGTTTAGAAAAGCCAGGAGCTTGCACGCGAATGTAAAGTTAGATATGTCTGGACGCGTGACGGAAAAATTTTTGTGCGAGAAGATGAAGGAAAACCTCGACATCTCATACGTTCAGAATCAGATTTAAACCAGGTTTTTGGGAAATACTGAAATTAGCCCTTATTATTTTAATCTTTAATATCAGCTATAGACCTAAGTTAGTTCATCTCCTAAAATTAGATTGTACCCAATATGATTTTGACATTGTCTTTATATGCTCTGATGTATCTTGTTTGCTTATAAATAAAAAATACCATTGTAATAGTAAAAACTGGTCATTAGGAAATAAATATGTTTACACACACATACACACACACATCTCAAAATTAAACTTAACTTTATTCATATTTCTAATGAATAATATTTTTAATAATATAACTTACTTGTTTTTGTTAGTATATAATAATGTCTGATATTGTTAGTAAAAGTTTGAGATTAGGTTTACTTAATGTAGGATCCTTAAATACCGGACAAGACGAACTTAATGTAACTGTCTTAAATTACAAACCTGACATACTTGCTATTAATGAAAGTTGGATTAAAACGGGAGAAGAGATACTCGCACCTGAATTGCCAAACTACAAATTTGTACACAAAGCACGTCGTGATAAAAAAGGCGGTGGTGTTGGTTTCTATATAAGAAATGGTATTACGGCAAAAGTAAAAAGACACCCCCAATCTATTTTAGAACAAATGTGGTTGGAAGTGCACCTTCCAGGTGCGACTCTAGCTCTAGGTACTGCATACCGTCCTGAATCTGTAAGTGTTTCAGATGCTCTGGACTGTCTTGATGAATCAGTTAATATTTTAGCACGTTGCGACTATACTTGTATTATGGGTGACCTTAATATCGACTTAAAACGAACAGACTTATCACAAACGAAAAATTTACAGTCATTTTGTTATCAACATAATTTCAGTCAACTAATAAATGAACCCACTAGAATAACTGATAAAACAGAAACAATAATTGATGTAGTCATGACAGATATCCCAAACCGATGCAAAGGCGTTAAAGTAATACATAATCCATGTTTAAGTGACCATGCAACGATCTTAGTAGACTTTAATGTAAGAAAACCAAAACCTGTTAAAAAAGTTAAATTCCAAAGATATTTATCTAATATTGACCAAGAAAAATTCTACTCTGATCTTGAAGCTATTGACTGGCAATCAGTTCTAAAATTTAACAATGTTAATGAAATGGTCGAAGCTTTTAATGATAACATAATAACATTATTCGATAAGCATGCACCTATAAAAAAAATTACAGTTAAAGATACACCCAAACCATGGATTACTGATACATTAAAGTTTATGATGAACCTAAGAGATAAAGCTTTAGTAAAATACCATAAGGACAAAAAAGACAGTTCTAGGGAATATTATCGTGAATTAAAAAATCTCGTGAACTCAACATGTGATCGTGAAAAATATGCTTACTACAATCACTCTATAAACAAAAATTTGAAAAAACCTGATAAATTATGGAAAAATCTAAAAAATACAGTACCTCTGGCAAATCTTAAATGTAATATTATTCCTGAACATTTAAATGACCCTAACAAAATAAATGAGCACTTTTTAAATTTACCATCATGTAATAATGAAGTAAATCCTGAAAAGACTATCTCGCAATTTAATAAAAATAAGGAATTTGAAACTTTTGACCTGAAACTTACTAATAAAGAAAAAGTTCTAAAAATTATAAATAACATTAAAACTAAGGCTACTGGACATGACAATTTAAACATAGATATGATTCAATTAACGCTAGGTGTGACACTTCCAATTATAACTGCAATAGTAAACAAATCAATAGAAACAAGCAACTTCCCCTCTAGCTGGAAAAGAGCAGTCGTTCGACCCATACCCAAGAAAAATAATATTGACGAACTAAAAGACCTACGACCAATATCAATTCTCCCAATATTATCTAAAGTCATCGAAAAAGTAGTATTAGATCAATTACTCCAACATGTTGAAAATAATAATATAATTCCAAAATTTCAATCAGGTTTTCGGAGAGGACACGGCACAGAAACTGCACTTCTGAACGTAACTGACGATATTACTATCGCCTCTGATTTAGGAATGAGTAGTATACTTGTCCTTCTAGATTACTCTAGAGCTTTCGACTGCCTTCACCATGATCTTCTTCTAGCTAAGTTAAAATACTACGGATTTTCATCTAACACATGTTTATGGTTTAAAACATTTTTATCTAACAGAGAGCAAGCAGTAACCACGGATTCAATTGATGGTAGTAAAAATACTTCATCTGTAAAAAGGCTTTTCGAAGGGCGTACCTCAAGGCTCATTACTAAGTCCCATACTTTTTAACATTTTTACAGCTGACTTACCGAACTGCTTAAAAACATGCAAATACCATTTGTATGCTGATGACACACAAATTTATTATTCATTTAAAGCCAACCAAACTAAAGAAGCCATAGCAGATATTAATAACGATCTCAAAAATTTATACAATTGGTCAAAAGAAAACTCATTGGTATTAAATCCGAACAAATCGCAAATGCTTGTTTTAGGTACCAAACATCAAGTTAAACGTGTTGATGACTGCGAAGAGAAAGTCAAAATTAATGATGTCATTCTGGAACGAGTGAAATCAGCACGTAATTTGGGCCTTATCCTAGACGCAGAACAAAAATATGTTGATCATATTAATAGCAAAATCAAAAATGCTTATTTTAAATTAAAAATTTTATATAAGATAAGGCCATACTTAAAAGATGAGATTCGTTTGTTATTAACAGATTTGCTTGTTCTCTCTCTATTTAACTATTGTAGCTCAGTTTTCGGACCTAGGATAAACTCGAACGTCGAAAGGGCAATTCAGAGGGTGCAAAATTCTTGCATAAGGTTTTGTTATAATGTACCAAGACGACACCACATTACTCCTTATCTAAATAAAAAAGGCATACTCAATATGGCAGCCAGACGCGAACTATTATACGCATGTACAGTTCATCGTATAGTTTGGAATAAAAAACCAGAATACCTATTTGATAAACTTAGCTGGGTTACAAATACAAATATCACACACCTTCGATCCGCCTCTCAAAACCTTTTAAAGATCTCCTTTCACAACTCCACCAGATATACTACATGTTTCAAATTCTCTGCAACAAAAATATGGAATGACCTGCCACCACCACTAAGGAAAAAACTCAGTCTAGAATGTTTTAAAGTTAAGTATAAAACGGCTTTATTAAAAAGACAACTTGATGCAGAAAATTTGAAACATACATACCGGAAAGATTTAAAATTATTAAAATACTTCTGATTCCTATAAGTACCTACTTACCTAACTAAAATAATCATACAATAACAGACATTTATACACACTACATACACATACACTCACTACACACAAAACACACAAACAAAAACAAAACTAATGTCCTATTCTCTGTATATAACCTAAAAATATTTCTCCTTTTTGTTGTAATTTAATTTAGGTACAAAATTACCGATAATTTTTTTTTTTTTTTTTTTTTTTTTTTTTTTTTTTTTATTTTTTAAATGTTTTAGCCCTCTTCTTACCAACTCCCGCATTAGATCTCAGGGAGGGGAGTGCCTGAAAATCAGCGTTGTCTCCAACTCATAGTTGGGGACAACACAAGCTGAGGCACTCCTTTGTCTACTTCTGTACAATTAGTTATAAGACATAATATTGACCTTGAAAATTGTAGTATGGCAATAAATGATTTTTTATTATTATTATTATTTATTATTTATTAAATTACCTAACCTCATTATAAAAATTCGGCGAACATTTATAAAATTAGTGCGTGTCGGGCCACACGCAATCCAACATGGTCCACGCATTTCTGTGATAGCTATCCTGTAGAAATGCGGACAACTTCCAAACTAATGAAAATAACCTAAAATTCTACCAACGAATATTTTTCATACTATAATCAATTTTGTTAGTTTATCGTCTATGACTCATTAACGTGTAAAGTCTACACAAAATTCATTATACCTATTTGCTAGTTATTATATATTTTTTCATGTATCCAATCCACCCTCCACTATTTTTCTGTTCGAGCCAAACACTTGACTCTCATAAAATTTAGTACCTACTTAAAGTGCTAAATGGTATATTATAAAACCCACATGATGGTATAATCCGGAGAAAAAAAATCTTTTCCACTTTAGGCAGTTCGCTCCGCGTAATAAATATGTATTCTGTACCAAATTACAATTTTCTAGTAATAGGTAGTAGTCATTGAGCTAAGCCGGGAACAAACGGACCACGACGCACGGACGGACGGAGAAGTAAAGTCAAAGTCAAAGTCAAATTTTTTTATTGAAACTTGGCCTTCAAAGAAGGCTCTTTTTCACGACGATAACTAATTATTTAATCATAATATATTATGTCTCAAAGCTACAAACTACTAGCATTTCGGAACGACCACTGCTGAGAAGAAATGCCGAAAGAAACTCATGAAACAGTCTTGGTCGCCTAATATGCCAGAGAGGCTATTTATTAACTTTATACATACACTAGATTGTGTACAGTCAAAAATAAAATATAAGAAAATAAATAAAATAATATAATAAAACATGTTATGTTTGTGATCAAGTAACCACAATAAATTGGTTAAAAACAAAAAATAAAAATACAATTCGAATCAGGATCGAAGCAGGATCCCGTGGCAACACCCGTTCACAAGTTTCAACAGTTTGAACATTTTAGAAAAATAAATACTTTCAGTCACTTGAAGATCACAATACACGTACATGTTTAACAATTAAATGTCAATGTTATTAAATTTAAAAAAGAAAGGAAAGGTTATTATTCACAATAACAAAAGAATGCAATCAAGTGTGGAGTGGCGAAGTTGTAGGGAGAGACCAAACTTTTTTATCGTTCAAATAATCACTTATTGTGTAATACGCTTTATTCATCAAAGTATTTTTAAGATATGTTTTAAATTTTTGCATAGGCAAATTTATAGCCTGGTCAGGGAGCTTGTTGAACATTTTTACACTTTGACCCACGAAAGACCGCCGAACCTTTTTAAGCCTAAAGCAGGGCGTATAAAGTTTATTCTTATTGCGGGTGTTTATAGTATGTACACCGCAAATTTTTTTAAAGAGGTTTAAATTGGATTTAACAAAAATAAGTACATTGAAGATGTATTGAGATGCAACAGTAAGAATTTTTATTGATTTAAAGAGCTCTCGTAGAGAATCGCGTCGCTTTAGCCCGTACATAAAACGAATTGCTCTCTTCTGTAATACAAAAATTTTCCCTATCTCAGCTGCATTTCCCCATATCAATAATCCGTATGACATTATGCTATGAAAGTAGCTGAAATACACGAGTCTAGCTGTTTCAATGTTTGTGCACTGTCTTATCCTTCTCACTGCATAAGCCGCCGAGCTAAGTTTTTTGGCCGTGAGTTCAATGTGTTTATCCCACTTTAACTTACAGTCAACGGTAACGCCTAAGAATTTGACACTGTGTACCCACTCTAATACTTTGCCATTAACTATTAAAGGTATATCATTGTGAGGTGCGTTCGAGAGAGAAAACTTTATACACTTGGTCTTGTCCGTGTTTAAAGCCAGGTTGTTGGTTGTAAACCAGTCAAGCACAAGTGTCATAATATTACTTACATCGTCATAATTTTGACTATTTCTGTTGACTTTAAATAGTAAAGATGTGTCGTCCGCAAATAAAACTACTTCACACAATTGTTGGGCAAGACATGGAAGGTCATTTATGTAAACAAGGAATAGAAAAGGACCGATTATGGAGCCTTGAGGCACTCCCATGTCTACCGCCGCGCTGCTGGAAGCAGCTCTGTTAACTTCTACTTTCTGAGTTCTGTTGTCCAGGTAAGAAGCTAGTACCTCAAGGGCCGTCCCAGTAACACCATAAAATTTAAGCTTGTTTTTTAGTATATTATGATCCACGCAGTCAAAGGCTTTTGAAAGGTTGCAAAAAATACCTATGACATCTTGGCTGGATTCCCACGCTTCGTAGATTATTTGAACTAAAGTAGATGTTGCATCAGTAGTGGAACGACCTTTAGTGAAACCGTACTGACGATTTTGTAAGATTTTATTTACGTTAAAATAAGAGACTAATTGCGTTAAAATTAATTTTTCAAATATTTTACTTAAAGCGGGTAATATAGAAATGGGTCTGTAATTAGTGGGATCATTTTTTGTACCCTGTTTGAATAAAGGAATAATTTTACTTATTTTCATGAGGTCAGGGAAAACACCCTTGGAAATGCACTTATTGAAAATCACAGTTAGATGAGGAGCAATCAAATCAATAATACTGCTCAGAACTGCGACAGATATACCCCAGAGATCCTCAGTATTTTTCATGTTGAGTGCCTTATACGCAGATAAGAGTTCATCCGATGTGATACTTCTAAATCTAAAAATGGACTTAGGATCGGAGGCATTTCTTTTTAATAAGTCATCTGCAGCACTGGGACAAGAGGAGAGGGATCCTGTGATATTCTTAGAAATATTGGCAAAAAAATTATTGAATTCGTTGGCTACTTCGTCGTTAGAAGTTATGGTTTTATCACCAATTTTTAAAGAAATATTATTGTCGCGCGATTTCGATTTGCCTGTCTCGTTATTGATAATAGACCAAGCAGCTTTGATCTTATCATTAGAGTTTTTTATTTTATTAGTGAGATACAAAGATTTTGCGGCAGCACATACCTTTTAAAAGTTTTTGAATAACATCTAATGTATGATACAAATTCCGGTTTAAAATTATATTGTTTTTGGCCATACAGTTCATATAGTTTGTTTCTACTAATATAAATGCCATTTGTGGCCCAATCGCAGAAATTTAGTTTTGTTTTCTTATCAAATGTTTTAAGAGGAAAAGATTTTTTAAATTCTTGTTTCACTGTATTAAAAACCTCATCATAATGGTCATTCGGATTTTTATTTAGGTCTATTTCAGGCAATTTTTTATTTATGGATTCGCGAAAACGCATTTTCCGGTGCTTAGTCAGCGGCCTACAGGTTACAGGAGCGGAGCTAAGGTTAGACTCTTCGTCACGTGTCAGTGACGCCTGTTGACCCAGGTGGTCAGACCCCAGACAGGCAAAAAGCTTTTCATCAGAGACAGAGCAATCACAGAAAATGTTATCTATACATTTGGCAGAGGTTGAGGTAATTCTAGTGGGTTCAAAGAATGTGTTTTTCAAATTAAATGAATCAAGCAAATTTCTAAATCCATTGCTTTCCGAACATGAAACTAAAATATCAACGTTAAAATCACCGCATAAAACTATATGTTTACTACTAGAGCTAACCCGCCTGAGGGCTTCTTCCAAAACATTTAAAAGAGTGTCATAACTAGCTGAAGGCGGTCTATAAGCACAAATAATAATATATTTGTCCAACTCCACACAAGAAAGTTCTATTGTACATTCAAGAGACATCCTTACTATGTCTTTTCTCTCTTTGCATTTATAATCTCTGTTTATTAATATTAAGGACCCACCGTGGTCAGAATTTTGTCTTACAAATGCACTTGCTAATATATATTTATTCGGGAAGTTTAGTTTAATTTCATGTTTAAAGAAGTGTTCCGTGACACAAAAAATGTCAACATTATTATGTTCCAAAAATAAACAGATTTCATTAAATTTGCTGGTGAAGCCCTGTATATCTTGATGTACAAGATTTATATAGGAAGGCTTCACCTCTGTCTTATTAAACAAACATACATACATCGAAATATATAACGTCCTCCTTTTTTGGGAAGTCGGTTGAAAATAGTCTTATTATATAATGGCGTATAATCAATATATCGAAACATATAATAAAACTGTAACTGGTCTGTGTCTGTACGTACATAGAAGATATTTAAGAAAAAAAAAACTATGAGGAGTCTTCATAGGGCCAATAGGAGCCAAAGCCCGTTTTTTAGGATTTTTGTCTGTCTGTCTTTCTGTCTGTATGTTTATACACGCATCACGCAAAAACTACTGGACCAAATTTGATGCGGTTTTCACTATTGTATTGTAGACGGTCTAACTTAAAATCTGGAGTAGGTTTCATCTTGATGTAACATTAGTAAATTACGCGCGAACGAAGTTCGCGGGCACAAGCTAGTATATAATAATATTTCTATGGTTGAGCCACACCAAACATAGGATTCCGAAGGTGCCTGAACAAATGCGGATACATAAACTTAAAATCCATTTATTCTTACCAGTCCTATCATGTAAACAATCTTCACAGTACTTTTTTTTAAATTTTGTTGAAAATAAATCAAATATTAGTTCAAACCTAAACATTCTAAAGTAAAACATTTATCAACCACGAAAGTAATTTCCTAAAAAGTCTATTTTAATTTATATTGTTGTAAAATCATAAAAAGACATGGTAAGATTGTTTACATGATAGGACTGGTAAGAATAAATGGAGTTTACATCTATATGTTACTGTAAAAGCTCGAACTACGGTAAATCCTAAGATTTTCGAGTAAAACCTAAGATTTACCAACTCTTAATGGTAAAAGCCCGAACAATTTTGCGATTCGCACTTTACCACCATTCGCTTGGTCTCAGGATTTACATTAAAGGCACGCTAAATGACTGATAGACAAGGTTTAGGTTATTTTTTTTATGACCGCCCGGAAAGACTTTGAGGGCGGAAAAGAAGGTAGGTTCAGGTTATTTTTTTATGACCACGCGGAAAGACTTGAGGAAAGAATTACTCTTTGTTTTATTCCCAAAACCAACATTTACCAGCCGTCAGTGGTAAAACCTAGCATGTACTAAATTCTAATTGTAAAAGCCCGAAAAAATCATCCCATTTTCATAAATCCTTACATTAACCAACTCATGTCGGTAAATCCTAAGACTTACTCTTAAATCTTAGGATATACCGTAGTTCGAGCTTTTACAGTAACATATACATATAATAAAACAATAAAAATATTTTGTCTGTACATTAGGGTGGATCGTTTTTTAATTTTTTTAATTTTTAAAATGGCGGGGTGCGGGAAAGGTGCCAAATAGGATTACAATTAAAAGTTACTATGACGGCAATGTGAAAATATTATTGCAACTACTGCCGCCACCCCATGTAATATACCAAAAATATCTTAAATTTAGCGTTCGGGCCACAATTAATAAAAGCACTATAACATACAAAAAATGTGTGTTTTCTGTGATAATATCACTTTTTACATAGCAGCCTATATAGAAGGTAACATGAAAATCGCAAATAAAAACAATCTTTTTATTTATAGTTTGTTAAAAACTATGATAAAATCTGTTTCAAAGCGCCTTATAACTTGATTAATTGGTATGATGCGACAAGACTCCAATATATTTCTGATAAATCCTTTCCGTCTTTCTGGTCCACAAACAGCAGAACACTGCTGTCTGCGAAACAGAAAGACGAATTCAGTGACTAATTTTAATACACTTTTCAGTAGCTTGAGTGTAACAAGGATTATGGAAGAATTACGGTAAAATAAAAGTTTCCACCAACTCTGGGTTTTTATTAGCTTCAAAAAATAATTAATAATCATTGTCTATTTTCTTTAGTAGAGGTGGCTCTGAGACGTAGTTCCTGTCAATTAAAATAAATTTTCGGGGAAATTGCAATTAAATTTTGGCAATTCGAACACTCTTATTGGAGCTAAGCCTGAAGTTTGTTCTCTAATTTTTATTATGTGTCTGAGCGCTTATTATTTTATATGGATTCGTTTATCAGCGTAAGTGAAGTATCTTGAGAGTTCCATGGGCTTTCAAATTTTTTACGTCGTTGACAAACATGAGGTTGCATTTTAATAATTGTAAACCACATTGGAGCATATACTTTTATGACAAATTCAGTCAATATTAGCAAATTTGTTAATGGATCCTGGTGGTGGGCACGTAGAGTAAGGATCCTGTTAACTTAGCAGTGATAAACCATGAATAATAAACCATATTTCATTACAGATTTCTAATAAATATAGTTGATCTGTATTTTACAAAAGTCACTGAAAGTAGTTAGGATGCACGGGTTCTGGCTCAGTGGTGGGGGTCCTCCCCCCTCCTCCCACCTGTTTCTGTCTCTGTCTCCCGCTCGTCTGCCTCAAAAAAAATTCCCAGCCTAAAAAAAAAAAAAAAAAAAGGAAATCGGGGTCGCTGAACACGATGGTGAGGTCCCCGAGACGCTCCGAGCAACGGTTGCAGCTCTACGTTCTACAGCATGCACAGGTGATTAAGAAACGCTCGAATACAATGGCATATCCGTCTAATGAGGGTTAACTTAATGACGGTCAACCTATTGTCTTCATTGCTCGGTGATGCTCATTCATCCTAACGACTTTATTGTTGTTCTCATTGTTATCAACGATCGTTATCGCTCGTTAGGTCAATAACAAAGGCTACCTGGCCTCTACCAATGGATGGTTGAGGTTAGAAAAGCTCGACGCTAACTTCTCTACCTGGCCTCTGGCAGTGGATGGTCGAGGTACAGTCAACAGCACATCCACCAAACCCTACATTTTGTACGTTTTGCTGTACACTGTACCCGGACTTTCACTTCTTGGCATGTCATATGGAATGTTTGATCTACATTACTGATTACTTCAAATGATTATTACACTACATTACTTAATGGCATCATTACTTAATACTATTTAAACTAGATTGTTAATTGTCTCCAACACACTATAAGACAGCTGTGAAGAGGCATTGATACCGTAGTACGAACTGGACTTCAATATTGCTTGTGCAGTGAACATCAATATCATAGTGACCAAGTGAAGTGCAAGGAACATCTTTATAATCATCATGGATGTGAGTATCTTATATTGTTTTTTACAGTTGTCAATGTTATTTTACTTTCTAATATTTGTCACAAACTTATAGACTTCGTTGTATGTTGGTTACAGAGCCCATTACTCATAAACGAAGAATTGAATACGCTGAAACATTTTTATATGCCGTTATCCCCCGATGCTGAAGATGTGAAAGATCTGATGCCACCACAAGTCAAATTGAGTAACAAAAGGACTGCTAGCACCAAAGACTTGGACGAACTCTTTGAAATTCCACCGGCGAAGAAGAAGAAAAAAGTATCTTCATGTGTTGGACGGGCCAGTAAAGAGGAGGAACATCGTACATTTCGACGAACCTCGATGACGCCAGTCTCAGCACACACCTTATTAAAATAGAGGTGTATGATTTGAATAAAATATGCAAATTACCCAAAGAGGAGCATTGGAAGCATACCAGTACGCGGATTAAATATTACACCACGCAAAATAGTGCCAATTTTAAAAAACAACGGATTTGATTTTCCAAATTACAAAGGAAATAGCGAACACCCCGGGCTCTCGAAAATACCACTTTGGCAATTAACATTTTATGACAAACACCATTGTATCTGCTTATCAAGACAACCTATTGTTTAATATATTGTAACCACTAGTTAAACTATCCTTTGTTCTTTGTAAATATTTAATTTTAATAAACCTTTGTTTTATGAATTTATTTTGTTTTGCATTTATTCCATACCCTTACCCTTACTAGGTAGGTAAACTAATAAAAACACACAAGTATTCTTAAAATTAATTTTTATTTAGAAAAAATATTTAAACATTTTGTTTACATACTTATCATTACTTATGGTATTATTACTAAACAAGTTTACAAAATCATTCAAACAAACACCATTATAGCGTAAAAAAATATAAACCAAACAATATATCCCACAAACTGAACTTATTTGGATTATTTTACTATTATGATGCCATATTTTGCAGTTGGTTTTCAAAAAGTATTCATGGTATCTAGTTGGCTTTCTACCAAATGAATCAAAATATTCACCAACGCCATGTTTGTTTACATAAATAGCTACCCAATGAGACCCTGGTTTATTATCAGGGTCTAAATTCGATATAAGATAAATGGGTAAATCAACTCTTATTGGTATGCGATTGGCAGCAAATACATTATTTTGTAGTCTTGGATCAACTATTTTTAAAAACTTGTGGATATCATTAGAATCCATATTACTAATGATGTCTTAGCTTACTAAAAACACAATACATAATAAATGTATTACAAGGAAGATGTACATTTTATATGAAATTAACTATTGTAATCCATAATGATTTCACGATTTTTGTTTATTTCAATGACATCAAATTCTGCATATACAACACAATTCACAGTAGACGTCAAAGTATTTTCAAACCGTACCTCTATTCTTACACTACCACGTTTAATTAAATTCCAATGAGAAGTTGAGTTTGCACTAAGATCAGGAGTCATATCGAAAGCCATTTAACAATATCCGTTTGCAAATGCTTCTTTAGTTATTGCGTTACCATCATTCAAAAAGTGTATGCCAGTACCGGAAAATATTGTATGATAAACGCTTATAAAAGAATTGTCGGAAAACGTGGGTGTCAAGGTTTTTGATGGTATTTGTTGACCGTCTACATACAAAGTAAGTAAATTTAGACTATTATGTTTGAAATCAAATGGATTTGTTTCTAAACTCCCATTAAATGCTTTATTGTCAACAAACCCTATAATACACCTTTTTGGTATCTGTCCGAGAAAAACATTTTCAAGCGCTTTTCCTTGAACTCCTGATGGGATAGTTAAAACCTTTACTTCAGCCCTAGAAACAGAATATTTAGCTGTAGTTGTGCTCAGTACTTTTTCGTGTGCAAGTAAAACTGAAGGATTAATGCGAACTTTGCGAATAATTAGAGTAGCTGCAGTAATATTCACTTTATATTTGCTATCTGCTTGAGATGAGATCAAGTTAAAGGCATCTTTTGAGCGAACCATTTTTAATCGCATTTCTACTCCATTAATCATAAACTTTCCTTGGTTAAATATGTCGCCATGTAAATGACCTATCATTTCTATGGTATTACTCTGTTTTGCTAATTCTTGACGCTTTGTAAAGCCTTTGTTTGATGCATCATATGTTGTCATCTTTCCAGGGGTGTCTTCATACCACAATCCACAAGTAAGATGTGTCGATTTGGCTGCTTCACCATAATTCAATAAGGTTTCTATATATGCACGATATGCATATGTGTTGTTTGGGGGTGATATAAGTTTTTGATTTAAATATATATCTAATTGACTAAAAAGAGAATGCAACCAATTATTTACAGGAGCAACAACAGCATTATCTGCTATTTTCGTTGAATCAGAGTTTTCGATTCGTGCTTTTACACAAATCATTGTATGTGATAAGTCAATATAATCATCACCAGCCCCAGGTATCAAAAACTCAATAGGGCCATCATCGGTGAGGGAAGAAATTGGTTGATATTGCACCCACTGACCACTTTCTATACTTGTTTGAGTTGATGGTAAAGCAAAGAGATCCAATTCTGATTTTATACACTCACATGAACTATTATGTAAAAATGCCATTTTTATTTATTTATTGGGAGAATATATCGTTTTTGTTTTTAAGAGACTTCTTTTTACAAGCTTTTCGTTGAGATGACTTTTTACGACTGAGCATTTTTGTGTTTCGTCTTATGTTTTTATTACCAGACCCAGACATTATTGAATCGATTTTCTCATCAGCTTTTCTTTTCAAATTCGTTGTAGCAGATTTTAAATGATTTTTTATAGATACATCCATGGGTTGTGTCCTAACCATATCACTTAGAACTCCAACACCTGCATTTAATGCTTCTTTACCAAGAACTTTGGCACCACTTTTTAACAAAGGGAATACAGATCTAAAGAGTCCACCTAAGAAACTGCCTATACCATGTCCTCGTTGGTATGGGGCGCCTTTATAAATAATACCCACACCAGAACCTGCTTGTGCAGAATAGTAGTGGTGATATGGACAGGTCACAGACATAATTTTATTAATTTATTCTTTTAAAATGAAGTTTAATACACGAGACTCCGAATTCAAATGGTATTCTTTCACCATTACTTGATCTTATATCTATTTCTATTACATCAAATTCTCTACGTAATACAGGTAGATAATGTGCAGGGGAAAAAACGTTCATTTTATATGCTCCATAAATGTACTTTGTAGGATCCAGTGGAATAATTCTTAACAAAGAAGTCATTACATCTCCAACAATTTGTGGTTGGACTATGTCTGAATAAATAAATAATTGAGATGGCAAGCCTAAATGTAAGTTCATAGGATAATTCCCCATGTTATGCGTTATAAAATTCGTATTAGGTACATATCCTAGTTGTAGTGCTAGTTTAGGATTTGTTGTAATTTTTATAATATGTTTGTCCATTGCCTTTACTGCTACCAGTTTAGATATTGTATCATATTGAAACTTCACTTTTCCTTGTATTAATGGGTTCATGTTAAAAGCATTTAAAAAATTATTAATATTGTCATAATTCGTTGCGGGTATGTGGGATTTATATTCAATTTGGGTATATTCTGTTTGGGAATCCGGTGCAAGCATTTCTTTAGTGATGTAGATAATATTTTCATGATCGTGTACATTCAGCATACTACATGGATAGTGAAATTCTACAAGACCCACCACCCATTCTCCTTCTAATTTGATAGTTTTAGGTAACTTGGTGAAAAAATTTGCTGTAGTATTTTGTGGGAAATAACTCATGGAGCTATTGCTCAATAAAGTCAAGTAAAAACTATCTTCAGTCATATTCCTTTTAAAGTTGATGCGAGAACCCAACTATTAAATTTGCTTGGATAACCTACCCACTTGACTAACACTTCTTTTCTGGCACCAGAATATCGTGTACGTAGTATTTTATCGATTTTAAACATTGTGGTGGGGTCATATGAAACTTTTTGCAATTCATTACTATAGAATGTGCCTCCAATTGATTCATTCTAAATATCTTTAATTGTGTAAACTACTCTTGGTGAACGTTTTATAATTGTGGTAATGATAAAAATTTCATCACTCCAATTAGTTTCATATCCTTTTTGAAAAATATGTTTGTATTTCGTAATTCTCACATAATCCCCTACATGTAATGTTGGTGTTTCAATATTAACCTTTGACATTTTTGAACGTCCTTCATACGTGTTACGCCATACGGTCATAATATTATTTAAATTTACATCAATTGGGCACATTTTTATAGTTGAATGATAGCTATGATTATAAGAATAAAGTAAATCTTGTAAGATGTCGATGTATCTGTAAGTATTTTTATGAGTAAAATATCGCCACATTTTTGATTTCAATGTTCTCTGAAATCTTTCTACTACACTAGCTTTTATATCAGGATTATTGGTGGTATAATCGACCGAGCGAGCGCAGCGAGCGAAGCGTCTCAGTTTCCACTAGCCGAAAATTCTTTTGTCTGTCCGGATGTTATCGCCTACAGGTCGCATTTCTGAACCGATTCTCATGAAATTTTGTAAGCAGGTTCGGTAATTTTATAGAATTTTTTAGTCGAGCCAGTTTTTCGAAATTTTAAAAAATGGCCGAAATATATAAAAAAAACCTCATATCTCAGCTATTTAAAAAATAATTCAAAAATGTCATTAGACATTTTTGTTATTCTTATTAAGACGCATTTTTTTTGTTTGAACAACATAGTAAAATTCAATAAAACCGTTATAAATCCATATGTTATAAATTCTCATACGATAGTTCACAAAAAAATCAATAGATGGCGCAGCAAAACTTTTAATACTCGCAAAATCGCTAATCACAAGAGTGACTTGATTTATTTATTAAATAAAATTAAATGGTTCTTAAAAATCATATGGCTTTTTTTGTCTTGCTTGGCTTTAAATTGTGTGTATTTATTTGGTTAATGGTATTGTATTGTGGATTGCTTTGCATGGTAGAATTATCTTGAACACTTGAAATAAATCTGATATAAAAAATTCATTGTATGATTAGAATCCTATTATAAAAAAAGTAATATATATAATACCTACATACCTACTAATCAGAGAGATTCGATTTCAAATTGAACTTTCTTTTTTGAACTTCAATTTTGTTGCGCAAATAACATATACATACCTACTCGTATAACCAATAGGCACCATGCATTTCTTACGACTGACGACCTCCGTGGCCTAACGGTCATCACGCCCCGGACGGCTACACCAGAGGTCCCGGGTTCGATCCCCGGTCGGGTCAAGATGGAAAATAATCTTTTTCAGATTGACGTGGGTTTTGGATATTTATCTATATGTATTTGTTATAAAATATAGAATTGTTAAATTAGCATCCCGTAAAGTCTTGAACTTACGTTGGGGCTAATTCAATCTGTGTGATTTGTCCGTATATATTTTTAAAAAAAATTAATAATATTATTTGAGGCAAAAAAGGCAGGTTTCAGTATTTTTTTTAGTAGTATTGACCAACCACAAGAACATGTTTGGGCTTATGGGTAAAATATGAGAACTTTTTACTTTCTTTCCAGCATTTGTAGGTTGGTTTCAAAACTCTTTTTAGCCAGGGACACGGTAAAATATCGGTTATTTCGTGGAAGGGCTCGCGAGGTCTACTGTTCTGACAGAACCACTAGTAATTAATATTTTTACTTTTGAAATACTGTCTAACGTCTTTAGAAACAAACTCAGTACCTTTATCAGATTGTATGTGAGTGGGGGTAGCTTTTGCTTCATTAAATATACTTTCAAAATTATCCTTGATTGTTGATGAATTTTTTTTGATAAGTGGTCTAGCAAAAGCATACTTACTAAAAACATCAATAACACACAATATATAGTTATAACCATCATTATATTTACTATAAGTTCTCATATCACTTAAATCTGCTTGCCATAGCTCATTGAAATTAGATAAAATATATCTATTTCTTGGAAATTTTCTATGCACCGGCTTATGTAAAGTATAAGTTTCTTGTGTCTTTAACCATCCTCGGACCTCTTCACGTGTCATTGTACCTTTCATCGCTTTTACTAATTTATCAACACTACTATATCCTGCTGGATTTTTTACATCATAATATATACTATGGATATCTAGTAAGGGGTCCATCTTTCCCAATCAAATGTTTTAGATTTAGGACTTCGATGTGAGACTTAAGAGTTTTTAGTTCGTTAGGAGTACTTTTTCGAAAATCATCTATATATAGTGATTTAATGTGCTTATTGATTTCAGGATTACCTATACAAATCAATGGAACTTTAATTTCATTTAATATTTCTACAAATTTTTCCCATCCATGTGGTTTGATTCGTTTTAGTGGTCTAAGTGTTATATTAACCAAATCAATTATATTACTATGTGGTATGGGTTCATTTTTTATGACAACAGTACCATCATCTTTCCAAAAAATCTTATCCTTATTACTCAAAATAGCTTCTAACAGTAGATCACCTTTCTTTTTATAAGTTTTTGGTAGAAGTCGATTAACATATTCAGTTGTATAATGTTTAAGCGATGTATCTTCTTGCCTGTGTTTAGGTGATTCCACGTCTTCTTGCTTTTGAACGTCTTTTGTAAATGGTATTTCTTCTGACTTAGCCTCCTTTTTATGGTCAATGTTATCGTAATCATCATCAATAGTAATTGGTAATTTTATCGCCTTTCTGTCTTCTTTTAGTAAGTATAAAT
Source organism: Ephestia elutella (assembly GCA_018467065.1). Classification (NCBI taxonomy): domain Eukaryota; kingdom Metazoa; phylum Arthropoda; class Insecta; order Lepidoptera; family Pyralidae; genus Ephestia; species Ephestia elutella. The sequence continues at coordinate 6,876,504 of CM031580.1, read as the reverse complement.
ATCTTTGTAAAACTTGCATATATAAAGACCATTTCTCATGATCATTAATTTTACTTTTCAAAATTTTTTGCATTTCTTTATCTAAACGTGTCAAAGAATCATCCGTGATGTTTTCATGAGTTTTAAGTCGGTTTAAAACATCTGGCTCGATCAAAATCATTTTTTTGTATGATCCATTATAATATTTTATTTTACACCTCAACTAAATAAACTACTTAGTATTGTGCTTAGAATTAATGGAAGAAAAGATCCACCTTTTTGAATGAGAATACGTTTCCGTAAATTGCTTTTACCTTTAGAAATCAACTTTCGTAGTATATTTTTATACTTCTTAAGTCGCGATTTATCTTTTTCTTTAATAGGTACTTTACCATTTAAAATGTTATAAATACATTCACATATGCAGTTAATTTCTTCATCATTACAAACTTTTAATAGTGCAACTCTGTACTTTGGTTTAAGGATATGTAGAGCTCGTAGTAAATCTTGATGCGTCTTTACTCTTCTAGTCATCATTAGCAACTAAGAGCACCTTATGGTGAACGTTTTATTATAAAGAGGTGAGGTTAGTTGAGAAAAAACAATTAAATTGTAATTTGTTGCTCAGAGAGTCACCAATGTTTTCTATGGGTATTTTACCCTCGAAAACTCTAATAATATTTTCACAAATACGATTTAGTTCATCCTCATCACAAGCTCTCTCTAAAATTTTTCGATACTTTTTTTGAGTATACATAACACTTTTCTTTCTGCTGACGATGAGGTTGCATTCGACGTTTGGACAGTAACAGCCATTATTAAACACTGACTAAACCCTCATGGTTAACATTATAATTATATCCCTTTTTCGGTAAATAAACAAAGCAATGTTTATCGAATGGAAATATTTTTGTTTTAAATCTGCAAACATCATTTGTACTTTGTTTTAAATCTACCATTAAATATCCATGAGCTTCTTTTGTTGCATCTCTGTAAGCTTCTTCTACAAATTTTGCACTATCTGGATATACTTGACGGGCTAAATGTTTAATTTGTGTTTTATCTCTCGGGTTTTTGAAATAAATAAGGTAACTTGTATTTAACGATATATCACGTTGCCCTCTCCCCTGATGAAATAAATTTTGTGTTATATAAAATACACTTAGATTTCTGTGATGGCTTCCTTTGGTAAAAATGTCAACTATTCGCCCATCTGATTCTCTCATTAGATCGTCTATTATTAACAGTTGTGGGTGTTCACCGTCAAACATGGTCATATCAGGGATTTCTTGTACATACAATACATCGGTTCTATCATATAAGGGTTGCATTTCATCATAACACCATATTATTTTATGAAATTTAACATTGCACATAGATTTTGTGTATGATAAGAAATTTGTAACGAAGTTAGACTTTCCAGAACCACTAGGACCCGCAACTATGGCGGTAAAAGGATGAATAAAGTGAACCATCCTATGCTGCAAATTAGACACGTTCATCAATTTCGGATACTTCTTTATAAATGGATGTTAAAAATGAAAGATAAAATATTTATACAAAACATTTTATTGTTTAGCATTTAGTCACACACACAGAAATAATTATAACAATAGTTAAACTAGAAAAAATATTTATTTACTCAATTAAACACATTGCAATTACTAAAATTTCCAATATCAAAGACGACACTTGCACTATACCTTAACTTATTAGTTACTATGTTAACAATAACATGTTACCAACAAATAAACAACAAGATAACATACATACTACTTTAAAACTATGCATTTACTTAAAATTACAAATTACTTATAATACACATCAGAGAATAATTTACAAGTTACAATCATCTTTTATACTATAATGCCCCCATGCTAGAGTATCTGTTGAATTGGGGATTAAATATATCTTAGTGTCATTAGAAGATAAACAAATCTTATTAACTTTTTGAGTAAATACTAAATGTTTTAAAGATCTAAATCTATACATTTCTGCTAATAATACCGTTTTATCCAGCAAACAGGATCTATAATTTTCCATTGTTAGGTTTTTGGTCACACACTTATTCACACCTTTGGCCTTAGTTATAAGTCTACTTTCTACTTTCATGGCATACATTTTTGATCTCAATCCTACAAATTCAGAAAATATTTTCCCATTATTTTCATCTTTGAAGAATCCAATTTTTTTCTTGTTAACCCGAGGGTAATCAAAAACGTTATCCTCAGGATAATCTGATGTGTCAAAATACTCATGCAAGTCAGGTCGTATATCATGATAAAAATCTTTTGTAAATTCAAAATTCAAAAATTCTTTATTCTTTAAACTTAATGCATAATACATAGGTTGCAGGGGCTCACCAATTAAGTTTTATAAAACCTGTGTCTGGTGAGTCCCGCTCTTTCGTAACATGACATATCATAGTAAAGAATAAAAACTAAATAAATGCATAACAAAAGTACAAGTAATTTAAAAAGTTTTAATCTTAATGATGTAGTGTATGTGAAGTGTAATTAGTGTCTAGCAAGTATCAGATATTGTGTATGTATTTACTTATTTATTATATTTATTTTAATGGAATAAGTAGTGCTTCTGTATCGTCGTAAGTTAGCTTCTGTAACCAGAACGACAATTCTCGTTTACAGTCACGATAGGTTTTAGAATATATTTTTAATTTATTGTTTAAAATCCTATAGAGATATTCCGATAAGTTTATACTTTGTTTAGATGCAAATGTAGTTTTAAAAACTTTAAGATCTACAACGTTCATTCTTCTCTTTGTTAGAATACTTTTGTCAAAGTTGAGTGTTTTATGTCTCCTAAGAATTAAGTGTTGGATATATAATTGTCTGACAGTAAGAACACCTATTTCTGCATATAGCTTTTGAGTAGGGTATCGATATGGCTTAAAGTGCATAGTCTTTAACAGGGACCTCTGGGCTCGTTCAAGTTCTATGAGTTTCGATTTTGCCACGCAGCCCCAAATTGGAATGCAATAAATTAGGATTGATTGAATAAGAGATATATAAATAGTATGAAGAAGTTTAGAGTTCGCTACATGTCTAAGCTTTTTAAAAATATAAGAAAGTTTTCTTATCCTAGATGCAACCATATCGACGTGAGAATACCAATTCAAGTTTTGGTCTATGACAACCCCCAAGTACTTAGTAGATGTCACCTTTGCGACAACAGAAAATGTTTGTAAATATTTGATAAACTAAACTATCGGTATCAGTATATAATAACTTTGAATTATTAAACTTATTTTTTATATAATTATAATGAAAGTTATACATTAAAATCTTAGATATGTCTAATATACTAAATCCTAAATATATTGGTTTATTGTATAAAAGTTTGGTTCTCTGGAGTTGAATTGCAACTAAATTTTCGGAAAATACAGACATACTGTGGAATTCAGGACGTGCTATGAGTGACTCAGCACCTTGAGTTTTGTCACAATTTTTCCACTGTGTCACTAATTTTACATCTACTCTTTTTTCTATATTTTCCATGGTTTTTCCAAATATGGAGTTATTCATTAATTTGTAAAAATCTTTTGCAAAGTCCGTTTTTGCCGATGTTCGTAGTGAAGTATTTAAATCAATATATTGTTTTAACCACGGACTTTGATGAAATTTTAACACTCTATGTACCTTTTTTAGTTTAAGACCCATTGATAAACATTGTTGAAGATTTCTATAATGAATTATATATTTAAATTTGTTTTTTAAATTTGTAACCAATTTCAATTCTTTGGAATTATCTGTAGTGATACGTTCAGGACAAAGTGGTAAATCTGAATGATCATCATGAAGTTCATGAGGATATTCTAAATCTACTTCTAAAAATGTAACCATACCCCGAGTCATATGGTAAGTTAAAGTCAACGGTATTAGATTCCACCCATTCAAACCCACCTATAGGTAAGTATTGTGACATAGCTCACCCATATAAATTATTAGCATCGAAATAAGTTAAATATGAATCTGGTTGATTCCTATCATAATCTGTCATGTATTGATTATTTGCTTTGGCATATCGATTGCTGCACTGTGATACGCCTCCTCGTATACCTGACTTTACAAAAGATATCATTTCAAAATCTGTTAATAATTCTAGTTCAATTTTTGTTAATTTTAACATTGCATCCCAACTTAGGCCTGGTGCAGTATAATAATGACATGGGTCTAGATCATAAGTATTAATGCAAACAATTCTAAAATTTTCAAAAATATCAGTTAGCAACAAAACGTCTGTTTTTAAATATAAATCTGAATAATCCCCCATGTTTTGACAGTTGAAATGTTTCCATACTTTATGTGCATGTTCATAATCTTCATCAGTTACACTAGAATTCGACATTGTATTATAGAACAGTTCTTTTGAAGGCAATTCAGTTAATTTTAATGAATCAAAAGACGTCATTTGTTCATATGGGAAAATTCCTTTTCTTTTTACTAAACTAAGATCATCAACATTAGGGAAATTTTTACTTAATTCGCAAAACTGTTCACTACTAAGATTATTAGCTAATTTTTCTAAACTACTGGACATAAATTTGAAAGAATCTATAAATCGGAGACTTACCTGACGATTGTTAATATTAATTACTTTACTAAAAGATATGTATCTTTCTTTATTTTGGGGTATTACTTGTATAGCTCCTTCGACTGTATTTAAAGCATGAACTATAAAATGTGCATCATAATGACTAAGATTATGTAAAATAACAGGTACAAAACGAGGTGTTTCATATTTTTTACCACATACATTATGTGCAACACCTTGAAAGTAACCTGTATGTGAATTATAAACTATAAAATCTTCATAATTTAGGTCTAAACCACAAACATAACATTTTGTAGTATCCCTTATTATGTTTCTTTCTTCATCAGAAAGCAATTTGGGGGTTTTGATGAAAGTATTACATCTCATTATTTTCTCTAAATCACATTGTAAACGTTTCATAAAAACATCTGCACAATCAGGTCCACTATAAGTTACATATTTTGAAAGACTATCATCATAGGAACATTTTATGTAATAACCGAAACTATAAACATCATGTCTCTGCATATTTTCTGTGATTGAATTTTTGGGATCATTGGTACAACTAGCAATCGGTTTTAAAAATGCCTCGAAATCTGCGTAAATAACAAAAGGAATTTTAAGTTTTTTATTATAATTTTCGAATGTTAATTTACTGTTACTTATATTTTCACCAAACCAATTCTTTCTAAAAGTATTTAGCGATGGTATATCAGTTCGAATATGCATGCAATCAAAATTTTGGTGTGTTAATAAGGCTTCTTTTTTATTGAAATGTAAAAGACAACCATCACAAATATAAATTGCATTATTTTGTGTGGTCATCTGTTTGGATAACAATCTTGACAAATTTTTAATATAGCAATAATGGTTGGTCAAACCGTTTGATATCAATAATAAATTAATATGAATTTGCTTCCGGTTTTTTGTATGGTAAAGCGGCCCCACAATTGTGTTTTCTTTATCTTTTTTATTATATTCTAGTCCAAATACATTAACACTAATTGAATTCAAATTTTCAAACTTTTGTATATCTGATAACTTTACTGGGAAGGATATACCATCAAAATTTAATTTATTGTTATATTGTATATAAGCTGTAACTCTATCGGAATTACGGCTAGCAGGGTATAATGCAGAGAGTATTGCCCACTTAAAACATTGAACATCTGAATTTTTTACATTAATTACCGCTTTTTTAACACGTATATCATGTGGTAATTCAATGTATGATGTTCCGCGTAAAGGATTAAATTTACCTACATTCATGTCGAGTCTAGTAATATGTTATAGACTCCAACCACTATCTTTTTTCTCAAATTCGCTAATCCTAGTACACAATGTATCCCTTACAGATTTGATAATTTCTTCAATGTCCGTGCTCAGGTCAATTATAAAATTAGACGTAAGAAAATCAAACGAATTTTTTAAATCCTTACTTTGCTGGATAAAATCGGCATATAATATGAAGTTAACCTTATATATGATATATTGCTTTGAACACTCCGAAGCAAGTAAATTAATAGTATTTTTTATAGAGTCAAAAAACATCTCGACAGTTGTAAACCTATCATTATTATTAGCACTAATCCTATATGTTAAAATTCTATCTTTGAAAGCTGTTTCAATAACATCAACATTTTCTAATGAATGCTTTGATCTAAATAAATTATTTTTATGAAGATTACTATTAACATGATTGGAGAAGTACCTTCTTTTCACCATGATTTTACAGGTGGCGCACTCCATCATCGGAACTTCTGACGTATTCTCTAAGGCTGCTATTTCACACGCTGTTTCACCTTCCCCTCTGGATGTAGAAGCACCGCCACTTGAATCACCACGACCCACTTGGATGCACATACTGAAAAAATAAACAAAAAAAAAAATTAGCAATTGTCACTTAATATATCTGCATATTGTCTTGTTATGAGAATGGTATTACTCTATATTATACTTAATTTTCAACAGTTTTACAAATATCAACAAGGTTGTCATCACAAGTTGAGTCCCATTCATATTGATTTTCTTGATTATGACAGAGGCTAACCAACTCATTGTCAAAAGAGGTATCCCAATCATGTTCATTATTTTCTTGGCACTGGCGTTTCTCAGGTGGTTCGATGCTTTGATCACCTTCACGTTTCCGCTTGGAGCACTTAAACTTATTTTCCTCACTTATACATATTTCATATAATTCTCTATCGTAATGTGAATTATGAATTGAGTCTTCCTCCGAACCAGACGCAAAGAAATAACTGATCACACCCGACATTACGATGACTTGGTTGAGAACTTTACGGCAATGAATGCTAATGCAAAATGTAGCTGCCAAATAAATATTCGGGGATCTTATATACGTGCACAGGTAATTATTTTTATTATTTTTTCCTACAATCATGAGCACTTATGCATCATTACCTGATATATTACTTAAAATGGTAAAAATTAATAAAGGTTTATTGCAGAACAAAGGATGGTCTAACTAGCGACCACATAAAGATACGATAAGGTAATTACAGAACAAAGGATAGTTTAACTAGTGGTCACAATATATTAAACAATAGGTTGTCTTGATAAGCAGATACAATGGTGTTTGTCATAAAATGTTAATTGCCAAAGTGGTATTTTCGAGAGCCCGGGGTGTTCGCTATTTCCTTTGTAATTTGGAAAATCAAATCCGTTGATTTTTTAAAATTGGCACTATTTTGCGTGGTGTAATATTTAATCCGCGTACTGGTATGCTTCCAATGCTCCTCTTTGGGCAATTTGCATATTTTATTCAAATCATACACCTCTATTTTAATAAGGTGTGTGCTGAGACTGGCGTCATCGAGGTTCGTCGAAATGTACGATGTTCCTCCTCTTTACTGGCCCGTCCAACACATGAAGATACTTTTTTCTTCTTCTTCGCCGGTGGAATTTCAAAGAGTTCGTCCAAGTCTTTGGTGCTAGCAGTCCTTTTGTTACTCAATTTGACTTGTGGTGGCATCAGATCTTTCACATCTTCAGCATCGGGGGATAACGGCATATAAAAATGTTTCAGCGTATTCAATTCTTCGTTTATGAGTAATGGGCTCTGTAACCAACATACAACGAAGTCTATAAGTTTGTGACAAATATTAGAAAGTAAAATAACATTGACAACTGTAAAAAACAATATAAGATACTCACATCCATGATGATTATAAAGATGTTCCTTGCACTTCACTTGGTCACTATGATATTGATGTTCACTGCACAAGCAATATTGAAGTCCAGTTCGTATTACGGTATCAATGCCTCTTCACAGCTGTCTTATAGTGTGTTGGAGACAATTAACAATCTAGTTTAAATAGTATTAAGTAATGATGCCATTAAGTAATGTAGTGTAATAATCATTTGAAGTAATCAGTAATGTAGATCAAACATTCCATATGACATGCCAAGAGGTGAAAGTCCGGGTACAGTGTACAGCAAAACGTACAAAATGTAGGGTTTGGTGGATGTGCTGTTGACTGTACCTCGACCATCCACTGCCAGAGGCCAGGTAGAGAAGTTAGCGTCGAGCTTTTCTAACCTCAACCATCCATTGGTAGAGGCCAGGTAGCCTTTGTTATTGACCTAACGAGCGATAACGATCGTTGATAACAATGAGAACAACAATAAAGTCGTTAGGATGAATGAGCATCACCGAGCAATGAAGACAATAGGTTGACCGTCATTAAGTTAACCCTCATTAGACGGATATGCCATTGTATTCGAGCGTTTCTTAATCACCTGTGCATGCTGTAGAACGTAGAGCTGCAACCGTTGCTCGGAGCGTCTCGGGACCTCACCATCGTGTTCAGCGACCCCGATTTCCTTTTTTTTTTTTTAGGCTGGGAATTTTTTTTGAGGCAGACGAGCGGGAGACAGAGACAGAAACAGGTGGGAGGAGGGGGGAGGACCCCCACCACTGAGCCAGAACCCGTGCATCCTAACTACTACTGAACGATTTACTAATATCGGGTAACTCACATGCGTTATCGCATAGAAGTTTGTTACATCACAGAAATAAATAAGAATATTTGATTTTTTGATGATTTGTTTCTGATCCTTTAGTATATCATATGTTAGATATTAGTTCGAGATCCTTATACAGTCAGACCATACTTATATTATCCCTTATGAAATTTACGGAGAGAATAGTTTTCGATGTGTTGAAGACCGTTAAAAACCCTGTGGAAAACCCCCTCAGACCACAGAAATATTTTTTTTTCTGTGCCTCAGACACGCTTGGTAGTGCAGACCGTACCTATACTATTATCCCGTGTAAGAGATGTATTGAGGGATTTTTTTGTATACCAAAAAAATTAAGCAAATAAAAAAAAGTAAGATATGTTTTTGACTGTCTTTGCCACCAACCAAAAAAAAAAAATGTCTTTGCCACCTTGTATTTTTGAACGGGCTAGACGAACTAGCAACTTCAACACATCGAAAACTATTTACTCCGTAAATTTCGTTTGTGAGAAAGTTGGGATCTTGGAATATATACTTTTTATAGTCCCTGTAGTATACTCATTCGCCGGCCCGGACCATCACTACATCACTATCACTATCACTATCACTATCACTACATAGTATAAAACAAAGTCGCTTTCTCTGTCCCTATGTCCCTTTGTATGCTTAAATCTTTGAAACTACGCAACGGATTTTCATGCGGTTTTCACTAATAGATAGGGTGATTCATGAGGAAGGTTTTAGTGTATAATTTGTTTAGGTTTTGTGTATATTAGTTGAAATATGACGATAATTGTTAAGGAAGTCGGAAAAGTTTAGCCGCCCGGCAGCTTTCATCGAAAACGCTGTCCAATCCCTAAGAGATGTATCAAAACCATGTATGGAGGAATTGTGTATCTATAATAGGTCTACAAAAAAGTCCGCGATAGCATATATCTAGCTTTTATATTTCAGCCACAATAACCACTTTTATGTTTTAAAAATAATTAAAATCCTTAGGTGTTTTTTAACTGGTGATAATAACCACAGTTTATTAATCCTTATCAAATTAAACAAGTCTATCATCACAAGTACTTAATATATTTAATATTTGCTTTTTACTGCATGTAATTTGGATCAATAGTTTACCAAATACTACGAGTTATCCAATGCGCCGCGTAACCACCTTGCACTCGCAAAGACGCTAGGCGCAGTAGGTATATAAGTACTGCGGGCGCATTTTCGTATCTATTTATTTTAGGAGGTAGTAATGTAAATATCATATTCATTCACATATTATCTCACATTATAGCTCTAACTAAAAGACCAACTAATTTCAAAAACAAACTTAACTTTGTAGTTCGATCCCAAGGATTCATACTGTATCGAGCGCAAAAATAAGTTTGTAACACTTTTTTTTAGACTTACAACAACATATTTACAACTTTCAGATTTATTACTGTACAAGTACTGTTGGACCTTGCTTATTGTCAAATTACATAATTTTAGGTCACCGGGAAGTACCCCATAGCTTTTGATTGCTGTCTGAAATCGCAAATTCGCAACATTTACGGTAATATCTCCTAATCGCGTTGACGTATAATTTTGGTTATTTTTTTGCTGAAAGAGACCGTGGATCCGAGTATTCAGTATTAATTTTAACTTGATACCTTTAAGCGTTCCTGAGAAAAAAGGTTGACAGACAGACGGACAACAAAGTGATCTTATAGGTATGTGTTCCATTTTTGCCTTTTGAGGTACGGAACCCTAAAAATCGGCCAAGTGCGAGTCAAGCTCGCGCATCGAGGGTTCCGTACACATAAAGCATCTCACATTATAGCTCTAATGGCCGGTTCACGACTTTGCGCGTCGGCACAAAATACATAATAGTATAGATAGCGTCGGTCTAAGCGGGGCGCTGCGCGGGAGTCTAAGCGGCGCGGCGGGCGGGGCGAAAAGCAAAGCACGCCACGTACTCTCAGTAGCGGTTAGCGGAGCGGTTTAGGTGGACGTATTCAGAGAGTCGGAAATTATCCCTTTTTGTTATGAAAGTAGCAATTTTTTTAATATGACATTCTCGATATCAGCAAGGAAGTGCACGAACTAAAGAAAATAGATACCTTCATTCAGAATTTCGTAATTTATACCAAGATTATAGGAAACATCCGAATAAGTTTTATGACTACACTAGAATGAGTGTGGAAACGTTTGACTTTCGGTTCTCACTACGCCACTGCAGAAGGAGCAGATGGGCAAAAATTTCATAATGCACCGTTATGGAATTTCCCTCCACAGTAGGTCCCCCCGCCCCCGTGCCCTCCCCCCCTACATCCGCTACTGCTACAGCACATTGATAGACATATGTTTCGACATCCATATTGGGGGTCTATGTAATATTTCGCTAATAAAAGCTTCTCTGATAAAACTCATGGTGAAAACGTTTTAAAATATACTCGCGGAGTCCGCCAATCCCGCGCCGCTGTTGCTGCCGCAAGAAATTCTAAAAAATATTTTTGCTTTCTATTATTCTTTTTCAGTGTCCATCTATCCATTTCAGTCAAAAATACTAAATGTACAGACAAAATATTTTTACTGTTTTATTATATGTATAGATAAGTACTGTTAGACCTTGCTTTTTGCCAAATTTCATAATTTTAGGTCAACGGGAAGTACTCCATAGGTTTTTACTTGCTGTCTGAAATCGCTATTATGCGACAATTAGCAACATTTACCGACTTTTTTGCTGAAAGAGACCGTGGATCCGAGTAGGTATTCGATATCAATTTCATACCTTTAAGCAAAGATTTAAATCGGCCTTTAAACGTTCCTGAGAAAAAAGTTTGACAGACAGGCGGACAACAAAGTGATCTTATAACGTCCGGAACCCTAAAAACAAATATATTGTCCACCCGAGCGAAGCCGGGGCGGGCCGCTAGTAGCAAATAAAATAAACTAACAACAACAAGAGCTGGAAGAGGCCTATGTGTCTCAGGACACGCTGAACACTATACCGGAAAATCCGTTGTGTTAATAGAAAAAAGGTTTTTGTTTAAAATTTGTGTATACATGTATGTGTTTAGCAATAAAGGCTTAAATAAATAAAATAAACAACAACAACAATAACATTTTATTTGCACACAAGTAATCACATGGTACAGATACATAAAGTAACTTAAAACTAAAAAAAAGAGAGGAAGATGGGCAAACGGCGGCCTTATCGCTGTAAAAAAAAAACCGAACACCAATTGAGAAATTGCTGAAGACGAAATATATGTACAATAACAACGCACGGACTTAAAATTAAAATATAAAAATATAAAAGAAAACACTAAACTAAGTATCTATATAAGTAATACGGAACCCCAAGTAAAAACTTAATCTACTTTGAAATGACTTCTTGCTGTTATTGTACATCAGACTTAAATGCTCTTTCTAAAAAACTGTGATTTTAACACATTTTGTCTCTCAGAATCATAGATTTATTTTTGTACGCTATAATTTAGATTGAATCATCATCCAATCGTCTACATCCACTGCTGGAGGACGGGCTAAAGTCTACCATGCAGACCATATGCGGGTTTTAACACGGTCTCGAGGTCATAATTTTTGGTCACCCATCTCATGACTAAAGAAAGATGCTTAACCGCCATCCGAGAGCTCCTTCTCGTAAAGACATTTTTTGGATTCCGTAACTCAAAATTTAAAAAAAGGAACCCATATAAGATCACTTTGTTAACCGTATGTCAACCATCTATCAAGTTAAAATCTGTATCTACTTGGTTTTATCAGCTGTGAAATGTACACGTATGCATGAAAAAAACTAAGAACGTACATCGATTCAATCAAAATGTAGCAAACATTATATTATATTTACTATGTACTGTTATTTTGAGTCCTCTTTGTTATCTATTTGTAAGTGATGCCTATATAAAAATATGGAAAACTACTTCGTGGAATGAATTGGTAGGTATATTTTCTTTTATATTCCTTTTATATTATATTTATTTTAATTACATTATTTACACACTCGATAAAATAACTTATTGGCCAATAAGTATGTCACATAAGAGCTCTACCTTCGTAGGTAACTACTTGAAGATAAAATATTTTGATATCAATCAATCGTATTATATTTTCCAATTAGTCTTGGTCCTGGAATTACTTTAATATAAAATTTTGTAATGTCATTTTCAGGTTGACTTGAAAGTGTTCCGTAAAATAGAATAAAAACAATACATCATAGGTATTAGTTGTAGGCATGGAAGTAACGAGTACTTGGGACTCAGAAGTGGCGAAGAAAGTGGTGGATGACCATAAATTAAGATGGCCAGTAGGAACTTTGCAACCCTTCAATGCGCCTGGCCCAGACGGCATCTACTAGGTACCTTATATTCTTGCAACAAGGAAATTCCATACTCGGTCCACATCTATGTAGGCTATTCAGGGCCTACATAGCATTTGGGCATATACCTAGAGCATGGAATTATGTAAACATAACAAAACATGCTTCTTGTGGTCAAGAAAAAACCGGCAAAGTGCGAGTTGAACTCGCGTGGAGAGGGTTTCGTACAATGCCAATTCTTATAGGTAATCTACAAGCAATGGACTATTTGTATTTTTTCAAAATTTTAGGCTCAGTAGTTTCGGAAATTTGTTCGTCTTCTTTCATGAATAAAATCAAACCTTTATTTTACAATAATAGGTAACAAATATATATTTGAGACCCTCGTAACAAGCCCTTTCATTTTGATCGATTTGTATAACACATTAAGGTAAGCAAAACTTTTTTCTTAAATTCCTAATTTGTCCCCCGAAAATGACCTTTATTTAAAAAATATATTTATTTACTTTGCTTGCACATCTGTGTTTGGGTCATAGGATTACACCATCCTACTAAATATCTGATTTGGTCCAGTAGATTGACGCACGAAAGATCCTATAAGGGTTCCGTTTTTTAGTTTTTGTACGGAACCCTAAAAGAATATTAATACCCTAATAAATATCGTGACTCCTGTTCAGAAGTGAAAACTTAAAGGGCCCAACGCGCCTAAAGCAGTTTAAAATAAAACCGGCCAAGTGCGAGTCAAACTCGCGCACCGATCATATAAGGGTTTCGTTTTTGCCTTTTGAGGTACGGAACCCTAAAACACATTTTCAATACTAACTCTATTCAATTTTAACTAAACTAAGACTAAACATTTTTCAGCTTCTTTTTGCAGCTTTCCTAAAATGCATGGCAAATGAATATTAAATTTGTTATACTAAACTTACTGCGAAAGCAAATTTAATATTTGACATCACGGAAAATGTGTAATGCTTCTAAGCCGATAAGGACTTATTAACACTAATATTCCTTGTAGAATACCCTGTAAAATACTCATCAGTACTTTACTAACTACGACAGTGAGTGACTTTGCGATGGCTGACCCTCGCGTCAACTCGTGAACGGGTGTTGCTTGGTCAGGTCTGCTCAATTCTGATTAGAATTTTATTTTTATTTTTTGTTCTTAACCATTACATTGTGGTTACTCGATTACAAACATAACATGTTTTATTATATTATATTTGTTTATTAAATATTTTATTTTTGACTGTACACAATGTATGTATAAAGTTAATAAATAGCCCCTCTGGCGTGTTAGGGGACCAAGACTGTTTTATGAGTTCCTTTCGGCATTTCTTCTCAGCAGTGGTCGTTCCGAAATGCTAGTAGTTTGTAGCTTTGAGACATAATATATTATGATTAAATAATTAGTTTTAGACATAAAAAAGGGCCTAATTTGAAGGCCAAGTTTCAATAAAAAAATGATTTTGATTTTGATGGTGAGTGAGAGAGTCACTCACTGTCGTGAAAAAAAGGAAATAAGTTGTAATACGTGTGTTGATCACACGTATTACCATCTCAACCACAAAAAGTCCATAGGTCTTCTCCATAAATATCTTCGCTGACTAATTGGAGACAGTTTCTTCGATCAGTACATATTTGCTGATGGTCGTTCACATAATGGGCTGCTAGGTAGGTCGACGATGTAAGACGAATTGCTGGCAAGAACTGGACTGCGATGGCCCAGACCCAGACAGAGGGCTGATACCCAGCAGTGAGTAGTAGAAAACTGACGATGATGATCATTGGTCATTCACATAATTCCTCAGTTCAATAGAGGACTTGAGTCTTCAGTAAGATTTTTGATCTCCACCTTCTGTCTCTTTTCTCCATCGAGATTGCTCATCTCACCTCATCGAGCTAGTTTCTAGTCGGCACTCGACTAACTATGTCTATCGTTTTCGTCACAGTGGCTGTGACGAATCTGCTATCTGCAAACAAGTCAATGACTAATTATACTTCATTCATTCATCCACCATGTGTGAATAATTAGTGTGTTAATACGCATCAATTATTCACGTATGGTGGATGAATGAATGATTTTAGTATACATGGTTCTGTACCCAAAGGGTCCAAACGGAACCCCTTTATATGCCTCCGCTGTCAGAGGGCCCTATCTATTATAAAAAAACATACATAAAGTCCATTTATTCATAACTAGCTGTCGCCCGCGGCTTCGCCCGCGTGAGTTTCGCTTAGATGAAAAATCTCTCTTGGAGCTTTTCATCAGATGTTCCAGATCTTCAATTTTTATACGTCAGCAGAAAATGCTCATCAGGTTGAACGATTTTTGCTAAGGCGCCATTTCCATATATGTTATAGTGTAGCTGGTCTCTTGGAGCTTTTCATCAGATGTTCCAGATCTTCAATTTTTATACGTCGGCAGAAAATGCTCATCAGGTTGAACGATTTTTGTTAAGGCACCATTTCCATATTACTTATAGTTTAACTGTTCCGTTATGGTTCTTCATCAGGTGTTCCAGTTTTCAAAATAAATTATAGCCTATATGTTGCCCAGGCTTAATAGCTATACAACAAAAAAAGTTTCATTCAAATCCGTCCAGTAGTTTTTGCGTGAAACGCGTACATACATACAGACAGACAGACAGACAGACAGACAGACAAGAAATTCCAAAAAAATTTTTTTGCTTTCTATTGTTCTTTTTAGGTCTCCCTCTATCCATTTCAGTCAAAAATATTAAATGTACAGACAAAATATTTTTAATGTTTTATTATATGTATAGATTATGTAAATATGTCCAATTATGTAAACAATCTTGGCATACCATGTCTTTTTATGATTTTACAACAACATTAATTAAAATAGATTTTTTAGGAAATTACTTTCGTGCTTAACTTTTACTTTACGTGCTTAACCGTTACTTTTCGTGTTTTACTTTAGAATGTTTAGGTTTGAACTAATATTTGATTTATTTTCAACAAAATTCAACAAAAAGTACTGTGAAGATTGTTTATATAATAGGACAGTTATGAATAAATGGACCATACATCGAAACATACTCTTATAATCGCTGGCTTTTTTTAAAGTCAGGTGATAAAATCCTAAATCGTGTAGAGAAACCTCGGTGCGCTAGTTTGACACGCACTTGACTGTTTTTTTTAATAAACTGTATTTTGTGTGTGCCTTTTGACAATAGATAAATGTTTTAACTATCTAGTTAAGTGTGTTCTATTTACTCTCAGCCGAAAGACGTCCACTGCTGGACCAAGGCCTCCCCCAAGGATTTCCACAACGACCGGTCCTGCGCTACCCGCATCCATGCACGTCCCGCGACCTTCACCAGGTCGTCTCGGTCCACCGAGTGGGAGGCCTGCTAACACTACGTTTTCCGGTTCGTAGTCGCCACGCCACTCGAGAACTTTTCTGCCCCAACGGCTATCTGTTCTACGAGCTTTGTTCTATTTATCTAGAGCTAATCTTACTTACTACATAAATTTATGTACCTACCTACAGGGTTATTTTGTAACTACTGGCCAAATTTTTACAATATGCTCAATACTTGGAATACAACAACGTCCGAAAGAAATTTAAAGTAAAAGAATAACATAAAATTTCAACTTTCCATACTAAGTCCCATCAGCTGATCGACCAATTTGTATAGGAAGCAAAATTTTTTTTTCATTTTTTGACATAAATTTTAAAGTACTCTCATATAGAAATAAGATATGGTGAAAAAATTCCATGCGAGCAGGACTTGAACCCGCGACCAGGTCTTTATACGACCTTGCTCTTCCAACTGAGCTATCGCATTTCAATCCTGCACATCGAAAATCTTCACCATATCCAATTTCTATTGAAACGCATTAGGCATGCGTAACCTAACACCAATACCCACTATACGAGTAAGGTATTTGATTTAACCCATATTCGATGAAGTTGAAAATCAATTAAAGTGTAGGAAGCCAACAATATTTATTTTTGGATTTTTGAGCATCTCAGATGCAATATTAGTACTAAAGTACTCTCATATAGAAATAAGATATGGTGAAAAAATTCCATGCGAGCAGGACTTGAACCCGCGACCAGGTCTTTATACGACCTTGCTCTTCCAACTGAGCTATCGCATTTCAATCCTGCACATCGAAAATCTACACTACACTACACACACACACACACACACCTACACTTTAATTGATTTTCAACTTCATCGAATATGGGTTTAAATCAAATACCTTACTCGTATAGTGGGTATTGGTGTTAGGTTACGCATGCCTAATGCGTTTCAATAGAAATTGGATATGGTGAAGATTTTCGATGTGCAGGATTGAAATGCGATAGCTCAGTTGGAAGAGCAAGGTCGTATAAAGACCTGGTCGCGGGTTCAAGTCCTGCTCGCATGGAATTTTTTCACCATATCTTATTTCTATATGAGAGTACTTTAGTACTAATATTGCATCTGAGATGCTCAAAAAATCCAAAAATAGACGTAGATTTTTTTGGAAACCTGCTCAATTTCAAATCTGCTGCGAAAATTTGGCCAAAGGTTTCAAAATATGCTACCCTGTATTTAAAAGTTTTCAAGTAGGTAAAAAAGTTATCAACAAAATTAAAATTTCCTATAGAATTTACCTATATATTTTAACAAAATTTAGGGAGTCCCACCACTCCCGGAAATTTTCAATAATAGATATTTCATTATATTTTTCTTCATCGTTCAGCAGCTCGCAAAAGGCACATATGTCATCAGTCTCCACACTCTCATGTCTACTGTGAAATGAATAATGGTTCTGCCATCTAAAGTAGTCGTAGTATTTTTCGGGGTTTCTTATTAAATAGTCCATCTTAAGTGCGAGTTCCTTTGGACCCAGTGTTCTTGCATTCAAATAAATGCCATCGGGCATGAATCTGAAAAGAAACGCAACAAGGTATTAAACTTTGCTACATACCTACAATAATACAATTTAATTACGTTTTTTTATATCTCGTTTGAAAGCGAATAAAATGTGGATGTTTTTCTTCTAATCTGCATAATTAAAAACTAGCGTGTTGCAAAAACAGACATTTTCATTATGTTTCGTACTCCTATTCCGAACTGTTTTAGAATTTCTATGATGTAATGACTTATGATTGATAATAATTGGTCAATTTGGTCATAAGTAGGTACTACATTATCACCCTTCATAATCTATGAAAATGAAATGATTCTGATAGATACTTTTTTAAAAGATTGAAAGTTGGAAAACAATTAAAATACTTATAAAATATTTCTAAAATGGTTTACTTTTGCATAACACGTAGTAGGTACTTTATAACCAATTTAAAATTACCTTGCCCGTATCAGGGCGCTTGCGCAAAAAGCTTTGCGCGAAACCTCTTGCGCGAAAAGACATTAGCGCGCAAAAAAATTTGCCCGAAAAGACACTAGCGCGAAAGGCCATTTGCGCTAAAGGCCATTTGCGCGAAAGCCTTTTGCGCAAAAGACACTTGCGCGAGAGACACTTGCGCGAAAGACATTTGCACGAAAGCCATTTGCGTGAAAGACACATGCGCGAAAGCCACTTGCGCGAAAGATACTTGCGCGAAAAGTACATGCGCGAAAGACATTTGCGCAATTTTTTTTAAATCGATTATACCATCGTGTGAGGTATCATTTGATAGGTCTTAATAATATTATTAGTATGTGAAGATCATTTTTTGGTTAAGGAATCCGTTTACGAAATATTTAACTTTAAAGTTCTAAATTTTATTAGTCTTCGAACAGGAAAATGGTGATAGGTGGATACATGAAAAAAATTATAATGACAATTGTCTTTCGCGCAAGTATCTTTCGCGCAAATGGCGTTTCGCGCAAGAGTCTTCACGCTAATTTTTTCGCGTAAGTGTCTTTGCGCGCAAATGTCTTTTCACGCAAGTACTTACGCGCAAGGACAGTGTGTCCGAATTGTTAGTTATTCATCCTCTTAGTGGGTCGTAGGTACTTTTGGTTCTGGTATATCTATTTTTTTGTTATAACATATAACATCGTTAAGTAGGTATCCCTTATATAACATAGTCTCGGACTTACTTTGGGGCTAACATAATCTGTGTGATAAGTCCGTATATATTTATTTATTTTCTCTGCGCAGCCACCAGAAGTTTACTTACTTTTCTTGTAGGCTAAACAAAACTAAGGAATTACCATGTCTGCGGATTTCTTTTCTCAGCTTCGTCCGTCTCTGAATAGTTATAAAAACATTGTTTTTGAACAGTATTTGGCTACGCAAATCGGTACGTGTCGTCAGTATATTCAAAACCTATGCTAATCGTTGGCCTTGTTTGGCTCCATTTACTTCGCGTGACGCTAGTCTAAACGCTAAATTAAATGACAGCACGCTCTGGCAATACGTTCTTTATTAATTTTATTATATACTAGCTGTTGCCCGCGGCTTCGCATACATACATATCGCATGTTACATATTTATATATACCTAATATAAATATGTAAAGGAGATAACCAACAAACATTGAATCGTTATAAAATGATTTGTCAATTTTTTGATATGTTGTTTAAAATTATATTAGACAGAATCAAATTCATAATAAGATTTCTATTACAAGACTATTTCAATTTAGCCAACTGATGGAAAACTCGGTGAAAGTATGCAAAAAAAAAATATATACACATGGTTAAAACAAGGAATCAAAGTATAGAGAAGATTTAGATATCGCGTTCAATGCGTCGTGAGATTCGCATCGTTGACAACCGACGACGAGATTCTCGTCGGCCGCCTCGATCGTTTGGCTCTGCGTATATAGGGATGTTGGATCCTTGTGCATTCTCTACCGCGCTTATCATGGGGAGTGCTCCGAGGAATTGGTTGTCCTAATACTTGCCGCAGAATTACACTACCGTACCACCCTTACCTAACATTTTAAAAGACACGTCTTGCCACATAAGACCAAACTGTAGAATCAACTTCCCACGGCGGTGTTCCCGAACCGATACGACTTTGGACCCCACAAAAAACGAGTCTTTCAGCTTCTTAAAAGTCCGGCAACACTCCTGTGATACCCTGGCCTGGTGCTGCAGTTGTCTATGGGCAGTAGTGATCACTTACCATCAGGTGACCCGCTTGCTCGTTTGCCGCCCAATGTTACAAAAAAACAATATTATTTATAATGTAATGTAATGCCATACCTATTACTGCGTTCGTCAATTATTATTATGGTATAAATAAATATTATTCTTAATAGTAAAAGTAAATGAAAGACATTAATAAAAGGTATAATTTAAACGCTCACCAGAAATATTTTTTAAACCCTAAGCCTAAGTAAGTACCAAATAAATTAAATGACTCAAAAAAAAAAAATGCCTTTATAAAGAGGGTCCTAAAATATACGAAATTATAGTTCAAAATAAATAAACAGACATAAGAATAATTGCATGCGTTGTTCAAATATTCTTTTTGCTTCCTAAAATGGATAAATGATCACCAAATAATGTCATACATAAATTTTAATATTAACACCTAAAACCATACTACAAATTCGATTGACTGTCATTCAAAAGTAATAAACTGAACCCAGATTACTTTAATGTAAGACTAATATTACAACTGCTTTTCTTTATTTCTTTACCCCGCAATCCACACAGCCGCCACCGGCAAGCGACGCACAGGCCGCCGCCGGTCGCAACCCCGCACTCCTCTCTCAGTCGTCCCTGCCCAAATAACACAATCGCGGCTAAAAATGGACTATTAGATATCTAATAGAATTTAATTTTATAAGAGTAAAATATCTCCCAAGAAATGTTCAAGAATGCTTATAAACACAGTTTAGTAAATGTGGGCACAACCTTATCCCTTCTCATAAAAATGAGTTAAGAAAATATGAATAGATAAAGTTAAGAGTTGTAAATTTACAAATCGTTTGTAGAGATTTTTCTAATATCTCACCAAACTGTTTATACTTAGATCACAAGTTTTACTAGTAGATAGTTTATAGATGAAGTTGAAACCTTTAGAGAAGTATTTACTCGTCAAGTTTTAAAACCAAAGTAACTTAACTCAAGACTAACAACTTTAAGTTACATTTGATTTGTAATAGACAACGACACATTGGTAATGGCGCAGGACTTACAAGACTTATTGAAACTTATTATTGCATCATGGTGTAACAAATTTATTACTTCTTATTTTTACATTACTTGTTTAAGGTAGTTAATAATGGGTAAAGAAGCAAATCTATGTGCGATTGAAATTCTATCGTCGAATTTTATGTAAAACTCTCTTTAACTAAAAGCGCCCGCTGTAAATGTAAGATTTAATATTATTTTATCAAATATGAATATTATTAGATAGGTCCGTACTAGCTTGTGCCCGCGAACTTCGTTCGCGTGTAATGTACTAATATTTATATTTCTGGTTCTAAGCGACGTATCAAGCAAGATGAACCCTATGCCAGATTTTAAGTTATTAAGTACATATTAAATGTTTAATTAGACACATATTAATGATAAAACCATAAAAATAAGCATTAAAATATGTAACGAAAATCATTTGAAGCAAAAATGGCGTCAAGTTAAAATTTACTAAAAAACGATTTCTCTAGAACAAAAACTCTAGAGAATTTTCTGTAGTATGACTCTAAATCTATGACAAGAATAATTTTACTTGCTACATAACTTAATGTTTTAGTACCATTAAAATAAAACGATTATTTGTTTTTTTTATTTCCCAGTAAAATTGACAGTGAAATATATATTTGCTATGTTATCATATTTTAACCAATTTTATTTAACAATAAAGAAGTGACGTATGTTTTGAGAACCGAATTATAAAATTTGCTATTTAAAAAAATATTCAATCGATCGTCAGCTTTTTTACATCAGCAAAAATTACCAAATTGAAACTCGAGACAAAAAATATTGGTATTATCTATTTGGTGACAATATGACATATTTGTTTAGAAAGGCAATTAAAAGGTATTCATATATTTTTAAGGCATTGAATAAAAATATAAATTGCATCCTTTTTATAATATTTTAGGAAACACCATTTGGTGATCATTTATCCGTTTTGGTGAGCGTTTCGAATTTTATTAGTAGTAAAATTGATACATTTTTGGTAGGCGTTTAAACACAAGCCATTAATAAATACACTTTCCTGTTAACGTACCTTGTGTAATTAGCCTCTCCATACACTATCGGAATAGCGTTATTTTTGAGCGCGGTCAACAATTTTTCAGTAACATAGTCCACACTGAATGAGTTCTCGAATGATAAATAAAAGTAGTAGTCCTTTTTGAGTAACTCAAAACACTGTTGCATGTTTTTGCGTGGACACGATAGATTGCCGCATGTGCCATAAATATCAATTGTGAGGTTGTAATTAATTAATTCATCTTGAAGATTTTTAACGAATTCCTCTCGTTTACTTTTGGAGGGACAGTTGGAAACAAACCAAGCCGCAGCTTTAGTTTTCGACCGCAAACTATTCTTGAGATCATTGCTCACAGGACTCATATCTTCCACTTTCATCCAGTGCATTAGCTGGTTTGGACCAATTACATTACCATCTGCATCACGGACAGCGATGTATTCGTATCTACAATCTGAATCGAGTCTGAAGCTCCAAGTCCAATTGAAGTAATTATCGAATCTGTTGGAACACGCAGGGTAGTAATGGGAAGATTCAACACTAGAGAACACATACTTTTGATCAGAAGATCTATACTGTGGCAATTTTGAAGATGTATATCTCGTTGCTTCAGACATAGCAAAAACAACTGCATGAAATTTTCTATAATCATCAAAATAATTTCTATCCGCCGTCACAAAACAATTAGTGTATGAACAGTTCCGTCTAATGAATCCACTTTGTTCAAGACCAATATATACAAAAGGTTCTGTTTTCGGGGAAGTCCATAGCAAAATATATTTCAAATTGGTTTGGTTAGTTTCATGTCTAACAAACAGTTGATTAGTAATATTATTAAGATTACTAATAAAGTAGATAACAATAAATATTGCAATTAAAGACACACACACGGTAAATATAGCGCACTTTTGACTAAGTATCATTATTAATTCACTTGATAAACGTGATGTTTACGGCTCTAACGAATACATACTGTACAGAAGCGTCTGGTTACAGATACATGAATAAACGTGACTCACACGTCCCAAGGTCATAGAATCGCGCTCAAATAAATGGTATTTTTACAATATAAAGAATCTAATATATAGCGTCGGATTGCTTCCATCCAACAACTGCTTGTGGTTATCGTGTTACGTGTATCGGAGCAACTTCACTTTTTGGCATAATTTTCACAAATAGGTATAGCGATGCCGTCGTATTCATTTTGGACATGCAAAACACACAAATAAGGATAAAGGTTAAAATTTAATCGAAGAGCGTAGACAATACAAAAGTACATGTCTGACCAAGTATGCCTGACTTCTACAAATAAACCGACGAAAATTTGTAAATTAAAACCGAATGGTACGGGAGACGTAGAGAGTTACGTATTATTGGCAAAGCACGACTCGTTTAATCTCCACCGAGAAATCATGACGTCTATCCATAAAAAACAACGTACCACTTTTCTGACAGATGCTGACAATAATATGGTGCTAGCTCTTGCAAAAAGAAATTGTGGGAGGAGTATATCACTCAGCTATTTTCTGATCACCCACGTCCGGCTGTAAAATTAGACGATTGCCAATCTAGTAGGCCGCCAATGCCAAAGAAAAAATACCCAATACTGAGATCAGAAGTCATCTATGGCCTGCAAAAGGCGAAATCAGGGAAGACACCAAGCCCAGATGACATCCACATTGATGTGGTAAAACTGTGATTCTTGTATTGTATCTAACCGATAATCTATACATATAATAAAACAGTAAAAATATTTTGTCTGCACTTTTAGTATTTTTGACTGAAATGGATAAAAGAACACTTAAAAAATAATAAATGCAAAAAAAAAAAAATTGGAATTTTTTTGTCTGTTTGTCCGTCTGTCTGTCTTTATGTTTGTACGCGTTTCACGCAAAAACTACTGAACGGATTCGGATGAAACTTTTTTTGTTGTATAGCTATTAAGCCTGGGCAATATAAAGGGCTATAATTGATTTTGAAAAAAACTGGAACACCTGATGAAGAACCTTAACAGAACAGCTAAACTATAAGAAATATGGAAATGGTCCCTTTGCAAAAGTTTATCAATCTGACGAGCATTTTCTGTTGACGTATAAAAATCGAAAATCAGGATCATCTGATGAAGAATTCCAAGAGACCAGCTACACTATTACTATTACATATATGGAAATGGCGCCTTAGCAAAAGTAGTTCAACCTGATGAGCATTTTCTGCTGACGTATAAAAATTGAAGATTATGGAACATCAGATGTAGAACTCCAAGAGACCAGCCACTCTATAAAATAAATAGAAATGAGGCCTTAGCAAAAGTCGTTCAACCTGATCAGCATTTTATATTGATGAATATTTTCTATTGTTTATTGAATGAAATATCACTTTTAATTCATTTTAACAGCGTGACTGCACTACGAGTAGGTACCTAATATATCCCCGCGGGACACGGGATAACCATTTGGTTGAAATTTTGAGTACTGTTCATAAAGTCGTGTACCGATTGTGATAAAGTGCTAATAAACTAGTGTTGCTGCTAAAATCATCTTTCACTGTGTGCAAACACTACTGCCATCCAAAACTCGACCTCAACAGGGTTCCATAGGTCCACTCCAAAATAATCAATTATGGGCCATTGGGCACTGTGCCCCCCAGTGAGATAAAATAAAAGAAAGCTTAATTTGAGTCTCGGAATATCCTTCATTGTTTGACCTAATAATACCTGCCGCAGAATTTCACCACCGTACCGCCCCGCCCGTCATAAAATATCTTCCAAACCACCTGGATAACTGGCCATTTAATCACCTAGCCGTTTTTAAAGATACTTCTTCTACGTAAGACTAAACTGTGGCATCAACTTCCTGCGGCTGTGATATCCCTGGTGATGCCAGTTATCTACGGGCAGTGGTGATCACTTATCACCAGGTGACCCGCTTGCTGGTTTGCCGACCCATATCATAAAAAATCATAAAGGTACTAAGCAGTGTAGATAGGCAGATAGATAGGTAATGACCTTGTAATGACATACCTATTAGGAACTCCGTTCGTCAAATATGTATTATTATTGTATTAATAAATATTCTTTCACGCAAATAATTTTTAATAAATAAATATAATCTGTCAAGAAGTCAGACGGAAGCTGGAGAGTCCAGAAAAATTACGAAATAGAGGAGCTGGTGAAAGAGCCGAACATATAGGGCGTGATAAAATCACAGCGACTGCGCTGGCTTGGTCATCTCAAGAGAATGAAGGAGGATCGTGGCGTCAAATCAGCCTATCTGGTAACGGTGTCAGACAGGCGCCCAGAAGCCCTAGATATCGCTGGAGATATACTGTGGAGGCTGATCTGCGTGAGCTGGGAGCGGTCAACTGGCAAGTCACCGCGCAGAATAGAAGTCTATGGCGCTCTCTCGTATCGGAGGCCAAGATCCACTTTGTGATCACTGAGCCAGCGGAGTAGTAGAGTAGTAGTAAATAAATATGGACAAATCACACAAATTGAGTTAGCCCCAAAGTAAGTTCGAGACTTGTGTTACGGGATACTTACTCAACGATACTGTGCGCAGAGAATCCGGGCAAACGAAATGGCGGGAGGGTTCGGTACCGAAAAATTTACCGGGTAAAAAAAATACCGGTAAAAACCTCGACCCGGCACTACGTCTGTCCGACTAAAACCTAACTTAACCTATACGCAGACTGCTACCACCATAGCTTATAACGGGAGCTACAGGGCCCTTTACACTAAACCTAACTTAATAACTACAACTACCTACAAACTCAAGGTTGCACTTACCAAACTGAATCTTCTTGCTCTTCGGATCCAACTTCGAGTGTCTTCGGAGAGGGGGGGGGTTGGTCCCTAATCACCCAAACTACCCCCTTGAGATCTCAGTCCCCAGAACAAATACGTAGGTTTCTTCCCGAAGGTTCACTCGGGAACAGCTGGATGTGAACAGCCAGCCACGTTTCACATCTCACAAGAAAAGGTCACAATAACAGGTTTTTTCACAAACACAAACGTAATAGTTATTTAACAAAAAGGAAATTCACAATTATAACTCAAACTAATTAACACTCAACGTGGTTTAAGACAAAAAGACGCGGGACCTCTCCGCGTATTAAAACAAACCGATATAGCACTGGACAATGGCGGTCGACCGCGACGCCATTCACGAGCAGTGTGAGAACCCCGCGGCCGCCTAGCGGCAGCAATGCGAAACGCCCGCGTTTCGTTCCAAGCACTTATATTACAAACAGATACTATACTTTAGAACTAATACATATATAATAGATAAACATTCAAAACACAATTTTAACAAGCTAATTATTAAAAAATAAAAACACGACTGACAACTCATATAGTCACTCGGAGGAATACAAAGAGTATAGAAATACCTCTCACATCAAAATCTGTTAAGCCGTTCAGGACTTATGATGGAATAAGGGAACTTACATACATAAATGAACCCTGAAAACATAACACTCTTTTTCTGGTCAATCGTGTAAAAAGATCATTTTCCATCTTGACCCGTCCGGGGATCGAAACCGGAACCTCCGGTGTGACTTAGGCCACTGAAGCTGCAAAATTCCTTGTACTTACAGGTAAACATAGAACTACTTTTATGAAGGTAGATCTAATAGTAATAGTAACTGTTAACGTACCTTGTGTAATTAGCCTCTCCATACACTATTGGAACAGCATTATTTTTGAGCGCAGTCAACAATTTTTCAGTAACATAGTCCATACTGAATGAGTTCTCGAATGATAAATAAAAGTAGTAGTCCTTTTTAAGTAACTCAAAACATTCTTGCATGCTTTTGCGTGGGCACGTTAGATTGCCGCATTTACCATAAATATCAATTGTGTGGTTGTATTTAATTAATTCATCTTGAAGATTTTTAACGAATTCTTCTCGTTTACTTTTGGAGGGGCAGTTGGAAACAAACCAAGCCGCTGCTTTAGTTTTTGATCGCAAACTATTCTTGAGATCATTGCTTACAGGACTCATATCCTCCACTTTCATCCAATGCATTATCTGGTTCGGACCAATGACATTACCATGTGCATCACGGACAGCGATGTACTCATATCTACAATCTGAATCGAGTCTGAAGCTCCAAGTCCAATTGAAGTAATTATCAAATCTGTTGGAACACGCAGGGTAGTAATGGGAAGATTCAACACTAGAGAAAACATACTTTTGATCAGCAGATCTATACTGTGGCAATTCTGAAGATGGGTATTTCGTCGCTTCGGACATAGCAAAAACAACCGCATGGAATCTTCTATAGTCACCAAGATAATTCCTATCCGCAGTCACAAAACAATTAGTATATGAACAGTTCCGTCTAATGAATCCACTTTGTTCAAGACCAATGAATACAAAAGGTTCTGTTTTGGGGGAAGTCCATAGCAAAATATATTTCAAATTGCTAGTTTTAAGCCTAAAGTACAGTTGGATATTAACATAATTAAGATCACTAATTTTGTAGATAAAAATAAATATTGCTATTAAAGACACACACGCGGTAAACTTTGCGCACTTTTGATTAATTATCATTATTTCACTTAATACACGTAATGTTTGTAGCTCTCACGAATACGTACTATCAGCTATCACTCACTCTGTGTACGATTCGAGTGTCTGAAGTGTCTCGTCAATGATTCGCGAACGGACGTGACTCATTCGCCCCAAAGGTCATAGAATCGCGCCCAAATGGTGTTTTCACAATTATACTAATAACAGAGGTGGATTGCTTCCAACCACACCTACCCGACGAGGCAGTTTACACTTGCCGTTGATACTGCTATGTGCCCATAACATACGAGTGGATATCGTATTAGTCCCTAATGGTATTCTGCTAATAATCTACAAAATTTTGTCACTTTGTTTGATTGAGTTTTTCTATTTCTTATATGTGAAGATTTTCAATTGGCTTTCTGTTTCTTATTCAGTTCTAACTTCTTAAAGTTTTCCCAAAACGTAAAAATAAAAAAAATCCAATCTTTATTTTCAGTTTTATTTAAGTTTGAGCTTTCAGTTAGAGTGAATTTTTATTAGTTACTGGCTTTTGCCCGCGGCTTCGCCCACGTGAATTTCCCACGGGAGTAGTGCTTTATCCCGGGATGAAAGGTACCCTACGTCCTTCTCAGTATTACTATGTGTATGCAAAATTTCAGAAGGATTGGTTCAGTAAATAAAGCGTATAGAAGTAACAAACAAACAAACAAATAAGTACTCAAAACAAATACTCACTTTCACATTTATAATATTAGTTAGGAAGTTAGGATTTATCTACAGTAAATAAAAATATAAATTGTATATTCTCACTAGCCGTCGCCCTCGGCTTCGCCCGCGTACCCAATTAACCCCCTAAGGGGATGGATTTACAAAATTCCTTTCTCTGCAATATAAGTAGGTACCTATAATAAAAATTCCAAAGTTCTAAGTACTATAGCGGTTTTGTCTCTGCGTTGATATAGTCAGCAACCAATTTTATGTATAAGTACAGATTATAACTATTTAGAGTAGGTAACTATTCAGTTGTAACTTTATTTACTTATTTTTAAAACTCTATACCTTAAACATTGCTGAACTTATTGTCCGTTACACTTACACCATAAAAAAATAGTCACATTTCTTTCACAAAATCACGATTTTTAAGTTATACTTAATAAATTATTTTATATTCAACCTTGATATGGTTTGCCATTAAAAAAATAATTATAGGATAAAATTAATTATTACCTAATCCTTTTTTATATAATGTTGGTAATTCATCATGGTCTGTTATTTAAAAAAAACTAATTATAAAGAAATATTTGAATTAATTATTTTAAAGTGTTAAGTTAATTCGATATGTTTCAAGTAGAAAATACACCAATGAACTGAACATCGCTACGAAACGTCGCGTCGCGCGGGCGCCAAAACGCGGCGCCATGGGGGCCAACATCAAACTACTTTTTAGGATTCCGCATCGAACATAATAACACAAATCTAATAGTATTCGGCGACATATTCTTGCATTTTTATCAGTACTAACTTTTTCCCGCGGCTTCGCCCGCGTGAAATCCCCACGGGGACAATGCTTTTTCCCAGGATGAAAGGTATATATACCCTATGATCTTCTCCGTACTTCTATGTGTATGCGAAATTACAAGGAGATTTCATTTCATTTATTTAAAATTGATTTTGTAAGTTTATCGTATATTAACGATCGATAACGAGCGAAGCAAACATAACCGTGATAATTTTCCTTAAAGTTCATTATATTCAAGATATTCAAGTATATTTGCTACTTATTTTAATTTTTTTCACGTGTCCATCTACCACAATTTTTCTGTTCCTCTGGACAAAATTTTGCGCTTTAAAGTCAAACATTTCGCAAACGGAGCCCTAGATCGAAAAATGGTCTTAACATAATCATAATATTTTAAAAAGACCTATCAAATGATATCCCAAACGATGGTGTAATTGAGAAAAAAATAGCATCCCCACTCTGGGTGTAGGGGAGGCATCCTAAATTTTCTTTTTTCGTGAATTTATTCTACAGTTCGCTCCGCGTAATAAATATGTATACCTATACCAAATAACAGTTTTTTAGAACTAATAAACTCCGGGTTAAGCCTCGGGCAGGCGTCTGCCTGCCCGAGGCATGACTAAATTAACGGGTTTTTCAACGAAAACTTTTTTTCTAAAACAAAGAATTTAGATAAAGAATCGACATCGTTCAGCATGCTTGTGGTGTACATTTACCAAACATCATTTTTTATTCATAATTGCCAAACTTTTCTGCAAGTATTATAATAAAAATTTGAATCATCTTCATCTAAATTCTTGGTATTATTTTGTTATAAAAAAAAGTTCTTGTTGAAAAACCCTTTACTTCGGAACCCTTAAAAAAGGCTTAATTTCATTGTGATCTTTTGTGACAAGTGTGTGTGTGTGCTATTGCTATTGTGTCTCGTATCGTAACAAGAGGTAGAATAATGAGCACGAGGTAGAACAAAGAGGCTCCGACTTCCGATGTTGAAAAATTCGGATTACTCCTAAATGGCTGAAACGATTTCCATGAAACATGGCTAAGAACACTCTTGATTGAGTCACCTTTTAAACAAAACACCGGCCAAATGCGAGTCAAACTCGCGCACCGAGGGTTTCGTTCATGCAAAGTACCTATCTCAAATTACTGCTTTTGCTTAAAGACAAACTAGTTTAAAAGACAAACTTAACTTTTCAGTTCGAACCCCAGACACGTTCCTACAGATTCAGTTCATACTGCATCGTCTTCTATACGTTAAATTTAGAAATTCCATATTACCTAGGCAACATACTTACTTACCATAGAAATATATCGAGAATACTTACCTATCGAACGATACTACGGAATCCTTCGAATAAGGTTCCAACATGTGCTTGGCGGCTTTTTGAGACGCATGGCGATGACTCGACTCGACGCAACTGCCGTTAGCCACGCAACGGAGGTACCTACCTAGTTATGGGAAAACATATAGTTCAATGGGTGCGGGAGGGCGTTTGTTCTAAAACCAGGTTAGTAGGTAAGAAATGTCACTCTATTTTAATATATGAACAATATAATCTTTTTAACCATTACTAACTAACATATTTTTTCTTTGCTAATACTGAATAGTAGCTGCGCTCCAGGACTGCACTCCCGTTGAAATTTCGGCATTCTTCTTCTTCGTCGTGTCGAGCTGGCTAATTATACTACATATGCTAACTAATATCTATTATAAAAGCGAAAGTGAGTTTGTTTGTTTATGTATTTTTTGTTTGTTACCTCTTCACGCTATGTCTACTGAACTAATCTTCCTGAAATTTCGCATATACATAGTTAGACGTACAAAGAAGGATATTATACTTTTCATCCCGGGAAAAAGCACTGAATCCCGTGGGAAATCCACGCGGGCGAAGCCGCGGGTTACCAGCTAGTAATATATAAATGACTGGAATCGGTTTGTGAAATCACTAAAGGATAATCTTCCGAAAATAGACGTGTATAATTTATATGGACGCCAAAATAGTTTGAAATTTAGACAGAAAAAAGATCATGTTAAAAAAAAATCTAGCACTATGATCAACACTATGTAAGAATAGTTGTATGTTGTAAAAAAATACTTTCATGATGTAGATACTAATAAATAAATAAAAAATAAAATAAAATGCATTTATTTCAGGCAACTAGACCCACAAATATTAGTAAATACTTAAAACTATGTTAGTACTTAATAGCTAATTTGGACTTGGTCCTCTCCGTCAGTGCCCACATCATTGGACACTGAGGGTCACTTGCCACAGCCATCAGGATGCTGTTGCTGCTTCCACGCACTCTGTGAAGCAGAGATGCAGACTTTTTACGCCAGAGTGCGTCGAAACCATCGGTGTGTGCCTCTGCGAACATTGCCGATGCACTGCAATATCTAGGAAGCCGCAACAGCGCCCTGAAGGCGTTATTGTACTGGACCCGCAGAGCGTTGTAAGTCCTTTGAGTATATGTAGCCCACAGACTCGCAGAGTAGAGGGACGTAGAAAACGCTTTAAACAATGTCACCTTTACAGTGTTCGTACATCGTGCAAATCTGCGGGCCAGCATGTTCGCCCGGACTGACAACGCTCTGCGTTCCCGTTCCATATCCTCATCGTCTTTAAGGCTATCTGTAATAATATGCCCTAGGTACTTAAAATGGTACACCCTTCTTAACGACACTCCGTTAAGTGTCACTGGTGGTACGTAAGTTGGGCACTTATTACCAGCCTTAAAGACCATGAGCTCAGTTTTCTTAACATTATAGGATAAACCATGTGAGGCAGCGTACGACTCACACACACCCACCAGAGTTCGCAACGCACTAATCGAGGGAGCCAACAGCACCATGTCGTCCGCGTAACTGAGACTGTTGACACAGATCCCATTCACGTGACAGCCCACGCCTGTGCTGCTGAGTTCCTCGATCAGCGCGTCTACGTACAGGCTAAAAAGTAGAGGTGAACTTAGGCCACCTTGTCTCACTCCACATTCCATCCTATACGGGTCCGAGAGCTCATTCCCCACCTCACACGGTTTTCCTGATTTAAGTACCAGTGCCTTAACATACCTATCAACTCTGGTGGTACTCCAGAGTCTTTCAGTTTCCGCCAGAGGACATCATACGACACCATATCAAAGGCCTGTGATAGATCCAAGAAACAGGCATAGATCGGAGTTTGCCTATTAGTGTAATATCTGACAGTGTGTTTCAGACTCAAAATAGCATGCTCGGTCGACAAGCCCGAACGAAAGCCGAACTGGGCGTCATGTATCTTAATATACTTTTTAAGACTCGAGTTAAGTACACTGTCAAATACCTTTGCCACAATTGTGGCCAATGATATGGGCCTATAATTTGACACATCAGAGGCATCGCCCGCTTTACATTTAATAATAGGTACCACCAAAGTCTTCATCAAGCCTGGGGGCAAATATGAATGGCTTAAACAAATATTAAAAAGCCTAGCCAAAACACGGGGTAGATGGGAGCCGGCATACCGAAGGTGCTCCACGCTGAGGTTGTCATGACCCGGGGATTTACCTCCCTTCATATCTTTTAAGGCTCGATTAATATCATCTTCCGTTATGACGGTGCAGGCAGAGACCTTGACCTCAGAGTCACACTCCCGACATGGTGCCCCCATAGGCGAAGACACAAGGAAATGCCGCTTAAAATTTTCGGCGATGTCCTTCGGATCGGAAGACTCACCAACACTCTCCGGAATGCCAGGCCTGCCATTAAGTCTACAGGTTGCCTTCCAAAAACCTTTAAAGTCACCATTTGATTGGTGTTCTGCCAAAAGATCCATTCGAAGCTGATCTTGATGGTTCTGGCACCATTTTAATTTGGCCTTAAAAATTTTACGAGTTTCACACATATTTCTAAATAGAGGACCACTCGGTGGCTTGCGGCACTCGACCCACGTCTTGAAGGCCGACCTGGCACTCCGATGAGCCTCGGCGACGTTTCTGCTCCACCCCGCCACAATCTTCCTATCCTTGCCAGATTTAGCCCTATATGATACACTGGAAGCCTGACACAATATTCTTATAATATTATTATAGAATATGTCAATAGTCTTATAATGATCCTGATTATTACAATTGCAACACTTTTCAAGTTCAGATGGAAATTCTATAGACTTCAGCTTCTCGTCACATATACTTCTATACATACCAATCTGAAAATTATTTCTTTCTCCCCATTTAGTTTTATTTAAATTTTGCCCAGGCGGTAACATTTTGCCGCACTGTCTAATTGTGTTAAAGCTACATGTAAAAACTAGCGGGAAATGATCTGACCAACATACATTATAATCTACATACACATCACTAATACATTGTTGAGCAGTTTCAGTCACCAAACAGTGGTCTAACCATCGCCTGGAGCCAGTCGCTCCACAAATAAATGTAAATGTCTGTGAAGATATACCTAGTCTGTCAATGTCCGCACATAACCAGTGTTGTTCTACCGAAAAGTCTAATATAGACATATATAAACTTATTTATCATTATTTTTTTTTCAGGAAAATTAACTGAAAATCTTAGCAAGATTGGACATTAAGTTGAGTTGAATGCTACAAAAATATTGTGAGAACCACTGGACAGAAAAAATTGAATGAATGAAAGTCAGAGTAATGAATATCAGTTTCACGATTAGTGTGGCGTAGCACCCATCTTAACCAAAATGGAGAAGACTGAACACAAAATGGTGAAGAATTTTTTTTATTTACTAAATATAGCAAAATGCTATGAGAATTTACAACAATATTGTTTCTTTGAATTACCAGTCAGTATTGTCGTAGCAATAACCTGTCTTAACATTCAGGTATTTTGGATTAGTTATCTGTTAATCTGGAGAGGATAGGTTGATCATTTAATCATAAGGATACATAATCCTTATGATTAAATGATTAACAAAATTAAATTATTAAAATATTATAAATATCAAAACTGAATATGTAATGCTATTATATTAAAAATGGATTTGGATATCGTATTGGTATTGGATTGTATGGATAAATATCTATTACAAATTAATTCATATTAATTTATAATAACATTATTTTTATCAAAAAATTTTTTGCATTTTTATCTAGCTTGGGCAATTGGACTTAGTACTAGTACAAGTAGGTATAGGACTTTATCAACTACTTAATGTTAGTATTTTTAAAGTACTTAATGTTTCTTTTAACTTTTGGAGGAACCACTGTAGCACGCGATGACTCAAACGAATCGCACATGAATGTAATACAGGATGTTTTTTAAATCATTGGCATCCTTTCTACTGGTGAAAGTACTCATGAACATGAGCAACTTTTTGTATGGGACCGACTTAATCCGATGGAAAAAAAAAATCAGCTGTTCCATACTATTTTCCAATACCTACTCACCCGAAACGTATGGAACAGCTGATTTTTTTTTCCATCGGATTGAGTCGGTCCCATACAAAAAGTTGCTCATGTTCATGAGTACTTTCACCAGTAGAAAGGATGCCAATGATTTAAAAAACACCCTGTATACCTGAATCTTTTCTATTTACAAAATTTAGGAGAGTCCCACCACTTCCGAAATTTTTTGATAACTGACTTTTCTCTGTATTTTTCTTCATTATTCAGCAGTTTGCAGAAGGCGCAGATGTCGTCAGTTTCCTCACTCTCGTTTCTGCTATGAAAAGAATAATGGTTTTTCCATCTAAAGTAATCTGCATACTTATTGGGATTTTTTATTAAACGAACCATTTTCTTAGCAAGCTTTCGTGGGCGTAAGTTCATTGCATTTAAATAAATTCCGTCTGGCATGAATCTGAAAAATAAACCATATAGGTACTTGATAAAGTGTAAAACTAACTACTCTACGTCTTCTTTTTAAGACTGGATGCAGACTGATTGGTATATCAACGCAGTGACGACACCGCACGTACGAAACGGAAAAACTTGGAAATTTTGCTGAGAATTTATATTTATACTAGCTTTTGCCCGCGGCTTCGCCCGCGTGAATTTCCCACGGGAACAGTGCTTTTTCCCGGGATAAAAAGTAGCCTATGTGCTATTCCAGGTCATTATCTACCTCTGTACCAAATTTCATCGAAATCCGTCCAGTAGATTTTGCGTGATTGAGTAACAAACATCCTCACAAACTCACAAATTCACAAACTCACACACATCCAAACCTTCGCATTTATAATATTAGTATGGATATATCTTTTTTTTTTTTTTTGGATTTTTGAGCATCTCAGATGCAATATTAGTACTAAAGTACTCTCATATAGAAATAAGATACGCACATAGGTATAGGTTAGGTTACGCATGCCTAATGCGTTTCAATGGAAATTGGATATGGTGAAGATTTTCGATGTGCAGGATTGAAATGCGATAGCTCAGTTGGAAGAGCAAGGTCGTATAAAGACCTGGTCGCGGGTTCAAGTCCTGCTCGCATGGAATTTTTTCACCATATCTTATTTCTATATGAGAGTACTTTAGTACTAATATTGCATCTGAGATGCTCAAAAATCCAAAAATAAATATTGATGGCTTCCTACACTTTAATTGATTTTCAACTTCATCGAATATGGGTTAAATCAAATACCTTACTCGTATAGTGGGTATTGGTGTTAGGTTACGCATGCCTAATGCGTTTCAATAGAAATTGGATATGGTGAAGATTTTCGATGTACAGGATTGAAATGCGATAGCTCAGTTGGAAGAGCAAGGTCGTATAAAGACCTGGTCGCGGGTTCAAGTCCTGCTCGCATGGAATTTTTTCACCATATCTTATTTCTATATGAGAGTACTTTAGTACT
Source organism: Ephestia elutella (assembly GCA_018467065.1). Lineage (NCBI taxonomy): Eukaryota > Metazoa > Arthropoda > Insecta > Lepidoptera > Pyralidae > Ephestia > Ephestia elutella. Next base: position 6,840,685 of record CM031580.1, on the reverse strand, counting down.
AATATTGCATCTGAGATGCTCAAAAATCCAAAAATAAATATTGATGGCTTCCTACACTTTAATTGATTTTCAACTTCATCGAATATGGGTTAAATCAAATACCTTACTCGTATAGTGGGTATTGGTGTTAGGTTACGCATGCCTAATGCGTTTCAATAGAAATTGGATATGGTGAAGATTTTCGATGTACAGGATTGAAATGCGATAGCTCAGTTGGAAGAGCAAGGTCGTATAAAGACCTGGTCGCGGGTTCAAGTCCTGCTCGCATGGAATTTTTTCACCATATCTTATTTCTATATGAGAGTACTTTATATCTTTTTTATTTATTTATCAAATAAAAGTACATACTCATTTTAAGTCGTAAATAATAACATATAAAAACCCTGAGGTTTGTCTTTATGTTACTAAAGGTCTAAATTAACTTAATAAATACTATATCAATACCTACTTAGGAACTAGATCGAGTCTAAATTATTTAGAAAATAATAATAATATGTATACTAGCTTTCACCCGCGGCTCCGACCGCGTGAATTTCCCACGGGAACAGTGCTTTTTCCCGGGTAGAATGGTACCCTATGTCCTTCTCTCTACTTCTAACTATGTGTATGCAAAATTTCAGGAAGATTGGTTCAGTAGATGAAGCGTGAAGGGGTAACAAACAAATAAACAAACTCACTTTCGCATTTATAATATTAGTTTGGATTAGGATAACGTAACTTTATATGTATAACTGAGAAAGGAATTTAAGAAATTCCACCCTTAAGACGAAAATGGGTGCAAATGAAATTACGCGGAAGTATCCGAGGGCAAAAGTTAGGTATTAACTATAAAATAAACTAATAATAAAATTAATGTCAATTATGTGGTCGTGCAAAATACAACTTTCATACAATTATATAAGGATCTTGTGGTAGATAAAACGGAGAGCTCCGAAGACAGTGATCGTAGACAACATGCCACTTGGCGGTGACCTCGTGGACTAATTTTAATGGGACTAGACATCATTTATCGTGGCCTAAAAGTTCATTGACGCCTATGTACCAGTGCGTCCTAATTGACCACTATTATCGTGTGAAATTAATTAAGCTATAATTTTTATATATTTTGAAAGTGTTGTTAGTAAAATTATACATAGGCATCAAGACCATATTAAATGATTCCTACTATAGGTACTTGTTTGTGTGTTTGTAGTATCTTTATTGTATTAAGAAGACATAGAGAACATAACATTAATAAAAAGGTAAACATACAATGACGGACTTATCCCACGAAGGGATCTCTTCCAGTCAACCAGGTACTTGTTTCCCTTTCGAGACCTTCTCGTGGTTCCCATCATGAGTAGTCAACGGAGACTACATGGCCCGTCCACCCGGTCTACCTATACTAATAATAATTCTATTGACAGCCAGCACTATCATTAAATCAGATCCAAAACTATCAACCACTATAATATTACCATACCTCGTGTAATTAGCTTCTCCATAAACAACTGGAACGGCATTATGTTGAAGTGCGTATAACAACTTTTCAGTTACATAGTCTGTACTCATAGAGTTCTCAAAAGCTAAATAAAAGTAGTAGTCTGTTGCGATCATCTCCAAGCATTGCTTATTTCCTCTGGGACACGACAACGTTCCACAAGAGCCATAAATATCAATTGTATGATTGTATAAAGCTAATTCGACTTGTAGATCCTTAACGAACAATTCTCGCCGACCTTTAGAATGACAGTTGGATGCAAACCAAGCGGCTGCTTTAGTTTTGGTCTGCAGGCTCTTCCGTAGCTCGTCACTCACAGGCCTCATATCCTTAAGTTTCATCCAATTCATTATTATATTTGGCCCAATGACGCTGCCATGTTCGTCTCGAACAGCGATGTACTCCCATCTACAGTCCGAGTCTAGTCTGAAACTCCAAGTCCAGTTGAAATACTCATCATATTTGTTGGAACAGACCGGGTAATAGTGAGAGGATTCGGTACTGGCCATTACAAACTTTTGTTGAGGAGATCTGGGAGGCAATTCTTTAGGAGTATAATATATGAATTCTGGCATTGAAAAAATTACTGCGTGGAATTTTTTATAATCACCAAAGTAATTCCTGGCTGATGCTACGAAGCAGTTAGTAAACGAACAATTTCTTTTAATAAATTCTTGCTGGCCATGACCCAGAAATGAGAAAGGCTCCGTATGAGGTGAAGTCCACAGTAAAATGTGTTTCATATCTAGAGTTAGTTTTAAATACCCGTTAGCATTGCCGCTTGTACTAAATTTGTATGTAAGAATCAACACTAATATTAAAATTATTAATATGAAAATTGTCAAGCACTTATGATATATTTTTAATAACATTGTAATGTCTTGAATAGTGTTGAAGAAATGGCTCTTTACTGAAATGAAACAATATACTCCCTTTTATATCGCAAATACAGGCAGAAACTGTCCCCAATCTTGAAGGTCAGATAAACCACGAAAAGCAGTTCGTCTGCTTTTCGTGGTTATACACGGATGAAAAGTGCCTAAAATTTATTATTATTTAATGAGTGCTACATTCTTTTGTTATGATTGTATTAAATATGTTATTTTTAGTAACAAAAATTTTATTGTAAAATCTAACTACCTACTCTACTACTGAAAGCCTGCATCACACGTTTTTAGCCAAAACAGGCGTTACTGAATTGACCCTGGTGCCAAAACTAGATCATTATTGATAATAAAAATAGTACTATAGGCTTCTCAAATAACTGCTACTACTTATACGAGACAGATAAAAATATTTTGCCTTTTATTTTTGCGTAAATACCTTCCAGAAAACACGAAAAATACGAAAAACAAGGTTCACGGCTTTAACGAAATCATTATGTAAAACACAAATTATAATTTCTACATAATGTTAAATTGCGAGTTTATTAAACTAGCTACAAGTTGCTCGTTTTAGATTTTTGAAAAATAACTCGAAAAAAATATTATATATCGTAACAATTCACTAAGAAATTCCCCATACATTTTTTGTATGGCAATGCCATCGCTCAATATATACGAGTTCCAAGCCCACGAAAAATCAGTCTGCCGGTAAGAGTGAAGGGGAATCCACGTCGCTCTGCTGCTCGGGAGGCATTTAATTTTCGCGTGTTCATGTATTCACAGACAGCAGAGAGTAATGTAGATCAGAGTTACATATTTATTAATTTTAATCTTTTTAAAATTTATATAGGTACCATTTTCATACTCATGAATGATGGCCGACAATTTTTGATGAAATAGAAATCGTAATAAATCGCAATCATAGAAATCGTAATAAATCGAAATCATAAAAATCAAAATAAATCTAAATCAAGATCCAAGATGGCGGACAACTTTTTTTTTAAATTTTGCGATATGTATATCGTTTCATAAGTTTTTCAGTGCGCTGATTACGAAAATAACATTTATTTTGAGATCCAAGATGGCGGACAACTTTTTTTTTCAATTTTACAATATGGGTATGTTTTTATAGGTTTTTCGGTGCGCTAATGACAAAAATAACATTTATTTTGAGATCCAAGATGGCGGGCAGTTTTTTTTTTCAAGTTTACAATATGGGTATGGTTATATGGGTTTTTGGGGACGCTAATGACGAAAATAACATTTATTTTGAGATCCAAGATGGAGGACAGTTTTTTATATTATTTTACAATATGGGTATCGTTTTCTAGGTTTTTGGGGACGCTGATGACGAAAATAACATTTATTTTGAGATCCAAGATGGCGGACAACTTTTTTTTTAATTTTACAATATGGGTATGGTTATATAGGTTTTTGGGGACGCTGATGACGAAAATAACATTTATTTTGAATTGGAATTATTATAAATTGAAT